>CM057225.1:101233114-101853995 GCA_029891385.1 Erythroxylum novogranatense | reverse complement strand
GATTATTCATCGGCTCACTTTTACCCGATGAGGAAGCAATACTCTCGTCAGTTGGCCCAGTATGTGGCGGAAGATTGTCTGTTGCATGGGGTTCGATGTCGATAGTATCGAGCGGGGATCGGGTTTACTTGAGATTTTGGAGGTTTGCGATCGGTATGGGTTCGAATTGCACTTGACCTTGCTTTTCATCCTGAGACGAGATGGGCGAGTGGCGGACTATTGGTATTGAGGATATGTTGAGAGCACTGTGTGTTGGAGTTAAAGTGCATGAGATCGATCTTTGCCTCAGTGAGTTTGCTTATAATAATCGATGCAGAGGCGATATTGGGATGGCATCGTATGAGTGTTATATGGGAGCGATGTAGATCACCTCTTTATTGGGATAAAGAGGGTATGAGGATGATAGAGGTCCAGTTGATCCGAGATCTGTAGATAAAGTGCGATTGATTGAATCGCATCAGGTGACTCGGGATAAACGAAGAGTTATGTGGATCAACATCGGAGAGAGATAAGTATAGTGTGGGTGATAGAGTGTTTCTCGGAGTATCTCCGTGGAGGAGTTCTCGATTTGGTCGTGAGGTAAGTTGAGTCCTCGGTACATTGGTTCGTATGAGATCCTTGAGAGGATAGGACCGTTGGCTTATAGATTGGCGTTCTAGTGAGATGTCGCTGATTGCCGGCGTCTTCCATGTAGTATGCTTGGAGATATCGTTACGTATGACTCGTATGATTAAACTCGGGAGATTGAGATAGCGAGTGATTTGAGTTATGTGGAAGAGCGGTGCGGATTATAGGATCGAGGTCAAGCGGTTGAGGCGAGGTTATTCCATTGGTGAAAGTCCTTTGGAAGAACCACTCCGTTTGAGGCGACTTGGGAGGCGAGAAGCACGTGAGGCGGTACCCTCATCATTCGACCCGGTCGGGTAAGAAAATTTGGACGAAATTTTTATTAGGAAGGAGAATTGTAACATCCGTTACTTGCATGCAGGCATATCAGTGGTCGGATGAATTGAATTGGGTGCATTATAATTTGATTTGCATATGCATTTATAGCCTCCATATTAGTGATAAATGTTCATGATTGCACTAGCATATGTATGTACATGCATGTATATGATTCGACTGATTGTGAAATTGGAGATTTTGTGATTTTAAGGTTAATTGTACTTTGATTAGTGAATTGGAGTGTCAAATTGAATTTTAGGGATTTGAATTATGAAATTGGAGTGTAGGGTTATACAATTTATATTTTGAGGATTTATGAAATTTTTACGGAATTTTGAATTATTAGGTCGGGACCGGAAATTGACCAATAGTGATTTATTTGAATTTTCGGTTCGAAATTTGATTAACCAATGGCAATGGAGATTAAATTTTGATTTGAGGAATTAGGGTTTTGAGCCATTGGAATTCGGGAGGAATTAGAATGAAAATTGGATTGAGGTTGTTCGGATTAGACTTGTGGCAATTAAATTTGCCAAACAAGCCTTTAGTTCATAGTTTATAAACCCTATCCTTTGAATTTTGGTTTCCATGATACTCCTTGATTTTGAGAGAAGAAAGTTGCTCCTTTCTTCATCGTGGATCATCCTCTTTGCTTCCTTTCATTTCTTTCTTGCTAAATTGTTTCCTTCCTCACTATTAAACCTAGCTTAAGTTGGAAATGGAGAAGAAATGCGTTGGTGGAAAATGGGAGAAAAATCGTGGATGTGCTTAGGTTTGAGGATTTGAGATTTCTTAGTGATTCTCGAAGGTTTAAAGCTTAAATCAAGTAAGTTATTGTTCCTTTATGCTTTATATAGTTTAATTTGATCATGGATTTGAGTATTAAATTGTTTGGAAAGTTTTAAGTTTTAGGATGATATAGGTTTTAAGGAAATATGTTGATTTTTGATTTGGGTATTTGTGAAATAATGACTATTGGATGGATTTGAGGTTAGGAATGAATTGAGTGTGGTACTTATACTTGTTTGGGAGTGTTTTAGTGAATTTAATGGTTTAGAATCGAAATCTGGAATTTTTGGGTTTTAGGCGTGAATCTGGATTCACTGCAGCTGCGATATATTCATCTGCCTTGTGACAAATCCTCGTTCGCGCGCCATGACGTGTGCATGTACGCCCTTGTGGCGGCGGATGATCTTCGCCGTCGTGACGGCGAAGACGCCTTGACGAAACCTGAAGGTCAGCAGCAGGAGAGTTAGTTGGCGTCTTGCGCGATGTGGGAGAAGCGTCTACGCCATGGCGACGATCTCACCTTGTGGCGAGGACACTATTTTGAAGGAGAATTTTATGTTTTAAAATGATTTTGAGGTTAAATTCTTATTGATTGGTGAGTGATTAATTGATTTTGATTTAGAGACTAAAATTGCAATTTAGAAGAATGGAATTTGAATTTAATTCGGTGGTTCTCGAAATCGGATGGCAATGAATAGTGAAGTTGATTTCGATTTAAGGATATTTCTAGATATTGGAATTCGACTTTGAAGAGTTTGGGATATAGTCGATTGAATTATGGGATTAGGAATTGTTATGAATTTTAGTGTTAAAGAATTGATTGGAAAGATTTGAGAATAGGATCAGAATGTCATACCATGTGATGTCGAAATTCATTTGCTATATGAGCATTATTAACTATTGCAATTAGTACAATTAGTAATGTTATATTCATTACGATTGTTTAGAGGCTCAAGTGGGCGTCGACCTCCAAACCTTGGCCAAGACTTCGGCGTGCTTCGGATCTTTTGAGGATGATCTAGTTAGGAGTTCTTCTTTGTTTATTTTGGGCTGTCTGGTTGTAATTATGACAAAATTGTACTTATGGTTTTATGAAAAGTATCTTTTGGTTTTAAAACTTAGCAAATTTGATATTACTGACTTTATTATATTGATGCGAGTGGAATTTAGAAATGATCGAATCGTAGTGCACCCTCATCGTAGGGTATGTATCGGTATGACCTACGAACATCTCGGTGTATACTTTCTACGGTGAGGCGCTACATTTAATATATGATGTTTTGTCTTATATGCATTTAATGTATGTTGTCATTGTCCTTTGGTGTTTCTCTCACATGTATGATTCCAGATGCACTCTTATAGCATTTATTATGTGTTTTTTGGTCTTATATGCATTTAATGTATGTCACTATATTGTCTTCTAGTCTTATATGCATTTAACGTGTTGCATCAATATCTGAGATAAAATTATGAAGCAAAACAACATCCTCTCTTTGTAAAAGCCATGTTTTAGATGTCATTCTTTTAGACATAAAATGCTTTCAAAGTGGTATCAATAAGTATGAATTTGGTTTTCCAAAACATTAAGATAAAGTCATCGTATGAACTTGGTTTTTGTCAAAGTGTATGGTTTTGCAAAGTCGTTAATCAAAAGTAACTTATGGAATTATTTTTCATCTTATGAACATATATTATTATTATTATTTATATTTGAGAGTATGATTAAAATTAGTTTATACTCACTTAAGTGACCAAACTAATTTTATTAAAATAAATGATGAAAATATCATGCATAAAATAGTCATTTATTACGTGACACATAAAATGCCAATTAGGCAAATTGATGAATAAATGACATTCATTGATTATTATAACTTTAGGATTTTCCCAAAGAAAACTCATTTATTCTATTATCAATGAGCATGATTGAAGAAATTAAATTTCTTATGTCAAATATATTTTGTTTATCCAAAGATGACATATGTGTTTGGTTAAAATTTTAATTTATTGATAATGATGAAAAGTGGCATTTATTTATAATTGTGAGTTGTAATATATATACCTAAAGGTGTTCTATAATATACTCAACAAAATCTATCATAGAATTAATTATAAGTATCTATGTTTTACTTGCAGCAATTTAAGCTTCATTTGCAAGCTTTTACATTAACATATTTAATGGTTTGAACTTGAATGGAATGAACAAGTCAATTTCTACTTAGGTGTGTTGGATCTTAACTTGGCATTTTGGAAGAACAACTTTGTTGTTATTATTAATTTAAGCGATGAAGAGAAGTTCAAATATAAAACTTCGATATGGTCCAATGATTGAGCATTATGTTTATCACGAATGACTATGGAGAATAATATCAGAATACTATTCCACAAACAAAAATGCAAAGGAATACCTGAAGTTTGTGGAAGAATGTTTTAGATTACGTAGACAAGTCACTTGTTGGTATGAAAACATACTATTGAGATAACTAATATTGCAGCAAGATTGAAGACATTAGGTATGGCTATAGATGACTCCTTTCTAGATTCGGTTTATTATGAACTCACTACCTCCTGAATATGGTGCTTTTTAATTAACTATAACTCTATTAAGGACAAATGGGATGTTAATGAATTGATTGCCAAGCTTATTAAAGAGGAAAATAGACTAAAGAATATGGGAAGTCATTTAGTCAACCTCGTATTTCAAGGAGCTAATAAAGCACTAACGTAAAAGCCAAAATTTTAAGAAAAGAAAGGCCTACTAAAGGATCTTAGGCTAAAAAGAGGAACAAAATAATGATAGGTCTCGATTTTGTATGAAAGAAGGACACTATCGGAAAGATTGCCTATAAGCGTAAGGCGCGGTTTGAAAGAAAGGTATATCTAAGACTTTTGTATGTTTCAAATATAATTTAATTGATGTTCCTCATAATACTTAGTGATTTAATTCTAAAGCTACTACTCATGTGTCTAATACAATGTAGGGGATTCCTACGGTCCAAACCACAAGCCAAGAGAAATTCTGTATATGGGAAATCAAAACAAGGCTCGAATTGAAGGCATAGGGACTTATCAATTGGTCTGAATCTTGGTTATTATTTAGACCTATTAAAGACTCTTTATGTACCTTGATTTCTAGGAACATATTTCTATTCAAAGTTGGATGATTGTGGTATTAATTTTACTATTGGACATGGTTGTTTCAATTTATATAAAATTTTAGACTTATTGGTTTTGGTAGTCTTGTTGATGGTTTATATAAATTGAAACTTGATGATCAATTTTTGAGTCCTTATTCTTGTGTATCAAAGTATTGGAATTAAGTGTAGTATGCTTAATGAAAGTTCACTTTTATGGCATAAGCGTTTTGGTCATATATCTAAAAATATAAGAAAGATTAGTAAAGAATGAGATTCTACATAATCTAGATTTTACTGATCTTGCTTTGTGTAATGGATTGCATTAAAGGAAAGCAAACCGGACATAATAAGAAAGAACCCTGAAGGCACTTCGGCTCCTTGAAATTATACACTTGATGTATGTGGACCTTTTGATACTTCATCTTTTAGTGGAGAAAAGTATTGTATCACCTTTATTGATGATTTTTCATGTTATGGATATGTCTATTTACTTAAAGAAAAATCTCAAGTAGTTAATGCTTTAGAAGTATACATTAATAAGGTTGAAAGGCAATTAGGCGAGAAAGTGAAAATCACAAGACCTAATAGAGGTGATGAATATTGTGGAAAATATGATGAAACAGGACAATGTCCAGGTCCATTTGCTAAAATTCTTGAAAGATGTGGCATATATGCACATACAACATGCCATACATACCTCGATAAAATGATGTGGCGAAAAGTCATAATAGAGCGTTGATGGGTATGGTTAGGAGCACGATGAGTAACTAATCATTACCCAATTCTTGTGGATGTATATACTAAAAACAACCATGTAATTGTTGAACAAGGTTCCTAATAAGGCAATTCCCAAAACTCCTTTTAAGTTATGGATAAATAGGAAACTTAGTTTAAGGCACTTACATATTTAGGGTTACTAGCGAAGCAAAAGTGTATATTCCACATGAAAAAAGTTAGATTCTTGAGCTGTTAGTGGTTACATTATTAGGTATCTAGAGAAACCTAAAGGGTATATTTTTATTGTCTAAACCATAGTCCAAGAATAATGGAAACTAGTAAAGCAAAATTTATTGAAAATGGTGAAGTTAGTAGGAGTGAGGAACAACAGAGCGTGGACGTAAAGGAAGTAAAGATAAATGTTCCTTTATACGTAAATGTTCCTTAGTCCATTGTTGTTCCAAGTGTTGCTCAATTGTTGAAGAACATATTGACAACAATGAACAACATTTGAATGATGAAATATCCCTTAAAGAAACTAACTCACACAGATGAAGCAAATGAGTCATACAAAATATCTTTAAGAAGATCTCGAAGAATAAGAAATTAGCTATTTCAATTGACTATGAACTTTATTTGCAAGAATCAGATCTTGATATTAGCATTAATAATGATCCGATTTCATTTCACAAGCCATAGAATGTGTTGAGTTAGAAAAGTGGATTGATGCCATAAAGGAAGAGCTAAAATCCATAAATGATCAAAAGTTTGGGATATCGTTGAATTGCGGAAGGTTCCAACAAGTTGGGTGTAAATGGGTTTCAAGACCAAATTTGACTCGAATGGCAATATCGAATGATATAAGGCTAGACTTGTTGCTAAAGAATATACTTAAAGGATGACATTGATTATAAAGAGACATTTTACCTGCATCAAAGAAAGATTCATTGCATATTATTATGGCATTGGTAACTCATTTTAATTTAGAGCTAAACCAAATAGATGTGAAAACAACCTTTCAAATGGAAATCCTAAGGAGAAAGTTTATATGGATCTACCTAAAGGTTTTCAATTGAAGTAAAAGGTCATATGGTATATAAATTTAAGAAATCAATGTATACACTCAAAGCAGCGTCTAAGCGATGTTATATTAAGTTTAATGATACCATCACCTCTTTTGGTTTACAAAAAATATTGTTAATCGTTGTATAAAGAAAAGATTAGTAGGAGCAAAATTTTAATTTTAGTCATATATGTTGATGGTATCTTTCTTGTGACTAATCATTTGGATATATTACGTGAAACAAAATATCATCTCTAAAAATTTTGAAATGAAAGTTATGAGAGAGGCATCCTATGTGATAGGAATTGAAATTTTCCATGATAGATCGCAAGGACTATTGGGATTGTCTTTAAAAGCCTATATTGAAAGAATTCTAAAGAGGTTTAATATGCAAAAATGTTCTTTTGGAATTGATTCGGTTCAAAAAGGAGATAAATTTATTCTTATGCAATATTTGCAAAATGATATAGAGCGAAAGCAAATGGAATCAATTCCTTACACTTCTGTTGTGGAAAGTTTAATGTATGCGCAAACTTGTATAAAACCGAATATTAGTTTTGCAGTTGAAATGCTAGGCGGTATCAAAGTAACCTAGAATTGATCATTGGAAGCTACAAAGAAAGTTTTAAGATATCTTTAACAAAAAATTACATGCTCATGTAAAGAAGATATAATCACTTAGAAGTATTGGATACTCATATTGATTTTGCTAGATCGTTGATAGCGAGAAAGTCAACTTATAGTTATTTGTTCTTTCTTGTCGAAGAAGCAATATCATGAAAAGTGTTAAATAATCTATCATTGCCTCATCCACCATGGAAGCAAAATTTGTGGCATATTTTGAAGCCACAATACATACATTATAAACTGCGAACTTTATTTCATGACTTGGGATTGTTGGCACCATTACTAAAACATTAAAAATTTATTGTAATAATTCTCATGTAGTGTTCTTCTCAAAAATGACAAATACTTAAGAGGTGCTAAACATATGGAGCTAAAGTATTTTTCCATCAAGGAGGAGGTTCAAAAAAAGGAATATATAGTGAACATATTAGAGCGTATATCATGATAACAAATTCGTTGAATAAAGATTTACAACCAAGACATTTAAAGAACATGTCTGAAGAATGGGACTTGGTTGTCCTTTTGAATGATGTATCTAATGAAGTTGACACTTTGAGCTCATTGATATGTTTACGATATACACATTTATTATTTCTTGTTGCACATAATTGTATTATGACATCAGAACACAATTATGTGTAACTTTGTTAATATAACATCATAACACAATTATGTGCAACTTTGTTGTATATCGAATTATATAATACAATTATGTGCAACTAGAAACAATAAATGGTGTATATCGAAACATATGTCATAATACAATTATGTGCAACTAGAAACAATAAATGGTGTATATCAAAAACATATCAATGAGCTCAAAGTTAATAGAAACATTCTTGTGGACCATAATGAAATTTCTTTTGTCATTTATAGGTCAGTATGGTAAAACAACGATGTTTGTGGTATATGAAAGGGGTATGCTATGTAATAAATAAACAATTGCCATAAACCACATTTAGTGTTTATCATATTTAGATAATTCGACATTTTGTAGGATGAGTTTTGGTGCTAATTATAAATGCATCATACTTTTGCATTCGTTTCATCCAATTTTAGGCCAAGTGACAAGCTGTTGGAAGTTGCCTAAAGGCAATTTTCAAATGGACTAAAACTTAGAGATTGAGGCTACTAACTTCTCATTCGGATATAACTATACAATCTAATATTATTAGGAAAATTATTAATATAGAAAAATCTCATATGTTAATTAATGATTTATTGATACTTAATGGACGAATCAGTTAAAAGAAAGCCATACATAAAATTGGCCCTCTCTCTGCCCTCTTATATATGTTTTTAAAAATAACTTCAAATATCCATCTGATAGCGTGTATAAAGAAGAGAAAGGGAGAAGTGTTGATAAACTAATTTTATTTTCTATGCAAAAAAGGTATCATGTCTTCTTCATTGAATCAAAATATGTGAAATTCTTGATTTCTAAATCATTTATAATGTAGGAAAATCAATTTCTCCTTATATCAAGTGTATTTTTGGGAGCTATTAGTTTTGACCTAACTTGGCCTAGTTTAAATGGTGTTCAATGTTTGAGATGTTGCTCGTATCATTTGTAAGCATAAGGATTTTACGATCAGTTAAGAGAATTTATGTTTTAAGAAAAGCGTAAAAAGGCTTTCTGAGTGTCTAGTGGCGATTCAGATGAAGACTACGATGAATGTGAACACTTGAAAAATTAGAGACAATATTTTCACTAATCATATCCAATAGCTTTGTATGGGACGGAGGAATTCTTTGTTTTTTAAATAAAATTGATTTGAGTGTAAAGCTTAAAGATTGGGTTTTAATCACATCTTTCTTTATTATTACAATGGAGTTTTAGAGTTTTCTTTATCTGAATTATTGTCCACCTATCGTGAAGAAAAAAGCTGTTGATGTAATTATTTTAACAAATAATATTTTGTATGTATTACGAGTTGATATTTTCACTTTTTTATTTATCTTCAAAGGATCTTTGTTAGTGCGCTTTATTTATGCAGAAGCATAATTTGAAAAGTATAATAACCTTGAATTACGTGTACATACGAGCTCCGATCTCCATGAAGGTTAAAAGTAACCGTGTTGTTAAGGAACTTTCGGTCTTCAACTTCTAACCGTTATTTACAAAGCTGAAGCATTCTACGATTTATAATCCGGAAAAACCGTAATCAAACACTTGAAAAGCAATGAATAGGATACTATAAACCGAGTCATCGTAGAAACCGATTTTGGTTAGAATTCGGCTACATTAGGCCCGAGCCCGATCATGTGATCTGGCCCATTCCACAGTGAGAGACTCCCGTGCATCGTAAAGAACTAAACCTAGCTATTGTTTCATATATAAGGTGCAATTCTACCATAACAAAAGTCGAACAACCATAACCTAGTTTTCTCGATTCTGGTGATCCACCTTCACCAAAAGGCGACTTGGCGTCGGAGGGCTTATCGGGAAACAACCCGGCGTGCCTTCTTTGTTTTGAGGAACTTCACCAAAACTCTTATGTGAAGCAATGACTTCATGGATCAAGCAGCGACGTCTGATTCGGCCAAAATCAGCGAACCAATTGGCGCCGCCGTGGGGCCCGACATCGAGGCACCACGTTCGAAACCTGAATCGGTCGGTAGCGACGAGTAACCTGATGTAGCGGCCATTGTCTCTGGCGTTACAAAGGATAGGTTCTGACTAAATTGCAACCACAGCGCACCTGCACATGCCAGCGCCGCGATCTTGAACGAATGATCGGCCGCAACCTCGAAACCGAACAAGAGGAGCAGTGCGACTTTGGAAGATAGCAGCTGGAACCAACATGCAGAATCTCGGCACCTCCACAGTGCGGATCCTCTTGCGCTATGCACATCACCCTTACTAAAAACAAATCGAGGCGGTGATCTTTGATTAAATCGAGATCTTACAATCTCAGCAAGCCTGACAATAGCCATCCTCGCGGCGATTAGTATAACAACCGTCGTCATCCTGCTGAAGCCTAGAGAATCGTGGACGATCGGATTAACGCGACCATGAACTTCACTTGAGCCTTGAAGCGTCACGATCTGACTCTCCCTACTCTAGGAATCTTGGAAAGCCTCGGTAGCGCACCAAAATACCGATCTGGAAAAATATACTAGAAAGACCGACCCTGGACTACCTCGGCACTTCGATTCATGATGAATCTATATTGCGTTCGGATGCCATTCGATGTAAGGCTTTGCGCGGCCTTCGAGGGAGCTCGGCGATGGTTTAATAAACTTGCCCAAATTTGTATCCGTGTTTTGAAGATTTTAGGTTACTATTCCTAAACGATTCGCCACGATGGCGGCCACGAAGGCGGTTTTGGAGGTGATGCAATTAACCCGAGGAAGGAGCGAAAGCTTGGGAGTTCATCACTCGGTTGATAATGAAGCGGTCGAGGTCCCACCTCACTTGCTCGTCGATGTTAGCGGTGACTTATGACAACATGAGGATGAAGAGTTCAAAAGTCGTTAGCCCTCGATTAGCCCAATCCGTTAGGAAATAAGCAGCAGGCGGATAGGTACATTCGACTTGAAGAAGTCTGAAAACTACGGCGTCAGACGGATGATCGCTTCATGAATGGCGAGCGAGTGGTTCGCCTGGCGAAAAAAAGGTCGATCGAGTTGGAAAACCAGCGATTGCGAGGATATCGACGAGTTCACTCAAGCAATAAACGATATGAAGAAATCTTGGCGGCCATGAGGCGGACGGAAACTATCAAGAACCGAAAAGATGAAGACTCCTCGAGGATAGAAACCCGATTTATATTGCCATTTCCACAAAGACGCCGATCATGACCACGGAACATTGTCGGCGGTTGAAGAGAGATCGAATCCCTCATCAAAGGGAAGGTTGAGCGATTTGTGAAACGAGCAAAATGCGAGCGAGATAGCGAGCATAAGCACGGTCGGTTCGACAGACGAACAATGATATGGGAGACAAAATGATAGAAGCGGTGAAGGTCGACGAGCGTCAATCTGAGATGACCAAGTGAAGTGAGAGGTCGATCTAGGGCCGAAACGCAGGAATGTCGGACAACAAGATGGCCAAACCGATGAGTCATTAATATGATATTTGGTGGAAGCGGCGGGGATCCTTCTAAAGGAAGAAGAGATATGCCAAGCAATTCGTGAAAGACTCATCGATCAAAAGAAAGAGAAAGATCGGCGGGATGATATTGTTCGAATTCGACCTTGATGGTGTAAAATTGTCCTCGTGACGGCGCTTATCGTAAATCTGAGCGTGGGCGGACAGCAGGTGAAGCGGGTAATGATCGACCGCGGCTCGGTCGATCTAACGTATCATGATGCCTTGGCGGATGGAAGTACGAAGATCGACTCTTGCCTATAAACGGACCTATCGAAAGGGTAGCTGGAGCCTCGACCTACCCGTTCACGAGTCTACTTAAAAGTGAAATTCGGTCAAAGCCGTGTCAAATAAAGGCAGACGTTGAATTCCTGAGTCGTGAAGTTCAAGGGCATCTGATCAATAATCGGACGAGCTACCGAGCGGCCTCGGGCGGTCGTCTCCACCTATTACCAGCGATGAAGTTTCCAACACCCAGGAGTTGGTGTTGTTAGAGGTCAACGAGGGAATCGCTAGAGAATGCTATTTAGCGAGAGACAAAACATTAGATGGGGCGGTGGTATTGACGAGCTCTCTTGGCGTGAAGCGGATGAAAGCAGAAAGATTGAATCTCGTCGAAGAAACACGGCGAGTTGTATTGGATAAGCGGATGGCTCCAAATTCACGAATCTAGGTTAGAGCTTCAAAGGACTGGTTAAAGAAATCACAGGCTTCTTGGAGAATAGATCGGTCTTGGCTTGGAGTGCAAGGCAATATGCGAAATTTCTCGATCGGTCGCCGCATTCCTTGGCATTCGACAAGATTACAAGCCGGTTAGACAAAAGCGATGGCTTTAGGAGGAAGGCGGGAGGTGTCGAGAAAGAAATAAAGCGCTTTCGGGCCGGGTTCATCAGAAGTTAAGTACCTCGAATGGCTCGCCAACGTGGTGTTAGTAAGGAAGAAGAACGAGGAAGTGGAGAATGTGCATCGACTTTACCGACTGAACAAGGCTTGTCGAAGGACGGTTTCCCCACTTGAGATCGACCGGTTAGTAGACTCCACCTCCGGGACATGAGCCTCGACTTCTTGGGCGCTTTCTCGGCTACCATCAAATTCAGATGAGCACTTGAAGATGAAGAAAGCATCTTCATAGCAGGCCGAGCACGTATTGTTACCAAAGTAATGTCGTTCGACTTGAAGAATCTGGGGGCCCTTATCGTGACTCATCATGGAAGTCTTCAAAAACGGTCGGTCGATCTGTTGAAGCTTATGTAGATGATATGGTAGTTAAAAGTAAGGCGGTTGTCGAGCACGTGGGAGATCTAAAAGAAGTCTTCTAGACCATGGCGATTTGAGATGAAGTTGAACACGGAAAATCGTCTTTGGTGTGGCATCGGGAAAATTCACAGGGTTCGTGATTACTCAGCGAGGAATTGAGGCTAATCAGAGAAGATCGAAGCCATCATCCAAATGCCCTCGTCATGATGCTTAAAAAGTCGAGATATTGGCCGGTCGGATAGTCTCTCTCAGCGAGTTCGTTTCAGTTGGAGACAAATGCCTCCCATTTTCAAAATTTTGAGGGCGTGAATGTGACCCGGTTCCAATGGCGGATGAATGCGAAAGCTTTTCACACCTAAAACAATACTTATCTAGCCGCCTATCCTGCAAAGCCCGATTGAGGAAGAATCGATTTTATACTTGGCGATTCTGGAAGATCGATCGGTATGATACTTATTCGATCGGAGGAAGCGAACAACACCTATCTACTACGTCAACAAAGTGTTGGCCGGACAGCAGTATCTTTATAGAAACTAGCCCTCTCCTTGATAATGGCGGCCGGAAGCTAAGACCCTACTTCAAAGTCATACCATTGAGTATGGACTTACCAACCCCTCGGCGATGCCTTGGCCGAAACTTGGTAGACTAATAAAGTGGGCGGTAGAGTTGGGAGAATTGACATACAATATAAGCCTCGGACGGACGATTAAAACACGGTGTTGGCGGACTTCATCGAGAGATGAGCCAGCTAGCTCGAAGGATGAGCAATTCCTTGCACGGAGCTTGTTAGTTAACGGTCGTCAATCTTAGAAGGATGTGGGCGAGGTGGTATTAATCGACCCATCACGGAAGAAGGTGGAATCGCCCTTGGCTAGCATTTAAGGCCTCGATAGCGAAGCGAAATATGAGGCTCGATAGCGGTCTCAATAGCTAAGGAAATGGAAGTGAAGCATTTAAAGATATATAGCGATAGCAGTGGTGGTCGGTCAAGTCCTTTGGGCGATATGAAGCCAAGGAACAGCATGATCAGTATTTGGAGCTAGTAAAGAGAGAGTTAAGCAATTTTGAGCGTATCGATCAACGAGGATATAACGAGCTCAAAATGCTAAGCGAGACAGCTCTCCAAAATATTTTCGGATCGAGGCGCAAAAATAACATTCTAGTCGAGCATTGAACCGTTCTAACATTCAAAAAGCCAAGGAAGTGTTTGAGGTAAATGTCGATCGATCGAGTTGGATGGAGCCGATTAGGCGGTATCTCTAGAGGAACACAACCGAGAAACCTCGAAGCCAAGAAATTGAGAATAAAGGCGGTGAATACGTGATCATGAATGATGCCTGTCTGGCGATCTTATGGTAGCCCTTTCTGCGATGCTTAAGCGAAGAAGAAGCAAAAGAAGCAATGGCGGAAGTCCTGAAGAATGTGTGGCAACTACGTGGGAGGCGGAATGTTAGCCGTAGGCTGATCGGAACAAGGATATTATTGGCGATAATGAGGAAGGGCGCGGAGAAGGTCGTTGATGTGAGGCTTGCCAAAGAATAGCAATCTATCTCATCGATAGCCAGGAGGATGCAAATCGTGAGTCATCCTATTCCTTTCGCTCGATGGGGAATGGATATCTGGGGCCCTTCCTCTAAGTCTCGGACGGAAGAAGTTCTGATAGTGGCGGTGGGTACTTCACCAAATGGGTAGAAAGCGGAGGCGATCGCTCTGATCACCGAGCAGAAGGTGGAAAGTTTAATGAAAGAAAAATATACTATATAAGCTTTGGGATGCCTATAGTGCTGAATTACGGACAATGGCCGACAATTCGATAACGATAGGTTCGAGAGATTTCTGCGATCGTTGAAGATAAGGCTGATTGATCTCGATGGCCACCCTCAAAGCAACGGTCTCATGAAAAACACAAACAAAAGATAATGAGTGCTCTTAGAAGCACTGAGGCAGACAAAAACTTGGGTAGAAGAGCTTGATGAAGTGTTGTGGGCATCTGAACCACCACTGAAGCGAACCCGCGGGAAACTCCATTCGGGATGACCTTTGGGGCGAAGCCTTGAATCCTTGTAGAAGTGGTGTTACCTGACGAAGGGTGGCGAATTATGACGAAGAAGCGGAATAATGAAGCCCGTCGGCCGAGCTTATGCTCCTCGGTGAAAACGAGATAGAGGCGGCCGCTCGTTCGAGAGCGTCGAGCGACGACGAGTTCTACGGGAGAGTAAAGTCGGCGGCGTAAAGGTCGGAGATCGCCTATGAAAAGTCGAAGCGGTGAAACACCCGAAAAGCTTGGGCGAGGCATGGGAAGGACCTATCGGTGATCAAACAAATCGGGCATGGCTCTTACATCTGCTGCGATCACGAATGGGAAAACTCTACCAAGGCCGTGGAACTCTCGAAACAAGGCGTTCTACGATAGATAAGTCTTATTTTGGTTAATGTTTGTTCATTCTTGTTTATTGTAAACTCGTGGTACCTTTTCACAGCCTGCCGATCGGGTTTTAACGACCGCTCCATTATCATCGATAAAGGGTTTCAAATTTCTCGACAAACGGTTTAGCAAATCGTTCGAGGAAGCTGTCAATATTGCCGACCTCGAATCTTTTCGACCTCGGCATAGATCGATTATGGTCGATCGATCGCGAAACGAATCCTTGGGACCGTAACAAACCTCGGCGTAGATCGACTACGTTACTCGGTCGCGAAGACGAAGATCCTTGGGACCATCGCTCGGCCTCGACATAGATCGACTACGATCGATCGGTGCGAAAACAGATCCTTGGGACCATCGCTCGGCCTCGACATAGATGCGACTACGATCGATCGGTCGTCGAACGAATCGCTTGGGACCATCGCTCGGCCTCGACATAGATGCGACTACGGTCGATCGATTAGCGAACAAGATCCTTGGGACCATCGCAAGGCCTCGACATAGATCGACTACGATCGATCGATGCATGAGCGAGATCCTTGGGACCTCGGTTGGGACTTTGCTATGAGTCGACCTCGGCCGGTCATTATGAGCAACTTCATCAAACTACTCTATACATAAGTAAAGAACATAAATCTGGAAAATGACTTGAAAAATGAAGCAAAAATAAAGATTGCATTAATTGAATTACATACAGCCTGGCTTGAGCCGGTGAGCTCTAGAATTCGCGAAGGAGAAGCTTGGAAGTTGGCGGATGCAGAGAATCCTCATGGCAGCGGGCGGTCGGGCCGAGAGCAGTCAAGGATCGATCGGAGAATATCCTCGTGAGAAGCTCTTCCCGCCGGACTAAGATCCGACTCCTCATCGGAATATGATCCACTCCCCGACCCTCTCCTTGATTCCCTCAGCGAAAGTAGAGGCGGGGAGTAGCGACTCGGCATAATCTTGAAATGAAAGCCGCTCAGACCTCTCGGGAGTGAATCTCATGGCACCTTTTCGGGGTGAAAGGGTTCGTCATGACGAGCTCTACGCATTCGCATTGATTTCTTCTTTTCACAGCTTGATCGCCTCGATTCTTTGCCTCTTAATAGAGCATCGCGACTTCCTCGACACCTCCTCGGTCCTGCCTTTGTCCTCTACCGGCTGAGAGCAGTCTTGGAGGAACTTTCTTTAAGCTTCCTCTCAGACTCTATTTTCTTCTCAAGACCTCCACCTGACTTATCCATTAAGCCCTTATTTCTATCATACAGTCTTCTCCTCTTCCCGTAGCAAGTTGAGCCTCAAAGCACTCATTGCTTCCTCCCGAGATCCTTCTCCTCCTCCAAGGAAGAGTTACGAGCCCGTAAGAGGTCTCTCTCCTCCGTCACCCGGCTCGTCCTTAAGCTTTCACACTTTCGTGGAGGTCTTGGACTTCCGATCTAGAGCCTCCATCGCTACACCACCGAAGGTCATCACTACTCCGTATCTTTGCGGCGAATGGTGAGACCCTAACTCAAGTTACTCTTCCGTCCGTGATCCGCTCATCCACAGGAGGAACAATCCTTTCGGCGATGTGTCGGGACCTGCAGAGGTCCCGATCGGCGATCTTGGCGACGATCGCAGACTCCTTTGCCGGTATTAGTCGCTCGCCCGCCCTTGCCTTTCTTCTCCTTCCCTTCGGCATACGACTTGGTGGCCGGACGGCAAATCGTGGACTTTCTCAATCTCTTCCTCTTGAGGAGGCTCCATTCCTCCTCCTCCTCCTCGATCAAGACCCGCTCGGTCCGTGCTAGGCAACACGATCGACAGCAGCATGCAATGACGTAGATCTTCTGCGGTGGAGGACGGGCGACAATGCGGGCCGGTAGAGCTCAGCCAGTGAGGCGAGCCTTCGGGACTCCACCTCTTTCCTCTTCTTCTTCCTGCGGCTGTTCTTTGGATTTTGGGGGCGGCGGGCGCTGAAAAATCCTCTATCCTCATGGCTGCACATCAACAAGAACAATCGGAAAAAAGAAAAAAAATAAAAATCGATAAAGTAATTAGACCACGAGGCCCGACGGAAGGGTGGTTTCCTCTCTAGCTTCATAATCTGTGGCGAAATTGATAAGAAAAGAATTAGTCGAGACCCGGGAATAGGCCACTTATAGCAAAACAAATCGTATCGTAGAAAGCTCTTTAATCGACGACCACTACCAGATCCTCTCTCTTGAGGGATCGCTCGGCGTGTCATTCAACTCTTCGACGAAGGATACCTCATGGCGGGGACTCGAAGAAAGATCACAGGGCTTCCACGAAGAATCCTCTACCATACTCTGGTGGCCGTCGACATGCTTACGAGGAACAAAACTTTTGAAAAGAAAAACTTTAGAGGAGGAGATGAAGAAAAGGCGTATCTATGTAATGAATGGAAAGGAAAATCGAGCAACGGCGAAGGAAATTTTGGCGAAGCGAAAAGAGCGAATGAAGCGAGCGAAGCGAAACAAGCGTGAAAAAACCAAGCGATCATCGATCACGAACATTTATATGGAAGCGTTGAATTGCGATCCGATCAAAACTTGGCGTGGAAAATTCGAGCCATGCCTACAACTGGCATAATCAAGGCCAAGGGTGCGTAGGGTTGGTCGAAATCCGGAGTGTACGACAATTGAAATGGCGTCTGGACGGTGCCTTGCATGATTCTGAGTCGTCGTTTGATTCGAAAAGCGTCGGAAGCGCAGCCAAGCGATAAATGGCTCGAAGTCTTTCGTGCGCTCGCTAATGATGACCCCGACCTACTACAGTGCGGCTATCATGCGATAGCGCCAATGTCAGCCGATTAGGACACTCGATCGACCAATCCATTCTGGTATCACGTAATAATAGATGCCGTCGATCAAGACACAAACCAATTGATCAATCTCGATCTGAGCGACCGCCGCGACATCTTAATAACCGATGCCGTGAGCCTCCTTACTAGGCATCTTCTTCTGAGCGAGCTATAAGGCGCAGACGAGCTATAAGATCGCGGACAAACCGCGCGATCATGAAGCGAGCTCTGAAACTAATATCTCCTTGACTCTTCTCTTCGTTCGGACTCGAGGGTAGGGGCTATGGTGAATTATTATATTAGGCCGGGCCGATCAACGATCTCGACCCATTCACGAGTGAGAGACTACAAATGCATACGTAAAGGCTAAACTAGCTATTGCTTCCGTATATAAGTCTGATTCTACTATAACAAAGTCACGAACAACCATAACCTAGTTTTCTCTCTTACAGCGATCGCGTTCGCTGAAAAGTGACTTGGCGTCGGAGAACTATCGGAAAACAATCCCGGCGTGTCTTCTTTGTTTCTGCGGGAACTTACACGAAACTCTTCGTGAAGCGATTGACTTCGTGGATCCGAATAAGCGGCGTCTGATTCGGTAGAATCCGTGAGCAAAGTTTGATCTTAAAATTTAGCACTTGAAAAGCAATGAATAAGATACTATAAGCCAGTCATCGTAGAAACCGGTTTGATCTTGAAATTTAGCACTTGAAAAGCAATGAATAGGATACTATAAACGAGTCATCGTAGAAACCGGTTTGATCTCGAAATTTAATAAATAGCTAAACAAGTACTGCAAGAACTGTAAAATTGTAGAGTTAAAGAAACTTCCTTAATTGAACTTCCAACTTCACACACAGTTGCTCTCGTACCAAAAATACATATTCAAGAAACCCAATTTGAATTACATTAAAGGGTTAAGAATCTTCAAAACACTGATGCACGATGAAAGCTTACATACCAACAGACAGGCATCGAGGGACAAAAGATTGGTTAAGAAATTATATGCTCAAGGATTGACAGATGAAAGAAGTAACAACTACTAGAACAAAATGAAAATCCAAGTCTATCTTGTTGTAGTTTGAACACTTGCATTAAGAATGATGCAGGCGTTTGATCACAACCGTCTCATAAAACCTACGTGTCCGAAAAAACAATACAAGAGCAACAAGAAACCCGATGAAAGCAACAGCTCCCATAATCATAAAGGACATCATGAAGCATCGAGTGCCAAAGCATTTGTTGCCTTCGTCAGTTGCTGTCTTATCATAAATGTATCCAATGACTCTCACAGAGCACACGTATGATCCAAGGGACTTGCTATTGCAATGGTATTAAAATAGTTCCCAAATGCCCAACTCAAATATCTCAGAACTGATGGTAGGCATCAATGACCATTGTGAGCCATATGCAATGCCCACCAGGACTGAACCAAAGTACAGATTCTTGGAAAAACCAGAAGCAACAATTATATGGCCAACTGTCATGACAGCCAGAGTAATGGCCATGAACAAGGGCCTTGCCCAGCCACGTCTGTGCAAGAAAATATCTGAAACAAAGCCAGCGCCAAATCGACCAAGAAAGTTCCATATACTCCACAAAGAAACCAAAGAGTTTATTTCAAAGGTTGTGTAACCTAGAGACTCTCCAATCTGACTGACATTGTTTATAGCTGCAAGACCAGATCCTAATCCACAAAATATAGCTATAAATAGCAGCCAGAAGTTTCCAGTGCTCACGGCTTGCAAGAGATTCATGTCTTGTGCAACAGGCAACCTCTCATCATTAGAAAAGTCCCCAGCTTGACCTTCATCACTGGGTAGTTCAGGATTATTTCCAGGACCCTAGACGAAGAAAACTTGGAAGACATCAATGGATTTGGTTTATAACTACTCCCTTCAATAAAGCTTGTGCAAATCTATCATACTCCTCCCTCTGGGCTCTTATTGCAATCCCAAGAGGTGAGGCAACTAGAATCAACAAGACTGTGAAGGTAGCTGTACGTGCCCATAATGACAAACTTGTAATGTTCTCCAAAATTATAAGGATGGTGAGATAAGCAGCGATAATCAGAGCCACTGATGAGAAAGCATTAAGATGCTTCTTGTCATCTCTTGTGCTAGTGTCATAGTTCCTCACCAAACTCATAAGCACGAGAGAGACTGTCGTTGGCGTCAGTGCCAGAAGTAAAAGGAAAGTACTAGGGTGGCCTTTGCATACAGTATCATAGAATTGGATCAGTATTGCACCACTCAAGCCAAGAAATCCCTGCAGACAAAGCCAAAAAATGTTTTTTTTTCTTTAGAACTTGCAGTCAACACTTCAACAAAAGGTTTGCCTATGACTCTAATCCATTTTACGAGTGGATTAAAAGGGAAAAGTGAAGAAAAATAAGGAATGAACAAATGTTCAAGAGATAACTTCAGCAAACAGATTATGCAGTTATTTGCATATGGGTGTCCTAAAAAATGCTTTCTTTATATGTCTAATCAACTTATTCGGAGAAGGGTGTTCAAGAAACGCCTTCTCTACACTTCAATCTAGTGAATCGAAATGAATACCAACTTACAACATAAGAAACCAAATACAGGAGAGACCAGAACTCACCTTCATGATGCCGACAATGGTACCGCCATAATCACCAAAATTATGAACACCACTCACCACATTTGTGGTGTTAAAGAAAGTCTGTGCATGAGCCGCCAACCACATCAACAAACACATCAACGGTACCGGCGGTCGGTGAATCAAACCAACAACAGCAGCCCATATCACAAAGTACCCAATAAACCACTGAATAGCCCCTGCCAAATGGACCACCCAAGGCCCCCTGAAGACACCCAAACGGCGATTACCGTCGAGAGTGACTGCGGAGTAAAGGAGACCGGATAGGATTCCGGCGTTGGCTCCGATGTCCTTGAAGACGGAAACCGTGTCGAGGTGGATTGGTCGTGTATTGGCTGGACTTGAGAACGGAGGAGTAGATTCCGAAGGTGTAGGATGCGCCGCAACTGCACTGGATCCATATGCTCGCTGCGGTAGCTATCCACTTAGTGTTCAGAGCAGCCATGTCCCCAACTTTTCTCTTGTTTTGAGAGATTAGTTTGGTGATGGTAGATAAGGCTAGGCCAAATTAATCATAAATACTTGCTTGTTTGTACGAAATTGTTTGATGAAACATCAGTAACCCATTCCCAGAAACATGGAAGAATTTTGATCGTTATGTTTACAGGCTCCGATCTTGTAATAGTGCAATAATAGAGGAGGGAAATAAAGAACATGCTAATAAAAATTTATCAATATTTATTTTTAATAAATAAATAAACATAAATCTTAAAATTTTATTTTTAGTAGTTACATTATCATTATTATTTATTATAACGAAATAAAGTTTCTTATTTTTAAATAAAATTAAAAATATAATTATAACTATCAAAATAAATATAAATATCGTCCAAATAAAAGGATTAGAATTTTATTGAATTTCGGCTAAAATCAGTTAGCAAAATTTGTTATACTCGTAGATAATGACGAATGTAATAAATTGGTTTGTATGGCTTCCTTGTATAAGACAAGATGAATCATAATGTGGCCCTGGACTTATTTGTTGATCTTTTTAAAATTTTAATTAAGCGTCTTAAGTTATTTTAACAAAATATTTACGAGGCTGTTTGGTTTTACCTTTTTTCTTGTGTGACTTTTAATTTTAATTTTGATTTCTTTTTAATTAAAAATAAAAGCATATTTAGTTGAAATTTTAATATAAAACTAAAACAAAAACTTGTTTAGAGTGGTTAAGATTTGTAATAAAAGCTAAAAACAAAAACATATTTAATTTTATGGTCATGTTTTATACTCTTATCTTAATAATTTTATATAATATATTTTGTTAAATTAATTAATTATCATTGTAGCTAATTAAAATTTATGCAAATTAATATAACTAGAATAATTTACACGTTAATTATATACGTTAAAACAATTACATTATCACATTATAAGGCATCACATATCAAAAGCATTTTAAACATTCGTTTTAATCATTTCATTCACAATCTTATTAAATCACAAATGTCATTACACTTCAGAGTTCACATATGCATTTGATAATAAGTGAGAAATGATATTCTTAATGCATAATGATTAAAGATTTACTGCAAGTACAACTAATCTAAACCATAACTCATACCCAATTGTAGTAACTATACTCTAATTAGTCTAACTAGATGTCCTCTAAATTTTAAAATCAACATTGCAATTTTGATGAGTTTGCGAAATCAGTGAGTGAACCATCATTGATGTATTCACTCAAGTCAGATACACAGAGGCAAGTCATACCCCAATTCAACAAGTATTACATACCATCCAGTATTGAATATCACATCACATGTTTATTTACTTTTCAACGCATTTGAAATAATTCAATAATTCATTTCATTTCAATCATATGATACATATAAGGATGTATATGCAAATTCACATGTAACTCCATTTTATTTTGCTTTGTTGTGATTGGCACCTATTTACTATCTTGTATCTATTGTAGATACTAGGCTCATTTATTCTTTATTACATGTCAGTTGTAGATACGGACTCATTAATAATTGAGCTTGTGGCTCTTTAGTATAATCCACGAACTTAAAGCTCTTTTCACATTAGTTACTCGGTCATAACTCTTTTGTCTTATCATGCATTTCAATGTGATGCATTATTCCATATGCTATGTTTCATTACCTTTCATTCTATGAGCTCATCACATGTATCAATTTTATCGGATCTAAGTGCGCGATTCACATTCAATTGCTCATACATTTCACATTCATTCTAGCATTTGACATTCAATTGTTCTCACATTTCATATTTATTCTAGCATTTCACATTCGATTGCTCATACATTTCATATTTATTATGGCATTTCATTCAATTGTTCTAACATTTCATATTTATTAAGCAATTTCACATTCGGTTGTTCTCATTTCATATTCAACACACGGATCATCTGAATCACATATAATTGAGTCTACATATCTAGGTTAACTTCGTAGTATGCTCGGATAAGTTGTTGCCTTGGTGATCGATAATATACGAATGTTGATGATCAACTTATGTATCTATCTTCATGCAATACAATAAAATTAAAAAGATGTTCATTATAATTCTTGAAAACATAATAGTATTATCATTTACAAAGAAACATAAATCAATTAGAAATAATATAATCATTCCAAATTTATCTAGCAATTTCATCTCGTTTCTAAAACAAACCTTGAAGCTATGTTGGAATGATGTTATACTCAACGAAAACTTATATCTTCATTTTCACTTTTTCTAATTTGTTCTTTATTTTCAACCTGTTGTCAAATAATTCATCGCTTTGTCCTACATTCTAATATAATTTTGTACAACATAACAAACAATAATGATGTATTTTGTTTCTTCATATCATAACTCGACATGCTTTAAGTATAGAAATCTTGCTTTTAAAATGCCAAAGCATCTTTCAATAAGATTTCTTAATCAAAATTACTCTGATTAAACAATTCTGTGGATCTTGAGGTCTTCCTCTTCTTACATAATCTATGAATGATATCTCTCACCTCGGTATGGTGAAAGAAATCCGAGCATATTGGTGTAGCCTAAATCAACCAAATAGAACTTACCTAACATATAAAAATATAATATTCAAAATGATTAAAATGAATAATAATTACTATGTTTATTTAAAATAGTACAATACCTTATGGAGGTATAGAAAATTGATTCATTGAATTTATTCTTTTTTCTAAAAGAACTCGAGAGTCATTTACAAGACCTTCCCATCTATTTATTACACGTAAAAGCAGCATGTCAAATGAGTAACAACACATAATATTTGAGGTTGGATTAATTCTTTTACCTCTGTATGGTATTTGTTCATCGATCGAAACATGTGCATCAATATGTGTAGCATCTATTGCTCCTGTACAATCTTAAAAATTAGATATTTATTAAAACAATTATTAATCATAAGGATATAATTTAAATAGTAATTAACTATCTGAATGTACCTAAAATATGGAAAGAATTTTAAATTTTGTTGAATCTTAGGAGTTGTATTAGTAAAGGATGGTGGAGTAATGACTCTTTTACAAGATGATCAATTGCATATAAGACTTTCGAAAGTACTTTGAAATTATCTAGGTTGAATGTTGAAAGTGTTACTGCATTGACTCTGGTTATCTCACTATGCCTATAGTCATCGAAAATTGCTACTTATTCCTCCTGATAAAATGTCTTATTACCTTTAAGCCTCATCAACTCTTTACCTCGTTACATAAGCTCGAAGATCATCTTTCTTATTCTTAAGTTTTCATAAATCCTCATCGATTCCCATTCAAAGTTATAATATCTAATCATGACTGGTATAGTAGAAGTTCTACATGGTTGCTTTGTAAATAAAATATTTGTTCTCTCCCCGTTAGAGAAATAATGATTACCTTTTCATTATATCATCATAATCGATTTGAAATATGATAAGAAATTCATGTATCTACAATGCCAACATTAAATAATTAATAAAACATTCAATCAAAAGATTTAATCAAATATAGACAAAATGTTCATACAAAATATAGACTTGACATTAAGTCAAACATTCATACAAAACACAAAATTAAATATCAAATTACTTAATAATGCTTAATATAAAAGTGTAAAATTAAAAAGAATTGATATGTAATAATGTGAAAATATAACTAAAGCGACATAATCCAATCTAGTTTTTTGTATACATCATTTTCATAAAAACATCCTATGAAGTGAAGAATAATGTGAAGCTTTCATAACTTTTCATATTACACATAGCCAACATCTAATTCATCTAAGGAATTTAGATTTTCCATCATTATATTAGACTTATAAGATCTATTCTCTGTAGTGGATGATGTTTCACTCAGTTTTTCTCCGATAAATCATTCTTCCTTTTTATTGTTCACGATTATAAGCAAAACCTCTTCTACAAAATTATAATGTGTCTTCTTTTCCTTCTTTTCTTAGGATATTTCTTTCTCTTAAATGTAGAACTTATATCTTGATCTTCTTTTCCTTTATCTGAGCAATCTTTATCGATATCATTTCTATATTCCTCTTACGTATTATTCGATGGAATTTAGTTGATGGATGTACAAGCAAACCGGTTGTAATAGTATCTCCAAAAATATGATACAAGTCTAAAATTCCTTACATTCTTTTTCTTGAATATGTGACCCATTTTTTTACTATAATGATGAAAAGAAATATGAGAATAAATATTATATAGTATGATATATTAATAAAACAAACACATACATTACCTTAAATAGATTTTCCAACATTCATTTGTTGCATTAACTTCACTAGTAAAAAGTTGTAACTAATTCATGTTTCTTTGAGTAAGTTCTTGAAATTTTTAATCTAACCCTTAATTAGTTATACTTATTCTTGATTGAATATCGGTTTACTCTTTATTGAATTTTGTTTGAAGCCTTGTCTTAATATTCTTCTAACCAATTTTGGAAATAGTAGTAGTCGTTCGATTTACTTTCTTCACTTCTTGACCATCGAGGAGATTAAATACATATTTATAGTATCATTCCATATCCCATCTTTTCATTTATTTCCACAATCATTAGAATCGTTCATATTGTTCAAACTTTTCATCACTAAATGTAATCACGTGTAAGTAACATCAATCAACACAATTCATATAAAGCATTAAATGCTAAGCATGATCCAAAATAAACATGAAAGCGATATTAAATTCTAAAGCGCATAAGTACATGGAAATGATAGAATAGAAATAAAGGTGTAAATTTGATTCTATAGCATAAAAATAAAGGTGTAAATTTAGGCAAGGTCATAATATATGCATGATGCATGTCATGCTTATGTAAACGTCGTTTTAACACATTAAAACATTATATAGATCACTATAACTTATTCAAAAAATTTACTAAAGAAAAACTTGGGTTGACAAAGAATAATTCCACTCATAACATTGAAATTTACTTTAATAACACCAAAGATGATTTGGAATTTTGAAATCACGCTAGAAAGTATGGGACAATAGCTAAAAATCAACTAAGAAGAAAAACCCACTAGATTCAATGAAGGATAAAGAAGATAAGATTAAGAGGTACTTAATTCTATCAACACTTGTTGTAC
Organism: Erythroxylum novogranatense; assembly: GCA_029891385.1. Classification (NCBI taxonomy): domain Eukaryota; kingdom Viridiplantae; phylum Streptophyta; class Magnoliopsida; order Malpighiales; family Erythroxylaceae; genus Erythroxylum; species Erythroxylum novogranatense. The sequence goes on along the minus strand of CM057225.1, from coordinate 101,827,976 downwards.
AATTATCAATTTGTGATTTGAACAAGTGTTTAGTTTGAGAGGATCCTCTATGCCTTGTTATTCAAAATTATAGTATATGTTTACATTATTTCTTTGTTTTCATAAGCGAGGAGATAAAAGGAGAAAAAGTTATTGTAGCGGAGGATCTAGCTTTTGATCTTTAAACTTTATATGTTTTTAGAGTACCCAATTACAAAATTCCAATCTTTCTCCTAATGCTAACTTTACGTATCTAAATTTTGTTTGGTTACTCTTAACAAGGTGAGAAAGACAAAGTCTTTTTATTTGTGTGTATTGTCACAATTATTGGATGATGTGGAAGACCAAGCAGTAAACTTTAAGTGATTTGCTATATATAGAAAATGAAAAAAACAAAATAACAAAATATGCTACAATAACATAGTAGATCATTATCTTGTACATGCTTTATAATATAATTTGAAGGACAAAACAAGAACTTTTGAATAAAGTAGCCAAAATAGAATTGTGAGTTAAATAAATGCCAAAATCATGAATACATCTACTATTTTATATAGATTTGTGCATTTCAATAGTATATTTCAATTTGAAGACATATGTATTACGTTTCTTAAATATAAAGTTACAATGTCAAAACATCTATCTTAAATATTGTAGGTTGTTTACATTTGGAATTTTGAGAATGAGAAACTATCTAAAATAAAATAGAAAGGAAAGAGATAAAACAAGAGATAATTTATTGATTGGTTCTACTTTACATTGACATAAAGTCTAAATATATAGAGAATGAAATAACAACCTTAGCTAATCTCTAGATAAAATTTTATCTATTAAGATAGAGTTATTATCTAGTTAGGATTTAAACTTTTGAATTTGATTTATTTTATCTGAGATTAGCTAAGGTTATTATTTCATTCTCTATATTGAACTTTATGTCAATATAAAATCAATCAAATTCTCAAAATTAACGTATCGAAACCATAGATCCTTGAGGAATTTGTGAGATTGAGTGAGAAAAAAACTCTTCGATGGCTGCTAGCAATTCATTACTCTTCTACCTCCAGTTTCAATGGTGAAAACTATCAAATATGGGTTGTCAGATGAAAGCTCATTTAAGAGGTCTCGGCTTATGGCAATGGGTGGAAGAAGAAAGGAATTACCAGCCTTGGAAATAATCAACACTAAATCAAATAAAAGCTCATAAAGAAGAATCGTAAAAGCTCGAGGTGTTATCTATTATTTTCTCTGCGGTTTGAATCGGTTTTCACAAAATTATGACTTGTGAAGCATTAAAAAGCGCTTGGGATATCTTGAAAGAATTATATCAAGGCAATGAAAGAATGAAGAGGATCTGAAGTTTTAAATCTCAAAAGAGATTTTGTAGCCTTGAGCATGAAAGAACATGAGAGCATCTGAGAATATTACGATCGATTGATGACTTTGGTGAACAAAATCTGGTATTGGGGAAGATCTGTCAAGAGCAAAATTGTAGAAAAGATGTTTGTAAGTTTGCCCGAAAATATGAAGCGAAAATTTTCTCTCTTGAAGATTCAAGAGATATTAATGATTTAACTTTATCGAATTGATTAATGCTTTGCGAGCGAGGAGCAAAGAAGGGCTATGCGGAGAGTTGAAGCTGAGCAAATCGATAAAAGAGCTCTTAGCCAAATCGTCAAAAGGAAAAGGTAAAATTCCTCGATGTGATCATTCACGAAACTAGGGCATGAAGAAAGATTGTTGGTATAAGGAAAACCTCAATGTTTCAAGCGTAAAAATTTGGACACCTCGGAAAAATTGCAGTTGAAAAGGAAGCGAAGCAAATATGGTGGAGTTGGTTGGTGAAGAAACTCTTTTTGAGTGTTGGTGAGATGTGCACCAGATGTTTTGGAGAGGCGTGCTCCGATAATTATGCGTTGGTGAGAAAGTGCATCAACAATGATCGTTGGTGAGAAAGTGCATCAACAATGATAAGTTGGTGAGAAAGTGTATCAACAATGATAAGATGATGAAAGTGCATCATACGATGAAGAGAAGGTGATTCACAAATAAATAAATAAAATTTTTGGAGAGGCGTGCTCCATAGAGTTTGAATTTTTGTAACTTTGAATCGAGGAGAATGTTGCAAATATTGATTCAAAGTTAAAATTGAAATTTTGTTTAAAGATAAGATATTTGTTAAAAGATAAAATTTTATCTATTAAGATAGAGTTATTATCTAGTTAGGATTTAAACTTTTGAATTTGATTTATTTTATCTAGAAATTAGCTAAGGTTGTTATTTCATTCTCATATATTTAGACTTTTATGTCAATGTAAAGTAGAACCAATCAATAAATTATCTCTTGTTTTATCTCTTTCCTTTTCTATTTTATTTTAGATAGTTTCTCATTCTCAAAATTCCAGCAGTTTAAGTGAATAAAGACTATTTCACGGTGAAACAAAAGAAAAGAATTAGTAACGTTCACCCTATCCTTGAAAATAACTCACACCGAATAAAAGGCAACATACATAGAGCTCTATCAAGTTATCGAGCAGAGGTTGAGAAAGGCCAACTTGCAAATGGTGGATATGCTTATAAATCATCTACTATATATTAGGAAAGTGAAAGGAAACATAATATAACGAGAGATATGATGCGATAACATATGCATAATACTATAGCATAATTAAAACTAAATTCTTTAATTCACTTATTGTTGTTTTCTATCAAGGCGAAGATCATTTGAGTGATGTGGGTGTTAATTTATTCTCGGTTTTGAGCATGATAACAACAACTCGATCAACAAATATGAAAACATACAAGCAATATAAATGGTGGTTCGGCTGATCTGGCGAGGCTGCACTTGATTTGGATTCATGAGTTTATTGTTTTCTAGCGAGTTCTGTGAAAACAACCTGAAACCAGCAGGGGTTGATATCCGTGAGCCCTCAAGCCTCAAGTTAGTCTTTTTGGTTAGGGTTTGATAGCTACGAACAGAGAAGCTAGGGTTTTGATTACGTACCTCAATTATGACAACGTCGTACCTTATATATGGAATAGATGCTAGGTTTAGGTCTTTACGTATGCATGGGAGACTTCCACCTACTAGTGGGCCGTGGATACGTGGGCTAGGGCTTGGGCCTAGCATAATCGATAGGAACTAGGTTAGTCCTTGCGGGGTGGACCGATCAGTCCATGAGTCATTTTGAGTGGGTTTGGGCCTAGCACAACCGACCCTACCAAATGAATATGCTTATTATCATCTGCTATATATAGGAAATTGGAAGGAAATGCAATAACAATGATATGCTACAGTAACATAATTAAAACTAAATTCTTTAATTCAATTGTTTATGTTTTTTGAAATGACGAAGAACATCGGAGCGATGAAGGTGTTATTTTATTCTCTGTTGTGAACCTGAATAATAGCGATAACAAATCAAACAGCAGATACAAAAACACATATAAGCGATGAATCTGAAAGCAAACCTAAAAAATCGTAGCAAACAACGGATGCAAAAACAAACCTGAAGAAATTACAACACTGTTAAAGATGTAGGAGATGAAATCGGTGCAGAGTGAGAGAAACTAATATGGTTTGTTTTGTGAAACAAAAAAACTATTTTAAAATACACAAAATTTGTTTTAAAATGCACAAAACTTGATTTTATATTTTAAATAAAATAGTTATCGTTTTATTTTAAAAACAAATTTAACCAAATCGTTTTCAACGTCTATTTCTAATTTTACAAAATAACAACAAAAACCCAAAACAAAAGGAAACAAATAGCCATTAACTTTATTATACAATAATTAATTTATTCATTTTCTATTATTTGGTTTAATGGAAGTTGGAGAAAGTTGGTGGAATGTGAAAATGGTAAGAATTATTGATATTATAATAGGGATAATTAATATAATTTTAAAAGAAAAAGCAGACTCTTTATCTTTTTACTTTTCATTGGAGAATATATACGATTTTGTAAGAGAATAAAATCTTTTTAGCTCGTAATCCACGTGAACCTTTGAGTTGGAAGATTATAGTTTAAGAAGGAAAATAATCTTTCTTTTAAGAGAACGCTATCAATCACTAATTATGCACATGGTTAGGCGAGTGGTGTCCATTTGTTTGTGATCAGTGGCGGAGTCACGGTGGGGGCAAATGGGGCACTTACTTTACTTCAAAATTTTACTTGTAAAATTATTATTTTAAATTTGATGGTATAAAAAATAAAATTTTGCTATAATTAAAATTTTGCCCCTTAAAAATAAAATTTTGCTCCATTAAAATTTTGCTGACTTAAAAATTTTACGAATACACTTTATTTGTGATCATGGCGAATGAATGCTAATCACTCAAATGTAATGATTAAAATTTGGTTTAAATATAAAATTTAACATTGTCTTTTTTTAAATTTATTTAAATAATTCTTATTATTAAAAATCGATCAATTTATTAATTGACATATAAATTTTATAAATTAATAAGTTGTTATAAATTAAAATAAATTAAATATTTTGATTACTTAGAATTTTAATTTGAGCTGCGTTCGTTAGATTCGGATCCATAAGTTGGCTACTTTACATGATGAATCGGGCGTAAAGATACTGCAAAACAAAGAAGGCTTGTCGGGGTTGTGCCGATTAGCCCTCAAGCCTTCAATCGGTCTTTTTGTGAAGGTGAGGTTGATGAATCTGAGAGAAAAACTAGGTTATGATTCGTTACCTCGATTATGGGAGAATTATACCTTATATATGGTTTTGCGATTAGGTTTAGGTCTTTACGTGTTTGCATGGGAGATTTCCTTCTACGGATGGGCAAGGAGGCGTGAAATTTGGACTTGGGCAGCTTTGGCATAAAAGCGATCTTTGAAGAATGGATCGATCGGCCCGGGTCGTTTAGTGAGTCAGACCCGATACAACCAGACCATAAGCCCCTACTCCTCGAGTCGAAAGAAGAGAAGGGTCGGAGGAGTTTATGAAGGTTTCGTAGCTTCGTCATAGGGGCGACTTCGTAATTAGAGCGATCGGTTGAGCATTGAGATGTAGCCCGTCCGTAGGTTAGCTAATGAAGTAGTTGATCAGTCGGGCATTGTTGTTGTAGCTCGGTCATGGGATAACTCGGGTAGTCCGGATCGGTCGGATGTCGACTAGTTGTGCGTGATTGCTCGTATTAGGATCGGTCATTGAGTGCCCCATTGAGTCGGCCTCGACACTTATTCTTGACTGACTTCGCATTAAAAGCGGTCGGTGGTCATCATTAGCGAGCACGTGAAGGTCTTGAAGCATTTATTATTTATTGGTAGCGTCTTTCGATAGCATTTCAAAATTTGAAGCGTATCGTCTTTATAACCGTTAATGCGGTATCCGTCGTTCTTTCAATTATTCGCGCCGCCAATTTGAGTAACCTAATTTATTCTCACTTCGGATCATGCGCGTATCCGGGCATAGCTCGGATTTTCTCCGCAGCGTCGAGTTTTGGTGGATCATGAATTGAGCGTTTCCTATAAATGTCGAGAATTGACGAAGGTTTGGTTTTCTTCACTCTCGTTTCATTCTTGCTTTCCTCTGCTCTTTCTTATTCTCGGTTTGAAAGTTTTCTTGACGTTACCTGAATTTCCTATCTCTTACCACTAAATAGATCGTCCCTTTCCTCATTTCCTCTTCTAAATTTCCTCTTAGTGAGCATGTAGTCCACCGGTTCTCGGGTGGGATTTTCAATGGATGATGTTGGCGAGAGGTCGTCGGAGTTATGGTGGCTGACGATGATGTCGAGGTTGGGAGATGTTGAAGAGATTACGACAAGAAGCGGAAAGATGGGCTGGTAGTAAAGGCGCGAAAACCGTCGAGGATGTCCGGCGGAGTTGAGTCGATCGATTGTTAGGAATGGTATCCTCGGTCACAGGAGCCTAAGGCGGCCTCGGGGATGAAAAAATCGACAACAGCCTGAGTGGGTGGTTTCACTGTCTCTGAGTATTTCTTCTAGGTCGGTGGCTTGAGATTCAAATGCGTCTTAGATCGTGGATGAAGTGTCTTGATTATCAATTAAAATTTGGTCGATTCCTCCGAATGGGTGGAGGTTCATCAATGGCCTTGCTCTGTTGTGCCACCAATTTGGTATGCGCCTTGGTCGATATCTGCGCCACTTTTTGAGAATGAGCAGTCGAGCTCTAGGGTGGGATTCCTTCCACGATGTATAAGGATGCGGTATCGCCCGGTAGGGCAACTTCTAAAATTACCGGTTGGTGAGCGAAATATTTCTTCGTGAAGCCTCAGGGATCTTCCTCGAGTCGGTAGTGGAGGTATCTCTAGCGGCGATGGAATGACTCGTCAATCTATTCCTTTACAGGGAGGTGGGAGGTGGTGGTACATATAAAGGAGCTCGGCCAATATAACTTCGCTCGGCTTATTTCAGGATACGGTGGGGGGGTCTCGGCCAACTCTCTTCTAATTGACCCCCCGCCTCAAGTTAACGGGCTAAGAGAGGGAATCGCCCCGCCTGGTTGACCCCTCATGGTTGAATTATTTTTCATGCTTGTAAGTTTTGGTTCGATTTCTAACCTGCTTTCGTTGTTTGTGCAACCATGGTTAAAGTTCACGCTTTCCTCGGCCCACAAAGTCTTGAGGTAGCGCAGGTCATGAGGCCTTGAGGCTAGAGACGGGAGGATAGGGAGAGGCCGGTTTGATTGTTGTTTGGCCCATTGCTTGGCCCGGTGGTATGTTCCTCCAGATCTCCGGCCGTCCATGGCTTTCTGCTATGGTAAATCACTTTGGTGAGTGCTTGGTTGTGATTGAGGAAGAGGAGGAGAATGAACGGCCTCTAAAGAGGAGAAGGGGGCTCAGATAATCGACCGATCTCCTCAAGTAGTCGACCGACCTCCTCGTCCTTTGGACCGAAGCAAGGGGAAGGAGAAAGTGGGAGATCATGCCGCCCCGTCTGCCCAAGGTAAAGGGAAGAAGCCAGCGGGGAGTGCTGACAAGTGGGAGTCGGCGATTAGCCTTTAGCAGACTGCCTCGATCGTCAATGCCGAAGTGGCTCTTCATCTTGCTGAGAGGGTCATTTCTCCTTGGACGAGGCGCTTTGGCGTTAAGTGTTGAGGAGGCGATGAGCCATGCCATCCATAATTCCATGAGGATGAGGCTCTCACTTTGTCCGTGCATCGTGAGTCATTTCTTTGAATCGGAGGTCCATTCCCTCCTGGGCGGTGGATGGTTTGAAGACCGAGCTCTCGGAGGTCAAAGAGGAAGGAGACTTCTCTCGGGTTCAACTCTCTTCCTTGAAGGAGGAGAAGAAACTCTGGGAGGAGGAGCGTCACGTCTTGAGAGCTCGGCTAAGCTTGGAGAGGAGGAGGAACTCCTTGGCTCGGCTCACCATGGAGGAGGTCGAGAAGGTAGAGGCGATGGCGGAGGAACAAGTTGTCCAGGAATCTGCGATGTTCTGAGGAAGCTGGACTCGGAGATGGCGCAAGGAAAAATCCCTCGAGGACGGTAGAAATCGAAGATCTGTTGAAGAGGTGCGAGCCTCGTAAAGGAACAAAGGGTCGGCGATCATGCGATGGCGAGAGGCAATTCTTGCAAGAGGAGTGTTTGGAGTACTCCTGCGACTTGGCCCTCGTGATGTTGAAGAATTGCTATGACACTGCGTTCTGAGGGTCGGATGGTCCTTCGTTTGAGGGTTCGCCGAGCTGCTTCTACTGCCCTTGGCCTCTCTGGAGGAAGTAAAGGAGAGAGCCATGGAGGACCGAGGTCGATCCGGTTGAGGCTGGACCTTAGCTCGGTGAGGAGGACGAGCTTCCTCGTGAGATACTTCCCACCGCTTCCTTGGACCTGCTCCTTTTGACTTTTCGCTGCTTAGAGGCATCCCACAGGCATCAGCCACTTCTCCTTCTGTAGATTTTGAAGTTCACTGGTCGGGCTTGTGACGGGGCAAATTCGATAATGCAATCTTTACTTTTGCTTCGTTTTTACGATGTCCTTTTTGTATTTATGCTCCTTACTTTCGATGTATGGTGAATTTTGATGAAGTTGCTCATAGTCGTGGCTTGAGGTCAACTTATAGTAGAGTCGGCCCGAGGTCCCAAGGATCTCGTTTTGGCGACCGATCGACCATGATCGATCCGTGTCGATCTTGAAGCGAGGTCCCAAGAGCACTTGTCTTGGTGACCCGACCGAAGCCGATTGTCGGTTTATATATATCTTGAGGCGAGGTCCCAAGAGTCTTGTCTTGGCGACACAGGTGGGTAATAAGCGAGGCGATCAATGGTCCAGGATTTCGTCTCGGCGACTGGCGATCGATAGTCGGTAAGCGGTCCCAGATCTTATCTTGGCGGCGCGTCGAGCAATAGGCGATCTATGGAGATGTCGGTCGATGGCGGCGAGGTCCCAGGATCTTGTTTGGCGACCAATCGGCCGTAGTCGATCTATAGAATCTTAGGGCGATGACGAGCGAGGTCCCAGGGATCTTGTCTTAGTGACCCGTGGTATGTAGTCGATCTATGGAGATGCCAGCGATGGCGAACAAGGGTCCCAATGATTTTGTCTTGGCGACCCGACCGTAGTAATCTATCTATGGAATCTTGGACGATGGCGAATGAGGTCCCAGGATCTTGTCTTGGCGACCGAATGGCCATCAATCGATCTATGGAATCTTGGACGATGGTGAGCGAGGTCCCAAGAATCTTGTCTTGGCGACCCGATCGGCCGTAATCGATCTATGGAATCAGACGATGGCGAATGAGGTCCCAAGGATCTTGTCTTGGCGACCGCCGGCCGTAATCGATCTATGGAATCTTGGGACGATGGTGAGCGAGGTCCCAGAATCTTGTCTTGGCGACCCGACCGTAATAGTCGATCTATGGAATCTTGAGGCGATGGTTGATTGGATTTTACTCTTTTCCACATATAATGGAGCTTTTCATTGTCGAAATCAAAACCCTTTATTGATGATAATGAGGCGTGGTAGTTAAAAACACATCTGGCGAGGACGGAAAAAATTACCCTGAAGTGTTGTACAAAACATTATTGAACAAACATTAATCAAAATAAGACCTATCTACTTGTAGAACGCCTTTAAGTTTCCAAAGTTCCATGGCCTCGACTTTTCACGAGGCGTACCCCGATCTTTATGTTGCTCGACTTTACTCTGTTATAGAATTTTGTTACCTACCGCTTAACGCCTTGGAATGAGCGGTACCTTACTGTCCTGTCTTCTTAAAAGCACGAGTTACCTTGGCGGGCTTCATTATTCCTCTCTTCTTATCGGCTCTCCGTCGAAAAAGCTCGTCGGGACTACTGCCCCATCTAGTGTTTTGTTTATGCCAAATAGCATTCTCTGCGATTCTTTGTTGACCTCTAATAACTGCAAACTCATGGGCGTTGGAAACTTCATCGCTTGATAATAGGTGGAAACGATTGCTCTGAGGGCATTCTGAATAGTTTGTCCGATTATTGCGTTGTATGCCCCTTGGAATTTTACGACTAAGAATTCAACATCCCTCTCTATTTGGCACGGCTTTTGCCCGAACTTGACTTTTAAGTGGACCCAAGCGAATGGGTAGACTGATGCTCCAGTTACCCCTTTAATAGGGTCGTCGATAGGCAGCAGTCGCTCCTCGGGTATCTCCATTTGCTTGAAGGCATTGTAATATAATAAGTCGACCGAGCTGCCCGTATCAATCATTATTTGCTTCACCTCGTAGCCATCCATGTTGATTCTGACGAGGCGTCATCGTGAACAACTTACACCATCAAGGTCGAACTCATTGAGCGATATCATCCATCGTTCTCCCTCGACTTTTGGTTGATGAGCCTCTGCCGACTGTTTTAGCATATCTTTTTCTCCTTTAGCGATGGATCCCCATTGTGTTTCCAAATATCATGTTAATGACCCCGATCGATTCGATCGTCTTCTTGTCCGGCGTTCTGTAATCTCTTTCCTTGATCGTCCTCTCTCTTGGCGTCGATTGTTTGTGTTAGCGTTGTTCCTCCTCTGTCGTTTCTATCATTTCGTCTCGAGGTTGTCACTCCTTTGTTGGTCGACCGATCCTATTGTCGTTGTCTCGATCGGCATTAAAATCAGTACTTTATAAACCGACCCAGCTTTCCCTTTGGATAAGGGATTCGATTTCTTTTCAATGGCCGTGATCCTCAAGTGTCATGGTAGATGTCTTTGTGGAAGCGACAATATAGATTTGGGTTCCTCTCCTTGTAAGGGTCTTTATTTTATTGGGCTCTCGGATGGATTCCCCATCAGCTCTCATAGCCATGATACTTCGCATATCATTTGTTAAGCGGTGTGAAGTCTTAGTGATGCCACTGCCGACCGGTCGGTTTCCTCGGTCGGTGATCCCTTTGTCTCTTGTGAGACTCATCGCCTACCACTCGGCCCATGATCATCTTCCGGCGTTTACGTATTCTTTAATACTTCTTGATGAATGTACCTATCATACTGTTTCTTATTTCTGAGCAGTTAGAGGCTGATCGAGGGCTAACGACTTAAACTCCTCGTCCCTCGTATTGTTCATAAGCGCGACCCGGCGTAGGCGAGCAAGTGAAGTCGGGGACCTCGGCCGCCGTTATTGAGCAAGTGATGAACTCCATAAACTTTCATTCCTTCCTTGGGTAAGTTGCATCACCTTGGTATCTTACCTTGACCGCTTCTTGGTGGCAAATTGGTTGAGAAGCGTAGCTGAAATCCTCAAGCGGTGTCTGACCCAGGTAGACTATTGAACCATCGTCGGGCTCCTCTTGAAAAGCCGTCTGAAAGCCTTACATTGGATGGCATCGGCACAGTCTGATTCATCATCATTGGAAGTGTTGTAAGTAGTCACGGGGTTGGTCTTTCGGTGTATTTTTGGCGTTAGTATTTTGGTTACGGGTCTTGGGAGGCTATCAAAATTACAGATAAAGGAGGCTGTATTGTCTTTGTCGGGCGTCTGGGCGGAAGATCGTAGCTGCGTTAATCCGATCGTCCACGATTTTTTCTAGGTTTTCAGTCGGGTGGCGATCGGTTGTCATCTTTGATCTGCCGTCTGATTTACCACCTGAGGCAATTTAGATTATCTTGGTGAGATTACAAAATCTGGCGGATCGATAGATCAACTGCTTCTTCAATCTGTTTTCAGGTGAGGGAGGTGTGCACAGGAGGAAGGTGATCTGCATCCGATCGGTGTCGGAGATTCGGGTACATATTGATTGCAGCGTTATCCTCTAAAGCGACACTCTGTTCTTCTTGTTCCAAGTTCTGAGGTTGTGGTTGATCGTTAGGATCTGAGGATTCCGTCTGGGAAACATGTGATGCGGATGGCGAGTTGCGGTGGCTACTAAACCCATGCGTTACATCGCGAGCCATGACAATGAATATATCGAGGTTCGTCGCCGCCTTTGATTGATCTGCGTGTTCTGGGCGTGGTGCGGAAGTCAGACCCCACGGTGGCGCCATTGGTTTTGCGGATTTTGGTTTGGCATGCGTTCTTGTTCGGATCCATAAGTTGGCTACTACGTGATGAATCGAGACGTGAAGATACGCAAAACAAAGAAGGCTTGTCGGGGTTGTGCCGATTAGCCCTCAAACCTTCAATCGATCTTTTTGTGAAGGTGAGGTTGATGAATGTAGAAAAAATTAGGTTATGATTACGTACCTTAATTATGGGAGAATTATACCTTATATATGGTTTTGTAGTTAGGATTAGGTCTTTCGTGTTTGCGTGAGAGATTTCCTTCTACGGATGGGCGAGGAGGCGTGGAATTTGGACTTGGGCTTAACTTTGAGCATAAAACGATCTTTGAAGAATGGATAGATCGCTTGAATTCGTTTTTGGTTTGAGTCAAGACTCAATCAATCGACGACCATATTTATTATTTAATAATTTCTTTTAAATTAAAATTTAAAATTGTTATGAGATAAAAACAATTTCTTTCAATTATATTTTAAATTTTATTTAATCTTATATACATACAATTTTAATTGAATCTTTAAATTTTAAAATTTTTATTTTATCAATTTAACTTTCAATTTAATTTTAAAATATTAATTAAAGCGTGACCATATAAAGATGCTCTTAGGCGTCAAATTTGTCAATTCGTGAACTATTCAAAATATTTTACTCTTTTGAGTTTAAAATTATATTAAATTTAATGCTTTATGCTATATACTATTTAAACTTGTTAGTGGTAAAATTACTTTGAGATTTATGTTTTTTATTTGATTTGTCGTCTTGATACATATTGAAATGCTTGATATGAACATACATATGGTTAGAACTAACAAAGCAGGCGGAGTCACTGTTTACACTTGCGTACCATACTAACGGTCGGGTATGGGTTGGTATGTTTTTACCGTTTTATATTTACAATGACCAACCCACCGTTGATTTTCTTGGTGGGTAGGATCAACTCACAATACCCTTAAAATTATTTAAAATAAATAAATATATATATATATCATATATTCATATGAGATTAAAGGTAAAATGTGAACTCGATAAATCTTTAAAATGTTGGCATAAGATATTTATCATTTATGTTTGTTAATTGTAGATGATGAAGTGGATGAAGATCGTCTTCTTGTGTCATTAATTAATTAGGAGAATGTGGAATCATTGGAATCCACCAACACCATTGATTCATGAGCGTTACTTGAGGTATTTTACATATATTTTATATCATTGGAATATTTTGATTTTTCTTTAGGGATTTTATATGTTGTTGTTTATAGTGATATTTTATTGATTATTTTATTTGGAGGAATAATATGAATTTTATTTTAATTGCATTCGAGGATTGGATTTTAATTGCTTTAGTGGAAGAAGTGTATGAGAAGATTGAAGAACAAACTTTAATCGTGAAATCAATTCTTAGTAGTTTTGTGTTGGCATTGATAAATTAAATCGATGTTTGTATGTGTTGTTATAATGTATTGTTATTGTGTGGTGTGTGTTGGATTCATGGATTGGGATGGTTTTAATTTCTTGAGATGGTTTTAATTTACATATATTTTGTAAGTTTAGCTTAATTTATACTATTTAGATAAATTTAGCTTGATTTATATTAGTTTCATTTGTATTAATTAACTTAATTAAATTTGGGTCGCTAAATAGATCGATTCGGTGACATTTTAAACATAATCGCCCATTTAATGAAAATTTAAACTTGTTGAATAAGTTTATTAATTGAAATTTAAAAATGAAAAATAAAAAAATATATAGCGGGTAACTTGGCGAGTCTACCCATCTTCATTTGGCGGTATGGATTTTCAAAATCATTCTGTTTATAAATTTACCCATGAACGTCATCATGAGACCGTGCAAGTGAGACCGATTACAATGCAGGACCACTTTGGTTTGCAGTCTACATATGGCTACATTCGATTCAAATCTGAATTGTTGACATCCATGTTTGTAAATTAAATAAATGAATGAGTGCTCTCCTATCAATTTAAGTGATTTTCAATATTGATTTAACACTATTTGATTATATTAGATGACAAAATTATAAAATAATTAAAATATTATCGAAATATGGATTAAAGACAAATAAAATAACTACATTTTTGAAATATTGATTTTATTTTAGTATTGTTAATCTAGCAATTTTGGTTATGAAATAGTGTTTGTAATAATAAATATTTGCTTTTAAATTTCTTATTATATGTAATTCATTATTAATTTATTTGGAATTTAGTTCATGATCTGAAAAAAAAGTGAGAGTGCTTGTTACCGTAGCCACATGAATGGAATGGGTATGCTCATGAGGCATAGCTCGATTGATTCGGAGGGTAAAATTACTCCGAGGTCTTGCGGTTCGAATCATGATGATGCGATGTGGGAATAACGTTCTTGAGTCACTTGTGAGAACTTTGAGGTGAAATTCCTTGTAAGCGCATGGGTTGGTCATGCTCACTATGAGGCCATTGATCACGATTTACGTCCTCCTAATTACTTCTTCGGGCTGAAGTGTAGGGGATCCTTTAAATTAGATATCAACCTTTTGCTCCAAGGAATGGAATGGGTACATGTGACAAGATAAGCAAGTACAATCATTAGAACTTGTGTCCTCAAAATTTGTGGAAGAAAAGAACACTCACTCTTGTTATATATGTATATAAAAACTATGGTGGTCCTAGTTATTTATGAGCAATCCGACAATGCATTCATTTAATGTCAATGGGTACATGTGACAAGATAAGCAAGTACAATCATTAGAACTTGTGTCCTCAAAATTTGTGGAAGAAAAGAACACTCACTCTTGTTATATATGTATATAAAACTATGGTGGTCCTAGTTATTTATGAGCAATCCGACAATGCATTCATTTAATGTCAGTATCGGCGGTATACGATGTCATTTATTGTTAGAAGCAAGGAGACGAACTCCTCAATGATATCTTCTTCCTCTTATAAAATATAAAATATAATCTCTTTGTTCAAAATAAAAGTCATTTTAAGAGAAGATTTAAATTATTTAAAATAAATATTATTTATGACTTTTTATACATATTTATAATTTCTTTCAAAATTATCTTTTAATTTCTCTCGCGTCTTAATTATCAGGATTATATTTTGAAACGTTTTAACGTGTAATTAAAAAGAGTATATCGAATATTTTATTAACTTTCTTAATAAATGTATATCTATCTAAAACGACTTTTATTTTAAATAACAGGGAGTACTATTTTAAATTATATTATACGTGATTTAATGTATGATTTCGTTGTCCAGACCTAGAGGCTAAAGCCAATAATCTATAGAGCCACTGTCGTTTAATTTTATTCACATAAAATTTATGTATTTAGTAAAACAAAATAAAAACACCGTAACCGAATCAGAATATCTCTTTCGTATATTTTCCGCTTCCACGTTGGACCGTACGTAGTTAAGTTGCTCTCATGAGTCATGAAGGTCCCAAGGAATGACAAGTATAGCCTTCAAAGCAAACGACAGATGCTCAAGTCTTTTATCAGGGCAACGGTTGACAAACACCTACTTGATACTTCTCCTAAATATCTCTTGGCCTACATTAACCAAGTTAGGGAATTATGAACGAGGAACAGAAACTATTATCACTTAGGAGACATACATGAACAAATTTTATATAATAAAAATACCATTGTTAACATGTGCGAAAACTAGCAATATATTCAAGACAATATTTACTACTTATTAACGATCAAAATTTTACGAATTTATTAATTATATTATTTTATTTCTATCAACGTAGATAAATGTTTAATAATTAAACTTTAAGTAATTACCGTAATCTTATCAAATGACCCCATTCTTAATTTTCTATTTATCAAAAATTTTGATATACTTTCAACCTTCATTTTATATAAATTACACCACCTAAAAGAAAATTATAATTAATTTATAAATAAGAGTTTTACCTCGTATTTGAAATATATAGCATTTTATTTGAAATTATAATATAGTCTTTAAATCTTTTATAATAGGAATTAAACAATTACTTAAATTACACAAACTTTTAAGTTTGGCAAATATAAAGAGGAGCTTGATCAAATTATAAATAGTTCAAAACAAACATCAAACCTTATTAGAAATTGTAGAAAGTTTAAAAATATTGGAGAATTAGGTAATATGACATTTGTGTGGTACCATATTGGACACATATTTTAGAACACAATATTGAATTGGTGTTGTCTTGGTTATATTCGAAAGAAGTTTCAAAAGCAAATCATCATGTAAAACTTTTGTCTTTCACAGGTGTAGAGTTCTAAAATAAATATGACTAATTATAGAATTTTGTCTTTAAATATTGTAGTGAAAGATTTCATTTTCAATATGATGTGTACTTATACACCTCAAGCAAGGTTAGAAGAATAGCTTAAGTGTCAATTTGAGGAAGAGTTAAATGAGGTGATCTAACAAATTTCCATTAATGAGAAGCTTATTATAGAGGATACTTTAATGGCCATATAGGGACGACTTCAAACGAGTATTCTTATGCCTATGGGGGTTTAAGGTACAAAGATAGAAATGATAGTAAGACTATTTTGTTAGACTTTTTGTAGTGCTTGCTTTGGTTGTTGCCACTCATCCTTCAGCAAAAAAGGAGAAATTGGTAACTTTTAGTAGCATAACATTGAAGAATTAGATCAGCTACTTCCTCAATAGGAGAACCGATCGACCTAGTTACAAGAATTACTAGGTGATACCTAATACGTGTTTGTCAACTGAGCATAGATTGTTAGTCATGGATGTTATAATTAAGGATTGGAGGAAGAAAAGAAGTTCTTAGAGGTGGACTAGAGTCAGATGGTGGAATCTAAGAGGAGACACTGTAAAAAAACGTAGGAATAAAATATTGTAACATATGAAAACTAGAAGAAGATGTTAATCAAATGTGCGAAGGAGTAGCAACTCTTTTAAGGAATACAACTAAGGGTATCTTGGAAGTTCCTCGATGTCTAAGGGTAGTAAGAAGGGTCTTTATGGTCAAATGAAGATGTCAATACAAGGTGAAGATCGAAAGCTACTTATAAGGCCTATTGGATCCCAAAACAAATGAAGAGAGAACCCATAGAGAGTTATAAGCTAGTAAATAAAGAAGAAGAAGATAGTCTTAGAAACCAAAAGTAGAGCATCGAGAACTTTTATCAACGATTGAAAACTAAGGATGGAAAAATTATACTTTTAAGTTGGCGAAAGCAAGGAAAAAATGTGAAAGAATTGGATCAAGTTTGTTATATAAAGGATGAAGCGGGACGAGGGCTTGTGGATGAAAATGATATTAAGAGAGGCGACAAAGATACTTATAGGCTTTTTAATGAAGGCAAAGATAACAACATTTATTTGGGTGATCTTAGCACTAGAGGAATAACAACAATTTGTTGTCAATGTATCCTGAAAAGAAGAAATCAAAGGGCTTTAAGGAAGATGAAGAGTGAAAAGGTAGTATGATCGATGAGTTACTCATAGGGAAGTAAAAGAACCTAGGAAGATGGTCTTACTTGGTTAACTAAGCTTTTAATCGATCCTCAAGTCTGCTAAAATTTCGGATGAGTGGAGACTTAGTACACTAGTTCCTCTATAAGAACAAAGGGACATCAATTTTCTAACAATTATAGAGGCATTAAACTACTTAATCTCACTATAAAGTTATAAAGAGGGTGATTAAGAAGAGATTAAGAAATAGTGCACCTTTATTTAAAAAACTAATTTAGTTTTCATGCCATAGAGGTCCGTGAAATAAGCCATACATCTCCTTAAATGATTAATAGAATATTACAGGGGAGAAATAGAGGGACACATGCATAGTTTTCATTGATTTAGAAGGTTTATGACATGGTACATAAAGAAATCATGCAGAGGTATTTAGAAGCTAAGAGAGCTCACGTTGACTATTTATAGGTTATTAGGAATATGTATAAAATGTTAAAACTAGAGTAAAGATGAAAAGAGGAGATACGAAGCATTTTTTATTGATATCGGGTTACATTAAGAGCCTTATTGAGCTCCTTTGTAACATCCTGTTACCAATGCGATGAGCATATTAATACAGGTGAATTGTTATTGCATAAATTGTGATCGAGTGCTTTGTGGCCTCGATTTTAAAGAGATAGATCATTTTGCACATCATACTTAGTGACATGCATTCATGATTGTTCCGACATTTAAATTGTGATTATGAGTTAAATTGTGAATCTTGAGATAATTAGGTTAGATTGTGACTTGATTGAGAATTTAAGAATCATTGGGTTATATAGTTGATTTAAGCGAGAATTGAACCTTAAAATTAAGGAATAATTTGAATTTGAGTTTTAGGATTGGAAAGTGAAATTTGAGTATGGAATTGTGTATTTTATATTTTGAGGAATTATGAGAATTTTTACGGAATTATAAGAGTTATAATGTGGGATAGGAAAATGACCTAAGTCGATGATTTAGATTCGGTTTGAAATTGGTGAAAAATGGCTTGGAAAATTTAGATTCTGAGTTTAGGAATTTTTGTGATGAGCAGTGAAATTTAGAGGCCGAGATTAAAAGTGATGTGAAAGTGAAAGTCGTGTATTAAGTGATGATTGTTCGGTGATATATCAGTTTATGTTGTGGTGAAAATGTGCAAATTTTCTTATAGTGTTACGAGTGTGTTATTGTGACTATGTGATATATAAATATATATATGCGTGAGTTGGGTGAACCATCGATGATGGTTTCTCATTGAGTTCATAAACTCACTTGATATTGCTAATATTTTTAGGACAGCGTTAGTAGATTTCTAGCTCGAGATAGGCGTTTCTGTTTGTCTTGAGTCGTGGGCAAGTGAGCGATGACACTGCAATTCGGTCATTTGAGGCGATTTAGGGATGACTTAGTATAGACTTTTGTATCGGTTTCCTTTTGGGATATTGTGTTGGTATGAGGAGCGATAGACTTGTCTATATTTTGGATTGACGGTATGAATGAAAGATTATTATGGTTTTAAATTTTAGTGATCTGCTTAATGCGGTTTAATTATATTGATGTCATGCAGTATTTAGTGATAGTTCTTGCGAGCGTAGCACTTCTTCTTTGTAGGATATCGTCGGAGCGACCCGCAGGCGTCGGTCGTACTCTATGGTGAGGGCACTACATTAGGTGGTATCAGAGCATGGTTTGACATCTTTTGGGCATAGTATATTTTAGGCTTGAATTTCGGTGAAAGCGAAATTGATCGATTCTTGTTGTTGTAAGTCATCCGTTCTTGGGGATCAAGTGGATCGACCGGTGACCTAGGATCATGTGGGAGCTAGTAGAGAGTCCCCTGCCTCGTTATGATGAGTTGCCTCCCGAGTTCCGTGAGGCGGGAGAGGAGGTATGATAGGCTGTGGCGGTTGATTGACCATGGCAACAGGCCTGCGGAGGTGAGGATGGTTGGAGGACATAGAGTCTAGATCATATAATTGCGACTACGAGGCGCTTTGACTATCTGATGTCTTTGCTTGAGGTTGACTTATCGGTGGTGGAAGACCGTTCAGGCGGTTCTTCCAGCCTGCGTGTTGACGTGGGATGATTTTACGAGGGCATTCGGGGATAACTTCATGCCCAAAGTTTATTTAGAGATGAAGATGCGGGAGTTTCTTGAGTTGGCGGGGATCGATGTCGATTGGCTGATTATGAGGTGCGATTTAATGGTGATGGGATATGCCTCTGCTTTGATCGCTTGAGTCGACAAGTGTCGGAGGTTTGAGGCGGACTCGATATGGAGATCCGTGCAGATTAGCTCGATCGGACATGGGCACTTTTATTGGTGAGGCGGGCGTAGTCGTGAGGATTGAGTGAATTCTTGGCGAGTCGACTGAGGTTGGTGGGGCCCGAGGCGAAGGCCGATGATAGTCGAGCGATCTTAGTAGGGGGTTCAAGGCGTCGAGCAGTCCCTTGGTCCGTGGAGGAGCTCGGCAGTCAGATTGGGCGGAGGGCGGTTGCCCGGTCTAGTGGTGGTATAAGCGGTCTTTAGAGGTTCGAGCGGATGATCCGTATGTGAGTATTGTGAGAGGAGGCCTGATGGGGATCTTTGGAGGTTTCTGGGCGTGTCTTAAGTGTGGCTCATGGACCATCAACTCAAAGTGTCCTTTTCTTGTGGAGGCCCGATCTGCTATGGTGGTAGATCGTAGCAATACCACGGGCGCGAGAGCCGTGGAGGTGGATCTGGATAGAGGCCGAGGTCGAGGCCGAGTCGAGGTCGAGGCCGAGGCGAGCCGGGATCTGCATGAGGGTGAGGTTAGAAGCGGACAGTGATCCCTGTAGAGTCATCTTTATAACTTGGCGGGAGGCTCGGGAGTCTCGGATGTTATTCTTGGTATGCTTCGGTTTACGGCTTTGAGGTTTATGCATTGATGGATCTGGATCCACTCGTTCTTTATTACCACATGTGGTATGTAGTACATTGTGATAGGAGAGATTGCGGTGTGGGTTAGAGGTGAGTACACCTCTGGGTAGTCTGACGATTTTGGGTGAGATCTGCAAGGGTGTCAGATAGTGATTGATCGAGCGAGTTGAGTGCTGAACTGATAGTATTGCCTCGAGAGAGATAGATGTGATTCTAGAGATGGGTGGTTTCTCGCATAGAGGTGTGATGGATTGTTATACGAGGAGGTTAGTGTTAGAATCTCTGGTCAACTAGAGTTGTTTTTGAGGTGTTAGTCGAGCGGTGCAGTAGGATGATTTCCTTCCAGGTGCCACGAGATTGATGCAAGGAGGTTGTGAGGCATATTTGACTCGTGTGGTGGACCTGAGGATTGAAGCGGAGGTTGCGGGATATTCACGTGATTAGGAAATTTCTAGATGTGTTCTGATGAGTTCTGGGTTTGCTGCCGGATCGGAGAGCGGAGTTTGAGATTGACCTCGTTCAGTGCAGCTCTATATCTATACCTCCGTATAGGATGGCACCGTTGGGCCGAGGGCTTAAACTCGATTCGGGGAGTTGTTGGATAAGGGGTTCATTAGACCTAGTGTTTCACCCCGGGGAGCTCCGGTGTTGTTTGTGAAGAAGAAGGGCGGGACTTTGAGGTTGTACATTGATTATAGGCGGTGAATCGGTGGCGATGAAGAATAAGTATCCATTTGCCTAGGATTGATGATTTATTTGACCAATTGCAGGGAGCCCAAGTGTTTACTAAGTTGGATCTGCGGTGAGGATATTATCAGTTGAGGATTGCGGAGGCTGATGTGCCTAAGAGTGCTTTCGGGAGCGAGATATAGGCATTTGAGTTCTTAGTGATGCCATTGGGTTGACCAATGTCAGCAGCCTTTCGT
The DNA here is from genome assembly GCA_029891385.1 of Erythroxylum novogranatense. Lineage (NCBI taxonomy): Eukaryota > Viridiplantae > Streptophyta > Magnoliopsida > Malpighiales > Erythroxylaceae > Erythroxylum > Erythroxylum novogranatense. The sequence goes on along the minus strand of CM057225.1, from coordinate 101,807,269 downwards.
GGCCTTGATGAATAAGGTCTTTCGACCTACTGGATCGATTCGTGATTGTGTTTATTGATGATATTACGGTGTATTCGAGGTAGATAGGAGCATGTGAAGTATCGAGGATTGTATTACGGATCGTGAGGAGAGAGCGGTTGTATGCCAAATTCAAGAAATGTGAATTTTGGATGGATGAGGTGGTGTTCTTAGGCCACATTGTGTGCAGTGAGGTATTGGTGGATCCTCACAAGATTGAAGCGATGAGGAGTTAGGAGGTTAGAGAGCGTGTCGAGACTTCAAGTTTCCTCGGTTTAGCGAGGATATTACCGGAACTTTGTCGAGGATTTTCGGTGATCTCGGCCTTTGACAAAACTTCGAGGAAAAATGTGGCCTTGGATGGGTGATGAGTGTCGAGAGGGCTTAGGCATCGATTGACTCGACACCGGTGTTAACTTCTTGGTCGGGTCGGAGGTTTCGAGGTATTTAGTGATGCTTGCGGCGAGGATTAAGCGATGTTACGATGCGGCATGGGAGAGTTATAAGCGTATGTCTCGAGGCAGTTGAGGTCTCACGAGGTTAATTATCCGGTCGTGATTTGGAGTTAGGCTGCGGTGGTGTTTGCTTTGAAGATCTGGAGACATTATTTGTATGGGGAGGCGTTCGGATCTTCACTGATCATAAGTCTGAGATATCTGTTGAGTCGTGAGAGTTGAATCGAAGACGAGGAGATGGATTGAGTTGTTAAGGACTATGGCGCGATTGAGTACCACCAGGGAAGGCCAATGTGGTGGCGGATCGTTGAGTATGAGATCTCGTATTAGTGCGGCTCGATTGATTGAGATTACTGGTTTGATTTAGTTGAGGCGCTTAATATGCGAGATGGATTTGGCTCGGGATGGAGCTTTGATTGCTACTTTGAGGCTTAGGCCGATCTTTGCGTGATCGGATCGGGAGAGTCCGGATCGGGATCCGGTGTTAGTGAGATTGATTGATAGAGTTAAGTGGTCGGGTTGAAATTTTGAGTTGATAGATGGGACTCTATGGTTGGGACGGAGGCTGTGTGTGCGGATGTCGATGATTTGAGGCGAGAGATTTTGGAGGAAGCGCGTGTGGCGCTTATCTATGCATCTGATACTACCAGATGTATAATACCACTTAAGTTGCATTTACGGTGGCGGTATGAAGAGGCAAGTGGCGAGTTCGTTTCTCGGTGTTTGGCGTGCCGGTCGGTGGTGAGCACGAGCCCTAGTTGGGAGATTGCGTTAGTTACCCGTTCAAGTAGAAATGGGGCGGATTCTATGGATTTTATTATGGGGTTGCCTAGGGACGCCGAGGCGTGATCGATCTGGGTCATAGTGGACGGTTGACCAAATCGGCTCACTTCTTGCTAGTCTTGAGAATAATGCTCTCGATCGGTTAGCCCAAGTATGTGGCGAAGATTGTCTTGTTGCGTGGGGTCCCGATGTCGATAGTGTGAGATAGGGATCCCAGATTTACTTGAGGTTACGGAGGAGCTGCGATCGACTTTAGGTTCGAGGTTGAACTTTAGTACAACATTTCATCCTCGAACCAGATGGGCGAGTGAGAGGACGATCAAGATTGTTGAGGATATCTTTGAGAGCTTGTGTATTAGAGTTCGAGAGGTCTTGGGATCGATCTTGGCTCTGGTTGAGTTTGCGTACAATAATCGATGCAGGCGGTATTGGGATGGCACCGTATGAGGCCTTATATGGGAGGCAGTGTAGATCACCTCTTTCTTTGGGATGAAGAGGGTGTGAGGATGTTGAGGTCCCGGTGATCCGAGTGCTGATGGATAAAGTGAGATTGATTGAGTCGCATCAAGCGACTTAGGATAAACGAAAGAGTTATGTGGATCGGCGTCGGTGAGATAGAGTATAGTGTAGGCGACGAGTGTTCCTCAAAGTGTCACCTTGGAGAGGAGGTTGAGATTTGGCCGTAAGGCGCAAGTTGAGTCATCGGTATATCGGTCCGTATGAGATTCTTGAGAGGATTGGACCGTTGGCCTATAGATTGGCTTTGCTAGTGAGATGTCGAGTTCATGATGTGTTTTATGTGAGTATGCTCAGGAGATGTCGATCGGACCCGACTCATGTGATTAGGCTCGAAGATTGAGATAGCTAGTGATCGAGTTATGTTGAGGAGCGGTCTGATTATCGAATCTCGGGTCAAGTAATTGAGGCGGTGATTCCATTGGTGAAAGTCTATGGAAGAACCACTCATCGAAGGAAGCAACTTGGGAGGCGAGGAGCACGAGGAGGCGGTACCCTCATCTGTTTGACCCGGTCGGTATGAAATTTCGGACGAAATTTTATTTAGGAGGAGAATTGTAACATCCGATTCCGATCGATGAGCATATTAGTGCAGGTAGTTACATTATTGCATAAATTGTGATCGAGTGCTTTGTGGCCTCTGATTTTAAAAAGATAGATCATTTTGCACATGCACACTTAGTGACATGCATTCATGATTGTTCCAGCATTTAAATTGTGATTATGAGTTGAATTGTGAATCTTGAGATAATTAGGTTAGATTGTGACTTGATTGAGAATTTAAGAATCATTGGGTTATATAGTTGATTTAGAGTGAGAATTGAACCTTGAGAATTAAGGAATAATTTGAATTTGAGTTTTTGGGATTGGAAAGTGAAATTTGAGTATGGAATTGTGTATTTTATATTTTTGAGAAATTATGGAAATTTTTCTGGAATTATAAGAGTTATGTGTATGGGATAGGAAAATGACCTAGAGGCTGATGATTTAGATTAGGTTCCAAAATTGGTGAAAAATGGCTTAGAAAATTTAGATTTATGAGTTTAGGAATTTTGTGATGAGCCGGTGAAATTTAGAGGCGAGATTAAAAAGAAATTGAGGGCTTGTGAATTTGTGAGCAATAGGTTTAAATCTTTATATAAATGAGTTAGGTTTTGAATATTGGAGTTAAGCATTTCTCTTCTCTCCCGTCGACGATTTCACCCTTTCCCTTGGAGATTTTCGTTAGTTTCCCTTTCATTGTGGTTGATGAGCTTGCTAGAAGCCTTGGGAAAGTTGATCTTTTGCTTGGCTTTGGAGAATCACCGTGGGTGTTGAAGTTTGAAGGATTTGGAAGTTTTAGGGTTCTTGATTCGATTCTTTGATTTGGTAAGTTTATTGTGTTTAATGTTGTTATTTATTATGGGTTGTGGCATTTATGGTGTTTAATGTGTTAGATGTGAGTAGATGAGTGTGTTTAATGCTAGTTTATAGAGAGAATGGTTGAAAATGGAGAAAATTGATCGGAGAAGGCGAAGATCGTTCGACGTCATGACGTCTGCAGAATCGCCTCGCCACGACGAGCGATCGTGTTCGACGCGACGAAGCGGGCGAATCGTCATGACGGCGTGTGGATATTCGTCGCGACAGCGTCTTCCACGCCGTGACGGCGTCCTCTGTCTTGTGGCGGGGACAAAATTTGAATGGATGTGTTTTAGTTTTTAGGGTATATCTTTTGGTGTAGACCTCCAATTGAGGTGATTCTGGATTCGTTGTGAACTAGAGAAAGAGGTCTACAATTGTGGTAAAGACTGAGAGTTTGAATTTTGGTTAGCGGAATCGAAATTACCTAGAGAGAGTCAATTTCAGTTCCAAGTATAACCTAAGAGTTATATTCTGACTACTTGAAGTTTAAACTGGAGATTTATGAAATTGATGGATATTAATGACCTAGTGAGTAGTGAATTTTGGGTTGTGAAGCGAGAGATAGCGGAATGGGTTAGAGCGCTGGAAAATCATGATCATGCATCGTACAATTTTGAATTTGAGACATGTGCATTATCGAATTTATTTGATTGAGCATATAGTGATGAGAATTCGTTTGAATTGTTATAGAGGCGTAGATTGGATCGTCGATCCACGGATATTGCTAGAATTCGAGCGAGAGCTCGGTTAGTTACAGTAAGTAACCTAGTTGGTTCCTCGATCTTTGTGTGTTAAGTGCTCTATGAGTGTGATTTGTTTGCCAATGTGAGTGCTTGAGCTGCGAAATAAATGTCTTTATGATTATGAGTAAATGTGATGAATGCTATAAGTGGAATTGATCGATACATGTGCTATTGAATGTGCAAGTGTAAGGGCATGCTAGGCATGATGAGAATCGCTATCAGAGCTTTAAGCTCGACTATCAGTGCAAGGGCCTATGGCCAAAAAGGGAATAGTGCATACCCAGAGGGCTCTCCTATCCCTAAAATGAAAAGAGCAAGAAGGTCATACCACGAGGGCTCTCCTACTTGCCAAAAATGCGATTATTGTGAAATGTGCCCGAATCGGGACAATATTGATGCTCAGTCACAACACTGACATAAAATGAGAAGTGGCATGCATTATGCATCAGATTGTGATGTGAAAAGTGAAAGTGCGTGTATTAAGTGATGATTGTTCAGTGATATATCAGATTTATGTTGTGGTGAAAATGTGCAAATTTTCTTATAGTGTTCTGAGTGTGTTATTGTGACTATGTGATATATCGTATATATATGCATGAGTTGGGTGAACCATCGATGATAGTTTCTCATTGAGTTCGCAAACTCACCCAATATTGCTAATATTTTTTAGGGCAGCGTTAGTAGATTTCTAGCTCCCGAGATAGACGTTTCTGTTTGTCTTGATCGCGTGGGCAAGTGAAGCGATGGCACATGTGTCGGTCGGTAGGGCGATTTTGGGATGACTTAGTATAGACTTTTGTATCAGTTTCCTTTTTGGGATATTGTGTTAGACTGTAGGGAATTGATAGACTTGTCTATATTTTGGATTGACGATATGAATGAAAGATTATTATGGTTTTAAATTTTAGTGATCTGCTTAATGCGGTTTAATTATATTAATGTCATGCGAGTATTTAGTGATAGTTATGGCGTAGCACTTCCTTGTCAGTAGGATATCGTCCTTAACAACCCACTCGGCGTCGGTGCGTACTCTATGGTAAGGGGGCGCTACATCCTTCCTATTTGCAGTAATTATGGATGAGCTTACCAAGAATTTCCAAAAGTACATACCTTGGTGTATATTGATTGCTGATGACACTATTTTATTTAATGAAACAAAAGGGGGTGTTAATGTCAAGCTGAAACTTTGAAGGGATATGCTAGAGTCAAAGAGCTTTAAATTGAGCAGAATTAAGACTGAGTACTTAAGTGTAACTTTTTATGTCACAGAGTTGCTTCCGATGTGAAGATCAAGATTAGTACAAAAGTTATACCATAAAAATATTGTTTTAAGTTCCTTGGATCTATCATTTTAAGCAATGGCAAGATAGAAGCTTAGATAGTTTACCATATCAAATTAAGGTGGCTTAAATGGAAGGGTGCTTTAACAGTTTTATGTGACAAAAGATAACATCCAAGATAAAAGGTAAATTATACCATTTAGCAATTAGATCGTTTATACTCTATGGGATAAAGTGTTGACCCATCAAACATATGTATAGTCATAAGTTAATGGTGACAACGATGAGGATACTCCATTAGATGTACAATCATACAAGAAGAGATAAGCTGAGAAATTTAGTGGTAAGAGACAAGTTGAGGGTATCTATCATTGATGGTAAATTATAGGAGACAAAGCTTAGGTAGTTTATGTATGTTAAGAGAAAACATCTGATGTCTCGGTGAGAAGATGCAAGAAGATTATAATTAAGAGTCAGAAAGAAGAAGAGGAAGACCCAAGAAGAATTAAGGAGGGTTGATTAGGAATTATATGACCCTATTAAAGCTTACCGAGGATTTGGCCTCAATAGAAAACTCTAGCAAACTAGGATAGAGATATAGGACCCTATATAAAAAAAGGTCTTTTTCTTTTCATGGGCCTTTTAAACTTCTTCCATTGATTTTATTTCTTTTTAGACTAAATATTTTTGTTTGTACCACTTGCTTCTTTAGTTATTTTATTTATTTTTTTATTTTTCAATTGCTTGTTTTTATTTACTTATTTATTTTCCTTCTTTTTTATTTGTTTAGTTACTTTGTATTTATCTTTATTTGGATTTTTGATTTTAATTTTATTTATGCAGCTTTTTAATGTATTTGGCTATTACTTTCTTCTATTTGTTTTTAAAACTTTTTTATGGAACTATCAAAATAGCCTCTCTACTAGTTAAAGAGAAGGCTGCATACTTTTGGACCTCATCAAACCCGCATCTTAGCGAGATTTCTATTAGGGCGTTGTTTATTATTTAGAGTTCTACAATAAAATGGCCTAAACTTTGGAAGTTAGACATATGTCGATTCATGACTTTATGAGCTTTTGAATTTAAACTTTTATATAGATAAGGATTGACTTATCTTTTATACATATTTATTCTAATTAGATCATGCCAAAGTTATTACTTTCGTTTATAAGTTTAGTTCTTAAGATTTATATATTACTAGAATTATATGCCTATATAAGCTATCTTATAGATTGTAATAGACAACTTATATCATTAACATTAATCAATTAAAACTTTGGAAAGCTTTTCTTCAATCTTTTAGAATAACTTTTGATTTGATTTTTAAAATTTGCAATCTTATTTAGTTTAGTAGCGATGATCAAAACTATATAATCTTATCGCTCTCAATCTTTTATGTTTATGTTCTCGAATCAAACTTATCTTGATAGAACAATTCTTGATCATGTATCTATTATCATTGAACATCATTAGTCTAATTGATTAGGGTCATATCAAAATTTGGTACCAAAGCCATCTTCTATATTTAGGTTCGTTCTTGAAATTCTATTGTTGCTTTTCTATATTCTTATGTCTTTCACTATATATACAATTTTCTTTTGTGTTCTTATTGTACTTACCATTTTTGAAGAATAAATTGTTCTTAAATGTCATATCCCTTACTTCTTAAATTTTCAAATTAATAGAAAATAAGAGAAAAGAAAAGAAAATTTAACCTAACTTTATAAAGAAAAGCCCTCAAAAGTCTCATTTAAAGAATACGAAATCGTTGACATTATGTTATCCTTCAAAAGTAAAGATGATTATATCTACTCTAATAAAAACAAGGTATTCTCACATCATAAATATCTCATTTTTATTGTCTTTCTTTTTAGCTAATTTATTCTTGTTAAAGTATTCTTCTCTACTTGTTACAATTGAGTTAAATTAGAACTCAGTTTCCTATTTAAGTTATCTTCTCTTTTCCTCTAGTTAGATGTATTTGTTTTAATTGTTTTGGTCTAAACAAAGGAGGAAGGTCTAAAGTAGTTTTCTTTAATTAGATTATCTACTTTGTAAATAATCTTTAGTCAATAGTTTAGGATGGGAGTATAGTAGACTTTAAGAAAAAAATACATAAGAGAGTACTTTTGCTACTAACTTTTTTTGAAATTACATTATAAATTAAACTTAAAACAGAAAATTCATCTAAGGGTAAGTAAGTGAGGAGGAAAGAGTGAGGATTAATAAAGATTCCATCTTGAATGTCATATAAGGCCAATATGAGCAAGTTATTTAGCAATTCGGTGAAGTTAAGGATAGATTAGAGGAACATAAAGTTGTCATAGTAGGCTTATATCATAACCAGATTTGGTTTACACTATGACAGAGGGTATAAGGAAACGGTGAACAATAAAGTGAGAGGCATTAAGATGACGATAACACATTTTAAAAGAAAGATAAAGTTTGATGCCTATTTAGAATGAAAAAGTAAATGGAGTTGTTTTTTTATTGTTATAATAGGAAAAAGTTAATTAACAGCTACAATTAGTGATTATGTTGTGAATTGGTAGAATTCTAATTAGGAAAAGAAAGCGATAACCACGTATTAGGACTTAGAAGAAGAAGAAGTGATAAAGAATTTTTTTTGGCCAAGTTCCAGCTATATAAATCTATATTAAAGGATGTAAAATTTGACTCAAGATTCCAAGAATATGGAGGAGTACCAAAAAGGCATGGAGGTTGTCTAGTTAGAGTGAATGTGGAGGAAGATCAGGAAGCAGGAAGCAACAGTGTCCCAATTTATTTATAGATAATCCAATAATATTGTTGAGTTATATGGTTATGTAGAGTTGGAGGAGATGATGCACATATTTATAAAGGTAGAAGGACAACTAGAAAAAACTAATAACTATTTTATTATTTCTAGTGCAAGTTATTTATCATGTTGCAAACTTTAGAGTATAGAGAAAGACAAAGGTCCAAAGCCAAGATATGAAGTAACCAAACTGAAAGTGTAAGTACCATGTATGGAGAAGGCTAAGATTGATTATATTTCAAAAACTAATAATCAAGATCTTATATACTTCAAATGCTTAATAAGAGGACATATAGCTTCACAATGTCTCAGTAAAAGATAGATGATGATAAGGGAGAATGAAAAATATGTGTTCAAGAGTGAAGAGGAGGCAGATGATGGGGCACCTAACTTTAAAGGTGTTAGTGATGATGAGTGTGATCGGCTCTTCGTATCGATCTTTAGATCAATCCTTTGTAAACCGAATAAAAAATAATCAAATTCTAAGATTGCAGTATAGGTTGCAACCTCGGGTCGTCTCACTTAATCGGAACCTAATGAAATGGACCTAAGCTAGCTTATATGTCATAAAGTACAAGCAAAGTTAGTAAGGAAAGGGGGGTTTTGTTTTTTTGAAAACATTAACTACACTAAAATGCATTGTGAAAAGTATTTTTTGGTTTTTGGAAAAGAAAATGAAAAGATTAAAACAAGTGATAAAATCCCCTTGAAAATGAGCTTTGGCTATCACCGTTCAAAACTAATTTGATGGGATTAGAAATCACTAAGTTTGAATGGTAAACCTTAAAGGACTCTCTTTAAGTCCAGGGTCTTGATTAATGAACTTTATTTCTCAAGACCCCATTAAGTGCTCTTAATCCTTAGAACCTTAAAGGACTCTTTAAGTCCAGGATCTTGATCAATGAACTCCATTGCTCAAGATCCCGTTAAGCGCATCTTAGTGTGTGCGGTGGATTAAAAAGCACTAAGTTTGAAATGATAAACCTTAAAGGACTCTCTTTAAGTCCAGGATCTTGATCAATGAACTCCATTTTTCAAGATCCCATTGAGCGCTCTTGAGCCTCAGAACCTTAAAGGATTCTTTAAGTCCAAGGCTTTAATCAATGAACTTCATTGCTTAAAACCTTGTTAAAAGTATCTTAGTGTGTGCGGTGGATTTGCCAATGCAATGGGTCAAATGAACTCTAGCATCAACTCAATATCAAACACAACTAGGCAGATAAAAGAGGATCAACAAGATCACAAGTTGACATATATGAGACTTCATATATTTAAACACAGAATTCTACATAAACAAATCCACAACACCTTACATTGTTCAACGCTTAATTAAACTCTAATTAAGCAAATCTAACTACAAAGCAATAAATCCCAACTCAGCTGTTCACAACAAAGTAGTTAAACGTGACAATGTAAACTACTAATCCAAACAACACATTAAATGTCCAACATTTAATTAAGCTATAATCGAGTAGCTTCACTACAAGTTACAAATCCTAGACCTAGGCATTCATAAATCATAGCTAAACTACAGATTAAGCTACTCCCCTTTGAAGCTTAGTGAACTCCAACCATCACTACATCTTCAGGAGAAAATGAATGCCTAACCACGCATTGTAACCAAAAACTTCACAACTCGTGACGAATCCAAGCTACCCATGATGGTGTCGGCGGTGAAAATGAAAAAGAAAACCTATGTGAAATTGTCCCCAGGGAACCCCAAAGGGAACCCTGGGTGGTAGACGTGAGTGCTTCCTCTTCTTCTCTCTTCGCTCGTCGGTCTCCTTTTTCTCTCCGTGTTTGACCCAAAGATGATTGTTCTAACCTAATTCGGCAAGATTTAAAGGATGGGTCACGGGCCGGGTCAGTACAGTGAGAGAAATTTCTATTTGGAGTCTGGGTATCCGTCTGCACGTCGAGACGTGTGAATTATTTGACGTCGCAACGTGCGGCTGCTTGTTCTCTCATCGCGGCGTGTGAATTGTTAGACGTTGCGACGTGTTGTTGCTCAATCATACGCCGCGACGTAAGAATTGTTTGACGTCATGACGTACTTTCTGCTGGATGCGCCGCGACGTGCATGGAAGGCTCACGTCCTGTTGACTTTCTGATGAGTTGACTCCCTTGTTTTCCTACAAAACAAAATAGCCATTTGCAGTATTAATTGTCCTTAGAAAAATTATAATGCAATTAATATTAATTTGTGACAATTTTACTAACAAATTGCAAATCATATGAGCTCAATATAAGGAACTAATTTAAGCACAAAAGTTACAATTAGGAGTCAAAAAGTGCATTAACAGTTATGAAAGTGTAGCCAATTAATAAGATAAACTTGGGCTCAATCAGAGTGCATTAAAAGTTCCAAAGAAGGAAGAGTGTTGATCAGTAGAGCATATTGAGTATATATGCGGGAGAGGATGATGTGAATGAATAGACATATAATCTTTTCTAAACAAGATGTTCCATCAAAGGTAGGATTTGTAGTATGACCATGGATGGAGATAGTTATATGAATGTAACTAGTATGGAATTAAAAGGAGAAGTTGGCGTTACCAACTACATAACACGCTAAACCATACACCTTACAATGATTAAATGAAAGTGACAAGGTTAGGGTCACAAAAAAAGTGTTGGTTTCTTTATCCACTAGAAGATATAAAGAAGTGGTTCAATATGATATGGTGTTGATGCAAGTAAACTGCATTCTTCTAAGGCGTGTTTTATAAATTAATAAGAGATCCATATAGTATAGGTGCAAGAATCGTTATTCCCTTACCATGAATAGAAAAACAATCACCCTTAATTCTTTATCACTAAAGCAAGTATATGAAGATATTAATTTGAGGACACATCCTTTTAAGGAGATGATAAATAATGGGAATAAAGCATCTACATAAATTATACTGGCTTCTAAACTAGGGAGACATGAAGATAGGCTTAGATATATGACAGATAGTTCAAATAAAACGTCAAAAGTTATTAAACATTGAATAATTTTGGAGAACATTATATAATTACACCACATGGTACCATATTACTTAAGTTATGCAGGCTTCTAAACTAGGGAGACATGAAAATGGGGCTTAGACATATTACAACTAATTCAAATCAAATGTCAAATGTTACTAAAAATTGAAGAATGTTAGAGAACATTAGAGAATTAGACAATATGACACCTATATGGTGTCATGTTCGACCTGTGTTCTAGAACACGATATCACGTTAATTTTATGCTGTTTATATTTGTGTCCAGAAGAAAATTTGTAGCGCCCCCTCACCGTAGGGTACACATCGGGAAACCCGAAGGTCGCTCCGACATGTATCCCACGATAAAGGTGCACTACCAGAACATTTTCCCAATAATATCCACATGGCATTGAAATAAAAAAAAACCATAATACCAGAAATCAGTAACTTTTAAAAATCCGAATAATCTTATCATAGCAGCAATTTCAATACGATCATCCAGCGAGCGAGAGAAAGTCTATCGGTCCCCTAAACAAAACAAAAAAGGAAACTGATATAAGTATCTATCCTAAGTCATCCTCAAAATCCAACCCAGCTGACCGACCTGTGTGCCATCGCTTCTCTTGCCAGCACGCTCGCATGGCAGGAAAAGACTATCTCCGGAGTTAGGGGTCTACTCTATCAGTCCTGAAAAATAGGTTGCAATTTTGGGTGAGTTTGCGAACTCAGTGAGAAACCATCATCGATGGTTCACTCAAATCATGCATTACGCAAATTACGTACAACACGGCACAGTAATATTTAATTAACAGTATTATATAACAATTTATAGTAGTTTATAACGATTATGCGCTTTTAGTGACAATATTACGATGGCATAGAGCAGTTTACTGATATCACATCACAATTCTGATAAATCATGGCATCACACAATTCAGTAATCATCACACAATTTGGCAATTCAATCAGTCATGTATATAATGCATATGAGACTCTTTCCAGTTATTCAGTATTGTGCCCAAGTGCTCAATCGGTGTTGATGAGAGGGCGTGTCGTGATTTCTCCCTGGGCTCGAGACCCAATCGATCAAATGTTCGAGCTCGAGGCTCTTTTCAGTGATAATAGCAACTTGGGTCACATTCCATTATCTGATCATGCATTTATGCATGCAATGCGATGTTCAATGATTCAAGATTCGGTGATTCGGTGTATGGCTATAAAGGCCGATATTGTATTTCTCAAGAATAACATCTGATAATTGATCGATCTGATAATCCAATCCAAAGATAGTAGAAAGTGATCATGCAATTTACAGATCTAATCTGATGAGGCATACCATCCAATCATGTATATTTCAAATCATACATAGCCACATTTGGCAAGTAATTCACGTTGAGCATTTAAGCGATGAGAATTTGAGAAACCAACTAGGTTACTCACCAGAACTTCCGAAACTCTTTGCACGAAGTTCCAGCAATGTCCGTGGAATGACGATCCAATGGCGCCTCTATAATAGTAAAATACAGTCCCATTACTAGGTGCTCAATTAAATAGTTCAGTAATGCATATGTCTCAGTAAAATTATGTACAACGCATGTTCACGATTTTCCCAGTATTACAACCCAATTTTGAACTCTTATGTCCCATTCTAACTCTTCGCTCAATTGATAGACAATAATGGATCCAATCTTAAATTTCAGTTCAATTTCCTCAATTCATATTTCCTAAAGCAATTTCCTATCCATTGGGTCAAAACCTCTATTGAGAATCCCAATTAAAACTCTAATTGTCTCAATTCAATATTTAGGTCACACTATGAACCATAATCGACTTTATTCTCTATAAATCAATGTCACTTAAATCAATTCTAATTCTATAATTATCCTCAATTGTAGACCTCTTTCCTTAGTCCAGTAATCTAATCTGGAATCACCTCAATCGGAGGTCTACACCATGAATTATGCCCAATAATTTGAAATTAATTCAATGGAGCAGTCCCTTCGCCGCGGCCGAAGGCCCTCGCCACGGCGTGAAATGGTCCTTCATGGCAATAATAATCCAATCGGCGCCATGCCAGGCAAAGAAGACTCGTCAGCGTCAATTAAATGGCGCTCGTCGCAGCGAAGGCTTGCTGTGAAATCGCGGTGTCGCGACGAATCCTTCGTCTTCTCCGATCGTTTTAATTTTTCTCTCTATAAAACCACCATTAACTCTCCCAACTACTCGATAAACCATAATAAATGCCATAAATGCCATAAAAACCATCAATAACAACATTAAAACCATTAAAACTTACCAATCAAGCTCCAATCCATAGATCTTTCAAAAATACCGTAAACCCTAAAATCTTTCAAAATCAACGATGATCCACTCTATAGCTTCTCAATCCTTCATCGATCACAATAAACAAGTTAGCCTTACACAATGAGGAGAAAACCACAAGGAAAAATCGAAGGATCTCACCGTTGGGAGAAATCGAAGATCACCGTAGAGGGAAGAAGAAGAAGCGAAATGCCTTAGACCAATTTTCCCAATTCCTTTCAAACCTATCTATTTATAGGCATAGGTCTCCAAATCGATCCAAATTTCGGTCTTTAAATTTCAATAGCTCAACATTTTAATTTCCTAACAAGATAACCCTAATATTTCCCTTGTCATTGGACCATTCTTTCAATCTTATCTGATCGATCGATCATCACGCCAAAATTTCGGTCAAGGCATTTTCTCTGAATATCCCAAAATTTCCTATAAATCACTATCAATTACCGGTCACTCTTAGGCTATTCTAAATCAGTCATTCGAGTCCATTTACTCCTAATTTCTCAATCAATTACAATCCAAATACCGATCAGGTTCACAATCTAATCAATTTATACTCACAATTAAATGCCGGAAAATCATGAATGCATGTACGTATGAATAAATGCATATGCAAGAAACCTGTTCATCTATAATTAGAGGCCAGTAACATGTTCAATCAGTGAATGCAATGAAACTTATCAGTCTAATCCCAGAATTACCAAAATACCCTTGCTATCAGTAACGGGATGTTACAAAATTCAAAACTAAAATGATATTAGACATAAAGTGAGACGGAGCCAGACACATTTGTGTATCGCACACATAGAGTTTTAGAACAAAAATTAGTGCTAACTTTAGAAACTGAACCAATGTTGAACTTGTGATTTTGCTAGTTTTTGAACTTTAAAATTTCATATCTAGATAGGGATTGACTTACTTTCTAAAGTTTTTCCACTAATTAGTTATTGTCAAGATTATTATTTTATGTTCATAAAATTATCTACCTATAAAAGACTATCTTATGAATTGTAATAAAAAAAGTCAAAATTATCGTTAACTAATAATTTTTTCAAGAATTTTCTTCAATTTTGGAATAAATATTATTTTAGTTTCTTTAAAATTTGCAATCATATATAATTTTTATGATGATCAAAACCTTATAATCTTATCACATGAAATTATTTATTTTTACAAGTATGATGATCTATATCATTTTTGTCATTTTATGTTCGTGTTCTTGTGTGATGCTTCAAAATTCTTATATTATAATTTAACCAATTTTCTCCACATTTACATCATCAATAGCCAAAAATCTTATCGGTCAAAAGAAATGATATTCATCAATCACAAAAATTATATACAAGTATAACTATTCCAAATCGTTACATTTAAAAGTATATACAATAAAACAATTGTACCTAATTTAATCTACCGGCCCAACGTATGCTCTACACTATCAATCACGTGTACTAGGATTATTAGCATGCCCTTTGTCTCCTAAAATTAGTGGCAAGAGGTGAGATGCTTATTTAGTAAGGTTAACATGACCGTATCCTTAAAATCAAATGAGTTAACATATAGTGAAAATAGTCAAATGATTAAATATAAACATAATACCAAAATACACAAGCAACACTCAACAAGACCAAGCACTCAATAAATGTTGAAAATCTTATTATTAATGATTATTAATACTAATACTCTGTTTATTATCACTATTTATATTTCACCTCTTTATTAACTGAATTAATTAGGTATACTTAACCTAGTAGGCTTACATTCAATGGTGCATTAACTAATCTCTACTCATTATAATCACTCATAAGTGAAAATGTAATCATTATATCCTAAGACTTAAAATACCCCGATACTACTTTAATATCTAGTTATTGACACAAGGCATTCCCAAGATCCAAGATGCCCCAGTACTTGCTCCACGAACAGGTATCTAGCTACAACTCGCTCATATTTCAACAACTTATCAATTTATAGTCATCAAATATAGCCTATCCTAGATAGCCACATATTCATAACTTTGACAGTCTATTCTCAAACTATTATAAGCCAGTTTCTATCGAATGTAGTGAACATGATTTATCTTTTGCCCTAATATTCTTAACTATACATAGACACAACTAAAAATTTAATTATCATATTTTTTCTTAAATTATCGTGCAATACACATCATAACACGCAACAAACATAATCACTTTGAAAATTTTATACCTTGTCAATTATTTATTCAATAAATAAAGTCTTAAAAATCATATATTTAAAATTTTCACATATTTAATTATTAATTTATTTAATTACTAATTCAAAATATGGTTCACCATAAAATAATTTATTAATAGAAAATTCATAATTTTATAAATTGTACACAAATATAATGGTATAGTTTAAGGTTATCCTCGCATGATCTCTAGACTCAACCATTTTGATTAGTCCAATTTACTCTTTAATTTGTCCTCCTAATCTAGACATTTACAAAATTCTATTAGAATTTATTTAAGAAAATTTTCAAACTCAATTACATAATAATCCAAAATTTTCCTTTTTACCACTCTTTCCTTAATTATTATCAATATCCTTACTTTATCTTATGACCATAATTACTAAAATGCCCTTAATTATTAAAATTTCAACATTATCTTTACATTCTTTTATTATTACAAAATATCCTTCTAGGTATTAAATTCCAATTTTACCCTTAACTATTCATATTTCTTATTTTTTCGATTAATTAATCTTAAAATATCCTAAAATACGTAATTTCATTCTTTTTAAAAAATATCTTCTTCTTCTCTACCTCAACATCACCTCTCCTCTTCTCCTAACCACCTCATCACCCTCTCCTCTTCTCCTAACCACCTCATTTCTCATTTTTCAGCCACTTATTCTCTTTTTTTGTATTTCATCAAAATTGTTATCGCAAACAATCACAACAAAATTTTAACTAGAAACTAGTTTAGGATTAATGAAAATCACTAATAAAAGAGATAGAGTTTAGCTAAGAAATTTCTTTATTACCTATATGAAGTTTCTATACCTTTCCAATAGAGTTTTGGGTTATTAATCTCCATAATTTCCTTTCTAATATACTATGAAAACAAACAAAATAAGGAAATACATGAGAAAAGCTTCACATGAAGGAGAATGCTGTAATTTTTATACTCTTACCTTTTGGAATTATGGAGAATAAGGACGATGGAGTTATTTTCATCAGTTTTTACAAGCATACATGTTGTCTTATATTTTTTTTTCTCCTTTTTTTCCAAGGCTAAGTTAGGTCATTATTAAAGAGTAAAGTTTATGGGCTTTACAATTCTCCCCCTTAAAAAAATTTCATCTTCAAAATTAAATTATGTACATGAGAATCCAAACAATGGAGGATATTAACATCAAACCTCATCCTCTACTTTCCAAATAGCCTCTCTAAAAAAACGATGATGATTCCATAAAATCTGTATAATCAAAATCTCCCATCTCTTTAATTTCCTATTATGTCTATCTAAGATCTCCATTGACTCCTCTTTTATCTTTGGTAACCTTAATGTCATGCATGTATATAAAATGGATAGGATCCAATTGGTACTTTCGATATTGACATATGAAACACATTCGAATATGTGATAATTCTTAAGGTAAGGCCAATTTGTAAGTTAAAGGCCTATATTTTCTACAATCTCATACATTGAATGTATATTGAACTCAACTTCCTCTCCTACTAAACCTCAAAATCCCCAAGGTGATACCTATAAAAATACCATATCTCCAATGTCATACTCCATCTCCTGGTAATGTTGATCAATATAACTCTTTTGTTGATCCTGAGTTGGCTTCAGGCATCACCTTACTACCCTATTTTCTCTACCATCTCTTGAACCAACTCTAACAATCTAGCACCCTCTATATCCCAACATATTGAATCTCTAAACCGTTTACCATAAAATGTGTCAAATGATGCCATAATGATGTTAGAGTGATAACTGTTATTATATGCAAAATCTATCAAAGGCATATATGTATCTTAATCACCCTCTATCGAGGCAGTAGCAATTGGATCCTATCCATTTTATATACATGCTTGACATCAAGGTTACTAAAGATATGACTTATGACATCAATTATATCATATAATGCACCATGAGCTTCCCTTAGAATCTCCTCTTGTATTCCATCTATATATGATAGACAAACTCATCTCCCAATCACCAACACTCCATCTGCTCTCACTAAAACGTTAGCCTCCCTATCCCATTGCAATATCTCTCTCATTTGCAATAGATAAAAATCCCGAGCATGTCCCTCTTTAATCTTATCTTCCAAATCTGATTGAACTTGTAGTGTCAACAGTAAACACTCACTTAATCAATTTCTAATCTCATAACTAGTGCCCTCAACTCCACTAATAATTATATATTATATCTTATTAACCTAGCCATTAAGCTCGCTTTTCTACTCAAGCATTTGCTACTACATTAGCCTTCCTAAATGGTAATCAATAGTACAATTATAATCATTTAGTTGCTCGATTCATCTTCTCTGCCTCAAGTTCAACTCCCTCTGAGTCAAGATATAATTTAGGCTCTTATAATATATAAGGATTTGGAATGTATTCTTATAAAAATGATGTCTCTGTATCCTAAGAGCATGCATAATCATTGTTAACTCTAAATCATAAGTGAGATAGTTCAATTAATTTCATCTCAATTGATGAGAAGCATAAGCTATCACTTTCTTATGTTGCATCAATTCATACCTTATACCTACCTTTAAAGCATCATTATATAGCTTAAAACCTCTACCCCTCGATGGTAGCACCAAAATTAGGCTAGAAGTCAATCTCTGTTTAAGCTTCTTAAAACTCTCTAAAAACTGCTCGGTATACTGAAACTAAATCATGTCTTCAATAACTTGGTCAACGAGTTAGCTATCATCAAAAATACCTCTACAAATCTCTGATAATATCCAGCAATTCTTAGAAAACTCCTTACCTCTGATGTATTTCTAGACAGGTCCTACTTTATAATTTCTTTTACCTTAACAAAATCAAGATTCATTCCTTTTCTAAACACCATGTCGATAAAATTACTTGCTCCATTTAGAACTCGCTTACATACGTAACTTGGCATACAACTGTCTCTTCTTCAAAATATGTATCACAATCCTCAAATGTTTCTTATGCTCCTCTTCACTCCCTAAATATACCAATATATCATCAATCAATCCATATACTTTTTGAAAATCATGTTCATCAATGTCGTGAATACAGTCGGTACATTAGTTAACTCAAAAGGTATCACTAAGAACTTATAGTGGCTATATTGAGTACAAAAAATTATTTTGGGAATACCTGAATCAACTATCCTCAACTGTGAGTATCCTGATCTCAAATCAATATTGGAAAATATGACAAATCCTTTCAACTGATCCAAAAGATCATCTCTCTTTATTAATAAGTACTTGTTCTTCACTACTACCTTGTTTAACTATCGATAGTCAACGTTAAGTCTTATACTACCATTCTTTTTCTTCACAAACAACATTAGAGCTCCCTAAGGTGATGTACTTGATCTAATAAAGCATTTTTCCAATAACTCCTGTAACTCAACAATATCCATCTTGTAAGGTGTAATAGAAATTGTTGTAATTCCATGTAAAATCTCAATGGTGGAATCTATCTCTCGTTGAGGTTATATAAGAATACCTCTACAAATTCCCTCTCCATAGGAGTATCCTCTATCCTAGGTCTCACCTCCCTGTATTTATAATGTAAGTTAGATATGCCTTACCTCCATCTAATATCAACTATTTAATATTTTTAACTAAGATTATATATGCTGGAATGACTATGTGATCCCTTATAAGTATCACCTTCAGTTTTCTTGAATACTCTATAATCACCTCTTTTGTATGATAATCCACTATAGCTCGATGTTGTGCCAACCAATCCATCATAAGAATCACATCAAACTCCCTTAATCCATTAGTATCAAGTTAGCTAGTAGCTCTACTTACCAATCCTCATTGGCGTACCAAGTTAGCTAGTAGCTCTACTCACCAATCCTCATTGGCATTCCCCCCTCACACTATTCACTAACACATAGTCACCCACTGACAACAAAACTCTCAGGTCATATACTAATGGACTATCCTACCCTAAAACTCTAAAGGAAAACTCTAAAGATATGTAGGAATGTTAAGATTCGGGGTTTACTAACACATAAGCCTCAATATCAAATAATGAAACCATATCTAAAATGAAATTAATGGCTGTAGATGCCCCCTCCCTCATATGGTATATCCTTGCTGAGTCTGACCCTGTGATGAGGATGTCCCACTGGTACCTATAACCACTATTAGCCCCTATGTTGAGGATGTCCCATTAGTACACGTAACCACCGCCATTTTATATTGAGGATGTCTTATTAGTACTGTACCACCGCAACTTTGTATCCACTCTCTACCACTCTCTCCACTACCAAATATACATAAACCTCTAAGTGAACTAGAAACATCACTTTGACCACGTACTGTTTGCTTTGCCCTTACTTCCAAACTTATCCTTACTATCGAACATCTCCTTTGTAAATTCCCCCTCTCTATAGATATAATATGTCTAACTAATCTTAGAGGGTCCCTAATATGGTCCTTTATGAACCCTACTATAGGTAGCACAACTCTTTAACCCTCTAGCTCCTCAACTAAAAAGTTCGCTGAACCTCTAACTAATCCCTTTATTTGATCCAATCGATGGTGCATTAGTAGTGTTATACTATCCTAAATCCCTAACAGCTCCTCAATCTCCACCAAATCAATAAAAACTACTATTCCTGTTTGACGTAACATTGACTCTCATAGATCCCCTTGCACTCGTAGATTATAAATGACTAGCTCTCCTTTTAATGGATTGACTCCCCTCTCCTTAACGACTTTTTGGTCACCTCTTCAATTCTCTTCTCCTTCTGCCCTGCTCTATCACATCCTCTACTCTAAGTGCATTACTAATAATTTCTTGAGATTGGAAGTAATAGCTCCCAAACCTAAACAAATATTTGTCCTTAGATTCTACTAAAATCCGTAACATTTGTCCTCTAGATTTGCCACATCCTCCAATGCATACTTAAACAAAACTATAAAGTAAGCCTCATACTCTACCATAGACATCTCTTTTGTTTAAATCAAAATCATAAACTCCATCTTCTTCTAATCCCGATATATCTATAGAGTGTATTTGTCTCTAAACTCTCTTTGGAACTCATGCCAAGTCATGTCCTATAACTTATAAGATTTCTTCACTAACTTCCACCAAGTCAACGACGCCTCGAATAATAAAACAATGTTTTGCAACCTTTTTCTAAAGTACACTCAAAACGGTCTAAAACTAAACTTGTCTGCTCCTAATATACCTTGGTCTCCTCAAAATCAATAGTTCCTCAAAACTCCAGTGCATCTATCTTATAAATTCTCTCATAGTTGTAATCCAGCCTAGCATCACCACGGGTTGGAGGTGCTGTCATAGTTACATCATTTGAAAAAACTACGTCATTTGAGGTGGCAATGACATCTCTCCTCTTACTCGATCTGCTTTGAAATTCCCTTGATCAGGAATATTTAGAGAACATATCAAATCACCCGATTCCTTAATCAACTTTAGGCCAACAATGTCGTCTCCTGAAACCTCCCTAGATAAGATAAGACTATGTTATTAATTTTTTAATTCACTTAATTTGTCTGAAAAACATAAACTTGCTCTAATATTTCCTAAATATGATGCTTCAAAATTCTTAAACCACAATTGAGCCAAATTTCTCTACAATTACATAAATAATTGGTGATCTTTATCTTTGAACCAAATATAAAAAAAATCACTTTCGTTAAAACAAATTAATGTAGTAGCAGTAAGCGGATATCGTTTCCATAAGGAATCTTTAACGGTAAAGGTTAGCTAGTTTAAACGGCACAAATAACGAAAATAAAAAGGGGGGTTTGTCACTCACGGCAATAATAAAAATAAAAGGAAAAATCACAAATTGAAACAATAATTAAATCTGAAAATTCAATAGGAAAAATACCTTGGTTTCGGTCACCGATGTTATCATGCTATTATGGATCATCGACATAAAATTGCAATTATCAATAAACATTCATTGGGGGGAATTTTCTTTTAAGTGTAATGACTATAAACATGTATTCTAGCAATCTTATTAAACAATAACCTAGATACGATCATAGGTAAAATTGAATAATAGCATTAAGAATCAAGAACCAATGATAAGTGAAAAACATATACGACATGCAATCAATCAAGTGAATACTTTCTTAGAATTTTCCGACTCTAACGTAGAGAAGTTAATCCTAATTGTTACTTATGGTTACCAAAATTGAACGTCAGATTCCGTTAACCTAGCGATTGAACCAATTAATATCTAGTTACGCACCTAGAAACTAACAAATTCAATTGAAAAGACAGAACTGAAAATATTCAATGTTCATCAACAATCAGAAAACATATCCGAATTATCTCACCATAAAAACATGTAACATGGATCCCTCAACCAAGATAAGCAAATTTAGCTACTCATACTTAAATTGAAAACAAAGTAAATAATTTCCATCCCTGGTCTTTTGAAGAAAGAAACGAAATCCTAATTGAAACTATGCAGAAAACGTAAAGAAATAAGAAAAAAATGTGCAACAACCTAAAACCTACCCTAAACCTATGATAATTCCCTCTAACTCTAATACACACATATATATATGCGGCAACCACCCAAGTCTCCTATTTGATGTGAATCTCCTCATTATCTTCTCTTGATTTTGTCCATATTAGGTGTACTTCTATTTTTGGTGGGAGATTTCTTGGAAAGAGGGCAAGAGGATCTTGAAGATTGTGTTTTAATTGGAATCAAATTCTGAATTTCTGCGGGCTTGATTCCATCCTTAGGCGTGCCTAAGCCTAATCTCTGAATTTTGGCCAGATTGGGGATTTCGAATTTCCTTCCTTCTTTTTCCTCTTTTTGATCCTTTTTCGTCCTTAAAGTGTTGAAAACCATCTATACACAATTATAAAGCAATTCCATCAATTTTGGATACCAATTTCAACACATCAACAATAATTACGCCCAAAATATATGCAATTTAAATGACTTATCAAATTTTCCCACACCGAACCTTTGCTCGCACTCGAGCAACATATCAAACCATTAGACTTAATCAATTCATCCTTCAGAAATCAAGCGCACACAATCCAACAACTTGGACTAGTAAGATTCAATTTGCAACACATATCATGACCGCTTTTCACCAATGCAGATAAACAAAGTCAACAGAATGCATCTTTGTTCAAAAACAAACATGAAATCAAAGTGAATTCTTCTTATAGATTTCGCTCTTACACTCAAGTGTTTGTGGGTAAGGTGTTTCTCTCAAATCTCACTCTATCATGTTGCACTACCATAGGCTTGCAATTTCACCGATTATCATTCATTCAAATCACATGGGCCCTTAGATCATAAGGACTTTATTAAAGGTTGTAATGGGGTTAGGTTCATAGGTGAGGTAAAAAGATGGTAGTAGTTTCATCACAAGTTTTCACAAAGCATCAAGTAAAGGGACACACAATTAAAATTCTGAGATAAACATGAGTGACAAAGACTACAACTACTCATACTATCTCGAGCTGCTATGTTTTTTTCTTTCTTTTGCTTTTCTTTTTTTGATTTTTCTCTTTTTTTTTCTTTCCTTTTTTTCTTTTTCTGATTTTTTTCCGAATCCACTAAAAACAAGGAAAAATGCAAATAAGAGAAAATAACAACAATTGAGTAGAAGTGCCTATAAAGATATCTCAAAACACAATGTATAACAAAAGTCCCGATTTACTCAATCCTTCATTCAACTTGTGAAGGGGAAAGGTTAATTGGGTATTTGGGTTTCTAATGTGGGGCGATAAATTGAAGAACAAGGATAAGGCTCAAAAATCTTTACAAAGGGAAAATAATTCGGTGGTTGAATTTTTAAGTCGAAGGTGTAAAAAAAAGAATGCCTTAATCACTTTTATATTCCATGTGATCAAACAAACTCAAACCGGTTCCATGCAAGTTCTGAAGGCAACATGAATAGAAGAGCATCACTCAATTCAAACAAATAATATGACATAAAGATGATGTCATCTAGGCTCAAGTTCACTCACAGGTTCAAATTTAAGAATCCACCTTAATTCCACGATTTACTTCCTCACTCCAATGTCATAATTTTGACTAAGTCTATGAGATCAGCTATTACAATCAATCAACATGTTCCATCTTAAAACTTATTTAGCCCAAGTTAATTTCATGCATGTCCTCGATCTCTTCCAAACTAATATGACCAAGTGTCATGGCTCAACATACAACTCCAAACAAAAATCGACAAAATAGCCGCAACAATCCAAAAATATTCACACAAAAGCCAAAATTTTTGCCACATCAAAATTCCAAATTTCTCCCCCACGCCTATACCAACATTGTCCTCAATGTTAAAGAAACATAAAAAAAATAAAGGAAACGAGTTAAAGAAAGCTTCTCTGTTTGTAGGTGTTGAGATCAAGGTGTTGGCGGATGTGGTGCTGGATGAAGGAACGTTGGGGTTGGAGCAGATGCAGGGATGGTTTTGGTGGCCTGGGAAGGTGATTGTGTTGGGGAGACATCAGCAGCAAACCGAATGGGAGTGGGCAACTGTCGGGAGTCACTCTTCTTCTGGGCATTGTGCCAAATCGTGGAGAATAACCTATAAAAATAGAGATTAACGCAACACCAAATTAACATAAGAGAGTTGATTGGGTGAGTGGGTAATGGAAGAGGGGAGTTGCGTGGAGTTTTAGTGGTTAGGTGAAATTGAAGGATTAAGGTGAATGTGGGTGAAGTATCGGTAATTAGAAATTGAAGATGAGAGAAAGAATTTGGGGGAAATAAAGAAAGAGTGAAAATAAAGAGGGAAAAGAGGGGGGGTGGACGGTAACTTTTTTTTTGTTTTTTGATTTTTATTTAAAAAAAAGATTAAAAATAAAATGACAAAAATAAAAAAGGGAATTTAAATTCATAACATAATTAAATTAAACAAAAAAAGATGATAAAAGAAAATTGCTAACGAAACACCTAAAAAAAGATACGATTGGGGTGCCTCCCATTAAGCTTTTATCAAAAGTCATAAGCTAGACCCTTGGCATATGTACATCATCCATTATCAAATGGATGCTTAAGTCCAACAGGAAACATGTTCAAACTCCGTGAGGGGCCTGGAACAACTTCCTTTGAATGCAGCTCCTTGTCAGCACGATGCTCCATGACTTCTGATGAGTGGAACTTCATTGCTTCACCATCATACTCTAATGTCCACTCGCCTTTTTAGGCATTGCCCCTCTCACACCAGGATGGTCTCTGTAAAAGTAGTGCCAATAGTTGTGGAGACTCAACATCCTGCTTGTTACCTTCCGTCTTCAACTTGCTTGCCCACAGCTCTCCTAAAAATTGCACTTCTTGTCGTTCTTCCTGTTCTTCTTCTTCTTCTACCTGTAAACAACTAGGAAAAGGAAACGAAATTTGGTTAGCGATAACATGAACTGCATCGCTTACCTTAGGAGGTTGCACTTCCTCCATCTTTTCTCGAACTACAATCTCTTCTTCTTCTAACCCTGCTTGTTCTTCCATCCTTGCCTTGAAAAATCGACTTAGAAAAGGAGGCAGAAGCACCATATGTTGCAACTTGTTTTGCGTCAATTCTGGTTGGGCATGTATTATATGCGTAATTTTTTCCTCTTCTTCTCTTTTGAAAATTTTCGAAAGTGGTTCCTATAGTTCCTTACCACTCCGCAATATGATAGCCTCCGCATTTTGTCTAGGATCGATTTCCGGTTGTGCTGAAAAATTTTCAAAACTTTATGCCTCCATTCGATTAACGGCAGTTGCAATTTGGCTTAACTGGTTCTCAAAATTCTTATATTGATTCTCCAAATTCCTTTGTTGATTTTCCAAATTGCGGATACTTGCTTCAGTGTTCCCCTAAAATATCAAAGTGTTAGCGGTCAAAGTTTGTGACATAATTTCCAAAGAAGACTTACCTTCGGCATTTTATGTCATATTCGAATTTTCTCGAGGCACATACGGTTGTTTAAACTGCTAGAATTGAAGAGTGTTTGTCTCTAAAGTCATTATGATCTCCTCCAAAGACATCTTATTAGCTTGTGGTGCCGATGGTGGAGGTGGAGGCTCGAAATAGGACTGCTCTTTATAGTAACTCGGTGGAGAAGTGAATCCGTACTTTGTATCCTGAAAAAAGGAACATGTACAAAAAGCATAACCCAAAAATGAGCAAATTTCACATACCTTAGCTTGTTGGTCATCTCTCGATACTTGCACAACTAAGGGTGTGAAATACGCCACTTGATGGTCAAACCTGGAAGTCGCAACAGACGGAAACTCATTATCATAACAAAGGAGAATATGAATAATCATAATTAAAAGCATACTGATAGTGAGTCATGCCTTTAAAAGATCGAAAAATCAAACAGAGCTGTGAAACTGAAACAAACAGAAGATAAGGTAACCAAGTGCAATGAAACCAAAAACACAAACAAAAACAAAAACATCACTAACAAAAACCGTTAAGAAATTACCCGATAACGGCGCCAAAATTTGGTGATGCTATCACCTGCAACCAAATATAAAAGAAATCACTTCCGTTAAAACAAATTAATGTAGTAGCGGTAAGCGGATATCGTTCCCACGAGGAATCTTTAACGGTAAAGGTTAACTAGTTTAAACGGCACAAATAACGAAAATAAAAAGGGGGTTTGTCACTCACGGCAATAATAAAAATAAAAGGGAAAATCACAAATTGAAATAATAATTAAATCTGAAAACTCAATAGGAAAAATATCTTGGTTTCTGTCACCGATGTTATCATGACATTATGGATCCTCGACACAAAATTGCAATTATCAATAAACATTTATTGGCGGGAAATTTCTTTTAAGTGTAATGACTAGAAACATGTATTCTAGCAATCTTATTAAACAATAACCTAGATACGATCATAGGTAAAATTGAATAATAACATTAAGAATTAAGAACCAATGACAAGTGAAAAACATGTACGACATGCAATCAATCAAGTGAATACCTTCTTAGAATTTTTCGACTCTAACGTTGAGAAGTTAATCTTAATTGCTACTTATGGTTACTGAAATTGAATGTCAGATTCTGTTAACCTAGCGATTGAACCAATTAATCTCTAGTTGCGCATCTAAAAACTAACGAATTAAATTGAAAAGACAGAACTGAAAATATTCAATGTTCATCAACAATCAGAAAACATATCCGAGTTATCTCACCATAATAACATGTAACATGGATCCCTCAACCAAGATAAGAATATTTAGCTACTCATACTTAAAAACAAAGTAAATAGTTTCCATCCCTGGTCTTTTGAAGAAAGAAATGAAATCCTAATTGAAACTATGCAGAAAATGTAAAGAAATAAGAATAGAATGTGCAGCAACCTAAAATCTACCCTAAACCTATGATAACTCCCTCTAACTCTAATACATACATACATTCATATATATATATATATATGAATCTCCTCATTATCTTCTCTTGATTTTGTCCAGATTAGGTGTATTTCTATTTTCGATGAGAGATTTCTTGGAAAGAGGGCAAGAGGATCTTGAAAGATTGTGTTTTAATCGGAATCAAATTCTGGAATTTCTGCAGGCTTCAAATTCCATCCTTAGGCGTGCCCAAGCCTAATCTTTGAATTTTGGCCAGATTGGGGATTTCGGATTTCCTTCCTTCTTTTTCCTTGATCCTTTTTCGTCCTTAGAGTGTTGAAAACTATATGTACACAATTATAAAGTAATTCTATCAATTTGGATACCAATTTTAACACATCAACAATAATTACGCCCAAAATATATGCAATTTAAATGACTTATCAATAATTAATAAAAATCTCATTAGTCTAAAAATTGATGTTCATTAGTCACAAAAATTATCTATACAAGCATAACTATCCCAAATTGTAACATTCAAAAGTATATACAATAAAACAACTGTGCACAATTTGATCTATTGACTTTACTTAGACTCCACACTATAAATCACGTGCACTAAGATTTTCAACAATCTCTTTATCTCCTAAAAAATACCAGTAAGACGTGAGTTGCCTACTCAATAAGGGTAACCTAACTGTATCCTTAAAATAAAATAACTCAATATATGGTGAAAATAATCAAATGATAAAATTTACATATAATAACAAAATACTCAAACAATATTTGTCTTGCTCAAACACTTAATAAATGTCCGAAATGCTATTATTATTAATTACTAGTACCAATATTATATTTATTATTAAGATTTATGTCCTATCTGAATTAATTAGGTCTTGCTTAATCTAGTAAGCTTACATTTAATGGTTTGTCGGGTCATCTATACTCATCAAAATCATTGACTAAGTAGAAAGACAATCAAATGTATAAATATCAACATATGATACCTCAATCTCCCAATCTAATATGATACCTTAGTACTTGGCCATCAATACAAGATATCTTTGGGACTTAGGATACCTTGGTACCACTTAGGTACTTAGCCATCGACACAGGTATCCCTAGGACCCGTGGATGTCCCGATACTTGCCCCATAAATAGGTATCTTTTCTGACTCCCTCATATCAACCATAAATTTATGACCATTAAATATAGCTTACCCTAGGTATCCATAGATTCACAACTTTCACAACTTATTCTCAAACCATTATACTTCAATCTCTATCTAATTTAATGAACATGATTTATCTTTTACCCTAATGTTCTTAATTATACACATGTCTGACTAAAAATTTTAATTATCATTTTTCTCAAATTATCAAGCGATATACATCATAAAACTTAACAAAATATAAACATTGAATATTTTGTACCTTATCAATTTTTATTTAATAAATAAAATGTTAAAATTTTATATATTTTAAAATTCAAATATTCAATTATTAATCATTAATATAATTAATAACTAATTCAAAATATGATTCACCATTAAATAATTGATTAATACAAAATTTACAATTTTATGAATAACAATATAGTTTAAGATTGTCCTTATATGATCTCTCGGACTTAACTATTTTGATTGGTTCAATCTACTCCCTAATTCACCATTTAGACCTCAACATTTGCAAAATTTTATTATTCTTTATTTAAGAAATTTTTCAAAATCAGTCACACTTAATAAGCCAAAATTACCCTTTTACCATTTTATTCTTAATTATTAAAAATATCCTTACTTTTTCTTACTACTATAATTACTAAAATATCCTTAATTATTAAAATTTGTATTTTACGTTTAAATTCTTTTATTATTACAAAATACCTTTATAGGATTTAAATTTTATTTTTACCGTGAAAGATTCACATTTAGTATTTTCTTCCTTAATTAAACTTAAAATTTCCTAAATTATTCTGGTTCTTCTTTTTCTTCCAAAAATGTCTTCTTCCTTACTCCAACATCACGATCTACTCTTCTCCTAACCTCCTCCTTTTCTCATTTTCCAACTACTTTTCTCCATTTTCTAATTTCATCAAAATTATTATCACAAACAATCACAACATAATTCCAATCTGGAAACTAGTTTAGGATGAATGAAAATCACTAACAAAAGGGATGGAATTTAGCTAGAAAATTATCTTCTTACCTTTATGAAGTTCTATATCTTTCCAAAAGAGTTTTGAGTTGTTAATCTATATATTTTTTCTCTAATCTAATGCTAAACAAACAAAATGAGGAAATATATGAGAAAAGTTTTACATGTAAGAGAAATATGTTTTTGTACTCTTATCCTTTGAAATTATGGAGAAGAAGGAGAAGGGAGCTTTTTTTGTTGGTTTTTACCAAGGGTTTAAAAACTGGACCGGACCGGCCGGTCCGACCGAAATTTGTCTGAACCGGCCATGTGTCCGGTTCGGTTTTAGTTAATAACCCTTGTATATGAAAACCGATCGGTTTATCATAGAACCGGACGGTTTTCTAACAAACCGGTTATTTGATAACCAGATTTACGCCTCTATTCTTATCGCTTCATCCTCTCTTCTACGCCTCCATCTCACATTTCTTTTCTTTCTTCTCTCTTCTGCTCCATCGCACAAAAATCAGCTCACTTTTTGAGTTTTTTCCATCTTCTCCAGATCTGGCATCACTATTTTTCTTTCTTTCTCCACAGTCTTTGCTTTTCTTCTGTTTTTTTTTAAGGTTTCTAGTGTAATAAGATCTGGTTGATGGTGAAGCAGTATTTGGTGACTCCCGAGTGAGATATAGTGTTTGCTTAAGTCTTGAATTTTCAGATCAAAATTTTTATTACATGGGTAAACGAAGAGTGAAGAAGAAGATCGACAAACAAACAATTTGCTTAATCATGGGTTCCCGATGTCGACGCACCTCGACGACCTCAAGTCGTTGATGGAGAAGTCGATCATCGATCGGGAAGGTAATAAGTGTCTCCACCATTTTTTCTCTTTTATCTCTTACACCTAGATAATTGAGTTTGCGATTTGGATCTTCCAGACCTTTCATGCTATGTCTTTGCGAGATTAGTTTTTACTATTAATTCATGATATTTGTGCCCTTCTCGAATCTGGGTTATCGAGTTGCTTGTGCTACTTTTACTTTCTAAAGGGTCTCTATGTATAGTGTCTCCCATTTTTTTGTGTTATCCGGCCCCTGTATTGAGGTTTGAGGTTTGATGTGGTTGCTCATTTGTGGGTTTTTCTAAATGATTTTTTACTTCTTTGTTTTAACTGGTCTTTTTTGTTTGTGTTGCTTGATATTGGAGTATCGCTTTGTCCCTGGCTTGGTTTTCACGTTAGTCTCCATCCATTCCTATGTTTTCTCGGTCTTCCATTTCCTATCCCTTTGTTTCTTTTTAGTGCGGAGGAGTTTGAAAATCGTGTATTTCATTTGCTCATTTATTCTCAAATCTTGACCTTTTACGGTTCACAAATTACCAATCTTTTTCTCGTACTCGAACTTGGGTTTTATTATTGCTTCATCATGCAGAGATTCGTTCGTTGGCGAAGTATGCGTTTCTAAAATAAATACTAAGGGATTTTCTTATAGGTTACGGATTAGAACCTGACCGCAGTACGTCGAGGTCAAGATAGTTTGGAATTGTCGAAGATTTAGCATTCTGCATTGTGCAGATATAACTAGAAAGATTTGACCTTTATCTATTATTACTAGTGTTAGGTGTTTTATAATAACTTTTATTTACTGTAGGAACGTGGAGAAAGTAAAATATTGGATTAGGCTTGCTAATCAGATATGGGGAATGTGGCTCCAAAAGTTGGAGATTTCGAGGTTTGTCTATGAACAATGTTGTTGATGGAACATATTTACATGCTTCTCTTTATCGTTGGCAAGAGTAGCTTGTTTGTTAAGGTTGTATCATGTTTGAATTTTAGCCAGTTCCAAGATTGTTGTTTATTCAAGTTTCTGTTATGAGATAAGGATAAGAATAAGGCAGTGATAGTTTTATAATTTTATTCAAGTTTCATTGTTATGTGCTATTGTTTCAATATGTTAACAGATAAGGAGATAAGGATCACTAGTATTGATTAATTAGTTTTTTTGAAATAGGTAGAACTCCAATTCACTTTAATCTCTGATTTTGATAGTTCGGTTATATATACCCTATTTGGCATTATTGTATACTTCTATAGCCTTCATCTCCATTAATTCAAAGACACCTTATTGTTGGCTTCTGTGATCTTTTTTGTTGACTCAAGGTGGTTGAGAGCTTCTCTTAAGTGAGAGGCTGAGAGCTTTTCGTAAGTATTTGTTTCTGTTATGGTATTTGTTTCTGTTATGACTTATGGTATTCGTTTCTGTTGTGGATTTGTCTTTTGGGGGTGAGTTATTTTGTTTCTGCTATGGATTTGTTTCTGGGGGTGATGGATTAAAGCTGCTATGGATTTGTTTTTGCTATGGATTTGTTTCTAGGGATGACAGTTATAGTATTTTCTTCCCACCAAATAATTGTGATCTTTCGATCAACACTGCAACATAAAAAGTGTATGTAATAATACATGTAGCTAGGTCCTCAAAACTTTTCATATTTTTCAACCTAATACGTAAAACTTAAACTTTTCACCCATTCATGTCATAAACAAAAGAGGAAGTATGAAGTTGTCAATTTGTCATTCATGCAGAAGGATGTAATTATTTACAAGGTTGCATCAACCTTCTCCTCACCATCTTTGCTTGATAGTTTTGTCTTTATAATACAAGGATAAGCCATTGGCTTAAGCTTATTTAATGTTGAACTTTTCAAAGACAACTTCGGCATATTTTGACTAATTAATGAATATGAAATCTTTAACTTAATTTCTATGCCAAGAAAGTAATGCACTTTTTCAAGATTATACATCTTAAATTTAACTTCACTTTTTTAATGAATTCATATATTTCGCCACCAATAATTAACAATTCATCTACGTTTAAGAACACAATCAACTTCATATATTTGTCTTCTTTATTACAATTGATAAATGAGAATTATTTAAGTTGTATACTTTTGCCCCGACAATAGTATACCCATTTTTTTATTTTTAGGTTAAATCATAATGAAAAATATGGAATCATCCTCTACTACGTGGTAAGTCGGATCCAAAGATGGAATTATTTTCTTCCTCTCGAGCATCGATGGGAATGTCGAATATAACTGTATGTTTTGCGGTAGAATATTTAAAGGGGAGGAATTTTTAGAATGAAAGAACATCTTCTGGTGTTAAAGGTAATATTGCTCCTTGCAAAAAAGTGTCACTTGATGTGCGTGATATGATTGGAAAATATTTGCAGCAACAAGTAAAAAAGAAAAAGGAAAATAAAGAGGCTCATGATATATCTTTTGGAGATGATGAAACACCACAAGCATTAGATAAAGGAAAAGAAAAGCTATTATTGACATAGATTCATATTTTTCTCCAAGAACTACTCCTGGTTCTCAACCTAGTCTAAAAAGTTTGATGGTTGATAAGGATGTTGTTTTGAGATGTAAAAGAGCATGGGCTAGATGGTTCTATCATTCATGTATTCCTTTAAATGCTTTAAATTCACCATATTTTCAAGAAGCAATTGATGCTACAATGAATAGGCCCAGGATTTAAGGCACCATCTTATTATGAGTTGCGTGTGCCTTTGCTTCAAGATTTAAAAAGGAATGTCGCTTAATTGTGGATACATATAAATCTTGTTGGGAATCAACGGGATGCACTATTATGGCAGATGGGTGGATTGATCAAAGACAACGAACCTTGATTAATTTCTTGGTTTATTGTAATATGGGAACAACTTTTATCAAGTCTGTTGATGCTTCTGACATGGTAAAAAGTGGTAATGCTTTATCTGAATTATTCTCTGAAATTGTCGAGTAGGTTGGACCAAAGAATGTTGTGCATTTTGTAACAAATAATGCAGCTAATTATGTATCAGCTGAGCACTTATTACAATCAAAGTATGGGCATATTTATTGGCCTCCATGTGCTGCTCATTGTATAAATCTTATTTTAAAAGATATTGGTGGTATGGATCATATTTCTAGTCTTGCTTCATGCGCATCTAAGATCACAATTTTTGTGTATAATCATGTCACATTTTTGTCTTGGTTAAGAAAGCAAGAAAATTGGGTTGAGATCGATGCGTCCATTACTACCAGTTTGCAACTACATTTATTACTTTGAAAAGTATTTATCAACATAAGCACCAACTTCAAAATTTGGTGACAAGTAAACACTTTTCAAGTCATAAATTATCAAAAGTGAAAAAAGGAAAAGAAGTTTGCTTATTATTCTAGATAATAAATTTTGGGATGCTTGCTTGATCATTGTGAAGATTGTGGCTCCGCTTATAAGGCTATTGAGGATTGTTGACTCGGATGAAAGCCATCTTTGGGGTATATATATGATGGTATGTATAGAGCTCATGAAACAATTACAGATCTTTTAAAGGGAATGAGAGATTATACAAGCCTTATATAGATACTATTGATCGACGATGGAATAAGCATCTT
Organism: Erythroxylum novogranatense; assembly: GCA_029891385.1. Taxonomy (NCBI): domain Eukaryota; kingdom Viridiplantae; phylum Streptophyta; class Magnoliopsida; order Malpighiales; family Erythroxylaceae; genus Erythroxylum; species Erythroxylum novogranatense. The sequence continues at coordinate 101,773,899 of CM057225.1, read as the reverse complement.
ACTCAAAGGATCCACTTAGTAGCTTATTTTCTCAATCCTTATTGTTTTTATAGTGGAGAAGCACGCATAAGTAATATTATGGGAGGTTTGTTTGATGTGATTGAATGCAAAGGTATTTTTCTAGTGAAGAGCAATCACAAGTTTATAAATGAAATTAAATTGTATCGTGAAGGTTTAGAGAGTTTTACAGATCATCAACAAAAGAGAACCGGCGATGAAAAAATGCAGCGGTAAGTTTTATACTTTTAAATTTTAATTCATTAATATATATTTTATCATAACTATTAATTTAAAATGCGAGATGAGTGGTGGAGATTATTCATGATGAAGGCTCCAACATTGAGAAAACTCGCTATTAGATTACTCACCAAACGACTTACGCATCGGGTTGTGAGCGTAATTGGAGTGTTTTTGAATGTATTCATACAAAAAAACGTAATCGTTTAGAATATCAAAGACTTAATGACCTTGTTTACGTTACTTATAATCTGCGAATAAAGAACAAGTATTTTATATTTTTGTTTTTATTTCAATAATTTTATTTTTGTTATTGACTTTATAATTGCTCTATTATGTGTTTAGAGCGCTTAATAAGAAGAGAACGATGATCCAATTGATATTGATTGTATTGAACATACTGATTTTTGGATCGAAGAAGAAGAACCATCGCTTGATCTTGATTATAATGAACTTGAAAGGACCATTTATGAAGAAAATGCATTCGTCACAACAAATGAATTAAGAACATCTATTGATGGTCAGTTCATATCCTATTTTGATTATATTTAAGTTAAAATTATATTGTATTACAAGTTTACAATTGAGAATAATTTCATACGTTACTAATTTGTAATTTATTTTAATGCAGAGAAGAAGTGGATGCAAATACTTTAGATGAAAGCGTATTCTGAATCTTTAAATAGCGTTGGAGAATTTGGAGTTTTTGACGATGATGAGACTACCTCCTTCGTAAATACAATTTTCTCTTAAATGTTATTTTAAGTTTTATATTGGACTCATATTTATTTATTTTAGTTCATTAGATAATAATAAACATTGGTGTAATTTTCATTTCAATAAAATATTTTATTTTTATTTATTTTATAAAATTTTCATCTTATTGATTATATTAGGTTTGATAGTACATTATTCACTAGGTTGAACCTCTAAACCTTAAACCTTTCCTTCGACCTGTTCGATGTCCTCCGGTTTTTTAAAACATTGATTTTTACAAAGATACATGTTATCTTACTCGTCTCTTCTTCTTCTTTACGGGCTAAGTTAGGTCTTTATTAAAGTGTTATGTTTTGTATGCGTTACATCTTGAATTGAAAATTTCTCAATTAAAAATCTTTAATTATGTTCATATTAATATGGAATCTTATTAATCATATAAGTATGATCATATAATTATTTATTTCACAAGATATTAATAATGTTGTTTTTCAAAGAATGATTTAATGATGAAAAAATCTCCTTAAAAATCTCTTCGTTTAAGAGATTATAGGATGACATGAAAATTATAATTCACTTAAAATTTTAGAAAGAATGATTTATAATGAGTTAAGACATCTTAAAATTTATAAATATTAAATGATATCAAATAATTATGCAACTTATATAGATTGGCAGATTTCATTGTTATATGTACAAGTTTTGTAAACTCATCGTAATTTCACCTATTAGCGAACATCTTGTTATTGGGCCACACCCTTGAGACAAAGCAAGTCGCCCCTAAAAGATATACGGGCCTTATACTTTCTTCAACTTAAACAATGGGTGCCTGGATCCATGGGAACTCTAAACACACAAACAATCATATCCTTTGAACCCATAATCGTCTTAAAATAAAGCGAGGCTTTGGGTTCAGCCTGAAGGAAATGTTTGTGCTTAGTCATCTTGCTGAACAGGCGAAAGGTCGTGTGGAGAGCGCATGGCAGGCACGAAGCGAGCACGCGAGACTGAAGGCTCACACGTGGACGGGTAGCGACACCAGAGCTTTGCCAATCGAAAACACTTTGTATGACGTATGAGCCTAAGATGGCTAGATGACGATGATTCATAAACGGGCATGAACAATGCCACTTCTGACCTCGAATGCCACTTCTGACCTCTAATCTTTGTCTCTCAACTTTTAATTACCTATTAATAATCCAGTTTCGACGCGGGAAAGCACTAAACAATCTTTAATCTTCGCGACTCCTTTTCTAATCTCACCTTCTTAATTCCACACGTCTGTTACACTCCCCGGCTTCTTGTAATCCTCAGGTATCTGATAGCAACAAGATCGGTAAGGTTTTTTTTTTTTTTTTTAACCCTATTGCCCTTTTCCTTACCAAAAGGACATTCACTTATATGATAGTGTACCGTACACGATTTCAATTAATTAAAATTTAAGCAAATAATGACCAATGAAATAGGAAAATCATTTAGTCATTCCAATTTAAAGTCAATTTCCTAGTTCTCATATATCCTCGTAAGTCACAATTTAAAGTTTGATTTTAACTTGGTATTACCAAAGGTTAAATTTTGATTAGGATAAAGTGTTCTTAATCTTTTAATTCTTATTTTTATTTTATTTAAATTGTTTCTATGTATACAAATTTGATCTGAAATATTGAAGCAACTATCTTTTGTTCTTAATTTGTTTTCTATAGCTAGCTAGGTAATGAAGGAGGATTTAAGACACATAATTTTTCCCAAACCACATTAAACCATTGTATCTTCTCATAATAAGTTAAAGCAAAAGGAGTTATTGAATAAGTTTGATTTTCAACCACCAATATAACTCTATCCCCTCATTAGTATTACACTTGGTGAATTAAACCGTCTTTGGCCGGGCCGTCGAAGACGACTTAATGGCCGATCGGCCCATTCGTCAAGATCGATCGCGCTTAAAGCATTCGCCCTTTCTACCATCTATTGAAAGAGTTCCCATCTGGCACGTAAAGACCTAAACTAGCTATAAACCATATAAAAGGTATTATTCCATAATCGATCAGTGCGGATCATAACCTAATTTGTTTTCTCGTTGATCAATCTCACTTTCGAAAAATCCTTACTTGGCGTCGGAGGGCTTAATTGGGCACAACCCCAACGAGCCTTCCTTGTTTTGCGGTGACTTCACGTCGATTCATCACAAAGAGTTATGGATTCGTGGATCGAACGACAACGCATGATTCAACCAAAATTCGCGAGAACCAATTGGCGCCCACCGGGCCCCACTTCCGAACACCACGCCCGTAAACACTCGAGATCGGTCGGTGGCGATGAACCTCGATATAGCGCCGTCATGGCTCTGGCGATCTGGCGTCTAGGTTTGCATTTACTGCGACTGTCATCGCTGCCGCGACGCGTTCCAAGCGGAATCCTCTCGATCCTCACGATCAACAAAGAACTCGCACCTTGGAGCAGGAAGAACAGAGCGTAGCCATAGAAGATAACGTTGCACCTATATACACCAAAATCTCCAACACCGATCGGGAGTGAACCTATTCGGCTTATGCGTACCACCCTAACGAAGCGATTGAGAAGCGGCCGTCTGTTGATCCGCCAGATCTTCGCGCCTCAGCAGAACAACAACGGTGCGTCCGCACGACAATGCCGCCGACAACCTAGCATGACAACCGATCATCGCCCAACCGAAGCTCGAGAAAATCGTAGATGATCGGATCAACGACCATGAAGCTTTAAATCCGATCGACCGACGGCGCGATCTGACTCTCCTTCACTCCGGACATCTTGGATAGCCTCCGGCCCATAAAAAAATACCGAGCCCAGAGAAGTACTGCGGAAAGACCGACCCGACTACCCTGCACACTTCCACCCATGATGAATCTACACCGTGTCCGGATCTTTATCCAATGCAAGGCTTTTTATACACCTTTTCAAGAGGGAGCTTCGGCCGTTCAATAGCTTGCCCCGGTGTGTCACATGCTCAAGATTTCAGATTGTTATTTACAACCGGTTCGCACTAGTAAATGTACCATGAGAAGACATTTCTGAAGATGATGCAACTCACCCAAGGAAGAAACGAGTTTGCGGAGTTCATCACGGTTCAATAACGAAGCGGTCGAAGTGCTGACCTCACCGCTTTCGTCCATGTTGGCGCGCTTCATGACCAATCTGAGACGAGGAGTTTAAGAAGTCACTAGCTCTCGATCACCCCGATCCGTTCAAGAAATAAGAAACAGTATGACGGTATATTCAACTCAAGAAGTGCTTGAAAAATCTGGCGTCGAGCGGATGATCGTCAACGAATGACGAGGCGCAATTCGCCTGAAAGACAAAAAGGCCAATCGACCGAGAAGGCCAACCGATCGACGAGGATATCGGCGGGAGTTCACTCCGCTAAGCAGGACATATCTTGAGAATCTGGCGGTAGAGAGAGCGAATGGGAAACTATCAAGAGCTCGAAAAATGAAGACCCTTACAAGGATAGAACCCCACTTATATTGCGTTTCCACAGAGAGGTCGGTCACGATCACGGAAAATTGCTGGCGATTGAAAAAGAAATCGAACTCCTCATTCAAAAGGAAGGTTAGGCGATTCGTGAAACACGAACAAAATGCCGATCGCGGGATGTGTCGGTCAAGCGATGGCGCGCCGCATCAAAGGCAAAATGACCGAAATGACGGGGTGGCGGAATGCGAATCTGATATGTCGGCGAGAAGAGAGAGGACGGTCGAGGAAAGAAATGGCGGAAATACCGCAACAAGACGATCGGCCATTTGGGGTTATTAACACGATATTTGGTGGAAGTGCGTCGGGGATCCACCACTAAAGGGAGAAAACGATCGCCAAGCGGTGGGAAAGATTCACCCACCAAAAACCAAAGGAGAGCGGCGAGATGATCTCATTCGACAAATCGGATCTCGATGGAGTAAGTTGCCCTCATGACGCCCTCGTGGTAAACCTCGACATGGGCGTTTCGGTGAAGCGGTGATGATTGATCTGGGTAGCTTCGGTCGATTTGCTATATTATGAGGCCTTCAAGGATGAAGGTACCCGAAGATCGACTACTGCCTACAGACGGCCCCATCAAAGGAGTAACCGGGGCGTCAGCATACCCATTCACCCGGGTGTATCTGAAAGTGAAATTTGGACTGAAGTCATGCCAGATAGAGAGGGACATTGAGTTCCTTGTCGTAAAGTTTCAGGGGACATATAATGCAATAATCGGGCGGGTAACTCAAAATACCCTCAGGTCAGTCGTCTCCACTTACTACCAAGTTATGAAGTTCCCAACACCCCACGGAGTCGGTATGGTCAGAGGTCAACAGAGAATTGCCAGGGAATGTTACTTGGCAGAGACTAAAACATTAGATGGGGCGGTTGTGCTGACAAGCTCTCTTGATGTGAGAACCGACGAAGAGACGGACATGATGAACTCAGTGGAAGACACGCAGAGGGTTGTACTGGACGAAGCCGACCCTTCTAAGTTCACAAACCTAGGTTCCGAGCTGCAGAAGGACCTGGTTAAAGAAATCACAGAGTGTTTGGTGGAAAATAGGTCGGTTTTCGCTTGAGTACCGAGCGACATGCCCAGAATTCCTCGATCAGTCGCATCTCACTCACTCGGTATTCGGTATGACTATAAGGTGATCAGATAAAAGAAGCGATGGCACAGCAAGGAACGACATGGGGTGATTGAGAAAGAAGTAGCGAAGTTGCTGGAGGCCGGGTTCATCCGAGAGGTCAAATATCCTGAGTGGCTCGCCAATGTCGTTTTAGTAAAAAAGAAGAACGGGAAGTGGAGAATGTGCATAGACTTCACCGACTGAACAAAGCGTGTCGAAAGGATGCTTTCCATTACCTAAGATCGACCAATTAGTAGACTCCACCTCGTGGGCATGAGCGCTCGACTTCTGGATGCTTTCTCGGGTTATCATCAGATCCAAATGAGTCTGAAAGACGAAGAAAAGACCGCCTTCATAACCAACCAAGGCACACATTGCTACCAAGTAATGCCTTTCGGCCTGAAGAACGCCGGGGCGACCTATCAACGGCTTGTCACAGAAGTCTTTAAAAAACAAATTGGCCGGACGGTGGAAGCTTATGGATGATATGGTGGTCAAAAGTAAGGCGTCCACGAGCATATACAAGATCTCAAGGAAGTCTTCCAGACCTTGAATAAATTCCAGATGAAGCTAAACCCAAAAAATGTGTGTTTGGGGTGGCATCCGGAAAGTTCCTGGGGTTTATGATCACTCAGCGAGGAATCGAAGCAAATCCAGAGAAGATTGAGCCATCATCTGAGATGCCTTCGTCACAATCTTTGAGAGATGTTGAGATATTGACCGGTCGGATAGTTTAAGCTAAGCGGGTTCATTTCGTGCTTGGAGACAAGTGCCTCCCATTTTTCAAAGTCCTGAGGAAAGCGAACGTGACCCAGTTTCAATGGCCGGATGAGTGCGAGAATGCTTTCCAGCACTTGAAACAATATTTATCTAGCTCGCCTATTCTGCAAAGCCCGGTGGGGAGAACCTGATTTTATATTTGGCGATTACGGAGGGGTCGATCAGCAGCGGTACTTATCCGATCGAAAGGAAGCGAGCAGCATCCCATCTACTATGTCAGCAAAGTGTTGACCGGGTCAGAAACACGATATACGCCCATAGAGAAGCTAGCCCTCTCTTTGATAATGGCAGCCAGGAAGTTGAGGCCTTACTTCCAAAGCCATACCATTGAGGTATGGATCGACCCTCGAGCAATGCCTTCAAAGTCCGAAACTTCAGGTCGGCTGATAAAGTGGGCGGTAGAACTGGGAGAGTTCGACATACAGTACAAGCCCCGCACGACCATTAAAGCGCAGGTGTTGGCAGACTTCATTGCAGAGATGAGCCAACCGAGCTCGACAGACGAGCGCCCCACCGAGTTTGTTTGTTGTGGGTCATCCAATGCCGAGGGATGCGGAGCGGGAGTATTCTTTGGTCGGCCGCGTATGGAAGAAAAGGTGGAATACGCCTTCGCTAGAATTCAAGGCCTCCAATAATGAAGCGAAATATGAGGCTCGATAGCAAGCTCGACTTGCGGGAAGATGGAGGTGAAGCACTGAAGATATCTGGCTGACGGCCAGTGGTGGTCGGCCAAGTTACCGCAAAGGCGATCGAGGCCAGGAAACAACATGATCAAGTATCTGGCAAGTAAAGCGAGAATTGAGCAATTTCAACAAGACTCAATCGCAGAATAGAACGAGCTCAAAATGCTAAAGCGGACGCGCTCTCAAAATGGCTTCCACCGTGATGCCATTAACAATATTCTAGTCGAACGACTTGACCGCCTAGCATTGAAAGCCGAGGAAGTTCTCAGCGTGAGTACCGATTCGATCGAGTTGGATGTAACCGTCGCGCGAGCCTTTTAGAAGGAAGGCAACCGAAGGCGCTTCAGAGGCCAAGAAGTTAAGGATAAAGGCAAATTAATATCGATCATCAACGAACTCTATATAAGCGGTCTTACGACTGGCCGCTGCTTCGATGCTTGAATGAAGAAGAAGCCGAACAGGCAATTACCGAAGTCCATGAGGGGATGTGCGGAAATCACATAGGCGGCAGAATGTTGGCTCACCGACTCATCGAACGAGGTACTCTTGGCCGACAATGAGAAGAGATTGTCAGGAAAAGGTCGACCGATCGAGGCTGCCAAAAAACAATGACTGTCCCACCATAGCAACCGAGCGAATGCAAATCATGAGCCATCCTATCCCTTTTGCTCAATGGGGAATGGATATCTGGGGCCTTTCCCTCTCGGTCCGGACAAAAGAAATTCTGATAGTGGCGGTGGAATATTTCACTAAGTGGGTAGAAGCGAGTCGATCGCTTCTGATCACAGAGGGAAAATTGAAAGTTTCATAAAGAAGAACATACTATGCCGCGGGATGCCTATGGTGTTGATTCTGAGATAATGGTCGGCGGTTTGACAACGACAAATTTAGGATTTCGCAATGCACTAAAGATCAAGCTACGGTTGACTTCGGTAGCCCATCCCCAAAGTAACGGCCTCGCAAAAAACACCAATAAGAAGATAATGAACACCCTCAAGAGGCGCCTGGACGACCGAAAACACAGGTGAAAGAAGTAGGCAGTATTATCAGGGCTATAGAACCACAATCGAGCAGAGCCATTGTGGGAAACACTGCTCAGATGACCTTGAGGCGAAGCCTAGTTCGATGAGAGCGGCATTGCACAATCAAAGGGTGTCGGGCTATGAAGAAGAGCGGAATGATGAAGCCCGCAGAGCGAGCTCGTTCTCTCGGCGAGGATAGAGAAAAGCGCACCGCCCGCCAAGCTATCGAGCGAAAGCGCTGTTCTACAATGTAAGGGTCAAGCGGCGATGTGAAGGTAGGTGGTTATGTCTACGAAAAGCCGAGGCGATGGAAAGCATCCCTAAAACTTCACAGACGTGGGAAGGACCTACCGAGTGATGAAGCAAGTCGGGCATGGCTCTTACATCCTTAGCGATGAGAAAGGAAAGTTTCTACCGAGGCCTTGGAACTCACTAACTTCAAGGCGTTCTATCAATAGATAAGTTTTATTTTAGTTAATCTTTCCTTATTATCTTTTTGTATACACGGGTACCTTTTTCCCCGTCCCCGCCAGACAGTTTTTAACGACCCACGCCTCATTATCATCAATAAAGGAATTTTCGACTTCGCAATAAAGAATTCAATCATGTATGGCAAAAATAGAAAATCCAGCACCCATCGCCGGCTTCTCCATAGATCGACTACGGTCGGTCAGGTCGCCAAGACGAGATCCTCAGGACCCACGCCATCGCCATCACTCGGCGCTCTCCATAGATCGACTACTATCGGTCGGGTCGCCAAGACAAGATCCTTGGGACCCTCGCCATCGCCATCGCTCGGCGTTCTTCGAAGATCGACTACGGTCGGTCGGGTCGCCAAGACAAGATCTTTGGGACCTCTTTCGTTATTGCCCGGCTTCTCCATAGATCGACTACGATAGGTCGGGTCGCCAAGACGAGATCCTTGGGACTCACGCCACCGCCATCACTCGGCGCTCTCCATAGATCGATTACGGTGGTCGGTCGCCAAGACAAGATCCTCGACCTCGCCATCGCCATCGCTCGGCGTTCTCCGAAGATCGACTACGGTCGGTCGGGTCGCCAAGACGAGATCCTTGGGACCCACGCCACCGCCATCACCCGGTCTCTCCATAAACCGACTACGGTCGGTCGGGTCGCCAAGACGAGATCCTTGGGACCTCTTTCGTTATCGCCCGGTCTCTCAATAAATCGACTACGATCGGTCGGGTCGCCAAGACGAGATCCTTGGGACCCACGCCATCGCCATCACCCGGCGTTCTCCGTAGATCGACTACGGTCGGTCGGGTCGCCAAGACGAGATCTTTGGGACCTCTTTCGTTATTGTCCGGTATCTCCATAAACCGACTACGGTCAGTCGAGTCGCCAAGACGAAACTATAAGTCAACCTTGAAGCCAGTCGATTATGAGTAGTTTCATTATAACTCAACATACATTGAAAGTAAAGAGTATGAATACGGAAAGAGACATCGAGAAAAAATGAAGTAAAAACGAATTTTCATTGATATCATTTGCCACGACCACAAGCCCGACCAGATGAACCTCAAAAGTCTGATGTAGGAAGTGGGAGGATGCCCGGAGAATCCTCGAGCGGGCGAAAAGTCGGGCCGGAGCAGGTCAAAGGCGCTGGGAGAAGTGCCCTCAAGAGGAAGCTCGTCCTCCTCGGCAGAGCTAAAATCCAGCTCTTCATTCGGGACTGGGCCCCGGTCCTCCATGGCTCTCTCCGTCACTTCCTCCAGAGAAAGACCAAGGGCGGTAGGAAGCAACGGCTCGGCAAACTTCTCGAACAAAGGACCGTCCGACCCCTCAGGAACGCAGGCATTATAACAATTCTTCAAGATCATGAGGGCCAGGTCGCAGGAGTACTCCAAGCACTCGTCTTGCAAGAACCGCCTCTGCCATCGCAGGATCACCTCAATCCTTTGTTCCTTTACGGAGGCTTGCGCCCTCCTTAACATATCCTCGGTTTGGGCATGGTCTAGAAGGGATTTCTCCTTGAGCACCCTCTCCGACTCAGCTTGATCCTCGCACACGCAGACTCCTCGCAGACAGCTTGTTCCTAGGCGCCATCGCCTTTCCTTTTCGCCTCCTCCCGGTGCCGAGCCTTCAAGGAGTTCTCTCCTCCTCTCCCGAGGCAAGCTGGGCTCTCAAGAGATCGCGCCTCCTCCTAGAGTTTTTGTCTTCCTCCAAGGAAGAAAGTGAGCCCGGGAGAAGTCTTTCTCCTCCCCGACCTCCGAGAGCTTAGTCTTCAAACCGTCCACCTGCTCCAGGAGGGAATTGATCTCCCGATTCAACAGATCAATTCGCTGATGCGTATAGAAAGTGAGGGTCACCTCCCTCATGGAATTACGGATGGCGCGACTCATCATCTCCTCAAGACTTAGCTCATCAAAGCGCTCCTCATCTTAAGGAGGAATAACTTTCCCAGCAAGATGACGAGCCACTTCGACATCAGCAATCGTGGCAGTCCTCTCGAGACTAATCGCCACCTCCCACTTATCGTTACTACCCGCTGATTTTTTCCCCTTACTCTGGGCAGACGGGGAAGAACAATCTCCCATTTTCTCTTTCCCCTTGCTTCGGTCCAAGGGGCAAAGAGATCGGTCAACCACTGGAGAAGATCGGTCGACCACTGGAGATGATCGGTCGTCCACAGAGGGAGGTCGGTCAACTACCCGGGCCCCTCTTCTCCTCTTAAGAGGTCGTTCAACCTCCTCCTCCTCCTCCTCGATCACTACCAGGTACTCACCGGGCGGGGCGACCACAGCAGGTGCCACAAGTGGCTCGGAGACGGTCGGAGGAACACGCCGCTGCCCGGAAGCGATTGGCCGAGCGACCATTGAACTGACCTCCCGTCTATCTCCCTGACCTCTTCCTCCCGAAGACCCTGCGACCTAACGCTTACTCTTGGCGGACTTGGGGGGGCTAGGGAAGGTGTTAACTTTGACCATAGCTGCACAAACAAAGGAAACAGGTTAGAAACCGAATCAAAACCTACGAGTAAGGAAAATAAATCAACCATGAGGGGTCAACCAGGCGGGGCAGTTCCCTCTCCTAGCCCTCCAACTCGCGGCGGGGGGTCAATCAGAAGAGAGTTGGCCGAGGCCCCCCCGCCATACCCCGAGATGAGCAGAGCGGTCTTATCGCCAAGCTCCTTTATACGGCTAACTACCTCCCGCTCCTCCCTGGAAAGGAATAGACTCGATGAGTCATTCCATCGCTCGGCTTGGGGATACCTCCACGGCTGGGACTCGGAAGAGGACCCCGGAGGCTTCACAAAGAAGTATTTTGTTCGCCAGCCGGTAATTTTACCAGACGTCCCGGCTGGGCGATACTGGGCATCCTTATACATTAGGGAAGGGATGCAACCCTCAGAACTCGGACTTTGACTCATCCTTAAGAAATGGCGCAAGATGTTGACCGAGGGCGGCAGCCGAATTGGTGGCACAACAGCACAAGCCCATTAATGAGTCGCCACCCATTCGGAGGGATCTAACTCAGCATCAACTGAAATTCAGCGCACACTTCATCCACGATCGGCACGTACGACAGTCTCAAGCCTCCGACCGAGAAGAAGTACACAGAGAGGGCAATCCACCCACCTCTGTTGCTGTCGATCCTTTCGTCCCCCGACGGCAACCTAGGCCCCCAGGACCGAGGGATACCATTCTTAGCAATCGACCTATTTAACTCCACCGCAGACATCTTGGATTTACCTTGGGCAACTCCTTTACTACCAAATTGTCTCTCCGCTCCTTGTTGTAATCTCTTGACATCCCTTAACCTCGACACCGCTATCGCCTCGGCCATAACCTCCGATGACCTCTCGTCAACGGAATCACTTGGAGAAACCCCACTCCGAGAACCACTAGACGACATGCTTTTTAAGAGAAATTTAGAAGAGGAAAATGAGGGAAGGGGACGTACCTATTTAGTGGTAGGAAATCGGAAATTTGAGCGACGCCACAGATAACTTCCGAGAATGAAAATAGGAAAAAAGCAGAAGAAAGCAAGAAGACGGCAAGAACGAAATGAGCGCGAAGAAAAGAAAACCGTCCGTCGACTCCGAGCATTTATAGAGAAAACATTCGAACTACGATCCAACCAGAGCTCGACACGTGGAGAGAATCCGAGCTACTCCTGGACATGCGGCACAATCTGAACGGAGGCAAATTAGAGTTAATCGAAATCCGGACGGACGCGAAAGGTGAAGGGACGTCTGGGACAGTGGGTAATGGTTACAAAGACGATCGTTTGAGATCTCGAACGTTGTCGACAAAGACGTCGCCACAAATAATAAATGCCTTCACGAGCCCGCTAATGGTGACCATCCGACTCGCTTTTGTGCGAGCTGTCGTCCAATAAGAGTCGAGGCTGACCAGTTGGAACACCAACCTGACCAACCCCAAGACGGGCAAGAACGCATGTAGCCCGATGGTGTGGCGTCGTCTCAACGATCAAAACCTCAAGTCCCGATTGAAACTACGGGTTGTCCCATGATCGGGCTATAACAACATTGCCCGACCAGTCGATTATTCCATTTAGCTGATCAACAGACGAGCTATATTTCAGGGCTTAGCCGATCGCCCCAATCCCGAGTCATCCTATGACTGAGCTATAAAACCTCTACATACTCCTCCGACCCTTCTCTTCGCTCAGACTCGAGGAGTAGGGGGACTTATGGTCGGGTCGACCGTGCTGGGCCCGGACCCAGTCAAGACGACCCATGGGTTGATCGGTCCATTCATCAAGATCGATCCCTGCCTAAAGCCCATGCCCCCTTCGCCCATCGGTTGAAAGGAGTATTATCGGTTGAAAGGAGTCTCCCATGCAAACACGTAAAGACCTAAACCTAATCACGCAAAACCATATAAAAGGTATTATTCCCCATAATCGAGTGCGGATCATAACCTAATTTGTTTTCTCTGCGTTGATCAATCTCACTTTCGTAAAGATCCTTACTTGAGCGTCGGAGGGGCTAATTGGGACACAACCCCCGACGAGCCTTCCTTGTTTTGCAGGTGACTTCACGTCTGATTCATCACAGCAAGCAGTAGATTCATGGATCAGAATGATAACGCACAGTTCAGCCAAAATCCGGCAGAACCAACACTAGTAGTTGGAAGATATTCAGCCCTCTGCACCTCTTTTATTGGATTCTCAATTTTGCCCTTGTATAACTACCTTCACCCTATATTTGAGGGGAATTCTTAATCTTTGTTGAGTTAGGTTCTCCTTTTGAATGAGAGGACTTCCATTTGTCCAATTATTAAACCAAAAGTAAGTGGATTTCCCATTTCCAATTTGATGCTTGATATAAGGAACGATCAACTCTCTTTTCCTCAACATTTGAACATAAATCTAAGACTACTCTTTCCCTATTTTGATTTTCCAAGATGGGGTCTCCTTTAGATAGTACTCATTGACTCATTTAGTCCAAGGAGCTTCTAGTCACCGATATTCTCCAAATTCTTTTAATTGTCAAAAATTGTCTTATTTAAAGAGAGACAATCCCAATACATCTATCCTCTTTTGGTAGATATAAATTTTCTCATTTGATTTTATCGCCCTTAGAGTTCTCTGCTATAACTAACTACAAAAAATTCTTGATACGTTTCTCAATCTTCCTGTTCAATCTTTTAGGTAAAAATATATGTGCACTCCAATGAGTGTGTAAATTTCTTAATATTGAGAAAATAAGTTGCAACCTCCCTATATAAATTAAAAATCTATTTTGGCACGCATTGATCATGTTTTAAAACATTTCTAGAAGGTGTAAACATTCTTCATACCTTAGCTTTTTAGAGAAAATTGGGATCCTAAGGTATTTGAAAGGCATATTTCTCGCTTGCAATCTTGATATTAAACTTAAAATCTGCAAGTTATGAACATCCGAGGGTATAAACAAACTACTTTTTTGAAAGTTCATCTTTAACCCTGACTTTTCCAAACCGAACATATGAATATGTGAATAGATTCGTCCAATGCTTATTCACTGACACCCTATCAAGTTTCTTCCTTATAAGCATCCCTCCCTATTTCTTATTTTTCCAAGTATATAAGTTCACTAAAATTCTCAAGTCCAAGATTCCTAATTGATTAATAACCTGGCTTAATTCCTTGTCAATGTCGTTTCTTTTCACCCTATTTATCTTTTCCTTATTTTAGGACTAAGTATATAGTTTAGATCTCCCACCAATACTTAAGGTCTTCCCATTGTAGCCTAAATTGTTTTCAGATCCTTCCAAAGCATCCTCCTCAAAAATTCAAAATTAGAGGCGTAAATCACTGATATATAAAAGGTGGGTAACCCTTCTCACTGATATATAGAAGGTGGGTAACCCTTCCCAACTACATGAAAGATAAATGAATTGATCAATGCTGTTAATTATAGTAGTTTGCATAATCTAAAAATGTAAGCAAACACTATTATGCCATTGTAATGTTGTGAATGATTAGAACTTATGTTCTAATTGCTGCTCAAAAAATTAATATCATCATATAATCTATTCTCCTTTATTTTTGTCTTGAGCAGAACCAAAAATCCAAGATTCTTCTCCAAATATGTTTCTCTAACAACATATTTTCGAAAGACATTCATCCTCTCGACATTCCTAAAAGCTAGGATATAATACTAATTACTTAAGGGGCTATAAGCTTTCTACCCTACCCTTTTCACTTTCCTTCCTTATCTTGTTACGGAAGATGAAGCCACTCTCGTAAAGATATCTTCTTGACTACTATTCAAACCACCTTTACTATTTCATCCTCCTCTTTTGAGTCCTCCTACTCCTTAGTATGAGAAACTTTATCTATTTCAACCGATCATTTTATGCTAGAATGTAGTTGCTTTTGGGTCCGTAATTTCCTCTCAGATCTCCCACCTCCTCGACCCATAGAATGATTAATATTCTCTTTCCTCTTTAACAACTTTCTTTCTTCATTCAAAGACCCTTTTAAGAGTAACTTTGATCAATAATATCTTGGGTGTTGTACCCTTTCTGTGCTCCCTGTATTAATTGATCATCTTGTTCCTTCACTTTAACTCATCATAAGAAACATCAACAAATAAATTCTTAGTAACTTTCCAAACCTTACCTTTATCTTAGGTTTCCAACTATATGAAACTTGAATTTCAGCTTTTACTAACTCACCATTTTCATTCAATTTCAAAATTGATAGAGCCTGTGGGAGCTCATCCTTAAATTTGAGCTCTACACATATTCTTGTCTAATAAAAATTTTCCATTTTAAAAGTTTACAAGTCAAAACAAATAGTCTTACTAGTTGTAGCTGCACTAAGGCCTAGTCTTTAGAGTATCCAGTATTCCAATAGCAGTTGTACGACTTTATGCAGATAGGAATAGCCTCAATTTTTGTCTTGTCTGGTTGAATTCTAGGCCTCTACCTCTTAACAAACATTGGTTGAACCCCTACATAGGGCCTTATTTAAGAATGTCTATTAGATCTACATCATTCGTGAATCAAAACATAGGGGTGTCCTCCTTATTAAGAAGGATTTTATCAAGACTTTTTTCCCCCATTTGGCAATCACCCATGAATAGAGTTGCAGGAAAGAGGGATTCTTCCCTAAAACATATCTGACTAGTATTGAAGACCATTATGAACCCCTTAGTTGTAGCATCATTATTGGTGGAGAGATTACGCCCTTTACCAAAGTCGTCTAAAAATGCATCGGTTTATCATTGTTATGAGATTCAGTAACTATATTTCTCTAGGATTTAATAACCCTAACTCTAGAGTCCTCCTTTCTCTAAAAGGAAGAAGTTGAGCCCAATTTTCCGATTCTAGGATTTTTAATCGAGGAAATTCCTCCTCATGTAAGGCTTGTGACTTGGAATTCTCCCTCTGAATCTTCTTATTTAGATCTAGTACTAAATAATTGCTACCCTCCCATATTAAATTTATGCTAAAAATCCCTAGATCCCTCATTATTACTGCTAAACTCACATTCTCTATCACCTTTATGGTTCTCCGTCACCCTCGCCTTTAGGTTCGTTGCCTCTCATTTCCTCAAGTTACCCCACATCACCTTCTCCTTTTATCACCTTCTCTTAGCCTTTACTTCATTATCGCTTCTATCGATTTATTTTTCTTGTTCGCTTATATTCTTAAGATTATACTATCTTTATTTATACACATTTTGGAATTATGTGGATTTAATTACGATGTTAATGGTCAATTATGTGACACTTTCTTTAATAATATTATGATGTTAATCGAATCTTTTTTAATGTTCTAGATTTAAAATAGAAATCATCAATTTCATGTCGAGATAGGATTAGATAGATCTCATATTGCTCGTAGTAAAATAATTTTTTCATAAACCTAATGAAAACAATTTAAAGAAAATATGCAAAAAATGATAAAAGTGGAGAGTTTAGTAGGGATCTGGTTCTGTAGTTCAATCTCAATCTACACCCTAATTAAACATATTTTATTAATTTGTTGTTCTCAAACCTCTCCTAGTAACTATTAATCGTGAGTTAATAATTAACATGAGTTTTCCATTAGGTTTTGTTTAATCAAGATACGAAACCTATCGACTGAATAACCTAGGATACGATCTCTAGATTTAATTAGGCAGTAGCATTACGAATTAGGAAAATTATTAATCAAGGCAATAACTACATACGATGTGTCATTTAACCTAGGTCATGTTATCCCTAACGATTACGAATCATTAGTCGCTGCATATGAATTTCAACATAATAATTATGGATTATATCGAAATTCTAGCAATGAGTTTGCAATTAAACGATTCAATGAATACATTAAAATCATCTTTTCACAATACCCAATAGTTTCATATACAAATAAACGAATAATAACGAAAATTTGATTATCCATATACAATACCCAAATCAATTAATATAGGATAACACAATCAATTTCTAATGAGAGAAAAAGGTAACAAAATAATTAAAAATACTCAACTCGGGTCGTCGGTATCGATGTCACCTCCGAACCGACGTCAGGACATCTAACCCTTCATAGGTTTTTTTTTTAAATGCGTCAGCCCCATGTTGTAGCTCTACCGAACACCCTTTCGATTCTCCGTCACTACCCTTTTCCTCTCTACTCTTCACTATTTATCGATGTGATAACTTAAGGTTGTGGTTTTTGATCCACAACTACAGTTCACTACTTCTCTTCACTCACCTTAGTCGTAGCTCCTCCGGCCTTCTCTCACCACCAAGAAGTAGCCTAACAACCCTTTTCACGCCTTCTGCACCCTATGTATGCCTCTCTTCTCTCTCTCTCTCATCGTTGCTTGATGGGACGATTTACATGGTGGGTTTTGGTCCACCCCTATTCACGCCCCCCATATTGTGTTCTACCTTTCATGTTTTTATAAAAAATGTCTACGTTAAACGTAAACGTGTTATACACAGAAACGTAGATGTTGTCGTTTCTGCCTTATCCTCCTGCACTACGTTTTCTTTATCTTACACTGTCATTTTTGTCTCTCTTTTTTCCAACTGCTTGCTTTTAAAAAAAATTTCTTCTTTGTGTTCCATTTTTCTTGTCTTTTAATTTTTTTCTTCTTGCTCCATGAAGACAAGTAAAAATTGGTCTTTAGAAAATAACTCAAGTGAAGTGCTTTCGACTTACTTTCATTTATTTGCTTCCAAATTGTACATAAAATCATATATGAATTAAAGTGAGTATCTTAAGTATTTTCATGTCATTAATCGCTAAGTGTAAATGATTAAATATATCAACAATTAAACACATATCAATTTCTTCTACACTTTGCTTTTGACCATCCTTGGGCAAAACATTAAAATTAAACTCTAAGACCCCAAAACATTGACTCATTTCCCAAATGTTCCAAAAATATATAATCACAAGCAAAGATGTGTGACTTTCAAAAATCATAGCAAGATGTCAATATTCTAAGCTTTTACTCATGATCAATCAACATTCATCATCTTCAAAAACTGAGCAATCTAATAGTAGACTCAGAAAATGTGTTTAACTAAAATATATCCATGGGTACACTCAACATTATTCATGATCATGACAATTCATAACTTTGCATATTATTTCATTTTTGTACCACTAATGTTCACATGCAAAATCACAAATCAAAGGACTTTTTAGTGTTGTAATGTGGGCAAAGGTAAGGTGAGATGTACTTGGGTCAAGTAGTATGAAAGTCATCAAAGCTAGTGAAATAAAGCAACACTCATAAAAAACTGGGTACTGTCAGCTATGAAGAATGCAATATTTATATTTCACAACTCCATTCAGCTCATACATACAAACCACATGAAACATATACTAACCCGAAGGAATCACTCGTATAATCTATGCCAACAATACATTGAAATTATAAGAGTGAATCTTCCAAGCCAACATCTACCTCATGTTCAACATACTCAAATAACACATTTATTACAACTCTAGGTATATGCATAAACCATAAATAACTTTTCAACACATATGCAATTCCTCCTTTATATGTTTATTTTAAACATTTTTTTCATTTTTCTTCTTTCTTTCTTTTTCTTTTTCTTTTATTTTCTTTTTTTCTTTTACTTTTCTTTTTTTCTTTTTTTTTCCTTATAAAAATTAAAATAAACTACATCAACATGAGAATTTCAATGATAAGACATAATAAAATCCCAATATTAACTAACCCACACATATGTACAATCCCACACTTACACTTTTATACATGCACAAATCATTAATCACAAATGTTCCACTAGCTTTATGGGTTGGGTAGGACATTTGGTTAAGTTTAAAAGCATAAAATGTGGTTTATACAAAAAAAAGGTATAAAGCTTAAAGGGGATTAACAAGGAAAAAACCATATCAATAGAGTAGGTTATTTAGCTAATGTAGCTTACGAAAAACAAAGAATGCCTAATCATGTTTATGTTAATGCATGTGATAAAAAATGTGGTCTCGAATAGAAATTCTATGCAAAATCGGGATGTACATGTCATAAAGGTCTCACATTATCAAAAGGCAATGAGATTGATATGGATGTGTCAGTCAAATAAGGCTCAAAATATCACCGATTTTATTTACCATTAGTCACTACTCTTATAGAGATAATTATATTGACCAATCACAAAAGCAAAAGTACATGCTAAAGTTGTTATAAAATTCTCTAGTCAATTCACACTCTAACCATGATTTATATAATCACAAAAGCAATAGAAAATGAGAAAACATTTGTTGCATTTGTTTTATTCTCTCTCTCATTTTGATTAAAAACTTAAAAACAAAAAAAGCAAACAAATTCAAAAACACACATGCATATAAAAAGTAATGAAGAAATGTAAAGAAAAAGAAATTTACTTCCCTTGGGTTGCCTCCCAAGAACTACCTTTGTTTAGGGTCATTGGTTTGACTCCTTATTTTCCTCACGTGATGAAATTGTGATCTTAAGGTGTCACATATGGTTCCTCCATATGAGGTAATTCCAGATAGGACCTTAGTTGATCATCATCCTCATTCAACGTCTTCCTTATCCTCAAATTCTTAATCCTGACTAAGTCCATACACTCCAGAAATATTTCGAGCATCTCTTCACCTTTTATTCATCATTTAATTTCTCCAATATGTTATATTAAGGTAAAGGGTTAGTTTCAAAAATAATCATGGACTCAATACTTACCTCCGAGCTAAAAGATGTGTCCCTTTCGACTTTGAGTTCCTTCTCCATTTCTTAAACACAAGTAATTCGTTGAAGATTGACCTCAAAATTCTCAAGCTCCTCATCACTTTGTAAAGTTTTCGCATAAATATCCATTAGGTACACCTCAGGATGATACGACTGCTTCTCTTCGCTTTGCAATTCTAGTGATTGAGCCTTATTTTCATTTGACTCATTTGGTTTTCCATTCTCTTTTGGCGTGCTTTTGTCTCTTGTCGGAATTGTTGCAAATGTTACTGCGTATTTTGCTATAATTATTGCATATCTTGTTAAAATTGCAAATTGTTAGCATCAAGATTCTTAAAAAGTTCTTCTAAAGATGCATCTGAATCGTGTTGACTCTCCGAATCTTGGGCGCTTTACCATGTGTTTTTTTGGGAATTTCCCTCTATCTTTTTGGAATTGTAGAATATTATGCTACAATTGCAAAGTATTAGCGTTCATAATATTAATCAATTCTTCTAGACATGGACCGAAGTCATGATAGGAAGCTTCTACTCTGTATGAGAATTATTGTGCATTCTGCAAACCATCATGGAAGTAATTCTAATAATTATCCCATCCGTAACAAAAGTTAAGTTGATTAGTCCAAACATTGTTATAAGATTGAGAAAATAAAAGAAAATACTTCCATCCGTATCAATTTTTTTCCAACACGAAACAAAAAATGAAAATATCACAAAATAACGTAAAAGTAATCAATTACAAACAAATATATAGAAAACACCAATTAAATCACAAACAAAATCTCCGACAACGATGTCAAAATTGACCAGGTGTCGTAATACTAGTCAAAATAAAATAATTAGACTACTGCTATAGTAGTGGCGAGTCTAAGTCGATCTTATAGAGAGTGTGTGCAAAGTTTATAAAATGAAAGGAACTGGTGTTTAGGTTTAGTGGGGAGTTTTGGATTTTGGAATAAGAAAATAAAATGAAATTAACCTAATGAAAACAAATTAAAGAAAATATCCGAAAAATGATAAAGTGGAGAATTCAGTAAGGACTCGATTCTTTAGTTCAATTTTGGCCTACATCCTAATTAAGCATATTTCATTAATTTGTTGTTTCTCAAACCTCTCATAGAAACTATTAATCGTGAGTTAATAATTAAACTGAGTTTTTCCTCAGGTTTTGTTTAATCAAGATACGATCATTAATTAAACATAACAACCGAATAACTTATGATACGATCTCTAAATTTAATTAGGCAGTAGCATTACGAATTAGAAAAATCGATTAATCAAGAAAACAACCACAAACAATGCGTCATTTAACCTATATCTTGTTATCCCTAATGATTACGAATCATTAGTTGCTACATATGAATTTTAACATAATAATTATGAATTATATTGAAATTCTAGCAATGGGTTTGTAATTAAATGATCCAATGAACGCATTAAAATCATCTTTTCACAATACCCAATGGGTTCATACACAAATAACTGAACAATAATAAAATTTTGATTATCTATACACAATACCCAAATCAATTAACATAGGATAATACAATCAATTTCTAACGAGAGAAAGAAATAACAAAATAATAAAAAATACTTAACCTGGGTCATCGGTGTCGATGTCGCCTCCGAACTAGCGTCGAGACATCTAGCCCTTCATGATTCTTTTCCGAAAAAATGTTTCAACCCCCATGTTGGAGCTCCACCAAATACCCCTTTAGTTCTCCTTCACTACCCTCTTCCTCTCTACTCTTCACTATTCATCGATGTGACGATTTAAGGTTGTGTTTTTTCATCCACACCTACTGTTCACTACTTCTCTTTACTCACCTTAGTTGCAACTCCTCTGGCCTTCTCTCAGCTACCAAGCTGTAGCCCAAAAGCCCTCTTCACGCCTCCAGCCAAGTCACCAACCCCTATGCACGACTCTCTTCTCTCTGCCCTCATTGTTGCTTGATAGGACGATTTAACATGGGGGGTTTTTGGTCCACCCCTTGTTCACACTGCCATATTGTGTTTTGCCTTCCATGTTTTTATAAAAAATGCCTGCGTTAAACGCATACATGTTGTGTGTTTAACACACAATGTTTGCATTGTGTGTAGAAACGCAGACGTTGTTAGTGTTACGCAAATGTGTCGTTTCTGCCTTGTCCTCCTTCACTACGCTTTCTTCATCTTCCACTATCGTTTTGTCTTTTTTTTTCTAGCTGCTTATTTTTAAAATTTTCTTCTTCTTTGTGTTCCATTTTTCTTGTCTTCTATTTTTTTTCTTGCTCTATGAAGACAAGTAAAAATTGATCTTCAAAAATAACCCAAATGTAGTACTTTCAACTCACTTTAATTTATTTGCTTTCAAATTGTACCTAAAATCATATATAAATTAGAGTAAGTATCTTAAGATTTTCATGTCATTAATCGCTAAGTGTAAATGATTAAATATATTAACAATTAAACGCATACCAATCTTCAAAAAAGGAAAGATTTGGATGTGAGAATAAATATGATGACACAACTAAGTTGTACTAAGTCCAAGGGTACACTTAAGTTCGACGAGGATGTCAAAAGATATATAAATTTACAATGCTTATTATATAATGATTTAGATTGTTCCTAACTTAAGTCATAGAGCAATGTGATTGCACTACAGACGTGCTTAGATGAACCATGTATAAAGATGACTCAGGATGAAAATTTTGAAAGCTCATTATGGTACTTGTCTTTAAAATGTGATAATGTGACAACATATAGCAAGAATATGCAATTAGTGGCTTAATAAAATAATACTACTACCTAATGTAGTAGGAGCACTACTTAGGGAGTGAGAAAGTGAATAAGATAATGTGACAATTGATTGACTTCTTCCAAACACTTATCTCATGTGTAAAAGAGGAGTTAGTAGTCTAAAGTGGATAACACTCCACTAACTTGGTGGAGTTATAGTAGAAGATGTGGTAACTCCCCACTAACTTGGTAAGTTAGTAAAGAAAGTGAATAGTTTTAGTTTTCTTGATCTCTAAGTTCTTGTAAGCCTATATAAAAGCATCATTTGTAGTTTATTTGTACGTAGCATTATACATTTAATCATCTCTTCAAAAGTTGAGAGTTATGTGAGAAAGTGTGAGTTTCGAGTAAAGAGTCGTTAAGTAGTGTTATTGTAAAGTATTTCGAGGAAGAAATTGCTTAAAATCTTATGTTTTATATCTTTTATGAATAGATCAATAAAAATGACTTTGTTACATCTCTTTTATTTGTCCCATTTAATTGAGTTAGGCAATATACCTGTAAGGTAAGAGTGTAAATGAAATACTTAAACACATGTGATATCAAGCATTTGAAAATAAACTAATTTATTTTTGGCAATCACAAAAGAAAAATTAAGTTAAACTTTGAAATTTAAGTTTAATTGTTATATGAGGTCTTTATATATATATATATATATATATATATATATATATATATATATATATATATATATATATATATATATATAAAAAGTTTTCATGATACTTGTCATCTTGGATTGAGTTGAGTTGAACTCTAAAACTTAAGTTTACTTGTCACTCTTTAATAATTTCACTTCAATTCTATTACATTAAAGAAAAAGTCTTTGCCATCTTAGGTCTCTAAGATTATTCACCACATTCCTCACATCTATAAATTAACTTACGAATTATTAAAGCTTTGATTCCACTTCAAACTCTTCCTCTGTTGGCTGTGGAAGAGAATTTGGAATGACTATTGAGATTTGGGATAACTATGAAAGATCAGTCATCTGATCTGTATTAAAGCTACAGAGTTATCAAGTCGAGTTAGAGATATGGATAGGGATCAAATGAAAAAGTGTTGGTTGTATAGTAGCCATAAACAGGACCATTTTTAACGTTTTATAAGTTTTGAGCAAAGTAAAAAATGGGGTCATAATAAATCAACCATATATAAATATGTAAACTTTTAAAATCATAGTTTTATTATTAAAAGGCTACCTTAAGCACCTTGTTATGATACAATTAAAGATTCTAATGAGTTGCATTAATTCTTAATATTAAGATTTAAAGAACAACTAAAAATCAAAAGAAAAAACTAAGAGGATTTGTTTCATTTTACTCTTTACTAGAGTCAAAAATGAACTACACTCTATTTTGTCTCATTTTACTATTGAGTAAACCTTGTTTTACCTTATTTTGTCTTTCATGAAGATCAAGACTGGTTCAAAGGATTCTCGCGAAATCAGATTCTTTGCTTGGATCCATGGAGTTGGCTGCTTTTTGTAGAAGCTTCAACGTAAAGATCCCTGCAAAACAAAGAAGGCACGTCGAGGGTGGTGTCCCGATTAGCCCCTCCGATGCTCAAGTCAGTCCTTTGGTGAAGGTAGGATCGCTGTAAGCAGAGAAGACTAGGGTTTGTGATTACGTACCTCTGTTATGATGAAATCATACCTTATATATGGGATGGACGCTAGGGCTAAATCTTTACGTAGACTTCTACTTCTGCATGGAAAGTTTTCTCCCGCTAATGGGCCATGGATGTGTGGATTGGGCCCGGATTAACCAATGGGTGTGAGACCCATCTTTGAGAGACCGACTGATAGGCCTGCGGATTGTTGTGATTGGGTTCGGGCCCAATTAGACCGACCCGACCATAAGCCCCCTACTCCTTGAGCCTGAGCAAGGAGAAGGGTCGAAGGAGTAGGCTAGTATCCTGTCACTCGTCCATGGGACAGTTCGGGGTTGGTCCAATCAGTCGGGTATTAGCGTTGTAGCTCGTCTACGAGACAGCTCGTAGTAGGCTCGATTGGTCGGGCGGTAATGTATAGCGCGTGATTACTCGTATCGGGAGACGTTTATTGCATGATAGCTCGGAAGAAGGTCGGTCGGTCGAGCATTAAGATGCCTCGTGTGGTCGTTCGCATCGAGATTGATCGATCGATCGGGTGTCTTGATTGATCGTCATCTATTATTACGAGACAGCCTGTAATGGGATTGGCGCTTATTGCGCGATAGCTCGCGTCAAAGTAGGTCGGGGGGTCATCATTAGCGAGCGCGTGAAAGTACTTGGGACACTTATTGTTTGACGGCGCGTGCGTGCCCTCGGCGACTTTCCGTAATCAAGCGATCGTCCTTGTAATCAGTTGTGCGGTTGTCCCATCGTCCTTTCAACTATCGTGCCACTCCGATTTTGACCAACCTAATTTATCTCTTTCGAGATCCCGCCACGTGTTTGAGCTCGGCTCGGATCTTCTCCACGCGTCAGTCGTTGGTTGGAAAACTTGTTCCTCTGTTCCTCTATATATGTTACGGGCCGATGAATTGCGGTTTTCTTCACGCTTTTGCTCCCCAGCTATATTTGCATCTTCCTGCTTACAGTTTTCGGAGCTTCCCTCCAACTGCCGTACAAATATCCGACCTCATACTACTAAATAGGTACGTCCTTTTCCCTTATTTCCTCTTTTAAATTTCCTCTTGATGAGCATGTCGTCCACCGGTTCTCGAAGTGGGGTTTCTCCAAGTGATGATGTTGTCGAGAGGGCATCTGAAGTTGTGGCTGAGGCGATGGCGATGGCGATGTCGAGGTTGGGAGATGTCAAAGAGATCTCGACAAGAGAGCGGAAAGATGGGTTGGTCGTAAGGGAGCTTCCCAAAGGCAAATCGAGGATGTCTGCGGCGGAGTTGAGTCGGTCGATTCTTAGGAATGGTATCCCTCGGTCCTGGGAGCCTAGGCTGGCCTCGGGGAATGAAAGAATCGATAGCAGCGCGAGTGGGTGGTTTGCCGTCTCTGAGAGTTTCTTCTCGGTCGGTGGCTTGAGACTTCTGTACGTCCCGATCGTTGATGAAGTGTGTGCTGATTATCAACTAAGGCCGAGCCAGATTCCTCCGAATAGGTGGAGGTTCATTAATGGCCTTGCTTTGTTGTGCCATTAGTTTGGTTGTCTGCCTTCGGTCAACATCCTGCGCCACTTTTTGCGAATGAGCCAGAGTTCAAGCTCTGGGGGTGGGATTCCTTCTTTGATGTACAAGGATGCCCGGTATCGCCCAGCCGGAATGACTTTTAAAATTACCGGTTGGGGAACGAAATATTTCTTCGTGAAGCCTCCGAGATCTTCCTCCGAGTCCCAGCCGTGGAGGTACTCCCTAGCCGAGCGATGGAACGACTCGTCGAACCTATTCCTTTCTAGGGAAGAGCGGGAGGTGGTCGGTCGTATAAAGGAGCTCGGCCAATATAACTTCGCTCGGCTCATTTCAGGATACGGTAGGGGGGCCTCGGCCAACTCTTTTCTGATTGACTCCCCGCCACAAGTTAACGGGCTAGGAGAGGGATCCGTCCCGCCTGGTTGACCCCTCATGGTTGAGTTATTTTTCATGCTTGTAGGTTTTGATTCGATTTCTAACTTTGCTTTGTTGTTTGTGGCACCATGGTCAAAGTTCATGCTTTCCCGACCTCCCAAGTCTCGCCAAGGTAGCGTAAGGTTGCGGGCCTTCTGAGGCCGAGGGCGGAGGATAGGGAGAGGCGATTCAATTGTTGTTCGGCCCATTGCTTCCGAGCAACGAAATATTCCTCCTGCTATTTCCGAGCCATCTGCGGCGCCTGCTGTGGTCGTCCCGCCTGGTGAGTGCCTGGTTGTTATCGAGGAAGAGGAGGAGAGTGATCAACCTCTGAAGAGGAGAAGGGGCGCTCAAGTAGCCGATCGATCTCCTCGCCCTTGAATCAAGCAAGGGAAGGAGAAAGTGGGAGATCGTGCTGCCCCATCAGCCAAGGGTAAAGGGAAGAAGCAAACGGGGAGTGCTGACAAATGGGAGCTGGCGATTAGTCTTGATAGGACGACCTCGATTGCTAACGTCGAAGTGGCTCTTCACATCGCTTAGAGGGTCATTCCTCCTTTGGATGAGGAGCGCTTTGACTCGTTGAGTGTTGAGGAGTTGACGAGTCGTGCCATCCGCAATTCCGTAAGGGAGGTGGCTTTCGTTTTGTCTATGCGTCAGCGTATCAAGCTGCTGGATCGGGAGGTCCATTCTCTCCTTGAGCAGGTGGATGGTTTAAAGACCGAGCTCTCAGAGGCCAGAGAGGAAGGAGACTTCTCCCGGGCTCAGCTCTCTTCCTTTGAGGAGGAGAAGAAACGTTGGGAAGAGGAGCGTGACGTCCTGAGAGCTCAGCTCGCTTCGGGAGAGGAGGAGAGGAGCACCTTGAAAGCTCGACTCACCGCGGAGGAGGTTGAGAGGGTAAAGGCGATGGTGGCGAGGAACAAGCTGTCCGAGGAATGTGCGGTACTACAAGGGAAGCTAGAGTCGGAGAGAGTGCTTAAGGAAAAATTCCTCGAGGACTGTCATGAGGCGGTGAGTGGCTAGGCAAGAACCGAAGATACGCTGAGGAGGGTGCGAGCCTCCATAAAAAGGCAAAGGATCGAGGTGATTAGGCGATGACAGAGGCGGTTCTTGCAGGAGGAGTGCTTGGAGTACTCCTGTGACTTGGCCCTCATGATCCTGAAGAATTGCTATGACGCCAGCGTCCCTGAGGGGTCGGACGGTCCTCCGTTTGAGGGATTTTCCGAGCCGATGCTTCCTACCGCCCTTGGCATCTCTCTGGAGGAAGTAAGGGAGAGAGCCATGGAGGACCGGGGGCCAGTCCCGGATGAGGAGCTGGACCTTAGCTCGGCTGAGGGGGACGAGCTTCCTTGCGAGGATACTTCTCCGGCCGCTCCCTTGGACCCTGCTCCCGTTTCGACCTTTCCCCCCGCTTTCGAGGCTTCCCCTGGGCATCCGCCCACTTCTCCTTCTGTCGATTTCTGAAGCTCACCTGGTCGGGCTTGTGACCAGGGCGGATTCACATTAATGCAATTTTTACTTTTGCTTCATTTTTCTGAAGTCATTTTCCGCATTTATGTTCTTTACTTTCGATGTATAGTGGAGTTTGATGAAGTTGCTCGTAGTCGACCAGCTTCGAGGTCGACTTATAGTAGAGTCCGAACCGAGGTCCCAAGGGTCTCGTCTTGGCGACCGATCGATCGTAGTCGATCTGTGCTAATGGCGAGTGAGGGTCCCAAGGATCTTATCTTGGCGACCCGACCGACCGCAGTCGATCTATTGAGATGCCGAGCAAGGGTCCCAAGGATCTTTTCTTGGAGACCCGACCGACCGTAGTCGATCTATGGAGATGCCGAGCGAGGCGAGAAAGGGTCCCAAGGATCTTGTCTTGGCGACCTGACCGACCGTAGTCGATCTATGGAGATACCGAGCGAGGCAAGCGAGGGTCCCAAGGATCTTGTCTTGGCGACCCGACCGACCGTAGTCGATCTATGGAGATGTCGAGCGAGGCGAGCGAGGATCTCAAGGATCTTGTCTTGGCGACCTGACCGACCGTAGTCGATATATGGAGATGCCGAGCGAGGCGAGCGAGGGTCCCAAGGATCTTGTCTTGGCGACCCGACCGACCGTAGTCGATCTATAGAGATGCCTAGCGAGGCGAGCGAGGGTCCCAAGGATCTTGTCTTGGCGACCCGACCGACCGTAGTCGATCTATGGAGATGCCGACCAATGGTTGATTGGATTTTTTACTCTTTGCCACATAAAATGGAACTTTTTATTGCCAAGAAATCTGAAAACCCCTTTATTGATGATAATGAGGGCGTGGGCCGTTAAAAAATCTGTCTGGAAGGGACAGGAAAAAGGCCGTTGCTATGAGGGTGAGCTACTGAGGTTAACTGTAGTCTTATTTTTAGTCGGTCGCAGAAGTCTCTGAACTTATCGTTATCGAATTGTCAGCCATTGTCCGTAACTAGCACCATAGGCATCCCGAAGCGACATAGTATATTTTTCTTTACGAAACTTTCTACCTTCCCTTCAGTGATTGTAGCGACCGCCTCCGCTTCTATCCATTTAGTGAAGTACTCTACTGTCATTATCAGGAACTTTTTCTGTCCGGGACTGAGAGGGAAAGGCTCCAGTATATCCATTCCCCATTGAGCGAAAGGAATAGGATGACTCACGATTTGCATCCTCTCGGTTGGCTGATGAGATAGGCTGCTATTCTTCTGGCAAGCCTCACATCGGTCGACCTTTTCCTGGCAGTCCTTCCTCATTGTCGGCCAATAATATCCCTGTCTGATAAGCCTATGGGCTAACATTCTGCCTCCTACGTGGTTGCCACACATCCCTTCGTGGACTTCAGCCATTGCTTGCTCGGCTTCTTCTTCTTTCAAGCATCGCAGCAATGGCCAGTCATAAGATCGCTTGTATAGGGCGCCGTTAGTGACCGTATATTCGGCATCCTTTATTCTCAGTTTCTTGGCCTCCGATTCTTCTTCTGGATGTGTTCTTTCTAAAAGGTACTGTGTGATCGGTTCCGTCTAACTCGATCAACCGGTACTTACGTTGAGAACTTCCTTGGCTTCCTGAATGCTAGGCCGGTCTAGTCGCTCGACCAGAATGTTATTTTTGGCGTCTCAATCTGAGGCCATTTTGGAGAGCGCATCCGCTTTAGCATTTTGAGCTCGTTCCATCCTGTTGATCGAGTACAGCTCGAAATTACTTAACTCCCGCTTTACCAGCTCCAAGTACTCGATCATGCTGTTCCCCTTAGCTTCATCGCCCAAATGACTTGGCCGACCACCACTTGGCTATCGCTATATATCTTTAGGTGCTTCACCTCCATCTCCTTGGCTAGTTGGAGGCCGGCTATCAGAGCCTCATATTCTACCTCGTTATTGGAGGCCTTGAATTTTAGCCGAAGGGCGTATTCCCCCTTTTCTTCCTTCTGCAGCTTGGAACCTAGGTTTGTGAATTTAGAAGGGTCGGCTTCGTCCAGCACGACCCGCTGCGTTTCTTCCACTGGGTTCATCCTATCCATCTCCTCATCAGCTCTCACATCAAGAGAGCTCGTCAGGACTACCGCCCCATCTAATGTTTTCATTTACGCTAAGTAGCACTCCCTTGCGATTCTCTGCTGACCCCTGACAGTACCGATTCCATGAGGCGTTGGGAATTTCATCGCCTGGTAGTAGGTAGAGACGACCGCTCTAAGGGCGTTCTGGGTAGCTCGTCCGATTATTGCATTGTATGCCCCTTGAAACTTCACGACTAGGAATTCAACTTCCCTTTCTATTTGGCACGGCTTTTGCCCGAACTTCACTTTTAAATAGACTCGGGCGAATGGGTAGGATGATGCTCCAATTACCCCTTTGATAGGTCCGTCTATGGGCAGTAGTCGATCTTCGGGTACCTCCATCTGCTTGAAGACCTCATAATACAATAAGTCGACGAAGCTGCCCGTATCAATCATCACCCACTTCACCTCGTAGTCGTCCATGTTCAGATTTACCACGAGGGCGTCATCATAAGGGCAACTTACTCCATCAAGGTCAGACTCATCGAACGATATCATCCCGTCGTTCTCCCTCGGCCTTTTGGTGAATGAGTCTCTGCCGACCTGTTTGGCATATCTTTTCCTCCCTTTAGCAGTGGATCCCCCCGCTACATTTTCATCGAATATCATGTTAATGACCCCAGTCGATCGGTCATCGTGTTGCCTAGCATTTCTGTCGTTTCTTTCCCTTGATCGTCCTCTCTCTTCTCGTCGATTATCTGTAGTCGCATTCTGCCTCCCTCCATCATTCCTGTCGTTTCACCTCCAAGGCGGTCGCCTATTGTCGGGCCGACCGGTCCTGTGCTGATTATCCCAATTGGCATTTTGTTCGTGCCTCACGAATCGGCTCAGCCTTCCTTTTTGGATAAGGAGTTCATTCTCTTTTTTCAATTGCCAACAATCCTCCTTGTCGTGACCGATGTCTCTGTGGAAACGGCAATATAGATCCGGGTTCCTCTCCTTGTAAGGTGTCTTCATTTTATTGAGCTCTCGACGGACTCCCATCCGCTCTCATACCGCTAGTACTTTCGCATATCGTTTGTTAAGCGGGCGAAGTCTTAGTGATGCCACTGCCGACGATCGGCTTTCTCGGTCGACCGATCCTCTGTCTTTGGAGACTCATCGCCTACCACTGGGCCCGCAATCATCTCGCTTCTGCGTTTTGTATTCTTTAATACTTCTTCGAAATGAATGTACTTATCCGCCGATGTCGATCTCTTGAATAGATTGGGGCCGATCGAGAGCCAATGACTTCGAACTCCTCATCCTCGTGTTGCTCATAAGTGCCGCCAACACGGACGAGCAAGAGGTCGAGGACTTCAACCGCTTCATTATTGACCGAGTGATGAACTCCTCAAACTTCGTTTCTTCCTTGGGTCGGTTGCATTACTTCGGTCAGAGCTTTTGCGATTAAGCTTGCTTGGGCGAATGGTTGAGAAAAAGTAGCCTAAAATCCTCAAAGCAGGTGATACAGCCCGGAGGTAGATTATTGAACCATTGTCGGGCTCCTTCTTGAAAGGCCATGCAGAAAGCCTTACATTGGATGACATCTGGCACGCAGTGCAGATTCATCATCGACTGGAAGTGTTGTAGGTAATCCAGGGAATCGGTCTTTCCAGTGTATTTTCAGGCGTTGGTATTTTGATACCAGGTGCCGGGAGGCTATCCAAGATTTCCGGAGTAAAGGGAGAGTCAGATCGTCTTGTCAGTCAGGCGATCTGGTAAGCTCATAATCGCGTTAATCCGATCATCCACGATTTTCTAGAGCTTCGGTTGGGTGGTGATCGGTCATCTTTGATGCCGGTTCGTCAGAACATTCTTTATTATCTTGTTGAGGCCGCAAAATCTGGCGAGATCAAAATCATCATCAATTCACCGCTCTGTTTTGGGTGAGGGAGGTGTACAGCGCAGGGGATCTGCATCTGATTGGTTATGGAGATTTCGGCGCACATTGATTCCAGCGTTATCTTCCAAGGCTGAGCTCTGCTCTTCTTGTTCTAGATTGAGAGGTTGCGGCCGATCATCCAAGTTCGAGGACTGCGTACGGGAAGCATGGTGTGTCGACGACAGGGTAGCAGGGAACTGCAAACCCATCCGTTGCATCGCCAGAGCCGCGACAGCGGCTACATCGAGGTTGTCATTGCCGCTTAACCGATCGTGTGTTTACGGGCGTGGTGCCCGATGTCGGGCCCCAATTGGTTTAATTGATTACGGCGAATCAGACGCGTTGCCGTTTGGATCCATGGGTTGGTTGCTTTTGTAGAAGCTTCAACATAAAGATCCTCGAAAATAAAGAAGGCACGTCGGGGTGGTGTCCCGATTAGCCTCCGACGCTTCAATCGATCCTTTGGTGAAGGTGAGATCAGATGCGAGAAGATAGGGTTTGTGATTACGTCATCATTATGATGAAATCATACCTTATATATGAGATGGACGCTAGGGTTAAGTCTTTACGTAGACTTCTACTTCTGCATGGAAAGTTTTCTCCCGCTAATGGGTCATGGATGTGTAGATTGGGCCCGGATTAACTAATGGGTGTGAGACCCATATTTGAGAGACCGACTGATAGGCCTGCGGATT
The DNA here is from genome assembly GCA_029891385.1 of Erythroxylum novogranatense. Taxonomy (NCBI): domain Eukaryota; kingdom Viridiplantae; phylum Streptophyta; class Magnoliopsida; order Malpighiales; family Erythroxylaceae; genus Erythroxylum; species Erythroxylum novogranatense. The sequence goes on along the minus strand of CM057225.1, from coordinate 101,741,749 downwards.
GTTATGATTAAGTTTGGGCCCAATTAGACCGACCCGACCAAAGACTAAACCTTATTTTATTCTTTACGAGAGTAGACCTTAGGTAAGTATCCTTTATGCCCTTACCTAAGTTCGAGTCTGGCCATAAATATGAGTTTTCTTTCAAGTTCATTTTTTTAATGGAATAAAGTTTTTCTTTAGTCTTAGTATAAAATTAAATTGGATGATCTTTTGTTTCTACTGGCTCTTTGGCTTTTACAATTTTTAAAAAAAGGTTTATCTAAATCATTTCAAAGACTTTTTAATAATTTAAGCCTTCTAAATATGATAAACGGAAGTAAGAGCTGTCTAAAGAAAATAATAATTGATTTATGATTAAATCTTATTTTATTTTTCTTAAACTAAAACAAGAGATACGTCTAAAAGACTAGAGCATCATGTTTCTATAAGGATATTTCAATCTTATTTTACTAAAATTTTGTCCGCATATTTATATGAATCTTATATAAATAAAATTTAATAAAATATATAAGAATTGGTTAACCAGACCAAAGATTTTATCTTTATTTTTCTTAGGTTTTGATTGATCTTATCAAAACATGCACAGGCGCGTGGGGCTGAATTGTCAACGTGGAAAAAATAAAGGCACAGAAACCGTTGGCCGTTTGGTACGACGTCCTCCTCAAGCTCTGTAAAAAATTGATTAGAAGAACTTCGAATTTTAAATTATTTGGGGAGCTTCATAAACGAGGCAGGCACTCTCAAACACACATATCTTACGATAACAGATACCGTTATATCCGTCGCTCCACCACCAATGCCAAGCCTTCCCCTCTCCTCTTGTCTCTCGCCGTTCATGTTGCTCCCTCCTCCCTTCCATGGACGACGACGGCGGCGGAGGCGACTTTTCGGCTAATGATGCCGCTCCTTTCTCCAACGTCCCGCTCCAGGATGCTCCCGTGCTCTTGCTCGTTCTTTTCCACCATGCACTTCGAGTGGAGCTCGAAGACTTCCTCCAGCTGGCGGTTACCACCTCGGAGAGTGGATCCTCCTCCCGCGAGCTTGTAGTTGAGCTTCGCCGGAGGTTCGATTTCATCAAACTTGCTCACAAGTATCACTGCGCCGCGGAAGATGAGGTCGGTGAAACTCTTGATCTGCTTTTTGCTTTTGTACCATCATTTGCTGTTTACGAAACGATCCACTTAATATGTGTTTTGTGGTTATTCCTAACTGTTCGTCTCTTGTTTTGATACTGATAGTATATATGTTAGCTAATTCTTATCGATATAAAGGCGTTGACTTGATACATATTGGTTAAAGTTAACTTTAACTAAGCCAGATTACTTGTACACAGATTATTTTTACTACCTACTAAGTAAAAAGTTTTATTTATGCAATCAATTAAGAATAGCCTCTTAATTGACAAGTCCGAGTAGTGCTAACTACAAAGTTATAGGTACTAAGGTAGTGGGTATCTACCTTTGGAACTTATTTTGAATGAAGAAACAAGTATAAGTTCTATATTTAGGCATCTGAGTAGTGTGGAGTTTGTTATTTTGCTTCATGATCTAACTTTTGGGAATCAGATTTCAATTTATTGAGTTCCATAGTTTATCTCTATTGCCTTACTCTTCAGTTTTCGGTTTCAGTTAAATTATATGATTAGATGACTGAAGGCGTTTTCTTGTTGCAGGTCATCTTCTCAGAATTGAATGCTTATACTGAAAATGTCGTATGTACTTTTATGTTAGAACATAGAAGCATAGACGACGCTATTGAGGCTGTTTCCCGTTGCTTGGATGTATTGATGGATGGAAAGGAAAATGGTGTCAAACCATTTCAAGATCTCGTATTGTGTATCAGCACTATGCAGTGTTCCATTTTCCATCATATGCTGAAAGAAGAGGAGCAGGTAGTGTTTTCTTTCTTTTGTGAATAACTTATATAAAAAACTACTGCTTTCCTCTTCCTATGCAATCTATGTTTAAATATTCCTCTATGAAATGTTCTGGATTCTCAATTCTAAAATTGTTCATAGGACATAACATTTTATCATACAGAAAAGTTTTCATCAAGCTGGGACATCGACCTTGTCATATGGAAAATTTTTCATCAAGCTTTGAAAACTAATGGATAATTACCCTCGCTCTTTTGGTCGAACAACAATTTTATGTTATGTTGTGAAAAGAAAACTTGGTGAAGCCTCCTTCCGATGTGGACAATCACTTTAAATTAGTTATATTCCATTTCCTGCACTATTGTAGGCCTACCCACTTGCGATGTTGCATAATTTTTCAGCTGATATACTTAAAAGATTTCGATGCTACTCCCTGCATGTAGACAGAGACTTGAATAAAAGCCAGTAAAAGATACTTACGTTCTTTAAATAAAGTTGAGAGAGATTGCCAAACTCACCACAGCCAGAAGGAGGGCAGTTATCAATTGCCTATTGATGCTCATAAGATAAAGTAGTTAAATAAACTTCTCAATTTCTTTCAATGTTTTAGCTAAAACAATAAGCTTTTCTCTGATTGATGTTTTTATTTGCTGATTCTGGTCAACTTCATTGATGAAGTGATATCTGATATGGACTTATAGTAGCCTTCAAGTTTCCATGAATCCATCTGGTACACACCTTTTCAAATGATATCATTACGTACTTAGCCAAGGTTCATAACTAGGATGAAAGATGGAAGTTGATAACAGTGATTGTAAATTTCATGACCAAAGGAAAGGGGCTACCTTTCCGATTACTTAAATGCTTCTTAATTGTTTCAAGAAAAGATACTTTAGTTGAATATTGGAAATTTTCTACATAATTACGTTATCAATGCACTGGATGCAGGTTTTTCGATTACTTATGCAGCATTTCTCTCCCAAGGAGCAAGCTTCTCTTGTGTGGCAGTTTTTTAGCAGTGTTCCTATAATATTGATAAAGGATCTTTTGCCATGGATGATGAGAACCCTGTCTCATGAAAAACAAGTGGAAGTCAAACATTGCATACGAGAAATTGTCCCCGAAGATAAGTCACTGCAAGAGGTAGTGGGTTGAACTCCTTTTTTAATTCTAATAAATTTCATGGCTGTTGAGCATTTCAAACTTTTCTTTTGAAGGTGGTCCTTTCTTGGCTTTATAGAGATGATCAATCAAATTTTGAGTGTTTTACCAAGATTAAAGATCAAGAACCTAATGGATCTTTGCAATTGCAAAAAGAAGTGAAACTGGTCCACTTTATGTGGCCTCACAAAGAAATCTGGAATTGGAAGAAGATACCCAGCACTGAAAGGAATGTTCAAAGCAATTTGGTTAGATATCTTCACCTTTGGCACTGCACAATCTTAAAAGATTTGAAAGAAATCATGGAGGTGATGTACCAATCTAGATACTTGACCAGTTCTGTGAACATGAATTCAATAATTGCGAGGGTAAAGTTTCATGCTGATGTCGTTATCTTTTACAGGTATTTAATGGCTGCTGAAGCATGTCCTTTATTAACAAAAATTCTAATAAAATCCACTCTTACTTTTCCTGTGTCACTGCTATCCCTTTCTTGATCCTTGTTACTGTTATTTTTCTGTGCATTTTCTATATTTCTAACAGGTTGTTTTTTGCTAACAGGAATGCATTGAGGACGTTTTTCTATCCTGTGGTAATTGAATTTGCAAAAGACCATGTTAAACCCTCATTCAAAGTGCAATCCATTGAAAAACGTATAGAGAGTTTACACCTTTTGTTTCATCATGATGATCAAGATGGTACGCCTGTTCCCAGCTTTGTTGAGACCTTTTGCCAGGAACTGCAGTATTTTGCAATTGAAATTACTGAACAGTTTCATTTTCAAGAAACAGAGGTACTTTCCTTTTTACCTTTTAACTTTCACCTTAGGCCGGATGCAAGTTTCCAAAATCTTGAATAAGGTGCCGGTCTATAATTAGTAATCAGCTTTCACTTTTTTTTAGGTCTTTCCCCTTATAAGCAAATACTGCAGTCATGAAATGCAGCAGCAGATTGTTTATATGAGCCTTAATATGATGCCAATAGGACTGTTAAAATGCGCAACAACTTGGTTTGCAGCCAATCTCTCTGAGAATGAATCCAGGTCTATTCTTCAAATCATAAGCCAGGCAGATTTTTCAGTCAACAGTTTTCTATCTCTCTTACGTGAGTGGTATCGCATGGGTTATTCAGGGAAAATATCTGCTCAAGATTTTAGCAACTACTTCCAGAATATGTTTCAGAGTCGATTTTCCTTTCTGTCTGAGCATATCAATCTAGCTAATGGATGCTCTCCCTTGAACAGGCAACCATGTAAAAAACCCACCATTACTAGAGCCAAACTCTTCTCTGCTAACAATGGGAAGAAGTTACTCTCTGCTTCTTCATCTTCTGGTTCCCACAAAACTAAGACGTATGACACATCATACACTAGTGAAATAAATCTCCATTTGTTTTTCCCTAACGCGATAAACTCGTCCCTGCCAACGTCCAAATTATTTGGTGAAGAGATTTCAGAAACTTCTTCCAGTAATGAACCACTGGCCATAGATATCATTTTTTTCTTCCACAAGGCTCTCAAAAAAGATCTGAATGACCTTGTTCTTAGTTCAACACAATTGGCTGAAAACAGTGGCCTGCTCATGGAGTTCCAGAAGCATTTCAATCTCCTGCGATCTCGGTATCAGTTCCACAGTGATATGGAGGATGAAATTGTATTTCCAGTTCTGGAAGCTAAAGAAGAAGTCCGGAACCTTAGCTTGTCCTACACCCTTGACCACAAACTTGAAGTTAAACTCCTGACTAAAATTTCTTTCATTTTGAATGACTTGTCTGAACTGCAAATTCCTGTTTTGGGTGCCAATTCAAATATGCAGGACCAGAGAATTATGATGCACAGTCAGTTGTGTGTAAAACTCCATAGAAAATTCATAGCGATACACAAGTTGCTCTTTGATCACATCAATCGTGAAGAAATTGAAATCTGGACCGTCTGTAGACAATACTTCTCTATGCAGGAGCAGGAAAAGATTATAGGCCACATGCTAGGAAGAGCTAGAGCAGAAACTTTGCAAGATATGATACCTTGGCTAGTTGGCATTTTAACACCAGGAGAGCGGCAAGCCATGATGTCCATCTTATGTAAGATCACAAAGAATACCATGTTTGATGAATGGCTAAGGGAATGGTGGGAAGGTAATGATATTCCTTGTATTATGGAGGAGTTGAGTCCTTCTTGTAGAGCAGACCCACTTGAGATTGTCTCAAAATATCTTTCTAAAGACCTTGACAAAGAAGATGTAGATTGTGAAGAAGGCATCATTGCTACACAGCAAGATTGCTTCGGGACAAACCTAGAGATGTTAACAAAAAACAATTCAGACGAAAAGAAAGATGTTTGTCATGAAGATCAAATTAATAGTGAATTTTTGGAACATCGAAAGCTTCCATTGGAAGGTTCTGACAAGAATTGCAATAGGATGCCTGATGTCAGAGATAAAATAAATAAGCCAGGTCAGCCATCTCTATTACCAACTTCAAAGTTCAGGCAGCATGAACACCTTTTGACATTAAGTCAAGAAAATCTCGAGGCTGCAATAAGGAGAGTATCACGTGACCATGCCCTTGATTGTCAGAAAAAATCACGTCTAATGCAGAACTTACTGATGAGGTTGGTCTCCAAAATTTGTGTGCTCTTAATACTTCTACTGGAGATAACAGAATAGCATGATTTTTGTAGGACTGCAATCAAGATAGTTTACTGTCATCATATTCATGGACAATATTTGTTTTACTGGTTATTACCTTGTAAGTTCGTACCAGAAGATGTAGTTTAGAACCATAATGATTTGAGATCTTCTATATTTTGAACTATAGGAAACATTTTTTCTCTTGAACTAACACCTGTCACCATGTTTTAAATGCATCTTTAACCATTTTTGTATGTACTGTTTATCACTGAAATAACAGTAGCCTGCACACTTTTTCAGCCGTTGGATTGTTCGTCAACGTATATCTCAAGAAGAACTATACGTCTCAAGTAATGCCGGAGAAATTCCAGGTCAATGTCCATCGTATAGAGACCCTCTAAAGCTGACATTGGGTTGCAAACATTACAAAAGGCACTGCAAACTTGTCATGGAATGTTGCACCCAACTTTATACGTGCATACGTTGCCATGATGAGATAGCTGATCATTCAGTAGATAGGTGTGAATTTTTGAATAAGTTTTCATCCGCGTAGTTTGTAGATTTATAGTATTTTTCTAATGACTACCTAACCCAAATCCCTTCATTTTCTGTTTCTTTTGCTTCTACTACTTGTTCAGGAGAGTTGTCAGAAGGATGATGTGCATGAGATGCTTGGTTATTCAGCCAATTGGACAGACATGCTTAACTGCTTCCTGCAATAAGTTATCAATGGCAAGATACTACTGCAGGATCTGCAAATTGTTTGATGATGCTAGGTGGTAATCAAATTGCAATCAAAGTCACTTCCACTTTTTACTTTATTCACTTCTGATAAATTGTTAGCTTATTGCAATTAGTTACTTTATAAAAGTTGCAATTTTTAGGACTCAATTTCATACCTGTTTATTCCCAATTTTCTGCACTTCAACATCATAACATCAGCCTATTTCAACAGGGAAATTTATCACTGCCCTTTCTGTAATCTTTGCCGGGTGGGAAAGGGATTGGGAATCGATTACCTCCATTGCATGAATTGCAATGCCTGCATGTCAAAGTCCCTTTCAGTACATGTATGTAGAGAAAAAAGTGTGGAGGACAACTGCCCAATCTGCCATGAGGACATATTTACATCCAACAATCCAATAAAGGCTCTCCCTTGCGGTCATTTTATGCACTCAACATGTTTTCAGGTGCCTGGGCCTGATGAATCTCCATCTTTCTTCTTTAAATTTTTGTATGTTTCACAAATTTACGGTTGCTTTCACTGTTGCTACTAGGATTACACGTACACAAACTATACTTGCCCAATCTGTAACAAGTCGCTTGGAGACATGCAGGTTAGTTGTCCAATGCAGTCATTTGTTTATGAAATACACATGTGCTCAGCACCAAAGAGACATATAAAAACCTCGTCCTTTTATGAGACGGAATACAATTCTCAAGACAAGCTGATGGCTAGGCATTCATCCACTGCCCAATGCCTAGAATTTCTGTTTATTCCATCGATAATGGTTTCTATGCTCTTGTATGTACTTTACAAGGCAGTTGAATCTCCATTCTCTGCAAATCAGAATCATTAATTTAGTCCTTAGTTTCCTAAATGTCTGTTTCAGGTGTACTTCAAGATGTTAGATGCATTATTGGCTGAAGAGAAAATTCCATATGAATATTCAAAGAAAACTCAGGTTGATATCATATCTAGTTTTAGCATGCAGCGGAGCTTTAAGTTTTCGTTTAGCTTATTTTTTGAAGGAATTGCAGGCCATTCTATGTAATGATTGCGAGAAGAAAGGGGCTGCTCCTTTCCATTGGTTTTACCACAAATGCCCATTCTGCGGCTCCTACAACACCAGGGTTATCTAAGTTCCACTAATCAAATGTCAATAATCGGTGAAGATGAACTTTGTTATTTATCGCTTCTGTTGATCACATTGGTCGAAAGTAAACCCAGAATTTAAGAATGGTCCTGTTGTGGCCGATAATGCGGCCTGAACCCCTCCCATATTGTACATGGTACTATTCAGATATTTTGGCAGTCATGCAGTCTTTTGTATTTTTGTTTATGCCAATAATGGATTTATCATAGTGATATTCGGTACCTGCAATTTGTTTATTTCCCAGGTTCTGCAAAATTTTCTTCTTTTCTATTCTATCACTTTCTTGACGTGGAATGATCGTGTCAAAGATGCAATTTGTTTTCTTCCATTCTTTGTGGCCATATTCCAGGTCCCCAATCAGCACCCATACCAAATGAGCCAACTCTCAATCGTTTCTTTTCCTTGTGCATTATATTCTTCTTAGACAACTTACTATCCAAGTTTCATCCTGAAAGGATATCCATTTACTGTGGTATCTACTACGGATCCATCTGATATGTTTTTGACAAATGACACATCAGGGAACTTCGATACTTTAGACTCCGGTTAGAGCTAAGAACACTTCCTTGACAGGATAGAGATAGAGAACCAGACTTTAACTCCCCTACGCTGCTGGTCCTGCGAGCATAATTGGCTCTCACTAAAATCCACTTGTATACACCCATCTTATGATATCTGCACTTTCTTGACATTATACCATTCCATGAAAATAGCACCAAAAAAAGTTAACAGTTATTGATTACAGGAGGAAACTAAGCAAATATCTACATTACATCACATTTCCCTGAGGAAGAAAATGGGAATGTGACTTCAAAATTGTGGAATACTGTTCTCTGTGATACGAATTTTAAAATAAGACCCTGAAATATTTATGTACTTCTCTCTAGCTCACTCATGATTCGTCATAGTTCTTCTGATTCGACTATCCTGGGATGGAAGAAACGGCATTTTCTCTCCATTTCTTGTTTTACTGACCAATCAATTGACACTGGTAAGACTGAAGCATGCGGCAGCACTTTTCAATTCGTTCTCTGCAACGTGCTCCACCGGTTGTGTTGTGTCCCTCAGTGATTCTGCAGAGCTGCAGTGTAATTAAATATTAACGTTACACCATATCCTTGACAGTATAGAAACATTGTAAAGATAACAATTCTATGCGTACCTCGAGTCATAGGCTTCTTTGGAATCGATGTAGGATTGCCTGTCGTCAATTGTGTCGAAGAATGGGTGTAACTCGTCATAATCTTGAACAACTTCTTGTTGGATAGCTTGTGTCTGTGAAGGTACCAAATGAGAGTGGTGAACTGCCATTAAATTGGGATCACTGTTAATAGCATATGGGTGCTGAACCGACAAAGAATTCCCTGCATTTTCCTTGGAATCCAAGCAACTAGAACTGAAACCTAAGTAGCTGCTATTAGAATAGGATTGCTGTCGTGCCACAGTCAATGCGTTCAAAGGATGAGAATTGTGGCTAAAGAGTTGAAGGGCATTTCTAGGAGGAGCCATGCCTAGTTCTAGTTGCGATGGAACTTCGTCAGCAATGGAAGAAATATGTTGCTGTTGGTGGAGTTGCCTGTACATTTCAAGTTGAGCAAGAACTGCACGAAGCTCTTCTTCAGCCTGCCAAATCTGGTACCTCAGATGATTGATCATGCCTAAGCATCCATGAACAGGGTACCTATCACGAATATTTGCTTGGCAAATAATGGAAGTCATTGCTTCAGCTTTCTGAGAATTGTCCACATTTCTAAGTATCTTAACAATATTGCTTACACCAAATAGCTTATGAGCGTTTCTGAACATCTCAGTTTGATCAGCTGGGAAATAAGGTGCCAAAACACACTCGGATGTGCACCTTCTTCTTTGGTGCTTGCATGCAGCACAAGCTTGGCGGTTGCCACCCTTTAGGGTCATGTTTGTAGCATCAAAGTTCGTTGAAAACGTGTTGTTGTTGTATAAGAAACAATTGATAAAGAAGAATAATGTGAAAGATGAGAGAGAGAGAGTGAGAGAGGGATGATTATTGTTGTTGTTGAAACTGAAATAGATAGAACATTTTGTTGGGGCTGAACTGGTCTGATATGAGCGGATTTACTGGATGTGAAAGACTGAGTAAAACAGAAAGGATTAAAGATTTGAAGAGAGAGAGCGAATTTGGCGGGGGATGTTGTTTCTTTTCGAGTGCATGCAAATGTAATCAAGACTTGGGGACATTACATATGTTGGAAGTTCCACCAGTCCCGATATCTTTGGGACATTTTATGGTCAAAACACGTATTTTTTTTGGTAGTTTACAATTGACTTATATTGTGTTACCAGTCCTCAATTTTTTTTTACTTCATTTTATTTTCCATGCTATTCCATTGCTGGGCAACACAACTAATAATGGAACGTAAGATGAATATAAGAAATATAGATATTGTAAGAACTTCAGCATTTCCTTTGATAATATAGTCTTTCGGTACAATTTTTTAAAGTGTATATTGTTGGAATCCAATGGTGATTAAATCACGAGTACAACGGAAAATAAAAACCTTTTATAGATTTCGAACAGAGTCCGATAATTGATTAACTTAAGTAAAACAAAATATGAATCATAAGAAATCATACCTTGTTTGTGTTCTTGTTAAAAATTCTTTGAAACTTTTTCAATTTGTCATCTACAAATTGTTTACTTGTCCAACTTCTAATGACATTCATAAAACAACTTTTCAACACGTTGAGAGGAAGATTGTAAGAGAGCTATCTCCTTTATCTTTTCTTCCTAATAATAGAAAAATCATTAGGTGGTTTTATATTTTATTAAAATTAAATTTCTTAATTATAATTAAAGTCATGCTCTAATTATAATTAATTTAATTTTAATAAAATTAAATATCTTATATTTGATCCCTAAAGTTACTCAAACTTTATAATTAAGTCCAACTTAATTATATTGATTTTCTTTCACAAATTGCTCTTTGATGTGTGACCTACTAGGTTCCTAATATATTGATAATGATTATAAATTATAAATTATAATTATAATTCATAATTAGAATTAGATAAAATAAAATTCTTTTTAATTTATCTTTAATTCTTCAATTAAATAATTTATAATAATATATCAAGATTGACATCTAGCAGATGTCAAGACCACTCAAATATCATAAATATCAAAATGGTTTGACTTAACTTTTCTATACATGGTTATGATGTATAATTTAATCCTTTCATCATCTAATTTTCAATTGAACAAAGTACTACTCTTTTAGTTCAATCATTTTCATTTTGCTAATTAATAATTGATTTATAACTGAAATTTGAATATGTCTTTTCAAATGACAATTCACTCGCCGAGATAATTTCATAAATCACTACTAATCAAAAACAGTAGAACATTTTCTCTAATTACTTTAGAGTGACGAATCATTTATTGACTTACTCAACTATCTCCATATGGTTAATATTGCATCCAATTATTACCGATTGAATTATCCTAGGATGGTTCATAAGTACCATCAAAATACGATAATTCTCACACAAAATACCTTAGTAATCTCAAGTTTAATGATCAATTATACAACTATCATTATAAGAATCCATACACATATAAGTGATATTCCATTTGAGATTTTTATAATTGGGTCATTCAATGACTTATTCTCTAATAATTATCCACATATTAGTTTAAGTATTCCATACTTTAATTTATGAGATCAATTTCTTTATTTATAAGAAAGAAACGTAATATGTGCTAGTTTTACCGCTTCAACAATATCTCATCTTGATGAAACTACAAGTAAGAACATTTAGGAATAATATGTAAATGTAAATTGAATCTTATAATTATGATCTCGCCATAATTTCAATTACACATTAATTATTCCAAGAATTTTATTTTAATATTAAAATATTAAATGTAATTAATACATAAAGATAAAGAAGCTTTTATTAATAATTTTGTTAATAAATTACAATCAAAGCGATTAACTATAAGGCATAAACCAACATATATTACAGGAATTTAATAATGTAGATATAAATGAATTAATTAGATAGTACATTAACAATTACTCATCACGACTATAATTACAATATATAATTGAGTTTCTAAACATATCATATTGAACACATAAAATTAATAAAATCTGAACACATCACATTAGAATTTATTAACTTTATGCCATGTGTTTAATGATTTTTTGGCAACTGAATAAAAAGAGAATAAAATGACAATCAAACCAAGTAACCAACCACACCACATAATAGATGGTAAAATCCATGTTGATCACATTATACCTCGTTATATTACATGCAAAACCATTTGGTTCTGTGGTAATGTCCTGTAACATCAACAAGCAAAAGGCATATGTTGAGTTGAAGAAATGTAGTTAATATATGATCGATGTTAAGCTCCAAGAAATGGAAAGTAATTGACGTTAGGAGCACAAGAAGACCATAAATGTGAAGCAAGGGGCTTTAGCTGCATAATTAGAAAGATGGATACATACCTAGTTTGGATTCTGAAGTGAAGCTTGATAAACCAAAAACCCCATCATATACAATGGAAAAACTGAGGACTTATGCAGGATCCTAAATCCTATATAAGTATTCAGCATTCTATATAGTAAATGATTTACATAAAAAGTTGACAAAAATAATGCAAACTATAAGCTGCTACACTAATTGTTCTAGTAAGACCCCAACGATGACGATATCAATCTAACGAGGAAGTGTGCTTCTGAAAATAAAACCATCTAGCTAAAAACTTGTTAACTCAGTTAGTTGAACTTTTGGAGGGTGAATAAACACTTTTTTCACCTTAAAAGCTTTTTTTTTTAAATGAGTGCTTGGCTATAAAATAAAATTTAAAACTACTTTTTTAGTAGATATAGCTTTTTTGGTAGCTAAAATACAACTTTTAAGAAGTTCAAATTTGGAGCTTCTCAAAAGTAAATTTTTAGATCAATTAATAAGCCTCTTTTTAATCTCCTTTGCCCTTATGTTTTACATCTAATTCTCAAAATACCTACAAACACATATTTACGTTTATTTCAAGATTTATATAATATTATTAGATTTTTTAAATATGTTTTAATATTTATTTTAATATTAGTTTTATTTATGTTATAATATATATAAAAGATTTGGTTAGATATATTTTTATTTATGTTTTATATGATTTAAAATTATATAATAATTAATATATTATGCTTGACATATTGTTTAATATATTTTAAATAATATTTATATGCATAGATAATTTTTATTATAAAATAAAATATAATTAAAATTAAAAGTATTTTTTATTTTATATTTTTAAACTGTCTATTGCTCTTTCAAAAAATATTTTTAAATAACAGTTAAATAATTTTTAGAAAACTCTTCTCAACATATCTATATAAGTCAATCCAAACAAGGATTTAACAGCCTTTCTCCGTCACTAGCCCTTTTTACTCTCCCTTTTCACTAGCCCTTTTACCTTTTTACCCTCCCATAAAATAGCCTTTTTGGGCTAATTTCTCTTCCCACCAACCTTTGTTTTGTTCCTGCTTCTTTGGCCAACCTACGATCATCGAGAGTTTCCTCCCGCCGGCCAAGCCTGGTCAGGGCCGAGAGTAACGAGGATGGAAGTAGGTGAATCTTCTAGCTTGAAGGAAGATTTTTCAGCGTTAGACACGAGAATTTTTACAGAAACCTTCAAAAGTAGACTAATCCAAAACATAGGAAGTCGTAAGGAGCAAGCCAGTGATTGAGAATGAAGTGACACCCAATAGAGCCTGGAAGAAAAAATTGGTTCACGCTTCAAACAAGGTAACCTTGAAACACTTCCCTGATGTGATAAGGGATGGTATTATCTGCCCCTAAAAGGAACTTCTTGAAGTAAGAGTGAATGCGTGGTCTTCGGCCCTCATTAGCTTCTTTTGGAACAAGAGACCGACATTCCCACTAGGGGTGAGCATTATTCGAACCGACCTGATTACTCGGCCCGATCTGAATTAATTCGGGTAAAAAAATTTCAAATTTTGGATAATTCGAGTATTATCCGAATTATTTTGAATTTGAATGGATAGTTTAAAAATTTCGAGACCTACCAATTATCCAATTAGTGTTATAAAATACAAAATTTCAGTTTTTTTAAAAAAAATTATCAAAAAAAACAACTTCGGCTGATTCGGGTAAAGCCGACAAAAATTGGAGAGGTTATATGTCAAACAAATACGTCTAACAACCCAGGGATGGAGAATCGAATCATTCATCTGGAAAGACCCAGCTACTGTCATCCAGCAAGGAGTGGAGAGGATTAACTGCTTACGAGTGCTAAGGTGCAGAGACAGGTTTTGCAGATGATCCTGAGAGAAGGGGTACTGAAGATAAGGAGGAAATGGAGACTATAGTACCTGATCAGAACGCTAATATAGGTAAGAAAGTAGCTTTTGAGTTAGAAGAGTCTGAACTTATTCAAACCATAGTATTAGTAGTTAAGAGAAATGCGGTGAGAAAAAAAAAAAGGCAGGAAGAAAAACAAAGGGGTGATATCCTTGAAATGTCTCTCTTAATATGGAATACGAGGGCCTCAAAATAATCAGTACTTAAAGAACTCATCAAGGAAAAGAAACCAGTGCTGATTTGTTTACTAAAAACTCAAATAAAAGACTTAAATCTACTAAGTATTCAGAATATTTTGGAGTTTATCCAATCATAGGTCAAATTTTAATGGGCGTATCATATGCGTTTATAATTATGATATGATGGAGGTACTAGTTAAAGAGGAGAGCGATCAAGTTATTCATGTTCTTGCAAGATCAAAGGTCAATGTACAAAATTTGTTTTGTCTCTGGTGTATGCGACCAACTTTTCTTTCCAACGCAACAACTTGTGGAACTATTTACAAAGAATACATAACACTGTCAATACCCCTTGGACTGTGGTGGGTGACTTTAATGATATTTTAAATTCTAAGGTTGAAAGATATACGTGCTAGTAGACACGAAAGAACTCACTAATCTATGGAGTTGACAGATTTACACTCTACTAGACATTTGCTTGCTGGTTTGGAAAAAACTGGATGGTTGCATGGTAAATTCATAATGGCTGGATAAGTTCTCGCAATCGGTTGTTCACTCTGGAGAAAATCTGACCTCGACTCAATGTTATCAACTAATCTAATGTAATGTTAAAGTAAAAAGAAGGGGACCTTCATTTTGTTTCCTTAATTGAGCTATTCAAATGGAGGGATTCCATAAATTAACTCATAAACAGACGTTGGCAGCAAGAGATCTACAAGTATAAGACATTTCAGTTGATGCAAAAACTGAAAAAGGTGAGAAATGCAGTTAAGATTTTTGTTAGTACTAAAAATCAGAAGGTACCGTATCGACGATGAAACTGCAGGTTATGCAAGCACAAGAAGTGTGCTATACTAATCCGGATGATGTTAATGGTAAAGTAAAAGAATAGACACTACTTAGAGAGTATGTACAGGCCTTGGAAGTACAGAACTCCATTCAAAGGTAGAAAGCGAGATTGAATTGTCTTAGGGAAGGAGATGAAAACACCAAGGTCTTCTATGCTTCTATTTTGGCCAGATGTAATTAAAATAGAGTTGTGAACTTGCAGGACAGTAATGGAATCATGTAAACTGATCAGGAGACGTTGTTGGAAATGGCTACATCATATTGTTCAAAATTGATGGGTCCTCAAGTGGTGGAACTACCTTCTGCCAATATGAAGAGAATGTTGGACGGAGCCATAAAAGAGGATCGGAAGGATGTCTTAATCTCTCCTTTCATAAAAGCCACAATATTCAAATTGCACCCTTCTAAAGCCCCAGGGTCGGATGGGTTCACAGCTAGTTTTTTTCAACAGACTTGGAATATCACTTGCCCATTAGTTATTGAAGCAGTATTGGAATTCTTCAAGAATGTGGTAATGTTGCAGGAATTAAATAGCACCTTTATATTCTTAGTACTGAAGAAGAAACATCCTCTGAATCTAGATTCTATCTGATGTTGCAACTTAATATACAAGGTAATTGCAAAACTATTAGCAGATAGATTGAAAGGGGTACTTACAGAAAAAATAGAAATCACCCAAGGAGCTTTTATTCCTAGCAGGAACATAGGAGACAACATCCTTCTATTACAATAATTAGTTAAAAATTATTCCGGTAGGCAAACTAACCTTGGCTGGCAATAACAGGGACCTAGAACAAGGGAGGTGAAGAATATGTGATTTCTCTCTCCACTTTTATATCACAAACAATTAAAAATTTCCCCAATGGGAAAGTCATTATTTTTGTTTGACTGTAGCTAAACACCACTTATCTCCAAACATGTTTACTTAGTTTACTGTTGGGATGAGAGTACTAGGAGAAAGGAAGTCCTTTAATCATAAGAGGAGTCGTACATAGCTATGTATATCAGTGGAAAATTCGGTAGAAGATAATATCACACTTCCACATTTAAAGGAATCAAAGTTTTAATCATGCATTCTTCTTGTTAGAAAACATATGAACATATCATACAATATAGGATCATTGTATATGCATGGAGGAACAAAACATACTTGTCTCGATGATTTGTTAGTTTTCACTGGTTAGAGAACGCCGAACCAAGATTGTTATCTGCAAAATCCAAAATACACACATATCCCATGTGTTCATAACCGTTGCCTTATATATATAGATCATCTGGGAATAACTACAGGTAGTAGTTATTCATCCCAGATGACCATTGGACCCATTATGGGTGTAAAATGGCATCATCTCCCACTCACACATTATGGGTTTAAAACAAAAAAAAACTTTACAATATTCATACTTGTTCAATAACCAGTGTGACCAGCATACGACGAGAGTACATAGTCACATATTTGTTAGGAGTATATGACATCTCGATTAACAAATTGATCCTAGGACTTATATGTCCTTGAGTAGAAATTGTATGCTATACCCTAGGTCATATCTCGCATTTGTATTTTCCTTTCCTTTGATCTCATTTAGTTTCTTTAAGTCATGATTGTATTCAAGTTCTCTCCTAAAGAAACAATGATCATCTATGAATACTTTTCATGCGAGTCAATGAGCTAAATTAAATGACCTTCCTCTGTTCTCAATTCTCTTTTGAATTAAATTTAATTTGCTTTCCTATAATTATTCCATAGGATCGTATCTTGCATGATCTTTTGGAAATAACCTAAAATAGCAAACCTTAAACTCAATTCGCAAGAATGAAACAAGAGTCATAAGGGTATATAATGAGGTTTTCCTAAACCTCATGGTCTCACACAATGTAAGATGAGATCGATGCGACTTACATTAATCCCTTTGTGGTCAGGTTATTGCACACATGGTACGAAATCATGTACTACGATATTTACCCATTTCGCTTGACTTGAACATCTTTTAATCAAGAAATACCGTACAGATGATAGTTCAAACATACTCAATGTTTAACTTGAGTTCACTTGTCTACTCACCAATTTATTCAGAACCCACATCTGGCAACGTAAGACAGATATAGTGATTAATAAATCACTTTGAACTAATTTCCTTACGACATTTATGGTTTAAGTTTCGCGCTCTCATTTATCACCTAAATAATAAACTTTAAACATGCCTCATCTCTAGCGACCATAAACACTAGAGGTGATTTCCCGTGTGAGAGGGTCAATCTATAATCTGTCTCATATACATATGATTCATCTCAAAAATATATTTATACATAAAACACATATATTCATGAATCAAATGATACATAATGTATAATCTTCATCATACATTATATCCAAACAAGTGACATTAGACTAAGTGAACATACATAGAAAAATGTTTTATCAGTACATTTCAACATCTACGCAGTCCTAGTGACTTTACATGCCCAATAAATACATCTCTAGAAATTATCTTTATCATTGGGTCTGCTATCATATCTCACATAGATATATATCTCATGTTCACTTCTCCTCGTGCAACTATATCTTTCACATAATTATATTTAGTATCTATGTGCTTAGTCTGACAATGAAATTTGGGATCTTTTGTATAAGCGATTGCAGCTTGACTGTCACAGTTGATGGTTATTGGATTGATTTCGCTTTTAGTGACTCTCAAATGCACAAGGAATCGATGAAGCCACACAACCTCTTGTACTGTAGTTGAGAACGCTATAAATTCAACTTCCATTGTGGATAATGCAATGCAGGATTGGTTCTTGCTTTTCCATGATATTGCTCCATGGTTTAGTAAGAATATTTATCTTGAGTATTTTCTTTCATCTAAATCTCCTCCCCAATCTGCATCTGTATATCTTTGTATACATGGATCATTGCCTTGATAACATAATGCATAGTCCACGGTTCCTTTCAGATACCTCAATATTCTCTTTACTGCTTTCCAATGTGCTTGGCCTAGATTTGACTGATATCTGCTTACCATCCCAACATCATAACAAATATCTGGTCTTGTACATATCATTGCGTACATAAGACTTCCAACTGCACTAGTGTAGGGAACATTCTTCATTTGTTCCCTTTCTTGTGGCGTTGACGGGCAATTTATTTTACTAAGGCCTTCATTTTTAGCAATAGGATTATCAATTGATTTGCAATCTTGCATATGGAATCGTTCAAGAATTCTTTGAATGTACATCGCTTGTGAAAGCGATAACAATTTCTTTAAACGATCTCTTGAAATCTTGACTCCAAGAATGTATGCCGCTTCACCCATGTCTTTCATTTCAAATTCAGATGATAACCATTCTTTGATTTTCGTAAGAAACACACAGTCATTACAAGCAATCAATATATCATCTACGTATAAAGATAAAATCACAAATTTATCTTTGGATCGCTTAACATACACACAATGGTCTTCATCGATCATTTGAAAATCATACGAAATGATTACTTTATGAAATCGAACATACCATTGTCTTGAACACTGCTTCAGGCCATAAATTAATTTTAATAATCGACAAACTTTATTTTCTTGTCCAACCTTGATGAAACCTATAGGTTGTTCCATATAGATTTCTTCATCTAATTCTCCATTGAGAAAAACAGTTTTTACATCCATTTGATGTAATTCGAGATCCATACTGGCTACTATAGCCAGAATAAGACGGATTGAAGCAAACTTCACAATAGGTGAAAACGTTTCCTCGTAATCAATTCCCTCCTGTTGTGTGTACCTTTTGCTACAAGACGTGCCTTATATCTTTTGATATTGCCATCAGCTTTTCACTTAATTTTGAGAACCCACTTATTCCCAATTGCTTTACGTCCTTCTGGGAGGTCAACCAAGTCCCATACTTGATTTGAGCTTAAAGAAGACATTTCTTCTGTCATTGCTTTCATCCATTCTTCTTTAGCAGGGCCAGTAAGAGCCTCATTTACATTCCTTGGCTCTTCTTCTTCTTGCGGAACAACCATATTAATTTGTCCTTCAATCTCAAAACGATGTCGAGGAATTATCCCTCGATTACTCCGTCTTAACCGAGGTTCATCATAAACAAATTCATGATTGATCTGATTGCTCCCACTTGGATCAGTCATTATAGAGAACCTTTCTGTGGAATTGCTCCCACTTGGTTGAAGTTCTCCATCTTGATTTGTCATAACAGAATCATTCTGATCAAGCAACTCATATCTGAATAGGTCTTTACCTATTTCGTCTTGCTTTGGAAAATCATTCTCTAAGAATGTTACATTTCGTGATTCAAATTCAGTTACACCTCCATTACTTTGTTCATTAATGAACACATATCCTTTGGAGCGTTCCGAGTATCTAATAAAAATACTTTTCCTCCCTCTTGGGCCTAATTTCCCATGTTTATGAGAGAGATCGTGAACAAATGTTGCACACCCCCAAGGTCTAAGACTTGACATATCAGGTCTCCTATCAGTCTATAGCTCATATGGTGTGTTGGTAACTGATTTTGTGAGCACACGATTAAGTACATAGGTGGCTACTAACAATGCATCACCCCAAAAGGTGATAGGTAAATTTGCTTGGGCCATCACGGACCTAATCATTTCTAATAGTGTCATATTACGTCTTTCAGCGACACCATTTTGTTGTGGGGTCCTAGGAATAGTTAATTGTCTTTCTATTCCTTTCTCATCACATAAAGCTTTGAACCTTTCTGACAAGTATTCTTGTCCTCGATGAGTTCGTAAAGCTTTTATTTTCTTATCTAATTGATTCTCAACCAAGTTCATGTATCTTATGAAGCAATCGAATGCCTTCGATTTTTGAGAAATCAAATAGACATGACCATATCGAGTATAGTCATCTATAAAAGTGATGAAATAAGTTGCCCCACGTCTAGCCCTTACATTCATTGGACCACAAATGTCAGAATGAATTAATTGCAATTGATATAATGCTCGTGTTCCCTTTCCAAATGGCTTTCGTGTCATTTTACCAGCTAAACAATGCTCACGTGTAGGTAGTTCTACTTGACTTAGATTACCTAACAGTCCTTCTTTAGTCAATCGACTTATTCGATTTTGACCAATATGGCATAGTCTAGCATGCCACAAAGTTGCATCATTGTTGGAATTATTATATGTGAATAATGAATAACTAATATTATTATTTTCCTTTAACACATCCAGCACAATAAAACCATCCAATAAAAAATCATGACCATAATTAATAGATCCAAGATACAAATCCATTCCACCACTGTGGAAATTAATATTAAAACCAAGTTTAACTAACATCAATACAAATAAAAGATTCCTACGAATATGTGGAGCAAATAAGACTTCATGTAGGATAAGAGGTCGCCCTCCACGCATGTCCAATTTACATGTGTCAATTCCTTGTACAGCAACTTTGGAATTATCACCTACATAAAGCCACCGACTTCCATGTGGGAGTTTACGAAATTCAATGAAGGCATCACGATCCTTCGCTAAATGGTTGGTTGCTCCTAAGTCTGCAATCCACAAAGGATATGATTCAGTTAGAAAAACAGAACAAGAAACATTTACAGAACAAATGTGTGTACTATAAAGTTGTACCTTCTTAGGCTCGGTACAATCTCTAGCAAAGTGGACCTTGTTGCCACAATTATAGCACTTTACGTGTTTCATGTTCTTCTTTTTGAAGGGACGTTTTCCCTTTCCACGTTGATTCCACTTTGCCTTCCTGGATTCCTGAGGAGAGTGGTTGAATTTCTTATTCTTCTTCCACTTATATCCACCATGATGCTTGCGTTTCTTGTTTATAGCTCTATGTGAGCTAGAACTGACTGCATATGCCACAGAAGATATCTTTGAGGATTCGAGACGCTCTTCCTCCAAGATAAGATGCCTTGTAGCATCTTCCATTGTCTTGATGTTTTCATTATGAGTTAGGTGCATCTTCATATGCTCCCAACTTTGAGGCAATGAATGAATCACAGTTTGCACTTGTTGTTCATCAGACAATTCATGACCAACATCACGTAACTCACTTACCATGTTGGACATTTTCCTCAAATGCTTTTGCATTGAATCATCTAGGCACTTCTTATAAGTGTCAAACTTAATTGTAAGTGACCTCACTTTGGTCATTGAAGCACCTCCAAAACTAGCAGCCAATCCGGATCACATGTCCTTTGCAGTTTCAAATTTACGGAACTCACGCATGATATCATTATCCATGCTACTCAGTAATGTGATGCGAGTTAATGAGTTTTTTTTCCATAAGTCATACGCATCACGGTCCCTTCTATGTTGGGCTGTTGTGCCCTTCTCAGGAACATTCATGGTTAAGTTTAATGGTTCTAGAGCTTCTTGCTCTTCTAGTACATATTGGATTTTCATACTCCAAATCTCGTAATTGTCACCTTTGAGTTTTTCACCCCTATTGAGTTCAGCGACTATATTATTCGAAGCAGTAGCCATTATCGAAACACTAAGTTTCTAAAATAAGAAGGAAATATATACACGTTAATGTCACATTAATCGTTCATAGAGCAAATAATTCGATTACAATTGCTTATGAAATCAAAAGTCCACAAATGTGTTCAATCATCATTCATACAACAATCAAATCCTAATTACTTTACTCTAGATGAATTCTTATATAAAATTTATGTAAACATATCACATAAATATTAAACCTTATTCTTATAAAAACAAACAACCTATTGTATACCTATGAACAATCTATAGGTAACGAACCCTACGCAAAAATGAGTTCACGAATTCGCGTGAAATATTTTGCGAAGCTCGATATACAATAGATCTAACTATTTTCATTGGAAGACCTATAGGATATAAAGTCCTAATTAAATCTCTTCTACGCATCCTTTTCATAAATGTCGTCACTAACAAATTATAAGTCTTCTTAGGTATATTATTCCAGAGCATTTGCAATAATTCGCCTTGAGGTTGAGGCAATGTCGCAAGCAAAGTTATGTACTTTACTTCAACATCCGTGTAAGCTACACAACCTCCAAAATATAGCTTTTGCATCATGTTATTAACTGCAATAACATGTTGTGTTAGATCATCTCCAGGCATTAAACGTGATTTGGGTGGGTTAACCGCTTACGAGTGGTGAGGCGCATGCTTCAACGCAACAAAACCCTTTGGTCGGGGTTCGAGTCGCAACCTCACCTCCGGCACTAAAGGGCACAATACTAATTTGTCTTAGGCGGGCTCAACCGCAACCACGTAGTTTGCTAACCCACCCAAATCAAAGGCACTTTTTTGTTTGGTCGGGAGTTCACCGGCGGTATTGTCTGTTTGTCACACCACATCCGTGAGAAGCTGCGCATCTCGTGGGGCGTGAGTCGAATCTGTGACTCGGGGTTTTGATGTTGAGACGCCGCCTCACCACCAGCTACGTAGCCCAGCTGGTGAGAGGCGCATGCCTCAACGCATCAAAACCCTGAGGTCACAGGTTCGACTCCCGCTATCCCCACGAGATGCGCAGCGCCCCCCTACGGGATGTGGGTGTGACCAAACGGGACAATACCTGACCGGTGAGGCTCCTGGCCCAAACCAAAACAATAACACCAATAACCGTCCTCCTTTGTTTAATGACGTTCAGTATGACACATAACAATCTAGCGGAAGAAGGTAACACCAATAACCGTCCTCCTTTGTTTAATGGTTCTAACTATTCTTCGTGAAAAAATTCTATGAAGTACCATATCATAAGCGAGGGAGTAGAGTACTGGAAGATCATCATCTTTGGCCCACATGTTCCATTGAACGAGAACGGTCAGGTAAAGACGGAGCTGGAGTATGACGATAATGATTGGAAGCAAGCCTACATCAATGCCAAAGCAATGAAGTTAATCTATTGCGCTCTTACTGTTGAGGAGAGAAATAGAGTGAATTATTGCACAAGTGCTCAAAAAATGTGGGCGAGGCTTCGGATCACTCATGAAGGAACCAACCAAGTTCGAGAAACCAAAATCAACATGCTACTTCATGATTACGAAATGTTTGTCATGAAGGAAGGTGAGTCTATTTCTACTATGCTTGATCGTTTTGCAGAAATTATTAATGGTTTAGGGAATCTCGGAAAGCACATGACGGATAGCGAGAAGGTGAAAAAGATCCTTCGGTCACTACCAAAAGAATAGGACTCTCAAGTCACAGCAATTATGGAGTCGAAAGATCTCAATTGCTTAGAATTCAATGCGTTGGTAGGATCACTCAAAAATTATGAGATAATCCTCAAATCAAGAGGAGGTAGAGGTAAGCCACAAAAATCTATTGCTTTTAAAGCTAACGCTTCTTCTGTGGATGAAAGTGATGAAGAATTAGATGAGGAGGAAGAAGATGAAGAGCTAGCAATGTATGCTAGAAACTTGAGGAAATTCAAGGGATTACTCAAAAATAGAAAGAGAGAATTACGTGGTGGAAGAAATGATGATAAAAAGAAGTACACCATGGAAAGAAGGACCAAAAGTTATGAGAAAAAGAAGAGCAATGAAGAATGCTGGAAATGTGGAAAGAAAAAACATCATGCTAGAGAATGCAAAAGTTCTTTCATTTTTCAGAGAAATGATAAGTATGAAAAAGGTAAAAAGAAGGCTAGTCTTGTAGCTACTTGGAGCGATGATGAGGAAGCTTATCAAAGCAACGATGAAAACAATTTAGCTCTAATGGCAAGAAGCTCAATGACAAGTGATGATGAGGATGAGGTAATGATTATTGATCAAGATCTTATAGATTCTTTTACTGCTTTGCAAATTGATTTTGAAGAAGCTATTGATATTAACAAGAAATTGAGAAAAAGGATAAGAGAACTTGTTGCTGAAAATAGTGTTCTGCATGAAACTATTGATGATTTAGATAGTACTAAGATAGACCACTCTGCATGCCTTCATCGAAAAGAAAATTTATCTTGTAAACTTGATAGAATTAGAAAAGAGTTTTCTTATGTTGTTGGAAAATTTGTTAATGGAAATGAGAAGTTTGAAAAGATGTTGTCTTTACAAAGATACTATATTTCTAAACATGGTTTAGGTTATGATCCTTTTGATAGAGATTACTCTTTGATTTCTAAATTCACAAAAGATGGTAAAGTTGCTAAATGTGATAGATGTTTGAGAGATGGTCATAATGAGATTGCATGTAAAAGTATTAGTAAATGTATTAATGTGAAGAAAATATGGGTAGTAAAAGGAACAAAGCCATCAAATGTAGTTTATTTGACTAACCATAACGGACCTAAAATGGCTTGGGTACCAATGAGAAGAAAAAATATTTCTGATGCAGGTACAAACAAGGAATGATAATCCACCAAGTACATGGTACATTGACAGTGGATGTTCAAGGCATATGAGTGGAGACAAGAACTTGTTTGCAGAAATCAAACCAAAGAATCAAGGGTATGTGACAACAATAAAGGTAAAGTCATTGGCATAGGTAAAGTGGGTAAGGAACCTTGCCTACCATTGACAATGTTTTACTTGTTGATGGATTGAAACATAACTCTAAGTGTTTCACAATTGTGTGATATGAACTTTAAAGTGTCATTTGAATCATCTCATTGTAGTTAAGAAAGATGAAAATATTGCATTCATTGGTTTGAGGCATGGAAATACATATGTTGTTGATCTACATGATGATAGTTCTTTAATGAAAAGTGTTTAGTGACATTAGAAGAAAATACATTTTATGGCATAGAAAATTAGGACATGCTCCATTACCTTTGATTTCTAAACTATCTAAAATGATATAGTTAGAGGATTGCCTAAGATAAAATTTGTTAAGGATCATTTATGTGAATCATGTTTGAAAGGTAAACATATTAGAGAATCATTCAAACCAAAGAAGGAAATTTGCACTTCTAGAATTTTAGAACTTGTTCATATGGATTTAATTAGACCATCTAGGCATGCTAGTCTAAGTGAAAATTATATGTTCGGTAATAGTAGATGATTTTTCAGATTTACTTGGTGAGATTTCTTGCTCATAAAAGTGATGCTTTTAACGAGTTTACTAAGTGGTGTAGGTTGGTGCAAAATGAAAAGAACTTGACCATTATTGCAATAAGGACCGACCACGGCGGAGAATTTGATTGTGAACCATTCGAAAAATTATGTGATAAATATGGAATGGAAGACAATTTTTCAACACCGAGGACTCCAACAAAACGGTGTAGTAGAAAGGAAAATCAGTCTCAAGAGATGAGTAGAACGATCTGAATGAATATAACCTTCCTAAAGTCTTTTGGTGGAAGCAATCAATACCGCGTACATGTGATAAATAGAGTACATCCGAGAAGAGACAAAACAAGACACCTTATGAGCTATGGAAAGGTAAGAAACCAAATATTTCTTATTTTCATCCTTTTGGTTGTAAAGTATTTATTCATAATATTGGAAAGAATAATTTAGGTAAATTTGATTCAAAATATGATATTGGTATATTTCTTGGTTATTCACTCACTAATAAAGCATTTAGAGTCTATAATAATAGAACTAGAACTGTTGAAGAAAATATTCATGTTAAATTCGATGATATGGTTTCACCCCTGAGGAAGGTTTGTTTTGATGATGATGCAGGTAATATAGAAAATGAAGTTGAAGAAAATCAAATAATGAAGAAAAACAAGATGAAGAAGATCATTTACCTATCATGAAAAGATGGGCAAAAGCAAAGAATCATCCTATGGAGCAAGTCATTGGTGGTTTAAATGATGGTTTAAGGACTAGGAGGAATACGTACGAATATATGAACAACTCAGCTTTTATTTCACTGGTAGAACCCAAGAACATTAAAGAAGCTCTTGAAGATGAAAATTGGTTGTTGGCTATGCAAGACGAATTGAATCAATTCAAGAGGAATAATGTGTGGGATTTAGTAGCTCCACCAAAGGATAAAACCATCATTGGAGTCAAATGGGTAAATAGGATAAAATATGATGAGAATGGTGAAGGTCAAAACAAGTCAAGATTAGTAGCTCAAGGCTTTTATCAAGAAGAAGGACTTGACTATAATGAGACATTTGCACCAGTGGCAAGATTAGAGGCGATCAGATTATTATGTGCTTTTGCTTCACATAAAAGAATTAAGTTGAATCAAATGGATGTCAAGAGTGCATTTCTCAATGGCTACATCCAAGAGGAGGTATATGTCAAACAACTACCTGGCTTTGAAGACCATGAACATCCGGATTATGTTTACAAGCTAAAGAAGGCACTTTACGGATTAAAGCAAGCACCAAGGGCATGGTATGAAAGGTTAAGTAATTTTCTTATTCAAAATGGTTATGTTAGAGGTAAAGTTGATAATACTTTATTTATAAAGCATGTTAATCAAGATATGTTAATTTGCCAAATATATGTTGATGATATTGTTTTTGGTGCTACTAATGAATCTTTGTGTAAAGAATTTAGTGATTTAATGCAAAGTGAGTTCGAAATGAGCATGATGGGCGAGCTTAAATTCTTTCTTGGATTGCAAATAAAGCAAAATAGATATGGCATATTTATTCATCAATCCAAATACACCAAAGAGCTTTTAAAGAAATTCAACATGGATGGATGTAAAGTAGCAGCTACTCCAATGGCATCAAATTTGGTCTTGGAAAAATCTGAACATGAAGAGGATGTTGATCAAAAACTCTATAGAGATATGATCGGCTTTCTTTTATATTTAACTGCTACTAGACCAGATATAATGTTTGCTACGTGTTTATGTGCTAGATTTCAATCATGTCCTAAAATTTCTCATTTGTCTACTTGCAAAAGAATTTTCAGATATTTGAGTAAAACTGTTAATCATGGTTTATGGTATCCTTGTTGTGATTCTTTTCATTTATATGCATATAGTGATGCTGACTATGGTGGTTGTAGAATTGATAGAAAAAGTACTAGTGGTATCTGTCATTTCTTAAGATCATCTTTGATTTCTTGGGCTAGTAAGAAACAAGTAAGTGTAGCTATTTCCACTGCTGAATCTGAATATGTAGCAGCTGGAAGTGCATGTGCCCAAGTTCTTTGGCTTAAACATCAATTGCTTGATTATGGTATTGTGATTAAAAATATTCCAATTTATTTTGATAATACCAGTGCAATTTGTTTGAGTAAGAATCCGATCTTGCATAGTATAACAAAACACATTGAAATTAGACATCATTTTATTCGTGATCATTGTTTGAAAGGTGACATTGTTTTGAAACATGTTTCATCTAGTGATCAATTGGCTGATATTTTTACTAAGCCTCTTAAAGAAGATGTTTTCATAAATATTAAATTAAAACTTGGAATGTGTGATTTAAATTCTCTTGGTTAATTTTATTAACTTGCATACACTATCATATCAAAATGGTCTGGAAAATTAAGCAATTCCATCAGAGATACATCATCATTTATCTTGAGGCTCTGAACAGATTATTTTGAGTCAGGTTCTAGTCAACCATTGAGAGTTTGAGGCGACTGGTATTAAGGAATTTAGTCGAGTTATTTTGATATGCTCATCTAGTATAAGGAAGTGCTTTGCCAGTCGACTAGAGCAGGTCCAGTCGACTCGGAAGTTCACGGTGATTTCGTTTTTTAAAATAGAAAGTCCTTTCTTTTCTCTATCTCAAGAGTTCGTCATCCTCTACCTAAAGAACTCTCACTCGACTAAGCCTCTCATTCCTTGAAGAATCAAACCTTCTTAAACTCATTCAAACTTCACCTCCCTTCCGGAAACACAAATCTCACTTCTCTTTCAAAAACTCATCTTTTGCTTTCTCCACTTCAGATCTTCTTCTTCTCTGTATTTTCCTCTTCAAGTCGACTCATCCCTTAAAAACCGACACTTTCTTCATCAATCTTCTCCTAAAACACTAGATCTCCTTCTTCTTTAAGCATCTCATCTCTTTCTCTCACTAAAAACCCATTTCTCCTTGTTTTTACGCAAACCCACTCACTTCTCCTCTTGCGATTTTTTGTTCTCCAGTCGACTAGATCTGGAAAATCTCTTCAAATCCGACCCAAACTCCATCAACCCACTTCCAAAAAGTCAAAACCCCTATCTTATTTTCTCCTTTCATCTCAAAAATTCTCATTTTCATTCCATCAAACTCTAACCTACGAAATCCCTGTTCTTTTCTATTTTCGGTTCAATCTTTTGTTGTTCTTCTCCTTACTTTTTCACTATGGCTCCACGAAGAGGAAATGGAAAAGGGAAACAAGTGGATGACGCACCTCAAAGACCGAGAGTACGTGGGTCTTCTTCAAGGGGTGGAGTAGAACGCGAAAATGAAGAAGTTGAGTCTAGATTTGTGTCAAAGGAGACTCAAAATCTGTATTATAAGGTATTGAAAAACGAAGTTCTCATTCCTTCGATGAAATTTGATTGGGTTGAACTGGAACATAGTGAATATTCGGAGTTGTTTTCAGATATGATTAGTCGTGGGTTGAAATTCTTTTTGGGTTTTACTGAGAAAATATATGAGGAATTGATTAGAGAATTTTATGCGAATCTAGTAGTGATAAGGAGTAATGTTGACACTGGTATGCATTTGAAATCGTATGTTCACGGTCGAGAGATTTTTGTGTGTGAACAAAATCTGTCCATTTGGTTGAAATTGCCTACAAGTGGTGTTCGCCCAAGAGCTTCCCTTTTAGACCTTGAAATTTTAAGACATGAGGGTGGAGATACTGATGAAGAAGCAGATGAAAATTTCGGGTACACTGAAGAAAAGGGAGATGCACTGTTAGATAGCCTCTGTTCAGCTCATTCCTCACCACCCTATGATGCAATGGATTTGCCTCTGCATTATAGGCTTATGCATTATGCAATTAATCGGGTAATATACCCAAAGAAGGCGAGCAACAATCACATTACCGCTTTGGACAAAGAAATTTTATGGCATTTAGAAGAAAGTAGACAGATTAACTTTCCTAGTCTGATTATGCAAATGATGAGAAAAAAGACAAATTTATTAAGAGGAGAGCTTAAGAGTCGGACAGGAAAGCATAAAGGTATGTCGATGTCGCTTTGATCAGCGTTGTCGAAAGTTGCAAAAGTTGATCGTAGCTCTTATAATCATTATCCGTACTCCACAAAGTTGGAGGTTTACACCCTATAATTTGAGGAGTATGAAATTGGTCAAAACGGTTGAGAAAGGTTGGGTATATTTTGATCATGTGGCCAAACTTGGGTTGACATTGGAAGATGAACAAGGACCTAGGAGGCAACGGTCAAAACGGGCAGCAGATCGTCCAAGCAACTCTAGGCCCAGTAATGTAAGACGGAGTGATGTCACTCACGAGGAGCTACATGAGATTACCGAACAAATAGATGATTTGAATGATCGTGTTGATGATATTCAAAATATGTTTCGTGCATTTGTTAAGAAGATTAATGCTCAACACCGTATGCTTACGAAGATTTTCGACAAATTAGGATGTCAACATGATGTTTCTCGACCTTGATGGATTTTGCAATTTGTTTCCAACCGATATATGTTACTTTGTTACATTGACATTTTCATTGACATTTACTACATTAGTCGGTTTGTCCTTTTGTTTAATTGCTGTGATTTTGTTTAATACTTTGTTTCTGAATAATTGTTATGAAGTATGATTATTCCTTATTTATTTTGATCATAACAAAAGGGGAGTAAGAAAGTTGAGAAATTATTATTATCAAAATTATTATTCTTATTTCCACGTGATTAAATTTCAAAACTTATGAAATTGTGCTCAATTTATTGGATTCATTGATTTATTGATTAAGGGGGAGTTAAAACTAACCAATTAGACAAGGCTTAAAAACCTTGATCAATTTTTCTTTGTTTTCAATTTCTTAAACAATTTCTAAATGTTTTATCATTATCAAAAAGGGGAAGATTGTTGGACCAATGATGGTTGACAAATAAAAATCCCTTTATGTTTTGATAATTATAAAATATATATGAAATTGGTTAAGAAATTATCTCAGGATTTTATTAAAGGCCCAATGCAATTTCAAGGGACAATTTTCAAAGATGCAAATGATAGACATTGTTCAAAGTTCAATTTACAAATGTCAAGGAGATAATATATTAAGAAATCAAGTCAGAAATGATCTACTATGATCTGGAGAAGATAGACAACGTGTAAAAGAAGATTCTAGTGAAGATTATGGATAACAATCTTGAAAGATCGAAGTTTATCCTAAAATTTATCCGTTGGAGAAATTCCAATGACTAAAGGGTTCCAATGACTACAAAGGATCCCAATGACTACAAGTCATGCCAATGACTATTCGAGAGCTAAGATTATTTTCGTAAGTTCCAATGACTACACATATTCCCAATGACTACACATATTCCCAAATGACTATAATCGAAGAAGGATGTCTGCTCGATCAACTACAAATGTTTCCAGTCGACTACATTCAACAAAGGTACTTGTTCCAGTCGACTAGCACCTGTCCCAGTCGACTAGCATCCCTCGATCAGTCGACTAGCCCCTGTCCCAGTCGACTAGGATTATACAAGATCCGATTCGACGAAGTCAATTGATATCAAACGATAAAGAAATATTTTATAACGCATGGAGTAATCTACAACGGCTAGTAGATGATCTACAACAGCTATATTGATCCAGAAGTCTGCAAATAAAAATAAGAACATCAAGAGATCAATTACTGCAAATTTTGCAAAGCATACTGATCATTGATTACTATTTTGGAGCTCTCAAATTATCTTTAGCTCATTCAATCCTATCTAGTCGTCTTGAGCTTTATCTATTTTCAATTTCAATCATTGTTATTGTGAGTTGAGTGATTAGAGGAAAAATCACTCTGTGGTTAGATTTGTCTAAAATCAAATCGGATTGTAAGGTTTACTTGATTTAATTCAAGTAGTTGTAAAAGTTCACATCGAAATAAAAAGTATATAATATAGTGATTGGTCAAATCCTAAGTGGGAGCTTAGGTAGAGGACGTAAGCCTTAAAGACCGAACCTCTATAAAAACAAGATTTGCTTTCTTCCTACTCTTTTCATTTGTTTAATTTGATTGTTTATTGTGTATTAATTAGTGTTTTTGTAGAACTCTGAAAAGTTTAAACGATCTATTCAACCCCTTCTAGATCGCTTTCAACTAAGATAGAATTGTTAATGATGCAAAGGTGAGAGAACTTAAGTAAGACTTCTACTAAGTTAGGTCTGGAGGGCCAACTAAACAGAGGAAGAATCTTAAAGTAGAAAGAGCAAGTGATCATAAGCTCCTTAAAATACATATACCGAACTATCAAGACATGTACATTCAAGAATGATGATCGAGGTCACTGACTGGCAAAATATCATATAACAAAGAAGAAAAACAGAAGTAATATAAACACAGCAGTAGTATGGGCTACACCAATAGTGAGTAATCGCTTGGTTAAATTGAGAGGAAACATCGGTCAGTCAGTACGTTTAAACAGAAGATCTGGGAAACATGGATTTTAATTTTCAGAGGAACAATTAAGGAAGAAGAAGACTCAACTGAAAATCGCAGAGGATAAGATCTCCACCGTCTTTACAAACAAAACTCCAGTCCTCGCAGTCTGTTTCTTTAACTATATCCTTCATCTTCCTCTTCCTCTTCCTCTTCCTCATCCTGCTCTTCACAGTCTTCATCTTAATCTTCGCTCTCTGCATGCAATTCCCTGTCTCTGTCTCTCTCATTCTTCTTTTCACCTTTTTGTTACTATTCATCCCTTGAATTGTCTCATGCATAAATTTCTCTCTCTCTCTCTCTCTCTCTCCCCAGTTATATGCACAGGCGTTTTAGAAAAGGAGCCTTACTTTACTTGAAAGACTTGGATTGAAGAGACGGCGATGGAGGAGGGACATTTGAGCGGAGCAGTCGTGTAGGGTGGCGATCGGCTACAAATGAAGAGTGTACTCGAGTTCTGCCATTATTAAGGAAAATACAAAGTGATATGATATGAGATTCTAATTCAACTACTGCCTCTCTATTTATATTAGGTACAGAATCTGAAATCATTTCCCAGGCAGGCGATTTCGACGGAAGAAGTTGACATCACCAACTTCTTCAACACAGTCGAAGGAAATTACACTGGTTGCTTTAAAGGCTCTTAAGGCCCATAGAAATTGCTCTTCAAATGTCTGATGGCTATGCATCACCAACCAATCATGGACAGACCCGAAACAAAGAAAAAATTCATGAATCCTTCAAGTTCAGGTGGACAAAGACACCAGATATGAACTATAAACACAAGCCTGCAAGAATATCTCATTTATCATATTATATCTGGATGCAACTTAAATACATGAATATTCAAATTAACCAAATCATCCACCTCATCTACTCGTTCCAAAAATTTTTATACTCTGATATGCAACAATAACCTTACAATAAATGCATACGCTCCACATAAGATTGGAGCAACCACTTGTTCAGAGGCTCTCCACACCCCACAAAACACCCAGAATTACCATTTTCAGTGAAAAATGGGAAGCTGAACATATGAAGCAAATCATGCACCGCATGCCTCACCATGGAAGATCCGGTCACTCTGCTTCGTCGGCCCCATCCAGTCACTATATCAATTCGAATGGGACTAACCCCTGAAACTAGCATCCGACGGCGAAACCAAGCTAGGGTCCTGGATAGAGCTGTCACAGCAGTGCCATCGGACATAACATGCAGGTTAATAAGCCAGTAGCATGAGCTTTTCTCCTTGACAGCATCAGGGTATACATTTTTCCCTGCAGCAACCTCCCAAACCAACCCAGCCTCCTCCTTCAAGCCTGATTTGTGAAAGAAATCGACCACTGCATCTACAAGCCCCCTCTTGCTCTCTCTATTCTCACTATGCATCAGATCCAAGAACTTGTTCACGTGATCCTTCACATTTTGACCATCAGGTCCAGCGGAAGGCATAGAGACCAGAAACATATGTGCAGGGTGGCCTGTGACTGCCATGAGCTCACAACAAAAACCCATGTCACAAGGTGATCTTGCCTCTGTGCAACAGCTAAGAAGTAAAGTGTAAGTCTGAAGAGAAGGGTTTAATCCCAACTCCACCATGCCTTGTAGCAAGTTATAAGCATCTCCCAATCGATGCACCCTTAGGAATGCACTGAGCAGAGAATTACAGGTGGGCACATTTGGGAGCAAGCCAGTTCTTAGCATGGTCTGATACCATTCCCAAGCCTTTTCAACATTTCCTGTTTTTCCCATAAGTCCACTAGAAGCCCATAGACAGGCTCATCAGGCACCCAGTGCTTTCTTTTCATCTCAGAAAAACTGCTTCTGCTTCTTCAAGATACCCACAGTGTCCAAGCACCTCCATCACTATGCTGTAAGTCACTTTATCTGGTTCAAAGCCAACATTCTGCATGTCTCGATAGAGTTTCAAAGCGCCTGATAATTCCTAGCCTTTGCTTGCAATGCAATCATGATATTATAAGTTACTAAATTAGGAACACAACCCTGTTCAACCATCTCAAAAAATAGCTTGTTAGCAGCAGTTAAATGCCCTGCTTTTCCAAGGCAGTTTATTATAACACTGTAAGTAAATGTGTCTGGTGAAAGGCCAGCTGCTTGCATTCTCTGATACATTTCCATGGCAAAATCAAGAAATCCAGCCTTAGCATGGATGTCTATGAGTGTACAGTACGTGACACGATCAGGATCACATCCTGCCTTCTGCATTTGATTGAACACATCAACTGCTTCCTTCAGGTAGTTTGCACGACCGTAACTATGAATAATACGATTATATGTAACAACATTAGGCAGGCATCCATCTCTTGTCATCTGATCGAGTAATTTGTTAATTGTCGAAAACTGCTTTGCACGTCCCAAGATTCCTATCATGGTAGTGTAAGTATGATCATCATGCCAGAAACCAGGTTGTTGCTTCAACCAATAGAAAAAGCCGAGAGCAACATTATGATCTTGAAGCTGCTTTAGAACTTGGTTTGCTTGATATGCATCCATGGAGTAGCCAAGTTTTTCAAGAGCTTCCTCTGTCATATAACCCCACCTCAATTTTCTCAATATATTGGAAACATTTTCAACAATAAGCCCACTGCTTGGAAAGTTCCTAGCAGCCGGAGCAATTCTAACTGCGAATCTACCATCTCTTGAGGTTTTTCTATCTTCATAGAAGTTCTCCCCACTTGTAACTGAATTCTGAAGATTGCAGTTAAAATTTGGTAAGAATGAATTTGTTTGAGCTTTGGATTTCTCAGGAATAGACCTTTTCTTATCATACACCGCTGATGTTACAACATGACTTTTCAATGTATCACCAGTAGCAGAGCTTGAAGCTCGTTTGAATCCTCTATCAAAATTTGATTTGTTGCCTTTATCCTTTGTATTGTTAGAATACCTGGTGGCACTTGACCCAACTGCAACTTCCGCAGATGATTTTGAATAAACTTTGGTGAAGTTACCTTTCCTGATAGTTTTCACGTTAGATTTTGTATTTGAACAAGGCCGGGCACCATCGACCACACAATTTTGAGGTAACTTTACTCCTGATGCATCAGTCAAGGGTAGTCTGTAGTTTACCAAATCAGATATCAAATTAACTGCTGTAATACCTGCTTTCACAAGTTGGTCAGACATATGAGAAGTTGCATCGTTTTCAATAGTGTCAGTGCCACTGGCATGACCAGCATAATCTGATATTCCAAGAGAATTAGGAGTTGATAGCACTTGTGGGAAACAAGTTGGGTTTTGAATTCTCACATTGTGAGAACCCAAAGACTTAGAATTCAAAGACTTTAATGTGTCTGCTGAAGATGAGTTCTCTACCCTAGCTGAAGGCTTTGAGAGAAAGGCACGCGGAACACCATTTCTTACTTGCTGATTTCTAGAAACACAGCTTTCATCTTCACAGCAAGTACAAGAACTACCATCAGCAGCTCCACATCGTGTTCCATTTATGAAAAATGACCT
This sequence comes from Erythroxylum novogranatense, assembly GCA_029891385.1. Taxonomy (NCBI): domain Eukaryota; kingdom Viridiplantae; phylum Streptophyta; class Magnoliopsida; order Malpighiales; family Erythroxylaceae; genus Erythroxylum; species Erythroxylum novogranatense. The sequence continues at coordinate 101,706,860 of CM057225.1, read as the reverse complement.
GGCAGTACTGGAAAGGTTGCTCAACTGCTTAGCCCGCAACATGACTGATCTGCACTTAAAGCATCACATGTCCAAAATGCTGTTTACCATTCAGGATATCTAGAAAGAAAACAAGACTATCTCTTTTATATTTCAACAACCCTAGAAATTAGTACAAGCAAACGACCACAACCAAGAAGCAACTTTGAATAGTTAAACAAACGCATTTTGTATATTAAATGAGCATTTTCCACTGCTCCTAACAATGAATGGGCGCCTATTTTGGTTCTTTTTCCACCTTCATTCTGTATCCAATCACCCAGAAAACAGAAAAGATATTAGTGGTCAAAACCCCTAAAACTAATAACGCTGAATCAAATTTCAATTCGTGAGTAAGGAAGGATTATTCTGGCTGAGGGCTGGACATTTACACAATAGCCAACCAAGCCATAAGTCCAACAAACAAGGAAATTTCACTCAATTAACAAAATGAAGCTAATGGAAAGAATAAAATGAGATACAAGAAAGCTTTCTTCGGTATTGACTTAAGTATCTCACTAGAATTCTTTATAACTCAATAACAAATGCTTTCGATAACACGAACAGAAAATCATCAAAAGAAAATCAAAATTTACCCTTAAAAGTATAAACTTTACCATATACATGAAGAAAAGTATAGACTCTCCACATCTAACATTGAAATGAGAAGAAAAGTAGATGGTGTTAACAACAAGAAGCAGAAAATAATTGATAAACACAGAAAGTTGCCAAACGGAACGGTGACAGAGGGAGTAGCAACCTGAGAAGGTGATAAAAGTTGGTGCCAGTGGACGGAGAAATATGAAGACCTCCACAGGGACAGAGGTGAAAGAATAGAGACGGAGAAGAGAGGCGGCTCCCTTCTTCCTGCCGTCAACTCATGAGATTTTCCAAACTAGCTGGGGGAGTAGAGAGAGGCCTAAACTAAAACTAATAAAAGTACAAAAACAAAACCTTCATAAAAGTAAGACACGGCCAATTTTAATTATTTATTTCAATCTTTTTCTTTTTCCTCTTCTTTTGTAATGCTCCAGCTGGGGACACGTTACACTTTTTAATGGTCAGGTCAGCACGTGAGATTTGGGTGATTCCACCTTCCAATTTATTAAAATCTCTTTTAGTATTTATGAGTAACAATTTGTATTGCTCAGGTTATGTTTTTTTATATAATACAAAAATAATAATAATGAGAGTCTAATTGTTTGTTTAAATGAGCTTAGTGGAGCGTTTAATAGTAGAGCTTTTGTCAATAAAGATTTTTTTAAAAAGAGTTTTTCTAAGAAATCAATTAACTGCTTAATTGCCATTTAAAAAGAACTTCATACAATAGATCGCTTTAAGAACATAAAAATAAAACACATTTTAATTTTAAGTATATTATATTTTGTAATAAAATTATTTATGTAAATAAATATTATTTAAAATATATTAAACAATATATAAAGAATAATATATTAATTATTATATAATTTTAAACCATATAAAGTATAAATAAAAATATATCTAATTAAATCTTTTATATGAACTATAATATAAGTAAAATTAATATAAAATAAATATTAAAACATATTAAAAGTTAAATAATATTATATAAATTTTAAAATAAACGTAAAGATGTGTTTGTGAATTATGTCTAAAACATAAAGGTAAAAAAACTAAAAATTGGCTTATTAATTGATTTAAAAATCTACCTAAAAATACTTTTTAAAAAATTTCAAATTTGAACTTCTCAAAAGTTATATTTTAGCTTCCAAAAATTTGTTTATATGAAGAAGAAAAAATATTTTAAATTTTACAACTAAACACTCAGTTTTCTTAAAAGCAATTTTTGTAATTAAAAAAATTATTCATCCTCAAAAATTATCCTAAATAAGCACTAATTCTAAAGGGTAAAGGCCAGACCAGACTTATTTTAGTTGGACAAGAGAATTCAAATGTTCAATGGGACAGAAGTTACGGCTGCCACCAATTTTAAATGTCGTATTCCCATTAACGTTTGAACATTACTACAAAAGTCATGGCTGATAGAGGACAGTATTTAAGCAAATTATCCTGATGGACGGTGATGTAGACGAGCAGGGCCAGGAAGGACTGCAGGGGTTGAATTTGGAATTTGGAATTTGGATTTGCAGTCAACGTTTCTTGCAGCTCAAGATTGAGTTGGGAAATCGTTAAAAAATGGTAATAATAATAATAATAATAATAGATTTGCGTCCCGTAATTTTAGGAACCGTACAGTGGTTTTAAATTTTGTCGAATTTTGAGGTCAAATGTATGTGATGTGAGCAGACCCTACTGTACGCCTTGTCAGGATTCTAACTGAACTAGCCCAACGTCCTCTGGCTCTGGGCCTTCGACCATAATCAAGAAGCGGCACAAGCAAGTACTTGGTTGTTGTTAAGACTTTGTTTGGGATAGTCAGTTCTCATAAGTAAACTTATGTTATTATTTAAAAATAAATTTAATCATGGAACATATTTTGACCTTGAGCGATGAAATTTTTTACTTAATTATTATTTTCAAGTAATGCATAACTTCTAAGCCCTTATTCTTTGAAATATTTGCTTGAATCACCTAAAATACTGTTACCGTATAATAAAATTAAAATTTGACAACTTTCTATTAACAAACAAGGAAAGTTTCAAACCTTCCAATTAACTGCATGAATGTGAATATAGCTCGATCCGTATTTTACCTGATGTAGGAAAAATTATTTAACAGGAATGCACATAAGCACTCTTCATTAATTGGTATAAATCAAGTTATACAATACAAACAGTTAAATACAACAATTATATGTAAAATTTACTTTGTTACAATAAAATTTATCATAAGGGATAAGGTAACTTGGGAAGAAATAAGTAGAGAAATGAAGGTCGTTGAATTTGCTTGGGAACTTTGAGAGAGAAGTAACTCTAACAATGATAGGGGGCTTTCAACTTTATCTTCAATACCTTCCTAAGTTAGTACAGGGATCAAAATTGCCCAACTCGCCTAGCAAGAAATTATGTTGATTACACCCCAAAGCAAGAAGTTATGTTGGTGAGGTAACGCATTATAAATCTATAAGTGTAGAGGCAACTTGGCCATTCAAAATCATATATAATATGTAGATTTAGGTGATTGTCTAATAGAAATAATAATCCTTATCATAGTTTTAAGATAATTGACCTACTCTTATTACTACTCTGAAGTGTAGCTGGGAAGGTTCTTGTATGAATTGACTATGTTAGTTTACCACATAAGTGATATATTGCAAATCAAACTTTGATACTAGTTTGGATCGTAAAAAGATTAACTTTTAACACATTCTGAAAGATGCAGAAGAGCTTGTTATTTCAGGATATGACATTGTTAACGGACAGATTAGAAACCAACAGAGTGGCATCCTTTAATCTTTTTAGGGTGAAGATAATTCTAGTGAACCTAGAGGGAATGGGTAACCATATTATCTATAAAGACTAAGCCTTAGTATGCAAAGAAGAAAGGGTAAGCGATTTCATCATAAAAAAAGTTTCATGTTAGGCTCTCATGGAATTGCTTTCAGGTAATTACATTCTATTTAGAACTATAAAGAATGTTGTCATTGTTGCTCAATAAGTGATTGTGCAAGATTTCAACCTTCCATTCTTGTCTCATAAATAATATTCAAGGTATATTTTCATTGTGACATAAAAATACCTTTTAATGAACAAGTAGCTTTTAATCCTCAAAAGTTCTCAAGCTTCTTAAGATCCTTATATACAATCTGTCATTAAGAAAACATTAAAAATTTTCAATTTGTTTGGAATTATTCCTTGCAATAATCATGTAATCTACATAAATTAAAATAGCTATAAATGAATTAAAGGGAATAATCAAGTATAGATTACTTAAAGTTGAATGCCAAAAGTGCATTTGACAACTTGGCAAACCATTTCCACAATGATTGCTTAAGCCTGTAGAGTGATTTCTTTAATCTGCATACACACATATCTCCAGGTTTACATACCCCAGGTGGAGGTCTCACATATATTTTCTCTTCAAGTTCACCATGCAAAAATACATTATAAATGTCAAACTAATGTAAGTCAGAATTTTTAACAGTTAAAAAGACATGGACAATTTTTTAATTTGATAATGAGGGAAAATTTTTCTATGTAGTCTACTCCCTTTACTTGACTAAAGATTTTGTGTCTTTTAATGATGCCATCCATCTTGCACTTATTCTTAAATGAGATTGCTCTTTTATCCCCAGGTAAAATGACTAAGCTCTATGTTCCATTTCTTTCTAATACATTAATCTCTCATTTCATATCATCTTTCTATTTTGGGTCAGTTTATGCTTGGTTGTAGGTTTTCGACTTTTTGTGAGCAAAACTTACTACAAGAAAGTGTTTACTAGATGGTGAGAAATAGGAATAAACAATATGATATATTAATTAAAAGGTTTAACTATTTAACCTTGTTTGCTTGGGAACAAAATTACCTGGAATTTTTCATATGCGAGTTTATCTCAAAAGTTATGTAATTATACATGAGTTTGCTTCTCATGCCGAGAGCATTTACTTGGCTATTTGTCTAGTTGTTAACCTGGTTTGGTTGTTGACTTGATAGGTCATTTTGTTGGTTGACCTAGCCTAAAGCCACTTGCTAGTCTTTTATGTCAATAGGTGCCATACAACTCCTTTGCATTTCGTCCTCATGGAGTGTCGTGTCTTCTTCAATTACAAGCATTGTGGTTCGATTAATTTCTTATTCAAAACTCAAGTTTTCAAGTTTATAAGAAAAAACATCCTCACAAAATATTACATCTCTAGGAACAAGAATTTTTAGTATTTTGATCATATACCTTATAACCTTTTTATCCAATTGGGTATCCAACAAACATACAAGGTTTTGATTTATCCTTAACTTAATCATTGATTTTTGAGCAAATAAAACAAAGACATGCAAAGACTTGTTGGTGATTATATTTCTTTAAAAATAGTACCTTAAATAGAGTTTTATTGTTGAGTCTTAAGGAAGGCATTTGATAAATAAGAAATGCAACTGTTACCATATACTATCCCTAAAATTTGAAAGGTAAATTTTCTTTAAAATATAATGAGTGGGCTACTTCTAAGAGATGGAGATGCTTTCTCTCTACTATTCCATTTTGTCATAGAGTGTTTGGACAAGAAGTCTAAATTAAGATCTCATTTTCTTAAAGAAATTTAGGAACGTAACTTGCAGTAAATTCTTGTGCGTTATTGGATCTCACTTTAAGAATTTCTTTTTGGAATTGACATTTAGTCATTTTACAAAACATCAAAAAATAAATTGCTATGTCAAATTTTTGTTTTAGTAAATGCACTTATTGTGAATTGTTTTGCAAGCTTTACTATTTATAGCCTTCAAAATACCGCAAGTCCACCATCGTGATTTGTAATATGTGTAGGTTTGATTCCATGGGGAGTTATAGAATAATATAGTCCTAAGTTATCTAAGACTAGAAAATTAATAAAATGATAATAAAAAGGAACAGGAAAGTAAACACGAATAATTGTTAAGATATTAATTTGTAAAATTAACTCAACGAAATCAAATATTAAGCACCAACAATTCAACAATGGGAAATCACACGAGAATTTACGAAATTATGAGAGGGGGATTTATCATATCATCAATGCTAACCAAATTACTTTTGTATTATTAGGATGTCAATTCTAGACTATCATAAGATGGATTACTCTCTCTCAAATTATAAGCAATAAGCCTTAATTAATAAACCCTAATCAAGTCGAGTCACCGAAATTGTTATCATTTGATTAACTATCAGTACACAACCTAATCAGTTTTAAGCTCTCTAATAAACTACTAAGTCTCACACGGGATCTCTTTTCGTACAATAACTTATAAGATTGATTACGTGGTCTATTGGATCGCCTAACTCTCATTAACCCGACACAATCATTTTGCATTTGACTCGCCCTCTCGATTTGTTACCAAAGCATAAAGATACAACAATCAATCATAACACTTAATCAAAATAATACAAAAATAACTAGATTAACATTAACTCAAGGTAAAATCCCAAAAGAAAGTTAGAACATCTTAATCAAACCCAAATTCATAAACATATTTATATTCATCTTAGCAATAAAGAAATTGAAAACAAGATTAAAGAAATACATGTGGAATGGGGATAGGGACGCCTCGAGAAAGCAGCAATCGCGAAGACCCGCTTTTTCTCCTCTCTTCCTTTTTTCTCTCTCTTCTTCTTCTCTCCTTTTGGAGTGTTTCACAAAATGGCATATTGGAGGGTCCGTTAAGGTTTCTTCATTAACCCTTTTATAAGTTTTTCTAATTTAAGCAATCCTAGGATTTTTTTTCGAGTCTGAAAGGCCAGAAAAATCCTTAAAAACTCAAGTCGGGAAGGCTACTTGCATGTTCTGTCGCGCAAGCCACGATCGTGGCCCCTAAATTAACCTTCTGTCATGATCATGCTCCTCCCAAATGCTTTTGTCAGGATTTTGGCTTTTGGGCCACGACCGTAGGCCTGTTGCTCCTTCAGGATTTCTCTGAATCTACTTTGTTCTTGTATATTTACCCTGAAACACTAGCAACTACATCAAGACACCTAGAAAACATCAAATTGCTCAAAAGTGTTCTCTACCCTTCAAAACACTCAAAACACAAATATCTAACTAAATAACTAAAACCTAACCTAAACATGCATTAATAATTCAATTGAACTACTAAACTACCTACTAAAACATAATATAGTCCACGACTATCAACATCCCTATACTTAAACGTTTGCTTATCGTCAAGAAAAAACAAAATAAGCAAAACATACTATATATCAAAACACAGAGCAGGCAATGTAGTAATAAGGTAATGGCATTTGACTTCCTCAAACTAATTTAACTTCGAACACAATCTCTTAAGTTGTTATAACTTATTAACTTGCGAAACTTGCGTCTAAGTACTTTTGACTAAATATAAAACTAATCTAGACCTTAATGTTAAGTTTATTCACCCTTATCACTTGCACACACACACATTGATAATTATTCAATTAATAAAAAATGCAACTATCTCTAAATATGTTTTCATGAAAATTCAAGTTGTTCACCAAGATCGATAGATTTTATTTGACAAAACATTTTTGTTAATTTTATAGACATGAATCTAGCCTTTTACACGAAGGAAAACATTTGTGATGAATGTCAATTCGATTACTTAACTAGGTCATGTGTTTATTAAACAGCTAGGTTGGAATGTCATTATAACCTTTTGATGCGAAGGTACACATTTGTGATGCATATCAATTTGGTTACTCGACTACATCATATTCTCAAATGGCTCTAGCTTTATTCATAACCCAAAGGTCAGCAAAATAATTATTTGCTTATAATTTACACTTTTTTTAACTACCTCATTTCTTCAGCTAATCTTTCACATGAAAAGGTACTAGCGACGCTACTTATTTGGTTGGCCTAAAATTATAAATTAATGTGAAAAATTCCTGGGGTGAATAAACTAACATCATATCCTAATTAACATATGTATTTAATCAAAGTAACCTAAGTCACTAATTTCATAAGCTAATAAATCTTCACAACCTAAAAGACTATATTCAAAGTTAAATAAATTCCGTTAAGTCCTAGCTATCTACACGTTCACACGAATCACATTATGCATCCTAAACAAACTAATAAACGATATGTCAAATTCACATTCAAAATAAAAGCGTACATGCACACAACACAACCCCCCAACTTGGAAAGCACATTTTCCTTAATATGACAAGAACAATTAAAAACACATAAGGTGGGAATAAACTTAACATAAAATAACATGAAAACATAAGAACAACATAAAGAAAAAATTGAAAATAGAAAAAGTTAGAACACAAAAATGTCAAGGTGATTGAGGTAGCAATGGTGTCAGAGATGGAAGTTGAATGTTTTGATTCTATTTTCTTATCTTATACTTGATTCAAAGAGAGAAAGAGAGTTAGCAATCGTCAACCATTCCAAATCATGAAAGCTTGTTTGTCTGAATTTAAGACAAATCTAACCACATAGAATTTAAATTTAACTATTAAATATGCTAATTTATGATCATTAGCTTGACCGTATATTCTTGGAAACTTAGTCGGGATTAAGTGGCTTGGTTCCACACATGTTTCCCAAATTCAACTTCATAGCTTGTAAATAAACTACAAATTGTAAGATGATCATAAAGACAGTATTGATGAAGTTGAGAAAACCAATAAATTCAGTAATGTCCTTTTCACTAACAATTTGTCCATAAAATAGGGAACAATGGAATTCCCTGAATCTTCTAATGAATCTAACAATTTGTGTTTACGAGAGGATGATTTGTTCCTGCTCTTTCTCAATCACCCTCATCTCCTCTTCAACTTCCATTTTATGAACAGAGATTGTCTTATCTGCTTCAAGATCTATGTCCATTGTCATCTATTTTTCTTCTTTTGGAATCTTAAAAGATTCAACCACATCAATTCTCTTGAATGAGGTGGAGGGGGAATGTATGGAGGATCCTCATTCTTTTCGTTATCCTTTTTATGCTTCTCTTAGTCTTCTACAAGGTAGGTTTCAGCTGGTCTATCCGTGGATTATCCTAGCTCTTTCCCACTCTTAAGTGTGATAGTTTTACATTGTTCTATTGAATTTACTTTCTTGTTAGACTCCACACTTCTCTTACAAACTCCCTGGAAAGTTGGCCCATTTAAACCTTTAGGTTTTGAATAAAAGAGACACGATCTTCCGTTACTTGCTCAAACTTCTCTTCCAGTCTCTTCTGGGCCTCTTTCATTTACATAAGCTTATCTATAAATCTTGTTCAATTTAGAATCCCATGAACTGGACTCATTTTGCTGAAATTCGAGTAGGTCTTGATGTCTCAAGTGAGTCCTTATATTATTGAACTAATAGTTATTTAGGTGGTTCTGCCAACCCAAATTGTATGTGTTCCAAGAAGAACGATGACTTCCCCAGCCAAATTATTCCTCATTGAAGTCTGCAAGGGTCCTTTGCTCCCTATAATATATTTCCTCCATTATTTAACTTTTTGGATTCCTTATAGTTGCTTGTGATGTCCAAATTAATATGTTTTCTACTTTGCACCCAAACTTCTTTTTCTCGCTCTTTCTTTTTTTTCTCTTTTTTAAATCCTTAAACTAAAAAAACTAGACAAATCTTACACTTCTCCAATAACGGCACCAAAAACTTGTTAATCATTTTGTAAACTTTAATATTTATAGTCTTGAAAATACCGCAAGTCCACCATCGTGATTTGTAGTATGTGAATGGTCGATCCCACGAGGAGTTATAGACTAATCTATTTCTAAGTTATCTAAGGTTAGAAAATTAATTAAATGAAAATAAAACAGGACAGGAAAGTAAACACGACTAATTGTCAAGATATTAATTTGCAAAATTAACTCAACGAAATCAAATATTGAGCACCAACAATTCAACAATGGGAAATCACACAAGGGAATTTACCAAATTATAAGAGAGGGATTTATCTTATCATCAATTTTAACCTAATTAATTTTGTGTTATTAGGAAGTCAGTTCTAGACTATCGTAGAGTGGATTACTCTCTCTCGAGTTATAATCACTAAGCCCTAATTAATAAACCATATTCAAGTCAAATCACTAACATTGTTATCTCTTGATTAACTATTGGTCCATAACCTACTCAATTCTTAAGCTCTCTAATAAACTATCGAGTTTCACATGGGACCTCTCTCCATATAATAACCAATAAGATTGATTGTGTGGTCTATTGGATCACCTAACTCTTATTAACCCGCTCCAATCATTTTACGTTCGACTCACCTTCTCAGTTTGTTACTGAAGCATAAAGATACAATAATCAATCACAATACCCAATCAAAATAACATAAAATAATTAGATTAAAATTAACTCAAGGTAAAATCCTGAAAGAAAGTTATAACATCTTAATCAAATCCAAATCCATAAAATATTTGTCTTCATCTTAACAATCAAGAAAATGAAAATAAGATGAAAGAAATACGAGTGGTATTGGGATTGAGATGCCTTGGAAAAGCAGCAACTGCAAGACCCACTTCTTTCTCTTATCTTCCTCTTTCTCTCTCTTCTTCTTCTCTTCTCTTAGAGTGTTTCTCAAAATGGCAAAAATGGAGGCTCCCTTAGAGTTTCTTCATTAATGCTTTTATTTATTTTTCTAATTTGGGCAACCTTAGGGCTTTTTATGGGTCTGAAAAGTCTAAAAAATTTCTCAAAAACTCAAGTCGGGAAGGTTGTCCACGTGTTCTATCGTGTAAGCCACGATCGTGGCAAAATTGTCACAATCAAATAGGAGCAATATTGTTCATTGGCCAAGTGTGAGAGGACAAGTTCTTGTCAAGTGTCATGTGCTCTGAAGCATCACTATCAATAATCCAATTTAAATAATTGTTAGAAAATTCACTTACAAAGTTAACAACATTAACCAAATTTTGATATAGATCAAAGGTCAACCATTTAGTTATCAAATCAATAGCAACTTTGGTTGTAGTTAAATTAGTGGAAATCTTATTGGTTACGATTCTTGTTGTTATCTGCCACTTTGTTTTTTTTGCATTTTGTCTCTTGATACACAACAAATGGGATATTCTATAACATAAGTTGCTCTTATCCAACTTTGGTGTTATTGACTTGTCACATATAACTTGCTAGAAAGGCTACTCCATCACTTCATTTCTTAGCAATAAAGGTAACATTAGTTGTGCTGAATTGATTAGAGGTAATGTTCTGTTGTTTCTCCTCCTTTATGATGAGAGCATAGGCATTGCTTTACATTGGAAGATGCTCTATGTTAAGTATCTAAGACTTAATCATATTAAAATTATTGATAAGTCTTATAAGGAATTGGTGAACCTTCTCACCTTCTTTTTTAGTAATTAACTCCTTAGCAACACTACAAGTACACTCTAGAATGCTTGAATGTGGAATAATTGATCATCCTAATGGCTTTTCATCCTAGTGAAGTAGGTAGCAATGGTCATCTTTGTTATTGCATCAGATCCATTTTACGCTTTAGTTTATAAACTTGTGAGGCATTCCCTTGAGAAAAGTGTTCTTAAAGGTGTACGCACATCTTATGGGCAGAGTTTGGGTAAGCCACACTATCATGAAGTTCAAGTGATATTGCATTGAAAATTTAGGCAATCACTATGGAATTGCTCTTTTGGCAGGGTAAAAACTCTGAACTTCTTCTGAAGGCTTCAATAAAGATCCATCTATAAGTTTCTGCTTATTTTTTTAACCTTAAGTGCATTGAGGATTGCATGATTATAATGAAACTTATCACAGGGGATAAGGAAACTTAGTTAGGAAGAAATAAGTAAAGACAAGACGAATCAATCAAAAGTGGTCAAATCAGAAGAGGAACCTCGAGATATAACGGAGACCGAGAGAGATAAGGAGTTTTCAGCTCTTATCTTTAACTCCTTCATTCTTATAAGACTATTTTTAAAGAAAAGTTGTAAAGGAATAGAGATAAAGTTTGATCATGAAATTGAAAACTTGCATCGCATAGATTGTATTGTAGTTTTATCTTTCATCATTCAATATGAAATGAAGAAGAGCACGACCCATGTACGAATTGTAGAGAAACCACTAGTCTGATTGCTTTTATGACTCAAAATCCTTTTCTAAAATATGTTGTTTAACTTTTCGACTTTAGGAATGAGTAGTCCAAAGCCAAGCTTCGGAGGATTCAATCGCAACCTCCTCAAGTCCGTTTAAATATGTGTCAAATCATGTGTTTATTTTTAGATAATAGGATTAGCAAAGTTAGGTACATGTATTAAGGCACTATAGTTAATGTAAAGTTCAGTACGTATATGTTTTCTAATCCTTTGACAGTGAATTAAATGACTGGAGAATACCATTTCAAAAAAAATGACTGGAGAATACTACTTTAAACGTTTTAATTATTTAAAATTTTCAATCCTCAGACTCTAATTTCCTAAATTTTATTTAAATTAAGTTTATCATTTGAATTATATTAATTTAATTATTAAATAATTTATTTAAAATATTAATTTAATAATTAATTATGTATAATTAGTACATTATTTAATGCAAATTTTTACTATATATATATATATATTCTAATGGCAAATAATAGTAAAACCTAATTTATTTAAACAATTAGTCAAAATGTTATACTGAGTGTAATATGGAGTTAAAATTAATTTTTATAAAATATTAAAATTAAATATCCTAAATAAATTCAATTTAATCTAAACATAACTCAAATATTTATCCAAATTTTTTTAAAATATTTGTATCTCCATTCCCTTGCATATTAGAAATCTTAGGATTGGTTTCTTTCTATTTCAGTTTTTAGTTTTGTTTTCAAATTTTTAAAAAAACTATTTGTTTGAGATTTTGGTTTTAACTTCTTATAGTTTTAAATTTATAAAACTGCAAAAGTGATTTTCTTACTTCTTTTTCTCATAAACTAATTGACAATTATTTAATATATTAATTATTAATAAGAATTATAAATAATTTAATAATATTATATATTAAATTAATAAAATTATGAATAATTTAATTCAATTTTATAATGAAATTAAATATAATTAATTATATAATTAGTAATAAATATAATTAAATTTAAAATTTTCAAAATATAAAAATTTCAAATAAAATTTGATTTAATAATTAACAAAAATTTTAATTTTGGATAATTTATTTTAATAAAATAAAATATTTTTATTGATACTTTATTAATAAATATTATATAAAAGATTAAAATAAATTTAATTAATTGACATAATTTATCTTTTAAGTTTTATCTAATATGTAATTATGATTAGTAATAAAATATAAGTACATTAATGTTAGTAAATAAACCAAATTTTATTTTTATTTAAAAATAAAACTAAAATTATAATAAAAACAAAAGTGAACCAAAGTTTTTCTTGCATTTCCTTCGGCTTGCTCGGATTCTCCACATGTAACAGTTGTATCTGCAGGCCATCAATTCTTTTCAAAACATGCACCATTCAGTAAAAGGCGAAAGAAAGGCGGCATTTGCGGGATATTAAGGCTATAAATGTCACAATTAAATTGAAAAGAATAGAAGAAAAGGTATGCTTTAAATGAGAATCTTGGTGCGACTTTAGAGAAAAACTCACCTCAAAACAGGCTAGCAGCAGAAGAGTTCACTGTACCACGCCAGGATTAGGCACAGTTCCAACCAGTGACGGAGCTACGTTGAAGGAGAGAGGGGCCATCCCCCCCCCCCCTCTTTCAAATTTTTTTTAAAAATTACTTATATAATTAAATAAATAATATTTAAATTTTAAATTTAATTATCAAATCAATATCTTTTATTTTTTTTTAAATCAAATAAATAAAACATTAAATATTAATAGGAGTTACGATTGAAACTTGAAAGTCATTAGTCAATTGGGTTGAATATACTGGCCTCTTTTAAAGTTAATCCTCTCTTAGAATTGAGTCTGACTACGTCCCTGATTTCAACTTGCATGTCAAGTTCTTCCCACACTTTCCAAATTAAAAAGGGGGTCTCAAAAAGCTTGCAACTTTTTTTTATTAACGGAAAAAACAAACAATTATACGTTAAGTCGCGAAAAATACGGTCCTGACAAATTGGCCAAAAAGAATACACGACACCTAATAAGTAGTCGATCAAATAAAAATAAGACCAAACGCAAAATTCTCGACGTAACTCGCCGACTAATATCAGTTGCAGTGACCGTATTGCCTGGTTTTTTTTTTAGCATCTAGCCCATCACGAAGCACAATGATAGTGGTCATATACCTTTTTCTCTGTGCGTTTTAGGCCTACAATGGCGTGCCAGGTTATAAAGTTCCCTATCTTCCATCATTAGCTTTTAGAGTTGACATGATTGACAATGAACCTAAAACTGCACTTTACTCTTTTCCCCGTTCGACTTCACATTCACACCTTGCATGTGCGGTGTTAATTATCTATCTGCACTTTTCTTTAGTAGTTAGTACCCAATTCATGTATTCTTTTAGGAATATTTTAATATTTCCAACACTCCCTCTCAAGTCTCAATGCTGTATGCTGGGCTACGAGCCATGCTTTTGTTCTTTCGAACTTGGGGAAGTACCCAGGCCGACCAGTTGTAATCAAGGAGATTTAAAAGCCTTAAGTTTAATATTTTAGAAAATCATATATACATACGTAAACAAATTAGGATAAAAATCACTAAAAATAATATTTTATTAAGCATTCCTTAAATATTTAACAAAGTTTATTACATGAATCGTTGTTGTATACATGGAAGAGTTTATATTAATACATTTACTATTTTTTAAATTGGAAAATCTATTGAATAATTTAAAAAACTTAAAAATATTTTGAAATTGTTTTAATATTAAAAGATATTGCTGAATAGTTTAAAATTATAAATAAAATTTTATATCTTTCATCTAAATTAAAAAACATTCCAATTGGCCTTATTCTTTGTGAAGACTAAGTGTTTAATTTTTCTTTTTTGTTACAAGGGAAGCTAAAACATTAAAAATCTAAAAACAGAGTCACAGGTTAAGAATGTCTGAGCAGCATCCCTGAGGACGGCACATTTCAGACGAATCCTGAATTAAAACTTTATAGATAAGCGATAGCCAGTTCCTTAAATACTGGAGGCCTGACCTGAAGGTAGCTACTACAGAGGCGATAGCCGGTCCCGTAAATACGGGTTATCCCTGGAGTTGACCCTCGTTGAAAAAGACACAGCTCGTTTAGGAACAAGCTGATTTGGACGTAACTACGCGCGAGCAAAGTACACTTCTGTTCCCTTCAGTCTTCAGATGCTCTTCCAATTCTAATGCTGTTCCCTTCAGTCCCCATGGCACTCAGGTTTAAGAAATTGAAAATGCCTCTCCTCTAGATTTGTAATTCTCTTATATACGAAAAGCATAAATTTTAAGTTAACTTAGGTAGAATATCATTTCTATGATTATAGAAAAGACTCTTGCGATTGAAATTTAGAATATAAAATTTGTTGTGTTAGTAATAAGAAAATCAAATGTCTGTTTTATTAGACTTTCATCAAAATTATTAACAATAAATTGTCATATGATACATTGCCTTATATATTATTTTATGTAATAATTATTTTAACAAAATATTATATCGGTTGAATAAATTACATTATTTTATATTAATTAAATAATTGTTATTTTATAAACCTTTCCTTTTCAATATGGAAATAAAATATTATTTGACAAGTTATCATAATTTTATTGAAGAAATTTGTAAAACATAACGATATTAAAATAATATTATTTAATAAAAGACAGGTAGATGGAGGTTTGGATTTTATAATTATTAACACAAAAGTTTTTATGTCATCCATAATGACTTCAAATAAATATAGGCTAATGCATCCATTAAATTTTTGACATGATTGTTGTATATTAATTTTAAGGGTAAATTGAATTAAGAGAAAAGAATGTATCAATTTGTATGCAAGCAAGTTCACTTGCAAACTTGAACTTATAATTAGTGAAGGAATTTACGAACAGATCATATACCATAGGATCATTGTATATGCATAGAGGAACAAACATACTTGTCTCGATGATTTGTTAGTTTCCACTGGTTAGAGAACGTCGAACCAAGATTGTTGTCTGCAAAATCCAAAATACACACATATATCTTGTGTTCATAATCATTGCCTTATATATATAGATCATCTGGGAATAACTACCGGTAGTAGTTATTCATATCAGATGACTATTGGACCCATTATGGGTGTAAAACGATCATCATCTCTCACTCACACATGATGGATTTAAAACAAAAAAAACTTTGCAGTATTCATACTTGTTCAATAACCAATGTGACCAAAGATACTGACGAGTATGTAGTCACATATCTATTAGGAGTATATGACATCTCGATTAACAAATTGATCCTAGGACTTATATGTCTTTGAGTAGAAATTGTATGCTATACCCTAGGTCATATCTCGCATTTGCATTTTTTTCTTTGATCTCATTTAGTTTCTTTAAGTCATGACTGTATTCAAGTTCTCTCCTAAAGAGACGATGACCATCTATGAATACTTTCCATGCGAGTCAATAAGCTAAATTAAATGGTCTTCCTCTGTTTTCAATTCTCTTTTGAATTAAATTTAATTTGCTTTCCTATAATTATTCCATAGGATCGTATCTTGCATGATCTTTTGGCAATAACCAAGAGTAGCAAACCTTAAACTTAATTCGCAAGAATGAAACAAGAGTCATAAGGGTATATAATGAGGTTTTTCCTAAACCTCAAGGGTCTCACACGATGTAAGATGAGATCGTGCGACTTACATTAATCCCTTTTTTGTGGTCAGATGTGCACACATGGTACGAGTCATGTGTTATGGTATTTACCCACTTCGTTTGACTTGAACATCTTTTAATCAAGAAACATCGTACAGATGATAGTTCAAACATACTTAATGTTTAACTTGATTTCACTTATCTACTCCCCGATTTATTCAAAACCCACATCTGGCAACGTAAGACAGATATAGTGATTAATAAATCACTTTGAACCAATTTCCTTGCGGCATCTATGGTTTAAGTTTCGCGCTCTCAATTATCACCTAGATAATAAACTTTAAACATGTCTCATCTCTAGCAACCATAAACACTAAAGGTGATTTCCCGTGTGAGAGGGTCAATCTATAATCTGTCTTATATACTTATGATTCATCTCAAAATATATTTATACATAAAACACATATATTCATGAATCAAATGATACACAATATATAATCTTCATCATACATTATATCCAAACAAGTGACATTAGACTGAGTAAACATACATAGAAAAATGTTTTATCAGTACATTTCAACATCTACGCAGTCCTAGTGACTTTACATGCCCAATAAATACATCTCTAGAAATTGGCTTTGTCACTGGGTCTGCTATCATATCTCGCGTAGATATATATCTCATGTTCACTTCTCCTCGTGCAACTATATCTTTCACATAATTATATTTAGTATCTATGTGCTTAGTCTTACAATAAAATTTGGGGTCTTTTGTATAGCGATTGACTTGGTATCACAGTTGATAGTCACTGGATTGATTTCGCTTTTAGTGACTCCCAAATGCACAAGGAATCGATGAAATCACACAGCCTCTTGTACTGTAGTTGAGAACGCTATAAATTCAGCTTCCATTATGGATAATGTAACGCATGATTGTTTCTTACTTTTTCATGATATTGCTCCATGGTTTAGTAAGAATACATATCACGAGGTAGATTTTCTTTCATCTAAATCTCCTCCCAATCTGCATATCAGATATCCTTGTATAGATCATTGCCTTGATAACATAATGCATAGTCCACGGTTCTTTTCAGATACCTCAATATTATCTTTACTGTTTTCCAATGTGCTTAGCTTGGATTTGACTGATATCTGCTTACTATCCCAACAGCATAACAAATTTCTGGTCTTGTACACATCATTGCGTACATAAGACTTCCAACTGCACTAGTGTAGGGAACATTCTTCATTTGTTCCCTTTCTTATGGCGTTGACGGGCAATTCCTTTTACTAAGGCCTTCGTTTTTAGCAATAGGATTATCAATTGGTTTGCAATCTTACATACGGAATCGTTTAAGAATTCATTGAATGTAAATCGCTTGTGAAAGCGATAACAATTTCTCTGAACGATATCTTGAAATCTTAACTCCAAGAATGTATACCGCTTCACCCATGTCTTTCATTTCAAATTCGGATGATAACCAATCTTTGATTTACTTAAGAAACACACAGTCATTACAAGCAATCAATATATCATCCACGTAAAAAGATAAAATCGCGAATTTATTTTTGGATCTTTTAACATACACACAGTGGTCTTCATCGATCATTTAAAAATCATACGAAATGATTACGTTATGAAAACGAATATACCATTGTCTTGAATACTGCTTCAGGCCATAAATTGATTTTAATAAACGACATACTTTATTTTCATGACCTGCCTTGATGAAACCTTTAAAGGGAGAGTCTTAAGTGAGGAATCTGGACCAATTAGTCCCCTCTGCTTTAATTTCCTATTATAAAGAAGCATTGCCATTGTATTAGAGCATTGATGATCATCCTTACCATTAATATACTTCTCCAACTCTTGATCCTTCAAATGTTCCCCTTACTCCATTTCTTCTATCAGAATTATTATTGGATTGTTCTCTTATGGCACCTATAAATTCTCATTCTCTATCAGTCCCTCAACAACCTCACTATCATCTGATCTTTCCAATGCTATAAACTCATAGTCGATCGCTCAATAACTTTACTATCATCCAGCCTTTCTAATCCTATAAACTCATAGTAATCTCCTCTCTAAAAAGTCCTACTTGATGGCCTCCATTATTTTCCATGGTGTTTTAGTATGGTCTCTATTGTTACCTAACCACAACTTCAAATATTGTATCATTATCTCCAAGTCTCATAAGTGGAATAAATTTAGATCGCTCCCGCTACAAGTCAATAATCATGCATAAATTTGTTTAGTCTATTCTCTTAATTAAATTCGTGGCCTTATCAATGTAGATTAGTTTTCTAATAAACCTCACTGTATGGCTTAAACCTTTAGTTGACTAAGACTAACTTCTATGATTCTCTAAGTTGTTAATTTAAAGTCAAACTTAAAGGGGAAAATGTTCTCTTAATTCATCAATACGTTCGTCAATTCCATCTTTTTCCAGCATGTACTAGAGGAAAGGCAGGACATTTTTTTAAAAGAAACCCATGAATGAAGATGTCCATTTGTTTGTACCCTCTTTGAGCACTCCCAAAGGTGAAGCAATAGTATAACTTCGTTCAATATGTAAAGGAGAGGAGGAATAACTCAAGATACAAACTTGTTAAAGTTGCATTGTTTTGAATTCACACTTTTGTATTATGCTGGACGTTAACAAGGCATACAAAGAAGTCCATTATCTAATAAATTTGGTTTGAACATCACATTTTAACCCCATTTATAATATATGAAAGCTTCATATGATCAATCTAGTTAACATTGATTTAAATCACTAATTTAAAGTTTTAAAGTAAGTTGGATAAAATTTATACATAATACAATATTTTTCAAGTTTATTTAATTTCAACCTAAACATAATACACGATTAGGATTAGTAAAGCGTGTGTCTCCATTTAATTCAAAATTTAAATGTAAAATTCAATAAAATTAATAATAAATTAAACTTTTAATTAAAGTAAACAATGAGTTAATTCGGTATCGAATTATAATTTTTTATATAATTTTTATATTTTAATGAAATCCTTGTCATTTTATCTTGAATTAGTTTATAGCATTTGAATTGTCATCCATGCATTTAATATCATTCAACCTTTTCATTCTTTGGTTAAACCAGATTTTCATAATTAAAATGTTATTGTCACCTTTTCTTATATTAAACACAAAAATTCAAGTCGATATGTAAAATGGTCATCTTTTCTTATATTAAACACAACGATTTGTATATATTTATTTTTATGTTTTAATTGGAACTATGGATTACCTAATTATAGGCTAAAATTGCATTTTGAACCTCAATGTTTTTAATATAATACAAAGCAGATGTTTACATTTTAAAAGTTTAAATTGATTCTCATCATTTTTGAAATGTTTAAAATAAACCCTAAATAGATGAAAATTTTAATAGAGTTAATTCTATATTAATTAAATACCACATAGTGTTGACATATAGTATATTTTTATTTTTAAATAAAAAGTAATGAAGCTCTTTATCATAAATCTATAAAATAGGTCTTATTGTCAATATGCCATATAACAAGTGAGATCCTACTGGTAAATATCTATAAAAGTGAGTTTCATTTCACGTGACAATGAATTTTACTTTTTGGTAAATTTAAAATTAATAAGTAGTAATAAAGTTTATTTTTATTTAAAATATAAAATTAATATTTTGTTAGTATTGATGTGATGATTAACTTACAAAAGAGAGTGACTTATGACAAAATTTTCACCTATTTAAAATATGTTTTTATTTTTAGAAATATTGATGTTTAATTTTTATTGTAAAGGTTGAAAATGTAATTTCCTCCGAAATTTTGTTACCGTTGAGCTCTGGCTAATGACAAAAGATACATGGAAAGGACGCAAGAAATAGAAAAGCACGAAATATAGTCAAACTGGAGTTGTTGTCAGTCCTTGGTTGGTAGGCAGGCATTGGATTACTACGTGTTACGGCCACTTTTTCTAGAACGAGACCAAGTCTCCGTTGGGCACTAGCCTTTTTTAGAATTTTGACAATAGCTTCCCTTGCGCGGACTGACTTGTTGCTCCCGTAAGTTAAGATGTCATTGAAGTCACTTATTTTGATGTTCTATTTTTAAGATGTTATTCTCTTTTTAAAAGAAATGTCAGAAATTTGTTTCTCCCGACTCATTTAATTATCAGTGTACTCTTTTTCCCTTTATTAAAAAAACTATAAAATAAAACAAACCCATATTTAACGCCTCAACTTTTCTTCCTCATTTATAAATAATAAACTACCATCTTCCAACGCTATCAACCTACAAATCACATTATTTTTAAATTAATCATATAAAATTATTTTTATTTTAGTGATTTAAAAATGAGTGAATCAAAATTAAAGATGCGCATGTAAATACAGGTTTAATATATACAATAACAACACTTAGTAAGATATATGAGATTTGAAAAATTTAGTAATACATAGTCTTTTACTTAATTAATAGATTGTTTTTCAAACAAGTTAATATATGAACTTATAAATACATTAAATATTTTATTATAGATTTAATAATTCATTTAGAGTAATTAATTGCTTAAAATTATAATTAGTAAAAATAACTTTGATTTGGTCCAATTTCAAGACATAATACATTAAACATTACTATAACACGGCAAACGATAGTCTAGTGGTATAATATATGAAGTTGGTGAAAAATGCTAAATTAAAACATATACGAGTTGACATGTGATATTCTTCACAAGAATGATTGTGACACGTCCAGCTTTCGTTGTTGTTTGTAATTTCAAGTTTGATTTAAGATTTGTCGAGTTCTAATTACAAGTAATTCTTATAGTATAAATTTAAACCAATTCTAGCATTGGACGCGTTCATATTAAGCAAAGCAAGATGAGTTATAATTACAAAGGATAGTAATAAATCATTTCCACCAACAGAAGCAGATCTCAATTTGAAGTCTAATGAGTACAGTAACTGATGGTTTTTTTTTTTTTTCCAAGCTTTGGGACCTTTTTGTTTTCTTGGTGTTAAAGATACATAGAATGAGGTGTCATCATTATGGTTGACCTAGAATGTGGAATCCTGTCATTTTCCAAGGAAACGGCGTTACATTTCAGCTTTTTCTTCGTCTTGACCTGACCCAGTCGGGGGAAAGATACAAAGAAGGTTCGGAGTTGGTGTTGCTTAATACGCACAATTTTGTTCAGTTCAATTTTGCAACTAACCCAATTCTTCCTTTTTGTTTGTTAAATCAGGCATTTAAGAGAAACATAAATAGACACAATAGATTACAGTAGTTCAGATCTCTTGTTTAATATTACGATATTTTATTATGCTTAATAAATCTTAGTCGTTTATTTATGTAGGTTCCGTATAGATCTCGTGTAGGCCTCATAAAATAAATGATTGAGATTTTATGAGACAGAATAAGACAGAGTAATATTAGACAGAAAATATTAATTCGAATTATGAAACCCAAGATCCAAATTTTTCAAATGGGTGGTACCGGTGCTCTGAGGTCAATTGAACCGGTGACCAACTGCAACCACTGCTTTTTGTTTAGATCTCGGCCCTCCATCTTAACTGAGCCTGATCAGACGGTTGGTGGCTCTTCAAAACCAAGTGCGAATCATTGGACGGCTGCCCCAAGAAGCAATTGCCAAAAGAAAACAAGATAATTATTCCAATTTAAAAAATAAAAACTGGACTCATAAATTTCGATGGCTCGGGTCGGGTCGGGAATCACTGACAGTAGACTAAGAGAGTCCAAAAGTCAGGGGATTTGACTGATTATGTATTAACTTAACTGTTTGATTTTATTTTATTCCTTTGTAATTTGTAATTTTCTTAAAAAATATAAATAAAATTTATTTAATTGTTAATATTAATGTAATTATATTTTGTTATTAATAATAAAAATGTCAACGTAAACGTAAACGTAAAGCCTTTTACTTTGTCAGGACATTTTTATAATTCGAAAAAAGTCTATATAAATTAATTTCTTTCGTTAATTTAATAATTTATAAATAAAATTAGAAGCATGATAAGTTTGGGTTTGGCAGGCCACAGCCTTTATCCCATTTTTCAACAAACTCATAATTACATCTAAATACTTTTTCCATAAACAAAACAAATCAATATCAAATATCAATACATAATTTTCAAAAGCCCCTCATTTTCTTAACTGAACCCCGCGTTTCTCTTCCTCCTACACATCACCACCAACGCCGTTTCTTCCGCCACAACTACCACTGTCGCCACCACTACCGGGCCAAACCCTTTTCTTATACTCACCAGTCCTTTTACTTGGTCCAAGTTTGCTCTTTGTTTTGTTTCCCTACTACAAGTAACGGAAATGGGAAACTGTAACGCCTGTGTGAGACCGGCCACTACCTCCGACTCCAAAACCCGCCACCGCAAGCAAAGAAGTCCAAAGAACGAAAACCCAACCCGTTTTCGGAGGACTCGATCCGCTCCCCGGCAGGTCCGATCCGCGTTCTCAAAGACGTGGTCCCACTCAGCCATCGTCCTCGGATCGGCGACAAGTACATCCTCGGACGTGAGCTCGGTCGCGGCGAGTTTGGAATCACGTACCTATGTACGGACCGCGAGACCAGAGAAGGGCTCGCGTGTAAGTCCATTTCGAAGAGGAAACTTCGGACCGCTGTGGACATAGAGGACGTGAGGAGAGAGGTGGCAATCATGTCGACGTTGCCGGACCACCCGAACATTGTGAAGCTTAAAGCGACGTACGAGGACTACGAGAACGTCCACTTGGTTATGGAGTTGTGTGAAGGAGGGGAGCTTTTTGATAGGATAGTGGCGAGAGGGCATTATAGCGAGAGAGCTGCTTCGAATGTTGCGAGGACTATTGCGGAGGTTGTGAGGATGTGCCATGCGAATGGGGTTATGCATAGGGACTTGAAGCCTGAGAATTTTTTGTTTGCAAATAAGAAGGAGAATTCAGTGCTTAAGGCTATTGATTTTGGGTTGTCGGTGTTCTTTAAGCCAGGTGTGTGCTTGTTGAGTTTTGTAATCAAGTGTGTGGACTGGACGGGTTTAGAGTTCTTGGTGCTTGTTAACTGTTACAGTTTATGTCTTGCGGTGAATAATAACTTCTTTACTGTCGAGTTTGGGGTTATGATCTTATGCCTAGTTGATGCTGCTTTACGATTCTTGCTGTGCTGTCAGTTTATGAATTGTGAATTTTTATCTGTTGGTAAACTGCGTAGTGGAATCCGTCTATCCTCTTCTTCATCTGTAAAGTCTCCCTTTTTTTTTTTGGGTCTTCTTTCTGAGTTCGGGTTTCGTGTAACAGGGGAGAAGTTTACTGAGATTGTGGGGAGTCCTTACTATATGGCACCTGAAGTTTTAAAGAGAAATTATGGACCTGAGGTTGATGTATGGAGCGCTGGTGTTATACTTTATATTTTATTGTGTGGGGTTCCTCCATTTTGGGCAGGTATGCACCCTAATCTGCAATATTGTTATTTATGTCCATTGTACTTAAGGAGTTGAATTCTAATTTAGGTTTCTTTTCTTATTGATTGCGTCAGAGACTGAGCAGGGTGTTGCCCTTGCAATTTTGAGGGGTGTGATTGATTTTAAAAGAGAACCATGGCCTCAAATTTCAGATAGTGCAAAAAGTCTTGTTCGACAGATGTTAGAGCCTGATCCCAGAAAACGCTTAACTGCTCAGCAGGTTCTTGGTAAGTGCTTGGGTCTGAGAAACCCTATCAAGTTTGGAGGCCGCCAACTTATTGTTGTCGTGAACCAAGTTTCACAATTTGTTAGTTGTTGTCTGTGTCAGTAGTTCCCAATTAAATGCAGCCATGTCCATGTACAGGTTCGAATTAAATTTACTAATCGGCTGACTGTTGCTGCAATTGAGCAAGAGGTCTGCTTTCTAGTAATATCAGCTCAGTTCCTTAATATCTCAAATTCTGTAAGATGATGTCCAAAATTATGCAAGGTGTTGAATTGTCACCTTTGGCATGTCAAGATTATAAATTATTTGAATTTATGTATTCAGAGATATAGTTACTTGAGGTTGTTCTTTGAGTGTTTCTTCTCATGTTACATGTATGTATTCTCAGAAGGTTTGTTGTATCTATCAATCTATAAGGTTGTCTTTCTGATGAGTTGTCCCAATTTATTCCCTTCTCTTTTCTTGACAGAGCATTCCTGGTTGCAAAATGCTAAGAAAGCACCAAATGTTCCATTAGGTGATATTGTGAGGTCAAGGCTCAAGCAATTCTCAGTGATGAACAGGTTCAAGAAGAAAGCATTGCGTGTAAGCTTCTCTCATTGTTTTTATTGTGATTATCTAGTCATATTCAATTCATTGGCATATTATTACACAGTTCTATTCATCCTAAATTAACGTGCTTTTGCTTGCGATTAAATGCTACAGGTAATTGCAGAGCACTTATCTGTTGAAGAGGTTGAAGTAATCAAAGATATGTTTAGTTTGATGGATACTGATAATGATGGTAAAGTGTCATATGAGGAACTGAGAGCTGGTCTTCGAAAAGTAGGTTCTCAGTTGGCAGAACCTGAGATAAAGATGCTGATGGAAGTGGTAAGAACTGTTTAACACTCTTTTCCTTTTTTCATATTGGTAAACAGAAATGCCATTTTCTGTTTTTTAACAGCCCTATACTACGTTTTTCCTATTGATACAAGACCATACAATTGGTAAATATAAGCACTTCCATGCAAACTGATATTTTCTGTGAATTCGCTACTTAAACCTTTTAAATAAGTGTTGCATGCCATGAAAAGTGAAAAGTAATTTCTGATGGATCAACATAGGTAGCTATAGGTGCAATATGGTATGCAAAACTATTTTTTGTGAAATTTATTAGGTTGGTTTTAACTTTTTGGTTTCTACCTGTAGAATCATATCCGTTGCACTATCCTCAATTATCATTTTTACTAACGTATTCAGTTTCAGTGTCCTAATCTTTTGAGAGTATTTCCAGTTCCTTTGTCCATTAACAGGAAATCTTGTTGGATGTTTCTGTGTACATTGTTTAGGCTGATGTTGATGGAAATGGAGTACTGGACTATGGCGAATTTGTTGCAGTAACAATTCACTTGCAGAAGATGGAGAATGGTGAGCATTTCCGCAGGGCTTTTATGTTCTTCGATAAGGATGGTAGTGGTTATATTGAATCAGATGAGCTACGAGAAGCTTTAGAAGATGAATCTGGTCAAACTGATAATGATGTGCTGAATGACATCATGCGTGAAGTTGACTCTGACAAGGTATGACTTCTTGAAAAAATTGAACTGGTCAAGAGTACATCGTTGACACCTTCTATTCATGTGTACATCTTGTTGACGCCATTTGCTTTTGCTTTGTGTGGTTGCTGTTCTATACTCCAGGATGGGCGTATTAGTTATGAAGAGTTTGTTGCTATGATGAAAGCTGGAACTGATTGGAGAAAGGCTTCTCGACAGTATTCAAGGGAGAGGTTCAAGAGTTTAAGCCTTAATTTGATGAAAGATGGCTCATTGCATCTCTGTGATGGGGTTACTGGGCAATCTGTTGCTGTCTGAACCAAAGGGATTCATTAATCTTTTTTTCCAGTTGTGCTTGCTGAATATTTCTCTCCATACACAAGGAATACCGGCTTCTGAATTGGACACGAGTACAAGTTTTAAGAGGCGGGCATGAGCTTTAAGAATCAAGCTCGATTCGCTAATCATTGGTACTCAGCTATGTATTCATCAAAGGCGTAATGTGTCACACAGCCTGTGGCAGCAGTCGGTATTGTGGTGGCATGTATGTGCGTGCGGCAGGTTTGGAGTTGGTGCTGAGAAATTTGTTGTATATTTGTGTTTTTAGATGATTTGCTGGTGCTTCTTCTTCTTACCTTGTGCAGAAACAAATTGGAGTTAAAATTGTGTCTATGGTGATTTCCGAGGAGTGTATCTAAAGCTTTAGTTTTGCAAGATCTAAAGGAAATGGCAAGTTTATTGTAAATTCTGAAATGCATTCTGATCTGAACATCTGATGCATTGGCCCAGTCCCTCGGTTCAATTTGCTACAGGAAGTCTCCTCCTGCTCTCACTGACAAAGACAAAAATTCAAGAAAGGAAGTCAACTGTGTGACTGACAACATATATTTTTCAGAAACTGGTCCTTTCCTTGGTCCAACTTGATCACCAGAGTTGTTAATAATAATTATTATTATTAGCACTTTACTCTTTATAAGTTCGGTGCGAGCGGGGATTAGTATAAAAATAGATGGTTTAAAGGTGCCTTCTTATAGTTGGGACTTTTTTAGGACATCTCGTGTTAACCAAAAAAAATATTATTATTAATTTTGATAAAAATCCACGTCTTAACAGCGTAAGAGTAACTTTAATTTCCTTTAACCGAGAGCTCGAAAGAATTAAATATGAGTAAACAGAAAATGTGGATGTGGACAAAAATTAGGCCCAACATGAACAGAAGCCTAAATCTGAGTCAGCCTCCTAAATCCTAACAAATAATAACAAAACTGGTGCCTGGTGGTGTCAATTCCGTCCTTAAACTTAGTGCTGTAGGCCCCACAAGCACACGTTCTTCACACATCCTACGCCACCGCCACCATAACCAATTAACCGTCTGTTCCGTCACCAATCCGACCCTCTCGTATCGCAGACACACACACATGGGTGTGGATTACTACAACATCCTTAAAGTCAATCGAAACGCAACCGATGACGATCTCAAAAAGGCCTACAAGCGGCTCGCCATGATATGGCATCCCGACAAAAACCCGTCGGCCAAGAGAACAGAAGCCGAAGCCAAATTCAAGCAAATCTCTGAAGCCTACGAAGTCCTCAGTGATTCGCAAAAGCGCCAGATCTACGACCTGTACGGCGAGGAGGCCTTGAAGTCCGGCCAGTTCCCGCCACCCCCACCGCAGTCTGCCGCTTCATCGTCGAGTTCTAATCGGTACTATCATCAGCGACAGCCTCCAAACCCAGCGTTTCGGTTTAAGCCGAGGAATGCGGAGGACATTTACGAGGAGATCTTTGGATCGGAGAGCGGCGGTGGCGGCGGAGGAGGGAGTCATGGAAGAGGATATTTTAGGAGTACTGGTACTTATTATGGGAATGGTGGAGAGGTTAAGAAGGCGGCTCCTATTGAGAACCTACTGCCGTGTAGCTTGGAGGACTTGTATAAAGGGGCTAAGAAGAAGATGAGGATTTCCAGGAACATCTGTGACATTTCTGGGTATTTTTTTATAGGTTCTATTCTTTTCTGGAGTTCCCAGATTTTTGGAAGTTTGTTTCTCTGCGGAGTTTTGTAACTTATTTTGCTAAAGTTGGCTGCTTCTTAGGAGGATGATAGTTTTTGGCTTGAAAATTATGAGTATATTGCTGATTGCAGAAATTACTTTCAATGGTGATACAAATTGCACAGGGTTTGAATTGATAGCTATTTTCCATTAGGCTGATGTGAGTGATGAAATACTAATTGGATTAATTTCTTCTATCTTCTAGGTTTTATGATATTATGATCTTTTAGATTGTATTCTCCCCTCATTGTTTTGCTACAATGACTAGACACAGGAGAGTTAGTCTTGGAGTCGTCGTTTATTTGTTTTTTTAGCAATTCTAATATTCTGCTGAATAATTGTTTTATTAACGAGGGCATCTGTGCTTTCTAAAGTTATAGTCTTTGTTGATGAAGAAGAAGTCTGCATTCATTCTGTGGGAAAGATCTATTCGTGCATCTTAGGAGCTAGGGGGATTTGATATCTTTTACAAGCCACTGAAGTTATGAAACTTTTAGGTTATTGTCATAAAGGTCATCCTTTTGCAGACTTATCCTAGAGAATCACCGTTTACTAACGTTAAAAGTAAAATGTGGATGTTGACCTTGAGTGTTTTGGATAATGAAGATGCTGTCTTGTTGGTATTCTTGACTTCTGTAAATCATATTTTCGTTTTACTTTTTTCACTTCATGCCATACATAGCTCATGAACGTGCTTCTTGTTAGAACAAAAATGAGTTTGTTTGCTGACATAATGATATGATTAATGCAACAACTTTGTCTTTTCAATTTTGTGCATCCGTATGAGTAATATACATTATTGAAGAGTCGGCTGCTTTTCATGTCATGTGAATAATTTTATTTGGTGAAAGTACTAATCTCTGCCACTGACTTGATATTTGAACAATTTTGTGCAGTAAGGTTCGGACTATTGAAGAAATACTGACCATTGAGATAAAGCCTGGATGGAAAAGGGGTACAAAGATCACCTTCCCTGAGAAGGGTAACCAAGAACCCGGTATTGTTCCTGCGGATCTCGTCTTTGTGATAGATGAGAAGCCGCATGCTATATATAGGAGGGATGGTAATGATCTGGTGATTAACCAGGAGATAACACTGTTGGAGGCCCTCACTGGTAAGACCATTAACTTGACTACCCTGGATGGAAGGCCCCTTGTGATTCCACTTACAGATATTGTCAAGCCAGGAGCTGAGGTCCTTGTGCCAAATGAAGGTATGCCAAATTCAAGAGAACCTGGAAAAAGGGGGAATTTGAGAATCAAGATTGACGTGGCTTACCCTTCAAGACTTACTTCAGAACAGAAATCTGAGCTGAGAAGAGTTTTGGGGGGAGTTTCATAACGAGTGTTGTTACAGACGTGTGATTTATACAACTTATGTAGTTTCTGCAGTCACTGTTGTGTGTATATATGGTGTCTGCGAATTTATTCTTTCATTAGAATGTGAATCCTAGGAAGTTTGCTTGGGGTGAATTGGGAAAGGTGATCTTTTTCTCTCCCTAATTAGAAGAAATACATTTTGTCAATAGGGCTGGACTAAAGTCCAGGTTAGAGCAACAAGTGGGCAAATTATGGCTTCTATTATTTTTGCCTGCATGTTTTTGAGCTTTTCTTCTGGATTGTTTTTACTTAGACTTGGAGGTCTTTCTGGGTTTCTAGCACTAATTCTTTTCATAGAAAATTATACAGTATAAAGAATTGCTTTCTTATTCACAAAATTGACATCTGTTCGGCATGTGAAACAAGTCCTGATATGCCTTCACGCTGAGATGTAGAGGCTAATGATATTAGCTTCCATGTCCTTGAGGCCGTTCTGGTCCATACAGATTTCTTCAAGACGACAGGCCCACGTCGCTCCTCATGTAGTTGGTTCCCATTTTAGCAACTGACGGGCTTACCGTGAGAAAAAGGGAAGGATCAGGTGGTGTACAATGTCGCAAACAAAGCTTAGCTTTGTTGGTTAGTGCAAGAGAATCCCTCGTAATGTGATTAGTTCTAACATTCTAGAGGCTCTCTTCATCGTCATTTTCTGGGCGATACGGGTCTTCATGGTTACACACAGAATCCTTTAAGACACTCTTATGTGTTGCTTTAAACCAGGTTAGTGTCACTTACATGAAAATTCTTTGCTGTGATACCGAATGTAAATATGATTAGCATTACAGCTAATTAAGCTCACCATCCTCGTAAACGTAATCTTGAAAGCGATCCACTAATTCCAATCTGCATGCCAATCTTGATTCTTGTTCCAGTTGTAGATTCCATGTTGAAGAAAGATCCATTCTTTCTTGTAGCAGAAACATTGGAGGATGACTGATTCTAGAGGCTTCATAATTTTGGACCACACATCACATGTCCCTAGAAGAATATTTCTAGCATCCACTTTAGTCCATCACTGAAATTCGTCGACAGTGCATGCAGTTACAAAAGGAGATTGAGCTAACACTTGTTTTGTTTTTAATAATATCGATAGCTAGCGTCACTATCCACATTGCTTCGATGATGTAGTTTCCATGAAGACTATTGGTATCGTGTTTTTGTTTATAGGCAGGGCAAGGCAATGAAAATCTTTTAAATGGCATGGGTCCATAGCCTACTTCTGCGCGGTGCTAAAGAAGTCGAGGCAAGGGAAGTGACGAGCGTGAGGTAGCATAGTGAAAATCATTGATATTTAAAATAGCTTTCATAACCCGTATACAATCAGCGTTTTGGGGCCAAACATGTTGAGGAATGGGAATTGGATCCAATCTTGATCACACAGCAGAAAATTTAGTTCACTGACTTGATATCAATTCTGCTCATAAAAGTAAATGTAAGAAAGGTACGTAATTAATTATATGTCATGACTATCAAATGAGATTAAGACATGAATCTTAGTTACTTTCACTATTTTATTATAAACAGTAGCCCTTACTATTATTCGGAAAGATTAATCTTTTTAGTGAATTAAGATTTCATTCAAGTATAGTTGATCATGAGTTTGCTCAATAAACCAACTAGATTTAAATTAGGTAGATAATAACTTTATCAATCATATCTTATATGACTCCTAAATCCGTTGGGTGACAACTCTTGTCAAAATATATCTTATAGGTTATTCCAAACCCTACCTCTAAATTCATGTGATTATGCATTTGCTCATCCAAATCACATAAATTTAATTAAGTATAACTTATTGTTATAAGAATAAACATATTTAGGTTAAGAATAAACATATTTGGGTTAAAGCGGCTTTGAGTTTACTCAACAAGCTTAACAATGAATAAAACTCTGATGTATTTTTATAACAATGGAAGGCAATAATTATGTTCAAACATGTATTTAATATTTTAACAAGAGATTTAATTTTGTTTGTCTCATCAAATAGAAAATTACATGTAAAATATCATACATATAAAATATACAATTCAATATGCATAAACATATATTCAAACATGCAACTTATGCACTCATAATCAAATTAGATGCATAAAACATCAAGCTTCATTTGATTCTAATTATT
The DNA here is from genome assembly GCA_029891385.1 of Erythroxylum novogranatense. NCBI lineage: Eukaryota > Viridiplantae > Streptophyta > Magnoliopsida > Malpighiales > Erythroxylaceae > Erythroxylum > Erythroxylum novogranatense. Next base: position 101,675,751 of record CM057225.1, on the reverse strand, counting down.
GATCTTCATAATATAAAATAATGCTTCCATTAGAAAAATTAAATTAGATTAAACTCATTATCATCATCATCATCATCGTACCTTGAATTTTCGTAATGAAGCAGGGTCTGGGGGGGCCTGATAGTACGCAACCTTACCCCTACATTATAAAGAGACTGTTTTCAGTAGGCCTATATACATAGGTGACATGATAATAGAGATGTAGGTTACAAAGAATAAATACGGAAAGACTGGTAGGAAATCCATATATATACCTACATGGTAACCATAATCTGCTATTACCTTTCAGCTTACAAAGACCAGCTTTTCGTGTTTCTAGTTGCGCAGTGAGTCTTCCCTGGTCAGTGCCCCGAGAATGCGGCAATCCTACGGTTTTACACGTATCATCATAGGAATCTCCCCCTACACCTGAAAAAAAAAACTCTATGATATGTCGTACAACCTTATTAGATCACGCCAGACTTTTCTAATTTTAACCATTGCTGCGGTGAGGGTCAACTCTGACATATCTCTCTTGATCACCTCCCTCCAGTTCTTGTAAGGCCTCCCTTTTCTCCTCTTGTAGGTACTGAGGTTTATTCTCTCGTCGCGGTGAACCGAAGCATCACAAGGCATCCTCTTAACATGCTCAAACCACCTAAAACTTTTCTCTCTCAACTTGTCATTTATACTAGCCACCTGTAGCCTGATTCTCATTGCCCTATTCTACACTCTATCTCTTCTGGTAATGTCACACATCTACCTAAGCATTCACATTTCTTCTACCAACAACTGTTGCATATGTTTACGTTTAATAAGCCAGCACTCTGCACCATATAATCTGGTTGGTCGAATCAGCATTCTATAGAACTTCCTTTTGAGTCTTGTAGGGACCTTTTTATCATAGAGAACACCTGACACACTCCGCCATTTGACTTACCCAGACCTAATGCGATGTACTATATCATTATCAATATTAATATCGCTCTGAATGATAGATCCTAGGTACTTGAAACTCAATTTCTGTGGTACGATATCAGTACCAATTGTTACCACCTCCTCATGTACCATCTGTCTACCCGAAAAGGTGCATTCTAAATATTTCGTCTTGGACCTGCTCATTCGAAAACCTTTTGATTCTAACACTTCTCTCCAATGTTCTAACTTGGCATTAATCCCCTCTTTTGTCTCATCTACCAGGACAATATCGCTCGCAAATAATATACACCAAGGTACCTCTCTTTGAATATGCTTAGTAAGTTCATCTAACACTAAGGTGAACAAAAAAGGACTTAAAAATGAGCTTTGGTGTAGTCTTACACCAATAGAGAACGCTTCCATATCACCTCCGACCGTTCAGACACTACTCAATGCACTTTCATACATATCCTTAATCACTATGATATAAGTGATAGGAATCCCCTTTGCCTTCAGACACCTTTATATGAGTTCTCAAGGAACCCTGTCATATGCTTTCTTCAAATCTACAAAACTATATGCAAATCTCGATTTCTTTCCCTGTAGCATTCCATCAATCTCCGAAGAAGATGTATTGCCTCTGTCGTTGACCTACCTGGCATAAATCTAAATTGGTTGTCTGATATCGAAGCAGCTCTCTGGATTTTCCTTTCAATTACCTTCTTCCACAGCTTCATAGTATGACTTAATAATTTGATTCCGCGATAATTATGACATTGTTGGATGTCTCCTTTGGCTTTGTACAAGGCTATTAGCCTACTTAACCTCCATTCATTCGGCATCTTTGCTAACTCGAGGATCACATCAAAGAGCTGAACTAACCATGCAATACCTACAACGCCTAGTCGCTTCCATACCTCTATAGGGGTCTCATCCGACCCTTCGGCCTGTTTGTTCCCCATCTCCCTCAGAACCGTTGTAATTTCTTCCCTTGTGATCCTCCCCTATGGGTTCCCGTTTAGAAATTGTCCCGACATAAGGGATTCCCCTAACTCTATGTTGACCAATATATCTGCGTTATAAAGGCCATAAAGGTATCTTTGCCACCTTTGTTTGATGGCTTGGGCCTCTGTGAGTACTTGTCCTGCTTCATCTCGGATACAACAGATTTGGTTGAAATCTCCCGTCTGACGTGCCCTAACACGTGCTAAAAATTCTTTATGCTCCTTTGATCGTATCCAATTCCTTGTACATATTCTCATAAGCTTCTCCACTAGCCACTGAGATAGTCTTCTTCGCTTTTTGTTTTGCCAGTCTATACCGTACTTTGTTTTTAGCTCGCTCCATCTCTGTAGCACATCCCAACAGTGCTTTACACGCTCGCTTCTTTGCCTTTACCGTTTCTTGGACCTCGTCTGACCACCACTAGGATTCCATACACCCTCCCCCTTGTCTTTTAGAAACTCCTAGGAGTTTTGTGGCGATCTCTCTCACCACAGGGGCTACTCCTTGCCACATCTGGTTTGCATCTCCACTCACCGCCCAAGAAGTATTATTCCTAACTTGAGTCCTAAAAAGTTCCACCATGTCCCCTTGTAGTCTCCACCGTCTGATTTTGCGAAATCGCTCGATAAATCGTTGTGCCCTCCATCCCTTAATATGTAAATCTAAAACTAACAGTTTATGTAGGGTTGATAGGCATGTGGTCGGAAGTACTTTGCAATCCTTGCACCAAGATCTGGCTTTTGTCATGATAAGGATATAATCAATTTGTGTCTTGGTTGTACTACTCTAAAACGTCACCAAATGCGCTTCGTTTTTCTTAAAAAAGGAATTTACTATTACTAACTCAAATGCGATGGCCATGTCCAATAAATCAACCCCACTAACATTTCTAAAGTCGTATCCAAAGCCACCATGTGTCCCTGTGTATCCATCTGCATCCGCCCCTATATGCCCGTTAAAATCCCCTCCTAGGATGATTTGTTCAGTATAAGAAATCTGTTGAAGTATTCCATCCAACGCCTCCCAGAACGTACGTTTATGTTGATCGTCTGCGCCAGCTTGTGGTGCATACGCACATATGACGTTGAGAACCATACTGCTTAGGACAATTTTTGCCACCATTATCCTGTCATTGACCCTTGTGATCTCCACTACCCTATTCATTACTCCCTTGTCCACTAATATACCTACCCCATTTTGCTTCCTCGGACTATCTTCTTTGCTTTGGCTCCAACCCATTTAGTCTCCTGAATGCAAGCTATATGTATCCTATACTTGGCTAAAATCTCTACTAATTCCAAAGACTTTCCCGTGAGGGTTCCCACATTCCAAGAACCTATTCTGATTAAATCATTACCGTCTTTATACTTGCAAATAGCACATACCGACTCATTTGCACTGAATCCATTCGCTCTATTGGAAGGCATCCCTCTTAACCTGCGCCTTTGACATTTCATGCAAGTACTATCTTAATACACCCTCGAAAGCAGAAACTACCTACTCCCCACAGAATTAATAAAGTAGGAATAATAACACTAACTAATCTTTTAAAAAAAGTAATAAAAATAGAACGGAGAGAAGGAATGACTACTGTGCCACACGTTCTCGATACAAGAAAGGACGCACCGAGAAAGTACTGAAGTGTGTGGTGAGAAAGTCATTGGGCCTGGTTCGGAAGGATACTGTAGGTGGGAAAAAGTTGCTAGAAACCCTATCAATAAACACTCACCTCAATACTTAGGAATAATAATAAACATAACCAAACATATACGGATATACAAAATAATGCATATACTACTAATAATAACAATAAATAGAAAAAATACAAAAAGTCAATAAATAATTAAATAATAATAAAAATAGCACGAAGAGAAGCGTGGACAATTAATCAAACAGAGCCCAACTGGTCAACCTGAATACATATGAAACAGCCCCACTAATCTAACCTAGGCCTTTGAGTAAAGCGAAGTCTCGAATAAAAATAACAGTAGACACAGCAACCAGTCTAGAGATACTAAATAAACCACTGACAAAAACTTCAGCAGTGACCTATTAACATAGGCATGCAAAAGCAACGCAAGGATGGCATAATCGGATTGTTAAAGAGAACGACATAAAACAAAGAAAGAAACAATAGTGCACTCAACCACATTTTTCAAAGCTTAAGCGTCCAATAAGCCTCTTTTGTTAGGGCATGCAAGAAGGTGTCTGCTATGCAGTGAAGGGAATCTAAAGGGAAAGGCTTTGGCATAAAGTTGTTGTACTAAGATGAAGGAAAAGCCAAGGGAGTTGTCTTATATAAGAAGATGCGTCACTCTAAAGTGGACTACCAATAGGTCTCAGAAGGAAAGGACTGACTACCTCAATTGCACCATATCAGACTTCTCAAACTTGTCAGGCGACTCAAGGACGGAGGGGACGTGTGTTGTGTTAGACACAACACGGTTGTGGAAGAACGGTTAACGATGGTGACGCATGTAGCCAAGCATCACCGCCTCATCCAAGAAGTCCGTTGTCACTAACAAAAACTATAGTCAGAGCCTAAATTTGTAAATAAACTAAATATTGATTTTAAAAAAATTATTTTGATTTGAAAACAGTTTCCAAACCTAATTGAGAACTATTTCCAACTATCTAAACTCTTTTAATAAAATTTAATTGGGAATTTTTTTCAATAAATTATGTTTTTTACTTATTATAATTTTAAAGGACTCCTTTTTAAATTTATATAAGTATAAAATTCTAATCCAATTAGACAACTATTTCTAATATAATTAGAATTAATTTTCTTAATTAGAAAATTATTTTCTAATATTAAAGGAAACTACTTTCAAAATAAAATAAAACACTTTTGAATTTAATTAAAAAGTTCTTTACATTATTTATTTAGAGATTACTTTCTTAATTAATTAGAAAATCTCTTTGATAAATTAGGAAACTATTTTCAAAATATTAAAGAAAGCACATTTTCTTAATTAATAAATGAAACACATTTCAAAATTAACCAAGAAAATTACTTTTCTAATAAATTAAGAAACTTATTATTCATAAATAAAGAGAAATTTTAAATAAATTGAATAATAGTTCTCTAAACAAAAAGTCATAAATTTCAATCAAATTGAAATAAATAAATTTTATTAAGAAACATCATGTTTAATTATTTAAGAAAACACTTTACTTAATTTTAAGAAATCTAATTAACTAATTAATTCTAATTTTAGAAGCTATTTTTAAATTAATTAGGAATCAATATAATTATAAATCAAATTAAGAAAAATAATTAATAGAATTTTAGAATTGATTTTGAATTTAAAACTCTTTTAAATTAGAAATTGATTATGAATTATATTAGAATTAGGGTATTGTTAATCGAAGAACCAAACAAGCCCAAAACTAGGTTTAGAATACCTTATTCCAATACCCAAACAACCCTTATTCTAACTTTAGATTACATCAATCCAATAACCAAACATGTCTTATTCTTAAACTATAATAGAGTGTCTGAACACCATTTAATCTTGACTTTATATTAGTTTATTCCCATGTCCAAACACTGCTTATTTCATTCCAAGAGTAATGCTAACCTCAAATCCAAACAACTCCCTTTCTTCTTCTTAAAAACCATAGTCTCATAAGGCTGAAACCCTAGCTGCCAAGGTTCTTCCTATTGACATCGCTAACCACTCTAGCAGTTGCATCTGTGTCGCCTACACGCGTCTGCTCCTTCTCCTTGTTGTCCATTCGTTATACGCATAGCCACTACCTCCTGGAGGACCTGTTGCCTCCACTCACACCTATTCATGTTACACGTTGTTCTCCAAGTTGTCACCGGCCTTCATGCTAACTACAACGATGTGTGAAGTTGCCACTGCCCACAACCTGCCATTAGTGATCCCAGCTCATGCAAGCGATGCTTCCCTTATCTAGCCACACCTCATCCAATTGCCAATGAGGAGAAGCATCGCTAGACAACTAGATCTTCTCCAACATTGTAAACAACAACTTTATGGTAGCAACTTTTCTCAATGCCAATAGGCTTCTCCATGGTATTTAGGGGTTTTATCCCTTTTATTGTGAATTTCCATAGTCTATAGCTTGGATTTCTAATTTATTCATTTTATTTAGAATTTCTAGAATTCATCACCTAGATTTCTGATTTATAGTTTAGGGTTTGTTTATTATTAATCTAAAACATTTTCAAATTTAAGTTGAAATTTTTTGCTATTCAATTCTAAAATTATAATCAACAACAATCACATATTTTAATCAAGTTATAGAATTAAAGTCAATACTAATATTACAATTGAAAATCAAAGTCATAGTCGATCCTAACTGTAATGAATAATTATAATTTTTTAAATTTTACTTTCCCAAAACAAAGATCACCTTAATTCTATAAATGATTAACTATTAAATCATAATAAAGTATGAATCTTATTTCGTATCTTATTTTAAAGCTTGATTATCCCTCAAACCATCTCTGAAACTAGCTAATCTCAACCACCATAGCCACACAAATGTTTAGTTTTTAATGGTATCCATAAAACAAGTTGAGAGAACCTTGCAACTGTTGCAGAGAAGGTTAAGCAAGGACTGCTAGCTCCATTAGAGCTTAAGCTCTTTTATAATAAGTTCTTCACATGTTAGTAATTTAATTGATATTAAATTCTAATTTTAATTAAAATTTAATTATAATAACAATTAATTCTAATTAAATACCAATTATGTCCAAATAAGATCTAATATCTCATATTAAGCCTTATTTATTAAATATTTCATATTTAATTATTAAAATTTTCAAGCTTTACATTCAAGTCCAATTTAATTAAAATATCTTTACTCTCTTCATCTTGTTCTTTATGTATGTGACTCATTAGATTTTCAAATTTGTTGGCAATTAATACAAATTATAACCCTAAATAATATTTATGAATGATAAATTAAACTCTTTTAGTTTATCTTTAACTCTCTAATTAAACAATTTATATTCATACATCAAGATTGACGTTTAGCAACACATTATGATCACCCAAATATTTAGGAATGTTAAAATAATTTTGACTAATCTTTCTATGTATAATTTTTTCGTATAATTGAATCTTTTCATCATATAATGTTTCGATTAGACGTAAAATATGAAATTAATGTCAACTCTATTTTGAGTCCAATTATATTAATTCTCCACCATTAACTATTGATTCAATTAATGACATTTGTAAACTTTTTTATAAAATGTTATTCCATATTCACTATAAGAAAACCGTCAAGTAGCGACGGAAACTTCCTGACGGAATGTTTACTGTTTGAAAGTAGCGACGGAAAACACAATACTATCTCTATATTTGACTAATATAGCGATAGAACAAATGTCCATTGCCATATTTGGAGCGAAAAATTCTTAGCAAAATTTGGTGACGAAAATATATCGATGTAAGTACTACTGTCGGTAAATTGCTACGGAATTACTTGATCGATCGGTAAACTTGTCGTGGATAAGGAAATATTTGGCGATGACAAAATGTCCGTTGCTATTGTTGTCGGTAAGGACGCTATTTAACTTCACCGAAACGATGTCGTTTTGGTGAAGTTAAGAACGTTGTTTAACTTCACCAAAACGATGTCGTTTTGGTTTCACCGAAACGACGTCGTTTTGGTGATGTTAAGAACGTTGTTTAACTTCACCAAAACGACGCTGTTTTCGTTAAACCAAAACGACGTCGTTTCGGTTGAAGGAAAACGACGTCGTCTTGGTTACGTTAAATAATGTTCTTAACTTCACCAAAACAACGTCGCTTTTGTTTAACCAAAACGACGTCGTTTTGGTGAAGTTAGAACGTTGTTTAACGTAATCAAAACGATGTCGTTTTGGTTCAACCGAAATGACGTCGTTTCATTACAGTGAAAGAAAGTTATTTACCTTGACCAAAACAACGTCATTTCGGTCAAGTTAACTAACGTCTTAACTTAACCAAAACAACGTCGTTTTGGTTAAGTTAAAAATGCACCAACTTCCTTCCTCAGCTCTCCTGGCACGAAGCAGGCTTTTCCTCTTCCTTCGGATGCAACTCAAGCCTCTCCTCCATCTTCCTCCTCCAACATCAACTGGCGTCCGTCCTCCGATCACATGCAGCGTCTTCGGTCGGGCTTCCTTCTCATCTTCTCCGGTGGTGAGGTAAGGGCATCATCTCCTCCGCCTCTTTCGAAGGTAAGTCGTGGGTTTTGATTAAAATTTGTTTTTTTAGTCTAAGTTAATTGCATTGGTGTTGTTTAATTGGGCTTGATTGTTATTGTGTTAGGGTTTTTCATGTAAATAATGGGAAAATTTAATTAATTTGTGTTTAGATAGGGTTTAAAATTTTGTGCACACAATGTGTTCGATGGAATGCTTTGTTATATGTGATGAACTTGTTTTGTAGTTTCTTAATTATTTGTTTACAAACTATAAGGAATAGATAAAGGATTTAATTGCGTAAATAACCCTGTGTTATGCAAAAGTTGCTAAAAAACACCTGACATATAAAAATTAGCAAAAAAACCCTTGAGTTGAAATTTTATTAACTCACCGCCCCTTAAGCAAATCTGGTCAACGAATGGACTTGAAAAGTCTATTTTGCCCTTACAATTAAACCGCGCGTTAACGCTTCTACTGTCGTTAACGCTTTTATCTCTTTGTTTATTTTCTAACTCACCGCCCCTTAAGCAAATCTCAGACCGCCGTTCAATCCTCGTCGTCGTCACCACTAGATCTGTCTATCTCTTTGTTTATTTTCTTCTTTTTGCTATATTAAGTTCGGTCAACTAGGAGTACGCTTCTACTCTCTCATCTCATGCGTCGGTATGCCCTCTCTGTCGCCGTCCTCTTAAGTGTTGCAGACGTCGGTGTCTCATCAACTGGCTTTCTAGGTCTTTGCCTATTTGGTAAGATTCTATCAAATCTCTCTCTGACCCTTTAGTATTTACTGTATAATCTTCGGTTTGGACTGATGTGAGGCCGTTGTTAGAATCCAGAACCATTTCAGTGAGATCTCGTTGCTGTAGTTGTCTCGGACTTAGTTTCTGGTTTTTTGGGTTTTGCCCTCTTATTAAGTTTCTTGCTGCTTCTGATCTTTGGCTGCTTTGCTTTAGTCACACACTCACATTTTGTACGGTGTTTCATTCTTCAATCCAGGAACTTTGCTTCTTTGACTTTAACCATAATGAAATCTGAAGAAACATGTCAGTAAACAATGTGAGTGTGTATCTTGTAGATGATGACTTTGAAGGTGATTTTCAGAGCTTGAAGGAGGAGTCAGATGTCGAGGAGGACGATGATGATGCCTTGACCGATATCAAGCCTTTTGCTTTCTCTGCTGCTGCCTCTGCTCCTAATCCTACCGTGGTGTGCAATCGTGGTCAGTCACGAGGTGCTTCAAATATAAAATCTGTTGAATTCTCTTTTGATAATTAAATTGATACTTATCTGTTGGGTTCTTATATGCAAATAAAATGGATAGGATAAAATTGAGATAATTTTTGCAAATTGATTCATGTTGGATTGCTGAATTGCCCTTTTATTTTCAGGATGGACATTTGGCACTATTTACACTTGTGGGTAGGTGGTCAGTTTCGGAGATGTGAAGACAAATCAGTGGAGCATGTTGGAGGCAGTGTTCACAAAGTCAAGGTTGATCTAGACTACTTCTCAGAGATGGGTTTGTTTGACTTTTATAAGTCATGTGGTGGGACTGGGATGATTAGAGAATTACGGTATTTGAAACACGGATATGAATTGTCTCAAGGTCTAGTAAAATTGAAGGTGGGCCATCTATAATACAGATGCAAGAGGATTGCAAGCACCACTCAAATATTACCATTTACTCCTTGAACATAGGAGATCCAATAGGCATAGAAGGAGCACCAATATACTTACTCACTTGAAGATTCGAAGCTAATGAGCGATGCATGTACGAGGACGAAATTATACATAATGTTGATCCAAAAGTTACTGAAGTAGAGAAACAAACTGATGAAGAAGTTGATATTCCAGAAATTCACATTCCTGAAAACACTCAACACACACCTGAAGGTGAAGATCCAAACCAGTTTAATTGCTTGTTTGAAGATGGTGAATCACATGTTGAAGATGAACCACAGAATGAGAATTATGATGCAGGAAATGAAGGTGATACAGAAGATGGAGTAGATGATGAAGTTGGAGAGGAGGAATCACATGTTGAAGATGAACCACAGAATGAGAATTATGATGCAGGAAATGAAGGTGATACAAAAAATGAAGGTGATACAGGAAATGCAGGAAATGATGAAGTTGGAGAGGAGGATAGAGTAGAAGAAAATGAAGACAATTTGGATGCTGAATTTGACAGTGATCCCAATGATGTGGAATGGGAGGTGAGTGACATAGAAGCAAGTGATCTTGATGAAGATCAGATGTTCCTAGTATTTGTTTTGAAGATGTTGAAGGGTCATCGAGGATGATGTATTGCTGCAAAGAGACATGAGTAAAGAAGCAAGAAGATTGAAGTTAACAGAAATAAGGAGGAGGAGAGTTGCCTTCAGAAGACAAGCTCCTGAAGAAGAGGAAATTGCACCTAATACTGGAGACCCTAATGATAGAGGTTGGTATTCAGATGCAGACGGGGATGAGACATTTGATAGACCTCCTGCATCAGATCATGACGAACCACAGTTTGTCATATTCAAAGAAGGTGACATCATTGAAAATCTGAAATTACATGTTGGTTTGAGGTTTGATTCAGTGGAAGTATACAAGGAAGTATTTACTGATTGGAGCATAAGGAAGGGTTTCCAGCTGCATTTTGAGAAATGTGAGAGTCTCGTGGTAACAATAGTGTGTGATTCAAAGAACGCAAGTGGAGAATCCATGCCTCATCATCATGGGGTTCAAGTATGTTCCAAGTGAAAACACTTGAAAGGTAAGCACACGTGTCCAAAAAGGAACAAACAAAGGGCTAAGGCAAGGTATTTTGCTAAGAGAATGGAGCAATATGTCGAGACTTTCCGATATTAGCATTAATAGATTCATGAAAATTGCTAAGAGACGGTGGGTGTTGATTTGCAAGTATTGGGTGGCATTGAGAGTTAAAAATATCTTTGTTGAAAAATTAGAGGTGAGGATGAGAAGGAATTTGCAATGCTTTGGGACTCTTGTGAGATGTTAGAGACAAATCCGGGGAGTACAATTGTTTTGGAGCAATTGCCACACTCAGATCCTCCAAGATTTGACAAAATGTATTATTGCCTGGCAGCATCAAAACAGGGGTTTTTAACTGGTTGTAGACCATTAATTGGCCTTGATGGATGTTTCATCAAGATAGTACATGGTGGACAACTATTGGCGGCAGTTGGGAAAGATGAGAATGACAATTTATGGCCAATTTCCATTGCATATGTGAAAAGTGAGAGCATAGTTACTTGGAGGTGGTTTGTAGAGCTTCTCATGGAAGACCTTGGTAGGGAACATAGAGGAAAATGGACCTTTATCACAGATAGACAGAAAGGTCTACTTGAAGCTCTGAATCAAGTTGTACCTGAATGTGAGCATAGATTCTGTTTGAGACACTTGTATCAGAATTTTCCAGTCAACTGGCCAGGTCAAGAGCTCAAACGTCTCTTTTGGCAAGCTGCTTCTGTGGGCAACAGAGCTGAATGACATGAAGCAATGGAAGCAATCAAGGCAGCTGATCCAAAACTTGAGGAAGATCAAGTGACAGCATATGACTGGCTGATTGATGTGCACCCTGACTGCTGGGCAAGATCATTTTTTAGAACAAATTGTAAGTGTGATGTGTTGGTCAACAACTTATATGAGTCTTTTAATAATATGATTTTTCCTGCAAGAGACTGCCCTCCTATAGGTATGTTTGAGTGGTACAGGGCTAGGATGATGACAAGAATTAGGACTAAGTTCAATGGAATGGAATCATATCAGGGTGTTCTTTGTCCTAATTTTAGGTTAAAGCTAAACAAGCAGTTGGAATTAGCTAGAGACTGTAATCCATTGTTTTGTGGTAATATGGAATTTGAAGTTCTGCTTCACCATGGTGATCATGATGCTTTTATTGTGAAATTGGATGAAAAAACTTGCACGTGTGGTTTTTTTCCAATTGAATGGGTACCCATGTGCTCATGCTGCAGCCTGTATTGATGCTCAAAGAGAGCAAATTGAAAATTATGTAGATGATTGTTATAAGAAGCCAGCATATTTGGCAGCATATGCATACATGATTCATGCAGTTGGAGGCATAAAACGATTTAGGAAGACTGGAAAAGAACCACATCTTCCTCCAGTGTATAAAGTGAAAATGGGAAGGCCCAAGAAAAAGAGAAGAAAAAGTGCCAATGAACAACCTAGGACAAGTACAAGACAAGGGCTAACACACACATGTAGCAGGTGTTATCGATCGGCCATAATGTCAAGGCTGCAAGAACACACCTCATCCTAACTCAAGATTCTCCACTGTAAGTTTTATTTTATAATGTGTTGCATACTGAAATTAATTAATGTGTTGCATACTGAAATTAATTACTGTTCAATAATGTAAATAATGTATTTTTATTTGCTTTTATTTATATTGGCAGGTTGGCATTAATGCAACTGATTGTGGACCTAGGAGACCAGTATGTGATAGTTTAAACTTAATTAATATAAACATTATTTCAAATGTATTTAAACTGAGATTACCTTTGCTGTGTTCTTTTCTTTTTTATGCAGACAGCAGCAGGGAGAGGTCAACGAGGAAGGAAGAGAATCTTTAATCCTGCAAGAGCCATGGCTGCAGCAAGAGGAAGAGCAAGGGGAAGGGCTGCACCTTCAGAAGGAGCACAATCAAGTCCCATGCCACAATCTGCTAGAGGAAGAGGAACACCACAAGCTGCCACAGGAAGGGGAACACCACAATCTGCAAGAGGTAGGGGGACAACACAATCTGCAAGGGGGAGGGGAAATTCTGTTCATACATCAGCTTCACAACCACCATCTACACAGGCTTCTACAACAGTTCATACATCAGCTTCACAACCACCATCTACACAGGCTTCTACAACAGTTCATACCTCAGCTTCACAACCACCATCTGTGCCTCCAAGAATTGGCTCTACTCAGGCAGGTCCTTCTGCAAATCCCAAAAGAAAGTGGAACAAGAAAACAACAGAGGCTCAAGCATTTCAAAATACACAGGCAAGAGCCAAAGAGAGAAGGAATCAAACCCCATGGAAGCCATAATGTAATTTGAATTTTCAGATATGTTTTTAGGGTATTTGGATGTGAAATGGATAAACAATGTGGCCTGAAGTGTTTTTTTAGTTTGTGTCTTTGATGACTTTTGTCATGTGGGTGGTGTGCCCCATGGTTGTTGGCATTATTCAATGCCAACTTATTGCTTTTCTTAAAGACTTTGAACAACTCCCTGTGCTTGTCTTTTTTGTTAATGGGAATTGATGCTTTTGACTACTTTATTGTAGCTTGTGTTGTGGTTTCTTTTTTAGTGTTTTAAATGGAAATTGATGTTTCATCATAATTTAACAAATTCTGCAAAAAACAAGTGTAACACCCAAATACCCCCTGGGAGGATATGTAGATGCCACCCAATACAGTACAATCAAATCAGACTAGTTTACACACACAACATCTCAAACAGTGCTTCCAATACATCACATCATACTGTCAAAAACAGAAATTAAAGTTATTACAGGCCCAAAAATGTTTACTAAAAACATGCTCAACAATACAAAAACAGTCTCCTTTGGCTAATGCAGTTGACTCGTCCCAGTCTTTAAACTCTTCGCTCTGAACCTACACGGGGCAAATCCACCGTGCTAAGCATATAGCTTAGTGAGTAATAACTAATCTATCTTAACCGATTTCAGAGAACAGAAAGAATGCATTTCAGAACAGATTTGTATACTAAACAGAACGGCAAAACACAGGAGATCCTTCAGAATCAGAATAATCAGTCAGATATCAGAATACAGAACAAATCAAACTATAAATCCATGAACAAAAATAGGAACGGGACTTATACAGGAGAGACCGAAGTCTCGACACCGAAGTGTCTCAGGAGAGACCGAAGTCTCAACACAAATGTGTCCATGAGCAGCTGCAGACCCTTCTAGGCATGCCTATTTACCCACAACTAGGACTTAACAGTTTTACAACAGAACAAGATCATTTCAGTCATTCATGTGTAGGCAAATAGCACTCCCAATAAATCAATCATAGACATCATCTAGGTTGACTTACAAAATTTATCATTACCAAAATTTACTTACCTCAAGCACTTACACTGAAATTTTCTACTTATATTTCAGATCGAAATTATCGACCAGATTATTTATCAAATTATTGACATTCTTGAAAGTCCCGACATCGACCTTAAATCGCCTTACTATTTATTGCCTCGAAGTCCGGCAATATCTGGCGATGGTCGTTCCTCTATAATAGGAACATGATACAAATTATGATTGTGCATAATTCTTGTATGATAAATGAGTATGATGCATGTTCATGCAAATTTCCGGATTCTTCTCTCGTTTAAAAATACGTATTACTATTCACAAATCGTATTATTCTTGCTTCACACATACGCATCGGATCATCGTTCACTATTCACTATTCACTATTCATCACTATGCTGCACTGTTCATCATCTTCTTCGACAAACTTTCTTCTTTTCTTTTTACTTTATTTCACTTTCCTTTCTTTTCTTCTCAATTCTTCTCAATTCTTTTAGCATCATCACTTAAAAACTAACCTATTTAACAAATCTAACCTATCAGAATCATCCAAATCATCAAATATTATCGATCTAAAAATTTCTTTTACCAATATCGATCTCATCCGACTATCTTTATAAAAGACAAGAATGCACCATAGATTCATTATCAAAAGGACTAACCTCGTGATCTGCAGCAGAAAAGCGGTCGAATCGATCGGCGGAGAGCATGAACAACACCGATGAACGCTATCGGTTACATCTCAAAATAATTAATCAACCCTTATATATTCGTCCACTTATTCAATTAGTACTATTCAGATGAATAGTTAATTACCCAAAATACACTTATGAATTCTTAGAACAAACAAATACCCGTAATTCCCATGACTTCAAAAATTCACCAAAATTCGTCATAAAATAATGACTTCCAAATAATTGTTCAAAAATACTAAATACGTCACCAACAATTTCTAAAATCATCAAGTATCCAAAAATTACTAAAATTATCTTAATACAGTCCGAATCAATCCGAAGTGTCATTAAACCAATGTACCCGAAAAATGCCATGAATGTATGCCAAAATGTCAAAGAGACATAACATAAATCGGACTAAATTTGCTTCATATGCTAACCCCTGATTTGGGGCGTTACAACAGGTCTATTTAGAAGTCCAATTTTTCCATGAAATTTGCTGAATTTTTTGCCAATTTATGCATGAATTCTGCTGAAATATTTTGCTAGATTCACAGTGATTTTTTTTGGAAGCAATAACACTGTAATTTTAGAAAACAAGGTTTATAGTTGAGAATTACATTCATGATCAGTATTATCAAACTAATGTAAAGCTTCATTAATTGAAAATTAGATTTACAATATTAATTACGTATACAAAGTCATAAAGTTAAAACACGAACCATCCTATCTAATATAATAATTTTCCTAAGCGAATCTTCATTTTAGCAATAAAATTACAATCAAGATAAACATTCCTACACAAATCACCCTAAATTTACACTTTGCTTCTCATTGGTTTTCAAATTGCACTTTCAATTTTAGACACTTTGGACATCACCTCCACATCTTCACTTTCAACTTCAGGTTCCGATTCCACAGAAATCGGCTTCCATTTTGCTTCTTTTGGAAAAACCCAACTAAAATAGGAGCATTTCATATAGGGACAATTATAATACAACAAACCATAAGATTTTTTGCCTTCATCTCGAACAACTTTAATTACACACGTTCCCCTACAGTAACAGTTCGGCGGCATGGGATACCGGACTTCAAGCTCAGCCATGGGTTTCTTCTTCCTGAGGTCGCCGTAGGTTGAGTTGGACGCCATCTCTGTGAATCTCGAACAAGAAAGAAGAATAAGAAGCCGATTTGGTTGAGTTGGGCCGTAGGTTGAGTTCAATGTCAGAGGTCTTCTTCGTGAAATAAAACACATATGTAAACACAAGAAATGCGCAACCCACTACGAAACAAAACAATCACCATGGGCATGTAAATAAATCGTAGCATCATAACGTTCAAAAGTAAGAAGGAGAAAAAGGAAACCTAAAAGATAGGAATGGTGAAAGGCTCAAAGAACTTTTCGCTCAGTCATTGTAATAGTCCAAGAAAGAAGAATTAATGGTATTATGGTCATTTCACAGGCAAATAGGCTATAAAATTCGCAGTCAGCGCGCGTGGAGGAACAACACACGGCTAAGGGTTTTTTCTCCAGTAAAATTGAAAACATAAGGTTAATAGAGTAATATTTTATATCTCAGGGTTTAATTAACTACTTTCGTATAACATAGGGGTCACTACAGCAATTTTGTCATAGATAAAGTATCAACTATATATCCTGTATTTTTCATTAGTTTTGTTGATATAATTTGATGGATTACCATATATTGGATGCATCAATATTTGAATTAATTTTAACTTTCTACTAACTTAATATTTATTTGCTTTATTGGCCCTTAACTTAATAAGAATATTGAAAAAATTAATATTAAGCATTAAAATATGACTTATCTAAATAATAATAACAACCAAAACCAAAATAGAAGATAATAACAATTTTAACTTGATTTTTAAAAACAAAGAAAAAAAATATTTAGATGTTTTATGAAAATGGTGCAAAATGCTTATTATTACATACTAAGCAAAATATTGCAAACAATTTTGGCTACATTTTCTCACATTTGTAGTTAAAAATGCATACTTATAAAATTATCAAAACATAGCAAATAATCTATAATCATGATAAAATAAAACATAGCTAAATAATATTTGCTATTTTTTCATTGCCTATCTCTTTTATAAAATTCTTTCATGCCAATATTAAATTTTTTATATATATGTAGCTACATATTAAGCTATTAGAAATATGTCCTTATTTTATTAGTTAAAAGATGTTCATATTTCTATAATGTTTATATTTATGTTATGAGTTGAAAAATTTATATATGGATTATACCTTTTCATTTGGCCACGTATCCACCAAAATTGCATAAAGTTTCATTTATTAGTATAGATTAAATACTTAAGTGAGGATTCCATAAAGTGATCATAACCTAAGCAAGAGATTTTGGGTTACCCTAAATTATCTAGTTAATCAAGTAGTTATTTATTGAAATTTTAGATAAAAGTTGAAGTTGTTTATGTCATTAATTGGTATAAGTTCATTTTCTTATAGGTTATGAAATATAATTGCTTTATAAGGTATTAGAAGAATTTCTTCAAATGACTATTAACATAATTTATAAATTAAAAATAAATGCATGTTTTATAAAATGAGGTGAAACAAAGGTAAGTAAAATATTAACTTAAGCATAATACAATTTAGAAATTATTATTTTAAGGAAAACTAAGGACATTTAAAAGAAAAGTAAAGAACATGAAGGTTGACATTGCTTTATTGTTGAAAGAGACTAAAGAGTTAAACATTAGCTACCAAATAATAGTAAATATTACTATAGAAGTTCTCATCATTGTTATGGATCAACTTGCAAATTATGATATAAGAAAATAGCTATATACTTTCAATTGTCTTGTTTTAGGGTGTTGTATGAACTATTAATAATAAACATATTTAATTGCTAATTGTTTTTTTATAATGGTGTTCTATACTTTTATAATTTCTTCAAATTTTATGGAATTTGCATAATTAATTGATATCATAAAATGAATATGGAAACTTAGGTATCATCTCTTAATTAATTTTAGATATCAAACTAGCAATATTATAACAAAACATAATACATTATCATAATATCAATATATGATGATAGCATCATTGTAAACATACAATGAAATTGCAACATAAATTTCATGGTTTATATATTCATTTATAAAATTGAACTTAGAGACATAATTGAACTTATTTGAATTCATTGTATGATCATTGTATATGCATTCGCCATAATAACGATATATCACCAAAAAACTCAAAACATAGTTTAACTTAGTTATCTTAGTACATGGATTTAATTATAATATCGATATTTATTTATAGTTACATATTAAAATGTTAACATATACTTAACTAAGAAAATTATCTTATCTTATAATACAATATAGATGATAATGCAGAACATTAAATACCTAACTTAAGTTTACTTAATCAATTCATATTTTAGAACTCACATATGATATGTTAAGACAAATTGAGTGAACACATCATTTCTTCAAGTTATGCCATACTACTCAACTCTTTTACCCTTTAATATACTTTACATCAACATTAATATTTTCAGCCTTGAGCTCTCAGTTATTACCAAGATAAATTATTTAAAACTTGTCTCACTTTCATTCGTATAAAGTAACAAAGTTGATTACCTATGTAGGAAGATTACAAAGTTGATTATCTATACGGAAGGATCAATTACTCACTAAGAGCATGCACATAGACTTGTAAGTATCTAAACTTGACACTTATTTTGTATATATTTTGCTTTGTTGTATTGTACATAATGATTATGGTATAAATGTCTGGTGCCATATATGGTTGTGTTAAGTTATTTTCTTTGTTCAACAGGGGGCAAATATCATAAAAATAGAAGAAACTCTGTCAAAATTTTTATAAATTGTAGTTCACATTTGACAATTTAGGTTATACATGTAGGAAAAGTCATTGGACATCAAGCCTACACCTATCCAGCTGTTTTTGCACACCCACACGAAGAAACATGATGGTGTGACATTCATCAACACCCGATGTAGAGAGCTGAATGTATGTGAAATTAATACATTTTTATAATTTCTTAACAATAATCCCTTACTAATGTAAACTTTGCTTCCTAATAGAACCAAATATAATAAATCATTCAGCAATAGTCTCAGGAGAAACAACCTATAAATGAGACTCAGACGTATCTTGATGTTGTGAGGAATCGTCGTGGATGGATATTTGGGCTAGGTTCATATGCGAACACATGTTATTCGTGCTCTTCCCTGTCCAATACAGCAGCATTTGTTAGGCCAACACACAACAATGAAATAACAGATAACTAAGATGAGAGAGAAGATGGAGCAGGTGGCAAAGATGAGAGAGGAGATGGAGTAGGTGACAAAAATGAGGCAGCAGATGGAGCAGATGGCTAAAATGAGAGAGTAGATGGAGCGGATAACTAAGATGAGAGAGGAGATAGGGCGGATGGCTAAGATGAGAGCAGAGATGGAGCAAATGGCTAAGATGAGAGAGCATATGACTCAGCTTAGATAGGAGATGGAACAGTTGAAGGGGAGGCTTAGCAGTTCTGAGCACCCATGATCTCCACGACATTAGCTTGTCCTTGTCATTTGCTTTCAATTACAAACATAAGTTATGTACACTGTAATGTTTTTATTATCAATTAATTTTCTGATTAATCAAATTATATATATATATATATATATATATATACAAATTAATTTTTTATGCACAAATAATTAGTAACTCTTAACATTATGCATTTATTACAACATCATGAAATTGGAATTTATTAAAAAATTTTCTAACCTCCTATTACAGACGGAATAAAAATACCTTAAAAAATTTATACTTTTTACCGACGAAAATACTATCACAATCGATAAGTAAGATGCGTTTCTTGTTCATTACCTTCGGTTTACCGACAGAATTTTGTCCGTTGGTAAATGTTACCGACGGAAATTTTCCGTCGGTAATATTTACCGATGTAAAATTGATCGTTGGTAATATATTTTGGGTCGTTGGTAAATTACCGACGGAATATTACCGCCGGTAACTTTAACTACAATCCTTTTAACGATGATTTTGTCCATCTGTTTTTCGTAGGTAAATCATTTTACCGACTAAAATTGATCGTTTATTGACGGAATAGTCCGTCGGTAAATAACTGATTTCTTGTAGTGATTGGACAAGAATTTCTTAAATCAATACTAATCGAGAACATTGAGACATTCTTCTTAATATCTTTAGGGTGATGAATCATATCTTGATCATTCAACTACTTCTATATAGTTCAAATTATATCTAATGACTACTGACTGAGCTATCCTTAACTAATAATCCCTATACAAGATAACTTTGGAGATCTCAAATTAAAAAATCACTTATACATTTATCACAATCAAAATTCCCAATGACATATATACAAGTAATGTTTCAAATAAATTTCTCATTAGGGTCAGTTCAATGAATTTATTCTCTAATAAGCACCCATATATTTATTTAAGTATCTCTATACTTTAGTCCACAAGATGACTACTTTCTTCATAAGAAAAAATATAACGTGTACTAGCTTTTTTATGTTCTATTAATGTTTAGTCTTAATAGAACAATAACTGTGAACAAGTTATGGATAATATATAAATACAATACAAGAGGAAAAGTCTTGAAGTAACTGATAAAAATTGTTCATTTATGATCATAAAGTTATAAGTTTGAATTTCAGAAATAATCTCTTTGTAAAAAATACAAGAAAAAGGCTACGTACATCGATGACCTCCTCAGACTCTATAATACTCCTATTGTTAAGAGATCGGAACTACTAGTTGTTTGGATTCTAAGGTGGTCTTGTTGACGAGAACTATATATATATATAGGAATTGGCGAATATTTATATCCATTCTTCTGAAATGCGCTTAGGACTGGGAGATTTTTCGTTGGCTGGAACTTGGAACAGATAAGGAGCACTTGTTGTTTAAATTATTATATCCAAAAAGTTAGAAAGGAGAAAGTAGTAAGGAAGCAGAGCAGGGAAATGAGGAGTGGAAACGCATATGATCAATAAAGGACAGTTTCCAAGTGGTATCAGATTCCACTTCTGTCGTTCTGATAAAGGAATCAGAGCACATCACATAAAGCCCCACTAAGAAAAGAAACTCTGCCTTTTGAGTAGGTTTTTGTCGGAAAGGCAAATTGTCATCCTCCTTTTCGAGTTGCTTTTCAACATCAAAACCCATTTCGTGCTTTAGGCTTTCGCTTAAGCCTTACTGGTGAGAAAAATTTGGCATAACATTTACATCTGTATCTTTCAAATGGAAACAGCGTTGGTGTAGGACATTGGCGAGGTTAGGTAAGCATTGTAGTCCTAAGAACTTTATGGTTTTGTCCTAGTATATGTAAGTGGTACAGTTGTAGGGTGGTTCATGTCATAAATTCAGAGAAAAGTTAAAATCAGGTATGAGAAAAATCCATTTGAAGTTCCAATTCAATAAATAGGCTTACATGTAAATTGCTGGCTATGATTCAATGCCACTACGCTCAAAACAGTAAGGTTCTAACTTATGTTTGTGCAGAAGGAGAACATGTCATGTGCTTCTGTTATCTTGGCATTAATATTGAGCCATCTGGTCAAACTTGAAATATGGGTCCATGTCCCCTTTTTCCTTCTGGTTAGAACTTAGAACAGTTATGTACACCGTCCTTAATTCTGTACTATTTCTACTTCAGACATTTTATAACCAAATTTGTTAAATAAGAGTGACTTACCTAACACTTGGATGGGAAATTTAAGTTTGTTTTCACAGCAAATGCATGTCGAGTTACGAAGATACGGTATTGGCGGCAAAATTTATGAGCTGGCCCAATCCACTATTTAATTTGTTAAGAGTTTCACTTAAAATATACAATTTATAAAATATTACCAAAAAAAAAAAACATAGTGAGAGTTTTGATGTGGAATTTGGTTTTTAAAGAAAGAGCATTTTCTCAAATGATACGCTTTCCCATAAAGAAAATGTAGAAATATGTGATATTCTAGTGGTAAGCATCACAGTGATAAAAAGGAAAACAAGCGGTGACAACGACGGTGGACTAATTGGTTTAAATTTCTCACTTAAGACTCCCTCATTAAAAAATGTTTCGAGTTCGAGTCATACTAAAGGAGAAGAAATAAGTATGTTCTTATTGATGATCCTCTAGTCTCTGGGTAAATCTCCTTGATCGGATTAATTACGGACGCCTCACTTCCAGTGACAGTGTGGGAGTTTGAGCTGCTAGGGAACTTAGGAGTTGATGGGAACCTGATGTTTAATCATCAGCTGAACAATCTAGAGTATGTGAAGACTCCTTGTGCGCAAAAGTGTACAGGCTACGTAGGAACCTGAAAGATCTTGGAATTCTAGAGTTACATCCTCTAGACTCTTAAGGTGGGATCGTAGGAGATTAGGATTAGTCTGACTAAGTCAAGATACCTAATGTAATAAAAAAAAAAAGAAAAGAAAAGAAAACAAGTGGTGATAAGAAGAGTATGTACGGACACGGGTTCTCCTGCATTGGCAGAGTGATGACTGACAAAAACTGAATGGGCGGCAAAGTTGAGCTGGACTTTTATGCTTGTGTTTCCCTTCTCATACCCATTTGTATTAAAGTCAGTCTACCTCTGCCTAGTCCTTATCTTATCTTCACTTCAGTGTTATTTATTTTAGCCTTCAAGTTAAGAAAATGTTACATTTGACGTTTATCTTGGGAGAAAGATTGGATATCGCTAATAAACTCAACTTCCGATATCACATCAAAGGAAGAAACTTTCTTAAAGACTACGGAGGTGACATCAATCTCGTAAATTAGCGCAAGGCATACGGGAAGAATCCAGTTGTGGTGAGGTTGTCTTCTTCTTTTCGTCTTTACTTTACCACACATGCAAGTCTCAACTCAGATCTTAATATAATTTGAAGTACAAAATCTCTCGTTAATTGTTACACGCACATGTCCTCTAACGAAATCTTCAAATTTTGTACAAGGGAATTCGTTACTGCAGTTGATTTTCTTTTGTCGGATCCGTACAATGAATGGAAGTCAACATCTACGACCAGAAATGATTTCACTCAATCAAACGGCTGAGGAGGACAGATTTGAGGATTAAAAGGACGGAGGAGAACCCATTCCGAACTCCCATCATGATTCATGACAGCAGGATGGATTAGGAAATATGAGGTGTCCGGCCTTGGTACGGGTTCGTACGACCCATAGTGGAGCGAAATGGGACAGACACAGACCTAAAGTGATTGAAATGTTTTAAAATTTAATTTACTTTTTTGGTCCAGCCAATAGGACATGTCCCACATGCGATTGTGGGGCCACTCGCTGTTTTGTCATGCTCCTGCCCATTCACATGCACTTGTTAACGAAATCATCCCTAAACTTTAGCCTAAATATTTTGTTAACTACTTCATGTGACGGGTTGAAAACAGTAGTCAAATGAAGTTGTCCGGCGGAAGTGGGTCTCTAGTTAGGATTTTTGCTGGGGTGTGAGATGGAATATATAAAGTTGAGATCTAACTAACACAAATAATACTTCTTCCTCGTCACACAAAAACAATCTCTTTTTATATAAGGGTAAGATTTATAACTTTATGACGTGACTTTATTAGGGTTTCATACGTGCGCATTGGTTACATCTAAGTTCATAGAGTCAAAATATTCGCTTACCATCATTGACGTCTGATTTAGAATACCAGCCAAGCCAAAGCCAAAATTACGATAATTTTGCCCAGTTTTAGGGTTGAAGTAACCGTTCAACAAACCATGAAGTGGTGTGTACGACACTCACCCAGTTAGGATTTTATTATGTCAAATCAAATCATTTGACATGAGTTTAGAGGATGTCATGTCGTTTTGGACATTGGATAAAATTGGAAAGTGGACAGAGTATCCCCACTGGACACGCACATGAAAATGGTAATCACTATGTCCTTTGTTAAGTTGATATGCTGGTTACCTATACAGACTACCAAACAATACGCGTATGGCATACCAATTCAACACATATCGTCTTGAGTTAATTAAAAAATAGCGTAATTGTTCAACGGAAGTAGTATTTAATAATACTAAAATAAAAATATTAGAAGCATACAGCTCATTGTGTATCCATTCATGAGTACCATGAACCAGAACAGAAACATAATATCCAGGTGGGTTGACGCTAGTCATGGTCAAGCCCAGGAAACACACAAGCTTATTGCCAATGTTTGATCTTAATCTTCAAGCTAGGATTTAAATTTTTTGGAAGAGTCATTTAATATAATTGCCGTAACAAAAAATAGAGTCTGAATTTTTTGTCTAATATTATAACATTTTATTTTATCTCATAAATATCAACTATTTATTTATACAAATTTTATGTTTTTTTCTAGCGCTTAATTTTGATGACCCAAAGGTCTTTGAAGGTACATAAAGTACCCACTGCCTACAGAATTTAACAATTTCAAAAGGGACACTTGTCCGCCAGTCATGGCGAGTTACCTTCACCCCAGACAAAACGTGGCCTTTCACCCCAAGTCGAAACGATTGGTAAAAAAATTGAAAACTACAGGATAGGGTCTCAGGCTCCGTGGGTGCATGTGCAGTTTATTCATGACTTTGGTTTTCTGTCCTTATTCATTAAATATATATTTTATAAAATCAAAAACAAAAATTATTGGTGGTGTAAATATTTGGTTTTCTGTCCTTATTCATTAAATATATATTTTATAAAATCAAAAACAAAAATTATGGAAGGTGTAAATATCGAAACAGTCCCTTCACAACATCAAATTCTCTATTTACCCCGCGGCCGCGGACCTAGTACGTGAGCCAGCGTCAGTGTCGTGGACCATTTTGGAAATAAAAGGACTCCGATAAAAAAGAGGCTTTAGTTTTTGGATGCGTCCTTAAAAGCCGAAGGAAGTCGCTGAATGAAAAGAATAACATAGATTTATATGACTGTTACTTGCACTCTCTATGCCATTACGCTTACGGTTTGGTTTCTAATCATCTTTTCTTTGTAGATTTGGTGCTGGTGGGTTATCCTCATTTTGGTCCCAAACTGTGTGCTTGATTCCGTTGAAAATCTCTGCTCTCTGCTCTTTTGTGCTGTTTTTCATGGTGGTTCTGGAGTGAAGTTTAATCTTTTGATTGCTTCTTACCTGGGGAGATTTCAAGGAGAGGATGGGGGACAAGAATGAAGTTCTGGACGCTGTGTTGAAGGAAGTTGTGGATTTGGTAATAGATCTGAACCGACATTGAAACTTTTCTGGTTTTCTTTCTGTTTGAGCTGGTGTTTTGTTGTGTCTTAAAGATTTGAGTTTTATTGGAATGCAGGAAAAATTACCCATTGAGGAAGTGTTTGAGAATCTGAGATGTAGCAGACAAGGTCTCACCACTCAAGCTGCTGAAGAGAGGCTGGCCATTTTCGGTCACAACAAGCTTGAGGAGAAACAGGCTTGTGTCTTGTTATATATTTAAGCCATTTTCCTTCTCGTATGGTCTTGTGGATTTGCAATAACTTTAAATTCACTCACCGGTTGTATTTCAGGAGAGCAAATTCTTTAAGTTTTTGGGTTTTATGTGGAATCCTCTTTCATGGGTTATGGAGGCTGCTGCTATCATGGCAATTGCTCTTGCAAATGGAGGAGTATGAACTTGCATTTAGGCGTACTTTTTTCTTATTGTGATTTTACCGTATGGAATCTGCTTTGAGATTCTATTAAGTTGGTTCCTTTTGTAAACTTTAGGGAAAGCCCCCGGATTGGCAAGACTTTGTTGGTATTATCACTCTGCTTTTGATCAACTCAACCATAAGCTTTATCGAGGAAAATAACGCTGGTAATGCTGCTGCTGCTCTCATGGCTCGTCTTGCTCCAAAAGCTAAGGTATTAACTAATAGTATATCCTTGTCGTGGTTTACCTAAATTGGGGTAGTTATCATTTAATATATTTGGAACCTTGTCATAAACACGAATGAACTTTGATTAAGAACCCAAAAACACAATAAGTACAACCATGATTGAATGCTTGTGTGAATTCAAAGTGCATGTATTGTGGTAATGAGCCCTTCAACTCATCTCTGGTTTTGATAAAGGTCCTTCGAGATGGAAGCTGGAATGAGCAGGATGCTGCTATTTTGGTTCCTGGTGACATCGTCAGTATAAAACTGGGAGATATTATTCCAGCTGATGCTCGTTTGCTTGAAGGTGATCCACTTAAGATTGATCAGGTGGGTCTTTCATTCTAATTGCTTTTAATGCGAAAGTCTGGTTGACTTGGTCTAGTACTCTAGTTGTTGCTGTCTTCCTGATGTCTTAAATCTTTGCTCTTACAGTCTGCACTTACTGGTGAGTCCCTTCCGGTTACAAAAGGTCCTGGAGATGGCATTTACTCTGGTTCTACTTGCAAACAAGGAGAGATTGAAGCAGTGGTCATTGCTACTGGTGTCCATACCTTCTTTGGAAAGGCTGCTCACCTTGTGGATACCACTAACCAAGTTGGCCACTTCCAAAAGGCAAGGAGGGATAAACGACAGGACCTTTGTTATCCGAGTTACGATGTATGACTGATTTTGATTAATATTCTGTGTAACACGATATGTAGGTATTGACTGCAATTGGGAATTTCTGCATCTGTTCGATTGCTGTTGGCATGATCATAGAGATCATTGTTATGTACCCAATACAAGATAGGAAATATCGTCCTGGAATTGACAATCTTCTTGTGCTTCTCATTGGAGGAATTCCAATTGCCATGCCTACAGTTTTGTCAGTGACCATGGCAATTGGCTCTCATAGGCTTTCTCAGCAGGTTCGCTATGATCTTGCAATGGTTTTGTTTACTATATATTGATGAGTTTTCAGCAGAAGATGATGGGAATAGATTGATTAACAGGGAGCTATCACGAAGAGAATGACTGCCATAGAAGAGATGGCAGGCATGGATGTTCTTTGCAGCGATAAAACAGGGACACTGACATTAAATAAACTCACAGTAGACAAAAATATCATCGAGGTTGGTTAGAGAAGCCATTGTTTAAAGTTCAGTGAATCAGTGTTATTATTCTAAAATTTTCACTGTACGTCAGGTTTTTGCCAAAGGAATAGATGCAGATACAGTAGTTCTGATGGCCTCTCGTGCTTCTAGAACTGAGAATCAAGATGCAATAGATTCTGCTATCGTTGGCACGTTGGCTGATCCTAAAGAAGTAATTCACTGCCATGATTTTCTCTTTACTTTTGGTTAAATCTTTTTATTACTTTCGGCTTGTTTTCTACCTATTTGTTTTTTATTCATTTTTCCATCTTTTGTTGGCCATATGTTCTAATATTTTTGTGTTAAAAAAAGGCACGTGCTGGGATTCAAGAAGTTCACTTCCTTCCTTTTAATCCTACTGATAAGCGTACCGCCTTGACTTATATTGACGGTGAAGGGAAAATGCATAGAGTCAGCAAAGGTGCACCAGAGCAGGTATATTGCATGGATTTTACACCTTGGCCTCTGGCTCTTGTGAGTTCTTGCACTAATTCTTATCTTTCAATGTGGTCCTTTTAGATTCTAAACCTTGCCCACAACAAGTCAGACATTGAGCGAAGAGTTCATGCTGTGATTGATAAGTTCGCAGAAAGGGGTTTACGCTCCCTTGCTGTTGCATACCAGGTAATAGGAAGCCTTTTGAATCCCTTATGGTTTTGTGTTTACTGTGTTATATTCTTACTATACCTTGTTATTGTTTAAGGTTTCTTATATTATTGTCTTTCATTGGTTACTTGCTTCTATGATACAGGAAGTTCCAGACGGAAGGAAAGAGAGTTCTGGGGGCCCCTGGCAGTTCATTGGCCTCATGCCTCTTTTTGATCCACCCAGACATGACAGTGCAGAGACAATAAGGAGGGCTTTAAATCTTGGTGTAAATGTGAAAATGATTACAGGTCTGTTCTTTTCTAAGTGGACCCCTTCAAAGTGTGCAGTTCTGTAAATATTCTGAAGGAAAATTTGTATATGGGTTTCCCATCTTCCATTAAGCTGAGTGTGCAACGTTGGTTGTTAAAAAATTCACCATAAATTCCTGAGTTGTTTTTCTGATTTTAACAGCATCCATGTTCTAAAAATGGTTAATTTATATCACCTTTCATGTTTCAAGTTGCTGAAACTTGTGGCTTTTACCAGGGGATCAGCTTGCCATAGGAAAGGAAACGGGACGACGATTGGGAATGGGAACCAATATGTACCCTTCATCAGCATTGTTAGGACAGGACAAGGATGAGTCTATTGGTGCTTTACCAATTGATGAACTGATAGAGAAAGCTGATGGATTTGCTGGTGTTTTCCCTGGTAATTTCTTTTACCTTTTCCCCTTAGTAGTTGAGTTTACTTCACTTTGGATATCCAGCTGGTTAATGGAATTCAATAAATTGGTCCATTGGATTCAAATCTTGGATTTAGTGTTCCTTGCTAATAACTAGTTGTAGCCAAAATTCCAATAAAGGTATGCAGAATTAACTAGTTTGATATATGGTGTTATTTCAGAACACAAATATGAGATTGTGAAACGATTGCAAGCTAGAAAACATATCTGTGGGATGACTGGGGATGGAGTTAATGATGCACCTGCTCTTAAGAAGGCTGATATAGGGATTGCTGTTGCTGATGCAACTGATGCAGCTCGTGGTGCTTCTGATATTGTCCTCACTGAGCCTGGCCTTAGTGTTATCATAAGTGCTGTGTTGACAAGTCGGGCAATATTCCAGAGGATGAAAAATTACACAGTAAGTGTTGACTCTCGTGATTTTCTCATGGACAAACTTACTTAGAAATGTTGACACTATTATTCTGGATGGTTTTTTCCATTATGTTGTTTTATCCGTCCCCTTTTTAGCATTACAGTTTTTTATTACCTATTAATTTTTTGTTTTTTCATTTTCTGTTTTTTTGCAGATCTATGCAGTTTCTATTACTATTCGTATTGTGGTAAGTTAGGCTGCCTCAACTTTTTTCTTTTTTTTGAAAAATGCCTCAGCTGTTTTGTTAGTAATATGGATGAACCTTTTCTATCATGTTATCTTATTTGCATTTGAATTATGAGAAAGCTTTCTCATTGAAAATTTTCATCATTTCTGTTACTGATTTTCTTTTATTGTACTTGTGGCAGCTTGGTTTCATGCTATTGGCCCTAATATGGAAGTTTGATTTTCCACCATTTATGGTGCTTATCATTGCTATTCTCAATGATGGTTAGTTGTTTTCTTTTTCCACTTTTGCAATCTTTGTACCTGTGAGATGTACACCCACACACACACATATACGAGGACCAACTATTGTATTGAGAAATAGTCCTGAAATGAACTTGAAAATATGTTGTTGGTGGTATTGGTTTGGTTGAAATGTATAACTAGGAATTCAGTTTGATATTTGTCACAGCTTGTTGCTAAACATGCAGCATTTCAGCTACTATAACTGAAACTTTTCTCTTGTGCTAATTGTTAGGAATCGGAAAGTTCATTATCTATGGTTGATAGATTGGTGTTTTGATCATAGCATGTCTTCGTTCGTTAACTATTAGACCTATGTAATTTCAGGAACCATTATGACAATTTCAAAGGATAGAGTGAAACCATCTCCCATGCCAGACAGCTGGAAGCTAGCAGAGATTTTTACCACTGGAATTGTTCTTGGTAGTTACCTTGCAATGATGACAGTCATATTCTTTTGGGCGGCATATAAAACAGACTTCTTCCCAGTAAGATGACATGACATTTATTAAGCCATGAATTTTTATGGATAAATATACAATGCAAATATATCAGATCAAAATCTGTCTTAATGCTTAAGTTTCATTGTGTTCTTTGCGTTTTTGTTTTTGGACATAATATTTCACAAGAATACTCTTTAAGACTAGAGTAACTGGAACAAATGAGGGATATATCACCTGCAGTTGAAAACAAGTTAGTTAAGATGGGGATGTCTGATGTCTTGTGCATACTGTTCTAAGCTTTACCAATTTGCAAGTTTCTTAACTAAAGTATCAGCATGTATCTGTTCATGATTTATGTTTTGACTCATATAGCTGTGAATTTTATTTCCCTGTACTCAACAGTTAATATGTGCTCCTGTTAATTGTCCAGAGGGTTTTTGGTGTGTCAACTTTGGAGAAAACTGCCCATGATGACTTCCGCAAGCTTGCATCAGCTATTTATTTGCAAGTGAGCATTATCAGTCAGGCACTTATATTCGTGACGCGGTCTAGAAGTTGGTCTTTTGTTGAACGTCCTGGGCTACTGCTTGTAGTAGCTTTTGTGATTGCTCAGCTGGTGAGGCTATTTCCTGTTCATTTGTATATAGATGCTCAAGCAACTCTAGTGAAACGGAAATGCTAAACCTTCAATTTTCTGCAGATTGCCACTCTAATTGCAGTCTATGCAAATTGGAGCTTTGCTGCTATTGAAGGGATTGGTTGGGGTTGGGCAGGTGTCATTTGGCTTTATAACATCATCTTCTACATACCACTGGACTTCATTAAGTTTTTTATAAGATATGCTTTGAGTGGAAGAGCCTGGGACCTTGTCATTGAGCAAAGGGTACTAGTTGCATTGAATTTCGTTGTGGTTCCTTAGAGCAGACTGACGTTTTAAGTCTGCATATTTATTGTATGTGTCTAATCTTTTTCCTGTGATTAATTTTCTCGATTTGTAGATTGCTTTCACAAGGCAAAAGGACTTTGGCAAGGAACAACGTGAGCTTCAGTGGGCACACGCACAAAGAACATTGCATGGGTTGCAGCCACCAGATACAAAGATGTTCACTGACCGGACTCATTTCACAGAGCTCAGCCAGATGGCTGAAGAAGCGAAAAGGAGAGCTGAAATAGCAAGGTATGCTGGAATTTTAGCAGTCCCTCTTTTCAGCTTCATACATGTTTATGTACCTGAATGCCGTTTTGTCTTGCATTGACTTATGGGGCATTTGAAGAATTGTGAGCAGCACATCTGGCAGAATCTTACCTTTTTAAATATTATCTTTTTGATGAACTCATATTTTCTATTTGAGGAATAGTCCATGCTGCCGGAAAAAGGAGTTATCACATCGTAAATTAAGCCTGCCAGATGGTGTGAAATGTTGTCAGCTTCCTCAGAAGTTATTTTGAACCTTTGTTACATATGTTGGCTTTTGGTTCATTGGAAACTTCTCTGATTGTATTATGTGTACGTGGTTGTAGGTTGAGGGAGCTTCACACACTCAAGGGTCATGTAGAATCAGTGGTGAGATTGAAAGGCCTCGACATAGATACAATTCAACAAGCCTACACGGTCTGAAGATCAGGTGTGGGGATATACAAAATAATTGTGCCTTTTGCAGTAATGAGAGTAAAGACATGTAATTGGGATATTGTAGTGAGTTTGACTTGAGCAACATTACCTAATTACTGCTGCTGCTTTACGAGTCCTCTAGCTCTTTGTGCTTTTGAGACCTTCATTTCTTGTCTCATTTACCTTTTGCAATGTATGGAAGAAGGAAAAGCTCGTCTTTCTGGCCATTTATGTCTATATCAGTAAGGTTATGGCCTGTTGGTCGTTTTCTTTACCGCATTATGTACAAACCCATATAGTTGGGTAATTACCATGGATTTAATATAGTTGGAACATGACAAACTTTCAAATTTATTGTGGTACGCTTTATGCATTTGTTGCTATTTTGCTGTCTCAAAGGCCTGTGAATTGAGAAACGAGTCAACTATGAACATAATGAAGCCTTCGTAAATGTATTTTGCATCTGTGCGTAGTGATTTCCTGAACTAATAACCTGTG
Organism: Erythroxylum novogranatense; assembly: GCA_029891385.1. Lineage (NCBI taxonomy): Eukaryota > Viridiplantae > Streptophyta > Magnoliopsida > Malpighiales > Erythroxylaceae > Erythroxylum > Erythroxylum novogranatense. The sequence goes on along the minus strand of CM057225.1, from coordinate 101,644,108 downwards.
CTTCCCAGAGCCACCTCAACTTGGATACTGCTCAACAATCTTTGGAAGTGAGATCAACGCTTAACGAAAATTAAAGTTAAATCATATATAAAACACATGCAACAAGGAGTGCGGTGAGGCCAAAAAGGTTTTTGGTAAGAATCCAATAAAACGTGTAATACCATAAAACAGATATTCATAGTATGTTTGGTCATAGAATTAGTCAACTGAATGAGCTATTCAATTATAATTTTTGAACCACACACTGCACATCAGACATGGTTTGGCTTAAGTAAAGAAAATAGATTGGATTGTTAATTATAGCTATGACCTACCCTTAGGCGTGCACCGGTTCCGGAACATATTGTTGGCATTTCTCCTTTACTTTTTGTAGATTAAGTGGGAGTTTCTCTCCCCCGCATGACTCGATTATAGTTTCCTTACTTTGACTTTGGCCGTTTTTACCAACAAAAAAAAGAAAACAGATTTAAGAACTTGCTCCTTCCGTTGGTGAACTTTTGTGGTTTTCATATACCTAGAACAGAATAAAAAATAATTTCTGTTATTTTTTTTTTTAAAAAAATAATTCCTGCTAATATTCACTGAAGTCTTGTTAAATATATATATTATATTTGTAGTTATTAGTTTTAATAGACTATTGTACAATTTGATACTTTTTCTGAAGCACAATGTACATTATTTTATCTTCTTTCTATCTTTTTTCCCTGAATTCCAAACAAATTTGATATATGTTATGTGATAGTTTATGTACTATTTATTTAATATAAAGTGTAGTCGGTTTTGTAAATAGGTTGTGGTTTTGTAAGTCGAAGATAACTTGAGTTTATGTGTTTTGTATATAAGGAAATTTGACTTTATGTAAACAGTAATATACATAAATAAAGTTAGTTCTTATTTACTCTTCTTCCGGAGATTTGGTACAATATAATTTCATAGTTTCATTCTAATTGATAGACATGGAATTCAAGGCTTACGTTTGTTTATTTTGAAGTTGAATCCAAAGTTGTGAATACCATAAAATTCAGGGCTTACCATAAAGTTTTTAGTGACATTACTAGAGAATATGTGAAATATTAAAGAGATTTGGTAACCATTAATCTAGTTATTTTGTATATTTTAATTATTTTATTTAATTATTTAATTATTTTTATTTTCCGTTCTTATACAAATTTAAATGTAAATGTGTGACTCTCAGTGAATGACAAGAATAAACTTCTCGAAGCTTGTGAAAAAAAAATCAAAGATTAAGATGCTTTTATGAGCATCTTGAGAAAGAAAAAGCTCCAACATTTTAGGTATAGTTTTTACGGATAACACTTAAGACATATAATCAATTTTTAGAGGTAGGCTTACTTTCTTCATCCTTATAGATTTATTATAACATGTAACAAGGATATGAACCAACAAGGGATAATAGAATCAACTTTTAGTTTATTTTTTATTGATATTCAATTTTGAGCTTTAAATCCTGTAATGTATAAAATGAATGATTTAAACAAGTTTATTAGTATACAATCCACTCCCCCAATTGCATCTAGGTTTCTAATGACATTGCCCCTTCTTCACTTATAATAAACTTCTTAAGAGATGTAAAACTTAAGAATTTTTCCTTCGATTTCCCATATAAGGAATTTAATGATGAATTTGATAATTCTTTGTATCTAAACAAGCTAAGGAAGAGTGAATTCTATGAGATAAAATTTTCATGATTTAATTGATTTTGTCTTATTTTAGGTCATTGTGGAAGAGTTGTTTAAGGAATGGTGTAGCCAATTATTAGAGGAATATATAAATAAAAATATGAAGAGAACATCATTTTTGTATGAATATGGCTTGACACTCGACCTCGTGCCATACTGTCTTTCTTTCAAAATTGTCTATTTAAATAACACATCAACCAAACACGCATAAGGGGCATGATTACGTCCCAGGTATTTTTTCCTTTGACTCCGGATGACAGAAACAAAGAATTTTGTTCCTTCGATTTTTGAAGGAACAAAATTCTTTGTTTTTGTCTCCAAAACAAAACGAAAGGCAGCATTCAAAATTACCCCTCTCCTCTGTCGGTAGTCGTCCTTGTTTATGTCTCTCGCACCCCCCTTCACCCCCAAAATCACTCCTCTCTCGCACGTTGGGCTTTGCTCTACACTTCTTTGTCACACGCTGGGACTCTTCTTCTCCAACACGTTCGTCTCGGCAGTTAAGTAAGTTTTTGTTAGTTTGTACTAGAAAAATGATGCTCCCTTCGAAGGTCTCCATTTCTCTGGTTGAGCAAATTTGCTCTGTTGGACCCCGGTTTTTGAGTGCAATTTAGAAATATTAAATGAAATTAAATGAGTGTGTTTGTATAAGTATTGTGTTATAGATGTTATTGTGCTTAAAGGAAATTGATGAGAAATGAAGTGATTGGTTTTGATGACTTTGAAATTTGAGTAGAGTTGTATGAGTTATGAAAGTTAAAGTGAATGGGTTGATTGAAATGGAGTTGAAAAGCATGAAATAAATAGTGAAAGTATGAGAATTTGAAGAATTAAGAAAGTTGACTTTTTGGGAATAGAGAGTTGACTTTTTGATTTAGGTTGAATTTGAGAAAGTGGTCTTCTTGAAACTTGTAGTTTATGTTGAGAACTTTTGTTGCCATAAAGTTTTATATTTTTCGATATCGGGAGTAAAAGTTATGATTTTTCGAAGTTAAGTGTATTTTGTTTTAGTTTTGAAAATGCTCTAAGTGTAGGATTGGGTATGTTGTGCTTTGAGGCCAAGTGCCGTATTGATGTGGTTTGAATTGGAGAAAGTGACCTTAATAAAAGTTGTATTTTATGTTTCCAGCTTTCTAACGCCATAAAGTTTGCAATTTTTCGATATCGTAGCTAGAAGTTATGATCGATTGAAGTTTTGATAGTGTTTGGGTGAGTTCTAGCAGGGCATAAACTTTGATTGAAAAATTGACTTAACTAGAGGCTGAATTGGTTTGTGAGTTCTTCATAAATATTGTAGATCTTGTTTTTATCTTTCCATTGATATAAAACATGAAAATTTTGGACAAGGGAGTAGAAAGTTATGATTTTTGGAAGTTATGATGTTGTTTAGTGTGAAGCTGATCGACCAGTCACCTTTGAGGGACTTTTTGACCTCTTTAGAGACCGAACTTGTTGTTAAGTCCTCATGAAAATTGTAGATCGGTATTTTATTTTCCATAGACACCAAGTTTGTCAAATTTAGAGTTCTGGTCAAAAGTTATGATGTTTACAAGTTGAGATGTTGTTTAAAGTTTTGAGGAGATTATCGATCGGTCATCTTTGAGTGTATTTTTGACCCTTTTAGAGACCTTAATTGATTTTGAGTCCTTCTTGAAAATGATGGAGCTTTCTTTTCTCTATGAAATAGATACCAAGTTTGTCCAATTCTAAGTTTGGAGTCAAAAGATATAAGTATTAGAAGTTGGAAGGTCGATCAAGCTAACCGATTGGCCAGCCATTGGCCTTCGGCCACCCGAAGAAGCGCCAGCCCACGCTGCTTCTTGATCTGCTGAAAGCACCGACTGACCTCCCTTCACTCTTTTGAGCATAACTTCTTCGTCCGACCTCCGATTGACTCTATCTTTCCATACCCAAATCAATCGATTTTGACATTAAATGGAGAAAGACCAATCAGATTAAAGTGAACTGACCGGTGGAAAAGTCTAAATATCGTTTGGTATTTTAGTGATATCTTGAGCTGTAGAGCTCCGATCGATCTGATTGTTTTTGGAAATTAAACTAGAGACATGAATCTACAATTTAACTGAAGGAGCCGATCGACAATTTAGCTTCTAAGACTTTCAATTTCTGGATTGAAGTTAGGTGTAGTGTTCAGTCTCGGTTTTGTAATGGTTTGAACAGACTTCAATATTTTGGAGATATCTTGAGCTATAGAGCTCCGATCAATCTGATTCTTCTTGAAGATTAAACTAGATACATGGATCTACAATTTATCTGAAGGAGCCTAACGACAATGTAGCTATTAAGACTTTCAATTTTGGATTGAAGTTAGGTGTAAAGTCCAGTCTTGGTTTTGTAATGGCTGAACAGATTTCAGTATTTTGGAGATATCTTGAGCTATAAAGCTCCGATCGATCTGATTTTTGAAGCAATGGATTCGTAAGGCATAGAGGGACATTTACCTAAAGAAAGTTTTGTTAAAGTACTTCATTTACCTGATCAAAATAAGGAGTGACGGTGTCATTTTTAAGGCAAAAAGGAAGGGCATTGATGGAAGTTCACTTAAGGTTTTAAATTATAAGGCTTATACGTAAGGGGCATAAGGGTCTTCTCTCATTCTTTAGTGGCAAGTTGGTAAATAAGAAGAGTGAGCTTTAGTATAAGAAGGAGCAGTGATGCACGTTATTGACAGAAACAAAAGAAGAAAAAGAACAAGAGAAAGAAGAGAGAAGGGAGAGCAAGCCTTCGGATGAGTGAAGGAGAAAGAAAGAGAGAGAGCTAGGGTTTGATTTTTAGGGGTATTCAAGCAAGCTTTCTATGTTGATTCAAGAGAAAAAAGGTGGAGAATGAAGAGAGCTCCATCATGAACCAAAAAAATCCAAAATTGGAGAAGATGAAGGTAAGAGTCGATTTTCGATCTTTGATCTTTTAGAGAGTTTTTGGTTTAGATACCTTGGAATTGGTATGGGTTTGTGAATTCTAAAGTCAATTTTGGAGATTACATGTTTTAATGGAATCAATTTTGGATGTAAATTAATTAGGGTTTATGCCCAATTTTGGAATTTGGAGATTTTGAAAATTTATGATTTAGATAGCTTGATTATATGTGAATTAGTGTTTTCTAAGTTCAATTTGAGGATTATGTCATTTATGAAATTGAATTAGGGTTTATGTCATTGAATTAGGGAAAATTAAGGAAAGGTTGTGGAGAATTGATGCTTTAAACAAGAGATAGAATCTTTGATACCTCAAGTAGTTTGCAAAGAGAAGAGGCATGGTGAACAAGTCAAGCCTCTATGCAAGGAAATCGAGGTGGGTACCTGTTTATAATAGAATTTATAAGCTACTACTACTTTCTTTAAACAAAGAGATTTTCTGATTTAAATTGCATCATAAATGTTGCATCATTGTATGAATGATTTAAAATTAAAAAAATCATTTTTGATTCAATACATAAACTTTTGATGAATTGCAAAAGACATTTGTGTTATGCATTGAAAGATTTCATGGCATTTTGTATTTTCGAAAAGAGTATTCGATAAATTGATTTGAGCATGATATGTGCTTTTGTGTGGGCGAGAGAGGAATGTTTCATTAGTCACGTGCACGTCGACGTATAGCCTTCTTCCGGCTGTCCGCTTGAGGCCACGAGATCCTGAAAAATCGGACTCGTTTTGTTCACGATATAAACTTCGGTTTATCCGTTTCGTTCAACGGAACTCTCGAGTGTTATGTGTGCATTTGCATTGTAAAGTGTTATGATTGATGCATTCATGTTTTGGGAATTGTGATTTCAACTATTGCGAGAAAAGAACTTTTGAAAATGTGCTTTATGGGTTTCAAACAAAGTTTTTGCAAGAAAAGAAAAGAAAAGTGTCTTTAAAGATTTTGCTTATTTATTTGTTATAAACTGTTGCCCACGAGCTATAAACTCACCCCCCTTTCATCCCCATCTCCAGGTTTCGAGCAGGAGATTGGATGAAAGGAAGTCAAGGCCTCTGTTCGATCGTACTTGTCTTGTGTTTTATGCATTTGGGATTTTAGTTTTGTATATGGCTTGAAAATGCCATTAAGGCTTGAAATGTATTTATTTTGGAATGTGAATTGTGATTGTATATGAATTATGAAATGGTGTTTATAAAAAAGTGTGATGTATTGAAATTCTGAAAATTTTGGATTTGAGATGGATGATTTCTGATATGGGAAGTACTAGATATAGGTTTGTGTTTGTGTATGACTATGAATGCGAATTATGGTTTTGTATATTACTGAATTGAGATGAGATGAATACGAATGGTTATGTATATAAAATTGGTTGTATGGCAAAGATTGAATAAAGATGCATAAGAGGAGAAAGAAACATAGAAAAGAATTTTATATCGGATTTGATTGGTTTAGATTAGATGTCTCAGGGTCTCCAACGCAATCATGTTTCTCTGTTCTTTGTTCTCGGATGTCGGAATTTGTTTCAGTTTGTTTAAGCGTTTATTTGCTTCGATCCGTTTTTGATCCGCTTTTCGTTTTGCTTTGTTATCCGATTTTCTTTCGCTTTCGCTTTGATATCCGTTTGTTCTGCTTTGTGTTTCATTCAGTCGCTTCGCTTTCCGTTTAGTTTCTCTGTTTCTTTCGGTTGGGATTCGGTCTCCGGATCGGGTCCCAACATGCTCCACATGGTCTTGTTCTTTTCTTTTTCTTATCTGGAGTCTGAAATGGAGGATGTTTCTAAGAAATGGAGACCTTCGGTGTGTTGGGTCTTTGTATATGTGGATTTGTGAGAAATGGAGACCTTCGACCATTAGCATGCTTTGCAGATCTTGAATCGACAATGTGGATTTTCAGTTCTAGCTCTTCTTCTTGTTGGGTCTTCGATTATTTTTGTTCTTATATCAGATTCATGAGAGCTTTTTTGGGCATATATTTGCGTAAAATTTTCTAGGTTTTGGATCATTCTCTGATTTCCTTTCGAAAATTTTAACTTTTGTCTTTATTTCTGTTTAGGAATCCTGGGTTGTTGTTGATTGGTGATAGGTTACATAAGCCTTTTGATTGAATCCGAGAACCTCGTTATATATCTCCAAAGATTTTCTTCTGCTTCTTTTCACAAGTATTACCTTTTTTCTAAATTTAATCTGCATTATGCTATCATGTATCTGATTGTTTTTGGCAACTTTGGATTATGCCTTGTGTTGTGTGAAGTATATATTGGCACTGACTGTTTGTTGTAGTTAATTTTGATAGCAACCAATTATGTATGACATATGTAATGTGATGTTCTTTTGCTTGGGTTTTGCTTGAAAATATGTTTCCAAAGTAACCTATTATGTTGTACAAATTAACCTATTTTCCTCACTAATATTGTTATTGATAACCCTCATATTTATGATCTCTCTGATGATATTGTGATGCTATAGGTCTATATTAGCCCCTCTTTACTCTCGAAGATCCATAAATTATTTGTTTTTCTTGATATTTTTAACGAGGGGTAAAAGTGGTGGACTGATCTTTGTGTTTTAGGTTTGGCTAATGGCTAATGGCTAATGGGGAGGGGGGAAGACAGAGATAGGTGTAAGGTTAAAAATGTGATGTAAATTTAATGAATGACTCTTTGAGCTCATGTAGTTGTGGCAATGGTTATTGATTGGTTTTCATCTTTTATTAGTTGTGGGAATCTTTGCATATATTAATTATTGGTCTAACTAATATGGCTAGCATGTTACCTATTCCAAAGTATTCATTAATTAAACACAGATGAGGGATAGCCGTGTTATTAAAGTTTAATTAGGAAACTAACTTGATCAATCACTTTAACATATTTATTCTCTTTCCTTATACTATATGCAAGTTGAGGCAATCCATAATTCAACTCCTTTTTAGGCTTAATTTAATCAAATTATAAAGAGTGTACATGTGCTCACCGATTTTTTCAAATTGAACATGAGATGAGCAAATGTTTGAAGAAGTCAAGTCAGTCACTTAATAAAACAATACACAGCAGGGTATGCTTGACAATAATGACTTATTAGAGCAGCTTTTTAGTGTATGCAATCCTAAATAAAACCATGTTGTGTCACTATCCACATCCATATAGTTGTTGTGTCTTGAAATTTTGAATTTAGGGGAAGATTGGATCTCACATGTCTAATCCTCTTAAGTTGCAACAACATTGAGTTCCCATAATTATGTCTTTTATTTTAGCTTCATCCGGTAAAAGATATATCAATCTTTACATTTCAAGTAGTAATTCAAAAAACCAAGTATTATTTCTATTCAAGGGTTATGTCTTTAATTTGGTTTCCTTCAAGTGTTATGCTTCGAATATCTTTGGAATTAAGGCCATTTATTTATGATCAAAATATGCGCATTTCAATTGTGTAGTTAATTTTTTGTAAACGCACGAAAGTAAAATGGTTGTGGCCTGTTTATGATCAGTACTTTTTTTGTTTGGAACGTTCTGGGATTCTTGACATTGTATGGTTTAGGTGTAATGTCAAGAATTTGGACTGAAGATGAAACAAATGCATTTGTTACCTTCATGGAGGAGGCTGTTGTTGCTAGTTACAGAGCTGATAATGGGCAATTTAAGCCTGATACTTTTCAAATTCTTGCTCGAATGATGGTGGAGAAGTTTTCTGATTGTGGGATTGACAAGAGACATGTGAAAAATAAACACAAGAGGTTGAAGAACAAATATTAGACATCCTTTGACATGTTAAATTGCAGTGAGGTTGGTTGGAATGAAACAAATCAATGCCATTGGAGTCATTTTAGGAAATATTGTTAAGGACATTATTAATAAATTATAAGGCTTTAATGTATGTTGAACCAATTATGTACTTAATTCTATGAATGCTTAGGTGTTTTTTCAATGTATGTTGAACCAATTATGTAATTAATTCTATGAATGTTTAAATGTTTTATTTGAATGTATGTTGAACCTATTATATAATTAATTCTACTAATGCTTAGATGTTTTATTTGAATGTATGTTGAACCTATTACATAATTAATTCTATGAATGCTTAGATGTATTATTTGAATGTATGTTGAACCTATTATTACTAATTTTGTATTGATTATTATTAATATTAATATTAGTATTATTGTTATTACTATTATTATTATCAATATTATTATTATTATTATTATTATTATTATTATTATTATTATTATTATTATTATTATTATTATTATTATTATTATTATTATTATTATTATTATTATTATTATTATTATTATTATTATTATTATACATTATGATTATTATTAATTTTTATTAATTATTTTCTTATTAATAATATTATTATTATTATTATTATTAGTATTTGTATTATTATTATAAATTTCTTCTTCATCTTATTATTATTATTATTATTATTATTATTATTATTATTATTATTATTATTATTATTATTATTATTATTATTATTATTATTATTAATTTTATTAATTATTGTTATTATTAATAATATTATTATTGTTATTATACATTTTGTATTTTTATTATTATTATAAATTTCTTCTTCTTATTATTACTATTAGTATTATTATTATTAGTAAATGTATTATTATTTTGTTTGAGCATCATTTTGTATTTATTATTATTATTATTATTATTATTATTATTATTATTATTATTATTAAAATTTTGTATTTATTATTATTCACATTTATTTTTATTATACATTTTGTTGTTATTATTATTATTATTATTATTATTATTATTATATTATTTTAATAATTTTAAATTGTTATTATTATTATTTGTTAACTTTTTTACTAATACAAATCATTCGTAATAACATTATTAATGAATTATATATTTTTAATCAAATTAAGGATCAGGGACATTTTTGTCATTGGCACAATTTTTTGTTCTGTCCACTGCAACCAAACATATTTCTGTCCTCGAGACGGAGATAGTTTTTTTTGTTTTGTCCATCATAACTAAACACCTCACTGTCTCCAATTTTTGTTTCGTTTTATTTCCAAATTTTTATTCCGTTCCGTCTCTGCATACAAGAGACAGCAACCATACGCAGCGATAGATTATAGTTTTGGTAGCTTTTGTTTATTTAACAAGTTCTCATATTAGGTTTAGGTTAGGGATATAGAGACACTATAGAGGGCACTCTGACATATATTTTCAACAAAGAGAGAGATCCATGATCATTCCAAGGAAGAGAACTACATAAAAAGGTCAAGATCTTTAATAGTGGCTTCTTTAATTTTTTTAAGAAAAATTATTTCAAAGTTATTTTATAATTAGTTATTTATGTCTATAGTAGATGAAACCCTAATGGATTCTTGTATGTTTTGATTTCAATTTTCATAAAGAGTTATATGTTTGAGATTTAAGTATGTTTATCTTAATATTAATCATATATGTTTATAAGTTAGATTTAATTAGAATTCATATATAAATATAGTCGAAATGACTTTCAAACTAGGAACTTATATTAAGGATTCAATGATGATCTAGATATAGACCTACGTGACTCTTCTAAGATTAGGATAACTTGTTTAAAAACGTAGTGCATTTCGAGGGTAGTAATTAGATATATATATTGGTCAAATAATATGGAGATAGGTGGCTATACCTTGATGGATGATAGATCATTGTTTTAGGAAAGTTCAATGGTCTAAATAGTAAAACCCCTATAATTGAATCGAGGATGCACGAGCAAGTTAGAAGGGAACTCTTTTTTTATTCATATTGATTCTCTTTATTGATTATTAGTAATTCATTCAATTAATGACATTTGAAAACTTATTTTTAAAGTATTATTCCACTTTGATTAAGGATTTCTCAAATCAATAGAGAACAACGACACATTTTTCTTAATCACTTTAGAGTAATAAATTTTATATTTATCATTTAACTATCTCTAAATAGTTCATGTTATATTCAATGACTAGCTGACTAAGCTACTTTTGACTAGAATAGGCCATAATTTGTATCAAAACATAACAATCCCCATATGAGATACTTTATAAATCTTAAGTCAAATGATCACTTATACAATCATCTCGATAACAATTTCCATAGACATACAAGTGATGTTCCAAATATTCTCATATGGGGTCAATTTATTAAACTTATTCTTTAACAAGCACTATATGTTTATTTAAGTATCTTCGCATTTTAGTTTACGGGATTAATTACTTCCTTTATAAAGAAAAACATATTAGTACTAGTCCTTTTACATCTATTAATGTTTAATTTTAATAAAACAAGTGAATATGAATAATTTAAAATAACATATAAATGTAATATGAATCTTATAATGATAATCTTATCCTAATTATATTTTCAATGTACATTTATCCCATAAACTTTATTATATACATCTCGCTTTGTATAAGATAAAGAACATCTTTAAATAATTATGTTACTAAACTATATTTAACCGCTAATCTGTAAGACATAAATTAGGCTATCATATATTCCTTGGCAACATGGAAGCTAAAGAAGCAATATGTTGTTCCCATTCTAATGTTAAGGTTGAATATGACCGAGGTTTGTGATAAATATGTAAATCATACTATAGTACAGATAGTTTGTTCACTGTATAGAAGACTTGTAGCTACTAATTTTGAGTGTAATATTTACGAATATTTCACAGTTTTCTCTTAAGCATAATGTACATCCATTTTCATCTTCTCTATCTTTTCTTGAATTTCGAACGATTTGATATCTACAAGAACAATTAGAAATGCTCTAAGTCCTAACTTGCTCACATAACCTAATTTCACATTTCAATTCTAAACAAACTCACATGACCTAATATGTCCATTACATTGATCAATTCGTACTAGTGTTTCATAAATCATTTTTCCAAAATAAATAATATTTTGCCTATTAAAGAAATTTTTTATTACAAATTTGTGTATATCTTGTCCTGGTTTTAAATCTAATTGAGCTTTTGCTATTAGTTTTTGTTTTTGTAGATCTTATACAAGGAGAGTGGAAACACAAAATGTTCCTAATGATTCTGTTAATTATAATGTATCAACGTCTAAAATTGTTGAGTTTTTTCCCTTAGGGTTAACAGAATATTATTTATTTTGACAAAATGATTTATGAAACACCAGTACGAATTGATCAATGTAATGGACATATTAGAATTAGCCTAATAGATCAAGATCAGATCAATAAACAACTACAACAAATACTTGAACATAAACGTAAAAAGATTGGCTATATTCATCTATCAACAATACAAATTCTTTTAAAATCAACCTTTCAAGAAGGCATTGATTCTCCCATTAGAATGGCTATATTAGATGAAAGAATGACCAATTTAAATAATCAAGTAATCGGAATGATGAATGGAAATTTAGCTTATGAAAAAATTAAATTTAATACTATATTAAAATTAGGACTACCTCTACTCTCTTCTGAATTACAAGATACTATTACCATTGCCTATAAATTTTATAAAGACAATTTAATGACCCAAGGTCAATATCCCTTTTCTATCACTTACTAAATTAGTTATGCATTAACAAACTCTCACCATAGCATAGACTTCAAACATACCGAGCAAATTTATATAGACTAACTTTTTCAATATGTAGCAAAAGTAGGAACCAAATTTCAAACAAAAATACAACCTCTCCCTGCTATGCAACATCCCTTTGAACACCCTTTAATAGATAGACGACATTCTTTCTCCGAACCTTCAACCTTTTCTACTCCTCTCCTTAGATCAGCATCCGCTATAATTCAACGATCTTTGTAGATTGAAAGACCAATTCGTATCACCGATCCTTTCAATAATAATAATAATCAATTAGATGAAATTCAAAAGCAAATTACAACTCTATCGACGTATATAAGTAATAAGTTATGACTACAATGACAACATTAACACAACAACTCGACGATTTATTAGCAAAACAAACAATGTTAGAAATAAAAATAGAAGAACTAGAAAAAACACAAGAAGAAATTCTATCACTTTTATATAAAGTAAAATTACAGCTCGACGATCAAGTTCTGCACCCCAAAATGGTATCTTTAGATGCCAAATCTGGCTATTGGCAACTTCGGTTACATGATAAAATTAGGACTACTTCTACTCTCCTCTAAATTACAAGATACTATTACCATTGCCTATAAATTTTATAAAGACAATTTAATGACCCAAGGTCAATATCCCTTTTCTATCACTTACTAAATTAGTTATGCATTAACAAACTCTCACCATAGCATAGACTTCAAACATACAGAGCAAATTTATATAGACCAACTTTTTCAAGATGTAGCAAAAGTAGGAACCAAATTTCAAACAAAAATACAACCTCTCCCTGCTATGCAACATCCCTTTGAACACCCTTTAATAGATAGACGACATTCTTTCTCCGAACCTTCAACCTTTTCTACTCCTCTCCTTAGATCAGCATCCGCTATAATTCAACGATCTTTGTAGATTGAAAGAACAATTAGTATCACCGATCCTTTCAATAATAATAATAATCAATTAGATGAAATTCAAAAGCAAATTACAACTCTATCGACGTATATAAGTAATAAGTTATGACTACAATGACAACATTAACACAACAACTCGACGATTTATTAGCAAAACAAACAATGTTAGAAATAAAAATAGAAGAACTAAAAAAACACAAGAAGAAATTCTATCACTTTTATATAAAGTAAAATTACAGCTCGACGATCAAGTTCTGCACCCCAAAATGGTATCTTTAGATGCCAAATCTGGCTATTGGCAACTTCGGTTACTTGATAAAATTAGGACTACCTCTACTCTCTTCTGAATTACAAGATACTATTACCATTACCTATAAATTTTATAAAGACAATTTAATGACCCAAGGTCAATATCCCTTTTCTATCACTTACCAAATTAGTTATGCATTAACAAACTCTCACCATAGCATAGAATTCAAACATACAGAGCAAATTTCTATAGACCAACTTTTTCAAGATGTAACAAAAGTAGGAACCAAATTTCATACAAAAATACAACCTCTCTCTGCTATACAACATCCCTTTGAACACCCTTTAATAGATAGACGACATTCTTTCTCCGAACCTTCAACCTTTTCTACTCCTCTCCTTAGATCAGCATTCGCTAGAATTCAACGACGTTTGTATATTGAAAGACCAATTCGTATCACTGATCCTTTAAATAATAATAATAATACAACCTCCCCTCGCTATACAACATCCTTTGAAATAATAATAATAGTTAATTAGATGAAATTCAAAAGCAAATTACAACTCTATCTACGTATATAAGTAATAAGTTATGATTACAATGACAACATTAACACAACAACTCGAATGATTTATTAGCAAAACAAACAATGTTAGAAACAAAAACAAAAGAACTAGCAAAAACGCAAGAAGAAATTCTATCACTTTTATATAAAGTAAAATTACAACTCGATGATCAAGTTCTGCACCCCCAAATGGTATCAGAGCTAGTAATTAAAGCAAAACCATGGATACGATAAATTCTGAACAACCTATTGAAGATGTAGAACGTAATACCAACAACAATTACTGAAGATACCACATTAATATATAAATTACATTTGACTCCTGTAGAACAGGTATGTACAACATTCACAAAGCCTGATTCGGCTATTAAAAATGAAAAAGAAGAAATAAGAATTAAATGTCTCGTCAATATATTTACAAAGATAATACTTCTTGTGCTTGGGTGGTTTTGTCAAAAGGCATCCTGCCCATGTGTCTAAGCTTGCATCCAATTGGACAAGCAGTTGATCCTTGAGATTGTAGTTATAGAGTTTAGGTAAATACTTACAGAGAGCTACTTCAGTATCTGTAGGTGTCCAATTCCATTGATTTTGATGCTGCATTTTAATTGTAAAACTCGTCTTTCTTTTGCTAATTCTTTTAGAAATCCTTGATCAGAAATATAATTTAACAATCCAAGAAATTGTTGTACTTGTTTTTTATTTTGTAGAATATCAGGAAAAGTTTGTAATTTGGTAAGTGATAGAAAAGGGATATTGACCTTGGGTCATTAAATTGTCTTTATAAAATCTATAGGCAATGGTAATAGTATCTTGTAATTCAGAAGAGAGTAGAGGTAGTCCTAATTTTAATCTAGTATTAAATTTAATTTTTCCATAAGCCAAATTTCCATTCATCATTCCGATTACTTGATTATTTAAATTGGTCATTCTTTCATCTAATATGGCCATTCTAATGGAGAATCAATGCCTTCTTGAAAGGTTGATTTTAAAAGAATTTGTAATTGTTGATAGATGAATATAGCCAATCTTTTTACGTTTATGTTCAGGTATTTATTGTAGTTGTTTATTGATCTGATCTTGATCTATTAGGCTAATTCTAATATAACCACTGAAACATAACCAGATACTATCACTCTTTTACCAAGAGCCTCTCCAAAGACTATTCCCAAACAAAATTCACCACAGAAACCTTCTACACCACCTCCATCACAAAAAAAACCCTTGACCATCAGGAATCAAAATTCTATGTCATTTACAATGGACCAATGGTAGGAATTTGGCTTATTTTGATTATAAACGACAACTTAAGCAGTTAATCAAAACCTATCAAGAACTTGAAGAAAAAAAATTAAAATTTATCCAGCTTTATAAGGATCATATAGCTTTAGCCAAGGAATATCAATGTTCCCAATTATTAACAGAAGAAAGAATTTTGTTAGATCAAACACTTTATATATATCACTCAGTTCAGCAAGATAGATTAGAAATTCAGAATCAAATCCAGATTTTTATAGACTAAGCATGACATCTCATATAACATTTAGTTATGTTTTATACTGTGGTCGAAGTGGTGGATTCTGGAATTCCTTGAAGGATTTTTCTGCTTCTAATCTTGTAGAGAAACTTTTGTGGATAATACTACTTTTTCCCGTAATATGTATTGCTGCTTTGATGCCATTGGTCATAACTACAATCTCAAGGATCAACTTCTTATCCAATTGGATGCAAGCTTAGACACATGGGCAGGATGCCTTTTGGCAAGACCACCCAAGCACAATAAGTACTATCTTTGCAAATATATTAATGGGACATTTAATTCTTAAATACCCCATGCACAAAAAAGAGACATTAGCTTGTCTCAAGACATTGAGAAAATGATGCATAGATTTATTGTCGGTTGAATTTAAAATTCAAACGGACTCTTAGTATCTATGTGGCTTTATTAAGTACCAAATAAGTACTAATTACAATCAAGGAAGACTCATCAGATGGCAACTCGAATTAGGCCTGCAGACATGATTCAGTTCATCAAGAATACTATAGAAGAATTATATCAGATTAGACAATATTTTCCATAAGCTAAATTTCCATTCATCATTCCGATTACTTGATTATTTAAATTGGTCATTCTTTCATCTAATATAGCCATTCTAATGGGAGAATCAATGCATTCTTGAAAGGTTGATTTTAAAAGAATTTGTATTGTTGATAGATGAATATAGCCAATCTTTTTACGTTTATGTTAAGGTATTTGTTGTAGTTGTTTATTGATCTGATCTTGATCTATTAGGCTAATTCTAATATGTCCATTACATTGATCAATTCGTACTGGTGTTTCATAAATCATTTTGCCAAAATAAATAATATTTTGCCTATTAAAGAATTTTTTGATTACAGATTTGTGTATATCTTGTTCTGGTTTTAAATCTAATTGAGCTTTTGCTATTTGTTTTTGTTTTTGTAGATCTTGTGTAAGGAGAATGGAAACACGAATTGTTCCTAATGATTCTATTAATTCTAATGTATCAACATCTAAAATTGTTGAGCTTTTCCCTTAGGGTTGACAGAAGTCATCTTAAGAATGATAATTATGATGGGAAACAAATCTAATATATTCTAGACGTGATAAATGATAAGTGTATAATTGATGTAATTGTTGTATTACTGCTAAATGTTCTTCATATGATCTTCTTCCTAATCGGTTTATTCCAACAAAGGTAAGATAGTTTATTCTGGATTCGTTATATTTTATATGATCTAAATAGTGGTTAATAAGTTGTTGAGTATATTGAATCTTTTAATCTAAATCTTCACAAATAGGACAAGTCATATTAATCTTCTAGATCATAAATAATATCGTCAGCGTAATTATTATTGTCATAATTATTATCATCATTTATAGTACTATCCAATTCATAAATAATATCATCATTATCATGGTCTATGACATATAGGACAGTGGTATTAAGGTGAAATATATGTCTCCATAAATAATCTAAGCACATAGAGATAATGTTCATGCTAGTTTCAAAATATTTACGCCATCGATATGGTTTTGCATATCGAGTGGAGCGGCGATAATAGTGAGGTTGTAGATTTTTTTTGATCTATGTTTATGTTTTTTAATATACCTTTTAGTTTCACAACCGTATTGTTGTGGTACTTCTACATTTTGAGAACAGCAGGGGTGTATATTTTGATGTTTTAGTGTTTGTTTTAATTTTGTTTCTAAACAATGTTCTATTAATAATTCTCGAGTAAGGAGAATAACTCTACCGAGATTATGTGCTATAGTATGATCATCTGTTCTTTCTTAAAATTTTTGTTGTACTTTGACATTAAAAGGGTAAGGTAATTTTTGAATAAAAATATGAATATACATTTCTTGTTCAGATCATGATAGTTTATAATAATGAGTTCGAGATTTACAAATAAAATTATTGAGATAATAAATATCACAAATACTCATATTATTTAAATGTCGTAAAGCTTTTAATCTATTAATTCGATTACTTTCTGCTTTATGGAAAATAATGTCTTTTCGTAGGAATTCTTTATAAATTTCATCTCCAATGACTGCAAAAGTATCTACATCTGTTGCACTTTGCTGATAATGTGGTGTGCTTTTTAAGGCTATTTCATTTTCTTGTAAAAAACTTTGTACAATTCCTGATGTCTTATAAAGAACAAAATTCCATAATAAGTCTTTATTATCTTCTCGATCTCTAAAAGGTTTTTCTACTTGTAATAATAATTGTATGCGATTAGCCCATTCATAGAATAATTCTTCAGTATTTGAAGTACAGTCTAGATTTAAGATTCCATCATTTCCTAAAGTTATATGTTTTGGTTTATATTCCGAGGGATATTTTCGTATTTTAGATCCTTTATAGTAATATCCTTGTTGATTGATAAAATCGTTATTATCATTAGTCCATGAATAGTTTGTTGGCTGAAATTCTTTTTTACGTTTATCACCTGTTAGTTTACCTTTAAGTTTTAATTCTCGTGTAATACTACTTTCTGGTTTTTCGTTTTCCATGAATACTTCTTGATCGGATTCGTATCCATAAATTATTTCTTCTTTTCCATTTTTAATAGTCGAATCAGGCTTTGTGAATGTTGTACATACCTGTTCTACAGGAGTCAAATGTAATTTATGTATTAATGTGGTAACATCAGCTAATTGTTGTTGGATATTACGTTCTACATCTTCAATAGGTTGTTCAGAATTTATCGTATCCATGGTTTTGCTTTAATTACTAGGCTCTGATACCATTTTGGGGTGCAGAACTTGATCGTCGAACTGTAATTTTACTTTATATAAAAGTGATAGAATTTCTTCTTGTGTTTTTGCTAGTTCTTCTATTTTATTTCTAACATTGTTTGTTTTGCTAATAAATCATCGAGTTGTTGTGTTAATGTTGTCATTGTAGTCATAACTTATTACTTATATACATAGATAGAGTTGTAATTTGCTTTTGAATTTCATCTAATTAATTATTATTATTATTGAAAGGATTGGTGATACAAATTGGTCTTTCAATATACAAAGGTCGTTGAATTCTAGCGGATGCTGATCTAAGGAGAGGAGTAGAAAAGGTTGAAGGTTCGGAGAAATAATGTCGTCTATCTATTAAAGGGTGTTCAAAGGGATGTTGTATAGCAGGGAGAGGTTGTATTTTTGTATGAAATTTGGTTCCTACTTTTGATACATCTGGAAAATTTTGGTCTATATAAATTTGCTCGGTATGTTTGAAGTCTATGCTATGGTGAGAGTTTGTTAATGCATAACTAATTTGGTAAGTGATAGAAAAGGGATATTGACCTTGGGTCATTAAATTGTCTTTATAAAATTTATAGGCAATGGTAATAGTATCTTGTAATTCAGAAGAGAGTAGAGGTAGTCTTAATTTTAATCTAGTATTAACTAATTTGGTAAGTGATAGAAAAGGGATATTGACCTTGGGTCATTAAATTGTCTTTATATATTGGCATTTTATATGCTGAGGTCATTAGTACTTGTGGTCCTCGATAATTGATCTTGACGATTGATTATGTAGTAATTCGATTGCATTGATTGTATACACCTTCGAGATAATTCAAATTGAGCTTGTTATATTCATAAATATAAAGAGTTGAATCAATATTATAATCAGATTCAATAGGTTCTAGTTGATTTTCTAAAACAGAGTACAAAATTTGTACTTTACTTTGTGGGTATAGTTTTTGTCATGTTTCTTTGGACATTCATTAGCATAATGACCTTCTTCCTTGCAAAGTCAACATTTACAGTTTCGTTTTTTCTGAGGACAATGTTTTGATGTTGGTTTGTAAGGTTTTGTTTGTTGTCTACATTTTCGAAAGTATTTTGGATAGGAATTATAATACTGATTCAACTCTTTATATTTATGAATCCAAAAAATCTCTTAATGAATCTACTCCACAAAGTGAGTCCGAATCAATACCTGAATCCCAATACAACATTTATTCAAGTGATTATTCAAAATATTAAAGTAAATGCTTATATAGACACTGAGCTACTATATGTATTGCATCAAAACATCTTTTAACTACATGGGACAAATTAGATAAACCATTACAAATTAGAATTGCAGATGGAAGTTTCAAATTTATTTGATATGTAAGTTATTACAATAACATCCTTATAGAAAATTATACATTTATGATTCCTTCTATATATCAACAAGAATCGGATTACCTTTCATTATTGGAAATGATTTTCTGAAATTATATAATCCCTTTTGTCAATATTTAAATTATATTACACTTAAAACTCCTTACATCGAGACATAAATAAAAAATCAATTATTTTTAAAATTCCTATATATAATACTACCTATTATCAATAGTTGAAATTATTATCCAAACAATTAAATTTATATTTAGACCCTCTAAAATCATAATAATGAACTCATCGAGATAAAATTAAAAGATCCTTTATAAGAAGTAAATATAAAAAATAATATACCTTATACTCCTCAAGATGTAAAAGAATTCATCAGTGAATGTAAGGAATTATTAGAAAAAGGACTTATCAGTCCAAGTACTAGTAAACATTCTTCACCAGTTTTTTATGTCAATAATGCCGCATAACAAAAAAGAGGAAAAAGAAGAATGGTCATTAATTATCGAAAATTAAATGAAGCAACAATAGGAAATGCCTATAAATTACCACGAAAAGATTACATTATTAATAAATTAAAAGGACAAACCTGGTTTACTACTTTAGATGCCAAATCTGGCTAATGGCAACTTCGGTTACATGATAATACCAAAGCATTAACAGCATTCACTTGGCCCCCTAAAAAACATTGCCAATGGAATGTTTTACCTTTTGGATTAAAACAAGCACCTAGTATTTATTAACGATTTATGGATAATAATCTGCACGGTTTAGAAGAATTTACATTCGTATATATTGATGATATTATTATTTATTCCAATCAAGATAAATTAGATCATTTGAAAAAAGTTCGTATAGTTTTACAACGATGTCAAGAAAAAGGATTAATTTTAAGTAAAAAGAAAGCTAGAATAGCTCAACAAACTATTGAATATCTAGGTATACAATTTATGCATGGTTATTTACAATTACAACCCAACATTTTACACAAATTACAAACTTTTCCAGATATTCTACAAAATAAAAAACAAGTACAACAATTTCTTAGATTGTTAAATTATATTTCTGATCAAGGATTTCTAAAAGAATTAGCAAAAGAAAGACGAGTTTTACAATTAAAATGCAACACAAAAAATCAATGGAATTGGACACCTACAGATACTAAAGCAATTCAACGACTCAAGGAACTCTGTAAGTATTTCCCTAAACTCTATAGCTGCAATCTCAAGGATCAACTGCTTGTCCAATTGGATGCAAGCTTAGACACATAGGCATAATGCCTTTTGGCAAGACCACCCAAGCACAAGAAGTACTATCTTTGCAAATATATTAACGAGACATTTAATTCTTCAGAATTAAAATACCCCATGCACGAAAAAGAGACATTAACTTGTCTCAAGACATTGAGAAAATGGCGCATAGATCTATTGCCGGTTGAATTTAAAATTCAAACGGACTCTTAGTATCTATGTATCTTTCTCAAGTACCAAATAAGTACTAATTACAATCAAGGAAGACTCGTCCAATGGCAACTCGAATTAGGTCAGTATCATTTTAGTATTCAATATATTAAATCAACTAATAATTTTCTTGCAGATATACTGACAAGAGAATGGAAGAAGTTATAATAAAATTGGAGCATACACTATCATTAAAGGAAGCAAAACTCCTCAATTTACAACAAAAGTTGGAAGTGTTACAAAAGAAATAAATGGACTAAGAACTACCATTGCCCTATTAAAGGACCAACCCGTGACTACTACTACTTCTGTACCAATTACATAAGATCCAATAACATCAACGGTATTAACCACTGAAACTCAACCAGATACTATCACTTTTTTACCAAGAGCCTCTCCAAAGACTATGCCCAAACAAAATTCACCACAGAAACCTTCTACACCACCTTCATCACAAAAAACCCTTGACCATCAAGAATCAAAATTCTATGCCATTTACAATGGACCAATGGCAGGAATTTATGACCAATGGCACAAAGCAACAATACATATTACGGGAAAAAATAGCATTATCCACAAAAGTTTCTCTACAAGATTAAAAGCAGAAAAATCTTTCAAGGAATTCCAGAATCCACCACTTCGACCACAATATAAAACAATTTTGACTAGTCCAGCACCAGTACCACCTAATATGACTACTTTTGGAAAATCCATTGATTTGGAACGAATTCATTCAGTACCAACAAAGATCATTCAAGAAGAAGCCAAATTACTCACTTCAGAAATGTTTGTAGATTGTTTTCAAGCACTTAACCAATGGACTGTTGACATGAAACAATTTCAGTATTATCCTCAGAACCGTGGAAGATATGGCCCTAAAGCTATTGTGTTTCCCGAAGCTGATCCATTGACAACTTATCTACTATTTCAAAGTGGATTAATTGACACTATCTACTTGAAGCTATTATCCGATTTTCCATCCGGATTAGTTTATGCAATCAAGAACTACAACCTCACTATTATCACCGCTCCACTCGATATGCAAAACCATATTGATGGCGTAAATATAAATAAAAACCATATCAACCAAAAACCTATCCAAAATACTTTCGAAAACGTAGATAACAAACAAAACCTTACAAACCAACATCAATGCATGTAGTAGCTCCAGTGTCTATATAAGCATTTACTTTAATATTTTGAATAATCACTTGAATAAATGTTGTATTGGGATTCAACTGTTGATTCGGACTCGCTTTGTGAAGTAGATTCATTAACAACAACAACAACAACAACAACAACAACAACAACAACAACAACAACAACAACAACAACAACAACAACAACAACAACAACAACAACAACAACAATAATAATAATAATAATAATAATAATAATTTTAAAATTTATAATAATAATAACGATAATAATGATAATGATGATGATGATGATAATGATGATGATGATGAGTTTAATAATATAATTAAGAATAAAAAATAATTTATGTAGGGGAGGGATATTTCTGACATTTCCTTATGTATTTTATTTTTGTCATCAGGAAAAGAATTTTTGTACCACAGTCTTGGAAGGAACAAATTTTTTATATTTTCCTCTGAAGACGAAATGAAAATGGGTAAGGACAACAAGCAAACACTACGAAACAAAACCTTTTATGTCTTTGTCATCCGTCTCCACCCTTGAAGACGCTAACCAAACACTGTGTTACTCTTTACCATCTTCTCTTCTCATCGTTACTGATGGGTGTCGATCCACCAAAAATAAATCCCAAACACCAAACAAAAATAAATTGCGCACAGTGGTAAATGGGGTCGATCCACAGAGAATGGAACAAATTGATTCTATTCTAATGCCAAAGAACGAATGAAACTAATTAAAAGGGGGTTTTGAAGTTTTCGACTAAAACTACTAATTAAACTAACCACTGAAAATTTATAAACTCAATTAATAAAATGAAAACTATGATGCAACCAACAAAGAATGCAAATAAAATTGATTAACTCAATAAACGATAATTTAGCCAGGATTTTCCTAATTATTATGCATAGACCTCGATCATCGACTCAAATATTTTCTTTGGTTTAATAATAGGTTAGCTATGGTTACCAACTACCTCTCGCTCCTCGCTTCTTCTTAATTTTAGAACACCAAAGAGACTCCTTTAAACTATTCCCTAATTAACTAATAACCCCTTCGAGACTCTCTCCGAGATTCAATTAATTAACAGCATTAAACTCCAAAGAAACACTAACCCTAACTAACTATGCACTGACTCATGCTTCATCTAATTAGATCGCAAGTTTCTCCACACAAAATCAGACAAGTAATATGTCCTAGTGCCAATTGCCACAAACATTAATCACCCAGTTAACACCACCAAGTAAATCAGTTGGTGATATGTTAATTAACTAATTCTACAATCGAGCCCTAATCGCAGAATCAATTAATAAACAATGACAGTAAAACAGAAACAATACGAATATTATAAACCAAATAATCAGAACCAACAAGGTCTCACGAGTCACCACATAATAATTGGAATTCCCCGACTAAAACGGTTTAGCTACTCGTAACAGAATTAAAGAAAACAAGGTTCTTAATTAACATAGCCTAAATAATAAAGAAAAGAAGAAAAACTAAGAAAATCTCCTAAAACACGCTGTCATCGTTTCGCTTATCTTGCTCCTTTGCTGCGTGCATCCCCGCTTCTTCCCAGTCAAAGAATTTCCTCCTGAACCTGAACCTTTTCTTCCTCATCTTTTGTGCGTGACCTGCCTCCTTTGCCCAGTTTGTCTTTGTCGTCCGTAACCTCTGGTGGTTGCCTCTTTCTCCTTTTTCATTCACTTTTGTCTTTTGTTAATTCACTTTTCCCCCAGCCTCCACGTCAGCCCTATGTCCTCCCTTTTTTTCTTCTTCTTGTGGCTCTTTTCTTGCTTCCAGCCTTATACGTTGTCGTTCCCTCTTTGGCTTGTTGTGCCTCACGTGTTGCCTCCCTTGCTTGGCTGATTTTAATTCTCCCCAAAACCTATGTCTTGCGTGTCTCCTCTCTATGTTCTCCACGTTGCATCTGTTTTTCCTCTTGATTTTAATTCTCCAGCCCTTTTTAATGTTGTTATACGTGGCCTCTCCTTGTGGCTTCTCCCAAAATCAACGCACCTCTTGCTTCACAAACTGCCTTGGTCCTTCGTGTTTCTTCGTTTCTCTTGGTCACGCCTTTGACAATTTTAATTTGTTTCCAACGCTGCCCACGTGAAGCCCATCTCATGTAAAAGTTATAATTTCCTACAAGGAAACATTAAATCAAGTTAAGTCCCAATAATTGAATCAACAAGAGGAGTAAAAAGGAATAATTAAAACATAAATATTGGACAAATATGCACTTATCAAATCTCCCCACACTTAGATGATGCTTTTCCTCAAGCATAAAAGAGGATCAAGACACAATGAAAAACTACTCCACTAAATGAAACATGCACAGAGGTAATGTAAACTAGGAATGAGAGCGCAATCTTGTCCCAATGTCAATGAAATGTCAAAGAAATGCAACAAATTTCCCATATGAGAAGACACAAGCCTGAACTCAAATTGAAGCGCATGCATGAATTACCGAATTTTAATTAAAAACCAATCAAGCCTAGAAAACACACTTCACTTATCAGGTGGTTAGTATACATGAGGAATTCCGAATTTATGTGGTAGTCATGGGAAGATCGGGTTAATCTTAATTACTTAATTAGGTGTTTTTAGCTACAAATTGCTCGGAATTGTCATTGGCCTTTTTACGCGAATGCAAACATTTGTGATGAATGTCATCCGGTTACTCGATCAATCACAACGCCAAGTGGCTTTAGCCTTACTCGTAATTACTCATATGCTTGCAATATTTTTTCCTTTTTTTTCTCGAGTAATCAGATGAGTAGTTGGTTGCCTCACATGTCATAGTTGTTAGAGACCTTTTTACGCGAGCGTAAATATTTGTGATGAATGTTGCCCGGTTACTCAGTCTCGTCCGACCTTTAGACGGATTTTTGGCTTCGCTCACAACCACCTTTAGTGATTGGCGGAACGAATCTAACACCTTTTTATTTTTATTCTTCATTTCCTTTCTCCCATAATTTCCCACATCAATCCAAAGTTCAACACATATACTAACTCAACTTCTAAGCTTAACATGACTCTAGACAAGAAAGACACCGATTAATCACACAATTTTTTTTAAATTCTAAACAATTAACTCAGGCCTGCAACTTCAACATATAGGACAAAATCATTAACATTTAATTAACATTAAACAACAAGGGACTCAATCATACTCTTGACTCCTTTCAAACAATCCACCATTACCTAAGACACAATAATTTATTAAGCAAAATGGAGCAAAAGAGGATTTTTTTTTCACCACAGCATCAACAGTTAAAAGTCCAAAAATACCAAAAGGCAACGGAGGGCACATCCCAAAGTAATGCATCAAACAAAAACAACATGCATCTCAAAAGCTATAAATCACCTCCCCACACTTAAAGCATGCGTTGTCCTCAACGTAAAAGTAAATGAAAAGAGTAAACTGAGGACTTCCCTGAATCCGGGGGCGATGGTGCTGGGCTGGTGGTGAAGATAAGGGCTTATACGTGAGCTCGTTTAGGCATCCCGCCAGTAGGGTATAGCTAGTACAGTGAGGGACGAGAGCCAACATATGATCATATAAAGGACTCCCACCAGCTGTAATCCAAGAACTCCGAATTGATCCAATGCCGAACCTCCTGAAAGACATAGGGAAGGAAAGGGAAATATCAAAACAAAGAAAGAAGGAAACAAACGAGACAAAAAGAAAAACACAAAACAAAGCAAAAGGAAAACAAAAATAAAATAAAAATAAAAATATGGGTTGCCTCCCATTAGCGCCCTTGTTTAACGTCCTAGGCTCGACGATCCTCGTTTCGATGTTAACCCTTGTCTCGATGTTGGAAATCAGCAATGGTCCCACCAATTGCCTCCCTGTACTCTCAAAGCACTCTAATTAGTTTCTCCTCTTCCAGGTCATCGAGCATGCTCGATACGATCACGGGTAGGGTCTCACCGTCACCTAAATATGCGTATTTCAAATACTCGGAAGCGTTTTGAGCTCCAACTTTGGGGCCTCATCAAGTATATCATCAGAAACTTCAGATCGATCAAGAAATCTCTTAACTCCATCAATGTACATCCTATGACACGAAGCATAATTCAACTCATCATCATAATTTAAAGCAGAAGCCTCATGAGTCAAATCTTCAATGATATCAACATTATAAATACAAGACGCATTCTTAGCATGTTTCATGGCATCATACACATTGAATTTCACCACTTGACCATCAAACTCTAAAGTCAATGAACCACTATGCACATCTATCTTTGCCTTAGCCGCATTAAGGAAAGGCCTACCAACAAGATATCGGAAGAATTAGATGAACTATCATTTTCCATATCAATAACAAAGAAATCAGCAGGAAAAATTAATCCATTAACTTGAACTAGCACATCCTCTAAAACACCTTCGTGATAGACAATTGATCGATCCGCCAATTGAATTATAACTCCAAAGATTAGTTAATGGACCAAGACCCAGGAAAGTATAAACAGATAAAGGCATCACATTAATAGAAGCTCCTAGGTCACACATAGCTTTACTTATACCAATGTTCCCAATTTTGCAAGGAATGGAAAACATACCTTGGTCGCGACACTTAGGAGGTAATTTCCTCAGAAGATAATGAAACATTTTCACCCACACTCACCCATTCATTACCTGTTAACTTACGCTTGTTTGTGCATAATTTTTTAAGGAATTTGGCGTAGCGCGGAACCTGTTTAATGGCCTCGAGGAGCGGGATGTTTACTTCAACTTTTTGGAATAACTCCATGATGCTTTTATCTTCCTTTTCTTTCTTGCTCTGAGCCAGTCTCTGGGGGAATGGGGGTGGAACCACTAGAGGTTTAGGTTTCTGAGGATTTTCACCGGACTGAATCTCATGCGTGGTCACGTGTAAGTTCCCTTTCGGCTTCCTGTTCTGTTTCTGCACGGGAACTTTGAACGTGGTCACGTTTAGGGTTCCTGTCGACTGGAGGTTGCAATCCCTTACCATTTCTTAAGAAAATCGCGCTCACATTATGCCTCGGGTCGAGTGTCTGAGACGACAGCTTGCCTTGAGTCTCCATTTTGCTAACAGAGGATGCTATCTGACTCATTTGAATCTCTAAAGTCTTCATACTCTCTTCTATCTTTTGAAATCTGGTTGCATTGTCCTGTTGAAATTTTGCAGTATTAGTAGCTAACATATGGACAATTTCTTCAAGAGGCTTACCCGAGCTCAAGGTCATTGCAGTGGTGGTGGTCTTTGATAGTAATTGTTGGTGGTTGGTATTAGCATAACTGAAGTTTGGGTGGCTTCTCCAACCGGGTTGTAGGTGTTTGAATAGGATCAAACCGCCTCTGTTGGAACCCAATAGCATTCACATTCTCCGTATTTCATCGTGGAGTGTTGGGCACGATCGGTTGGGTGAGCTAGGTGGTGCGATGCCACACGCCTCGCAGTGGAGGAGTACCTACATTCAAATTCAGAACCAAAGTTGTTAGCAAAGACTTGACCTCATTGAGAGAAGTAACATTTACCTCGCTTCACTCTTCGCGGTATATCTGGTCGGGCACCGAATTGCTGGGAGTTTGTTGCCATGGTCGATATTAACTCCGGGCTTCATTGGGGTTTCTTGACGATGGCCCCGCCACTTGCGGCGTCCATCATTCTGCGCCCATTGGAATCGCACCCTCGTAGAAATCTTGGATGATCAATTGTTCGAGATATGCCATCTTTGGGGCAGCTTGCTAAAATTCTCTTGTACCTCTCCCAGTACTCGTAAAGGTTCTCTGAATCCTTCTGCTTAATGCCACATATTTCATGCCTGATGTTGGCGGCTCGGGATGCTGGGAAATATTTCTCTAGAAACTGTCGGGACATCCCTTCCCAAGTGTTGATTGTTCCCGGAGGTAGGTAGTAGAGTCAATCCTTGGCTGCATCTTGCAGCGAGAATGGAAAAGCTCTCAGTTTGATTTGGTCCTCCGTGACATTGCGGGGTTTCATGGAAGTGCAGACGAGGTGAAATTCCTTCAGATGCTTATTCGGATCCTCGTTTTCCAGACCACGGAAGGTGGGCAACAAGTGGATGAGTCCGGACTTCAATTCAAACCCTTCTTGAAGTTCTGGAAAGTTTATGCACAATGGATCTTTGTGCTTGATGGCCTACCAAGTCCTGGAGGGTTCTGTTAAGAGCCATATCCTGCGCGTGGTCACGGTTAAGCTTCCCGTCACGCTGCTGTTCAACTTCAATCTCCTCTTCGTACTCCGTTTCAGTGTCCGACTCAACTGGGGTCAATAGTCCACTAACTTCTCCTTGCTTCTTCCTTAGTTTGCTCAACTTTCTTAGCCTCTTAGCAGTCTTTTCGATCTCGGGGTCGTACAAGATGAAATCTCCCGTACGAATGTTCCTAGGCATAAAACAAAACAAAATCAATTAGTTACCAATTCCCCGGCAACGGCGTCAAAATTTGATGGGTGTCGAATCCACCAAAAATAAATCTCAAACACCAAACGAAAATAAATTGCGCACAGTGGTAAATGGGGTCGATCCACAGAGAATGGAACAAATTGATTCTATTCTAATGCCAAAGAACAAATGAAACTAATTAAAAGGGGTTTTGAAGTTTTCGACTAAAACTACTAATTAAACTAACCACTGAAAATTTATAAACTCAATTAATAAAATGAAAACTATGATGCAACCAACAAAGAATGCAAATAAAATTGATTAACTCAATAAACGACAATTTAGCCAGGAAATTCCTAATTATTATGCATAAACCTCGATCATTGACTCAAATATTTTCTTTGGTTTAATAATAGGTTAGCTATGGTTACCAACTACCTCTGGCTCCCTCGCTTCTTCTTAATTTTAGAACAGTCAAAGAGACTCCTTTAAACTGTTCCTTAATTAACTAATAACCCCTTCGAGACTCTCTCCGAGATTCAATTAATTAACATCATTAAACTCCAAAGAAACACTAACCCTAACTGACTACGCACTGACTCATGCTTCATCTAATTAGATCGCAAGTTTCTCCACACAAAATAAGACAAGTAATATGTCCTAGTGCCAATTGCCACAAACACTAATCACCCAGTTAACACCACCAAGTAAATCAGTTGGCGATATGTTAATTAACTAATTCTACAATCGGGCTCTAATCGCAGAATCAATTAATAAACAATGACAGTAAAACGGAAACAATACGAATATTATAAACCAAATAATCAGAACCAACAAGGTCTCACGAGTCACCGCATAATAATTGGAATTCCCCGACTAAAACGGTTTAGCTACTCATAACATAATTAAAGAAAACAAGGTTCTTAATTAACATAGCCTAAATAATAAAGAAAAGAAGAAAAACTAAGAAAATCTCCCTAAAACACGCTGATGTCGTTTCTGCCTATCTTGCTCCACTGTTGCGTGCGTCCCTGCTCTTCCCAGTCCAAAGAATTTCCTCCTGCGTGAACCTTTTCCCCTCAGCCGCTGTTTATTCTTCCTCTTATCTTTTGTGCGTGACCTGCCTCCTTTGCCCAGCCGTTGTTGCTCCCTTTGTGCTGCGTCCGTAACCTCTGGTGGCTGCCTCTTTCTCCTTTTTCATTCACTTTTGTCTTTTGTTAATTCACTTTTCCCCCAGCCTCCACGTCAGCCCTGTGTCCTCCCTTTTTTTCTTCTTCTTGTGGCTCTTTTCTTGCTTCCAGCCTTATACGTTGTCGTTCCCTCTTTGGCTTGTTGTGCCTCACGTGTTGCCTCCCTTGCTTGGCTGATTTTAATTCTCCCCAAAACCTATGTCTTGCGTGTCTCCTCTCTATGTTCTCCACGTTGCATCTGTTTTCCTCTTGATTTTAATTCTCCAAATTTTTTAATGTTGTTATATGTGGCCTCTCCTTGTGGCTTCTCCCAAAATCAACGCACCTCTTGCTTCACAAACTACCTTGGTCCTTCGTGTTTCTTCGTTTCTCTTGGTCACGCCTTTGACAATTTTAATTTGTTTCCAACGCTGCCCACGTGAAGCCCATCTCATGTAAAAGTTATAATTTCCTACAAGGAAACATTAAATCAAGTTAAGTCCCAATAATTGAATCAACAAGAGGAGTAAAAAGGAATAATTAAAACATAAATATTGGACAAATATGCACTTATCAGTTACCTTTTATGAAATCGCTAGTCCCTTCACAACCACAAACCAACTTTACCACCATCGCTCAACAAAAGCAAATACGTGATCATCATTATCAAAAGTTCATCTTAATTTGAGATTGAAAGTGAAAGGAATGGACTATCAAGTGATGGATATTAAACCTATTCTCGAAATGCCTCTTAAACTTATCCTTCCAACCTGGGTTGCTAATTCAATCGTCGTACTCTTGCTCTGACCCTGTGCAAAAACATGGGAACTAGGACAAGCAAAGCCATGGGATCGTTGGTGTCGTAGAGTAAAAGCAAGCTTAAGGCAACCAACGGAAAAAGTGGTGGCAGGCAAGAGAGTGTCCATGAAACAGTGGTGCTTTTCTTCTTCCTTCTTTCTAGTCTCTTTATCGGTGAATGATGGTTGAAAGACAAAGTGTGTTTCTCGTAGAAGAGCAAATCCTCTGTCGAGTCTTCCTCTTTCTTATTCTGTCTAAGAATAAGACGACGTCGTTTTATCCTTAAAATTTGCACTCTGACGTCTTAATGGACAACATCTATGGGACCTATCCATAGACGCTGTTTTACAGCCATTTAAAAAGCCAAACTAGCAGCCACTTTCCATTCTTTTAATCCACGTTCTTTTTTATACAACTCCAAAGCAACTGATTTATTGAATTATGGTTTTGTTGCTTATTCATATTAAGAACATAATTAAAATAATAAGCAATATAATGATATTATTTAATAATTTTCAAAAAATTATAAAATTTTTAATAATAAGAATAGTAGTTAGTAGAAAATTATTAAATATAAAAATGTTAAACAATTAAATTAATAATAATAATTAAACAACCATAATAATGGTTAATAATAATAAGAATAATCCTCTGATCAAATTTGAAAATAATTTAATTAATAAGAATAATTAAATAACCATAATAATGTTTAATAATAATAATAATTATCAAAGTACATAAATAATAGTAATAAAAATAATAATAATAATAATAATATAATAATAATAATAATAATAATAATTATTATTATTATTATATTATTATAATTATTTATTATTATTATTATTATTATTATTATTATATATATTGTAATGATTTAGATTTTTATTATATTTGTGCTAACATTATTATATATTTATTTATTTGTAATATATAATATTATTATATATTTATTTATTAATTAGATTATTATTATATTTGTTATAATATTATTAAATATTTATTTATTTGTAAATATATAATATTATTATATATTTATTTAGTTATTATGTATTTATTATATTTGTAATAATATTAATATTTATTTATTAAATAGATTAAATTTAATAATAATAATAATAATATTATTATTATTATTATATTAGATATGATTATTAAATTTATTAATTATATTAATTTCTATTATTATTATGAAATTTGTTATAATAATTTTATTATTATTATTATGAAATTTGTTATAATTACCAATTTTCTTCTTATTATTATTAACTTTAAAAATAAATTGTGTCACGAAAAATCATATTTTAAAATAATCTTTTATCTTAAAACTTTTATTTAAAAATAAGATTAAAATAATAAAAAGTCAAAATATGTGTCACAAATAAAATTAATTTTAATTTTTAATATTTATCTTAAAATTTTATTTAAAAATTAAATTTTAAATAATAATAAAATTAAAATGTGTGTGACAGAAATGAAAGCAATTTTAAAATTTAATTTTTATCTTAAAATTTTATTTAAAATGTGGCACATTTTAATTTTGTACACATTATGATTATGATTTTATTTATTTTCAAGATTAAAATTAAAATTAAAATAATAATATACAAAATATGTCACATTTTAAATTTTAAGATAAAAATTAAAATATAAAATTGTTTTAATTTGTGTCACACATATTTTAATTTTTAAATAAATAAAATAAAATTAAAAATTCATTAGCATGACATAATTTGATTTTGTTTTACTTACTATTTTAATTTTAATTTTTAAAATAAAATTTTAAGATAAAATTTTAATGTTAAAATTTTAAAATTGAGTTTATTTGTGTCCACTCCTACCTTATCTTATTAATAAATAAATAATTTATTAATAATAAGAATAATAGTAAATAGAGCATTAATAAGTAAAGCCAATTTTAAACAGTTAAATTAAGACTACTCAAAATTTTATAATAATAAGAAGAAAATTATAATAATAATAATTTTATTATATTTATTTATTAATATTAGTGTTATTCTTATTTTGTATTATATTTATTTATTAATATGGCTGATCTCGCGAGAGCAGAGCTCGCCCTCGCAAGACTGGCCAAATAGGTTGGCTATTATCTTGCCGTCGTGAGACCAGCCAAATAGGCTAGCCATTATTTGGCCAAACATAGTTCTCTCTCACCTCTCCAATGAGCTGAAGATATTGACACCAGAATAAATAATTAATTATCATAACCAAGCAAAAGAGTTTGCCTGCCCAAGCACCACAAGTAAGATACGTAGCATGGAATTATTGTTAATAATAATAATAACAATAATAATAATAATATTATTATTATTATTATTATATTCAAGATGATTATTAAATAAATAAATTATATTAATTATTATTATTATCTGAATCTTATTATTATTATTATTATTATTATTATTATTATTATTATCGTCATCATTATTATAATATAATTTGTATTTATTATTATTCAAAATTACTAGTACAATTAATTCAAATATATTATTATTATTAAAAAATTTATAATTAATTATTATTATATAATTTATATTTATTATTATTCAAAATTATTATTACAATTTATTCAAATGTGTTATTATTATGTGTAATTATTATTATTATTATATAATATATTTATTATTATTCAAATTTATTATTATTAAAATTTTCCAGCCTTCGGGATCGGGCTAGATTTTTTCAGCCATCGTCGCGAGTCAAACAAGGATGGTTTCTTTACAAGATACGATTAAGCATGTGGAAATGGTCTTTCTGGAATCATAAAAACAGAAAGGTACGTTTAAATATTTATTAAAATTACAATCGACTGATTACAATAAGATTATATTGTTAATAAGAATAACAAGAAGATTATAAATAATAATAGTAATAATATTTATTACTATTATTATTATTATTAATAACAAGTCGCCAGTAAGGCATTTAGTTTTGATGGCTTATTTTCTTTTGCTTCCAACACAGTGTAATACAATAATAATAATAAAATTAATCAAATGTTAAATTTAATCATATTATTTAATATCATTAATAAATAAATAATTTCTTAATAATAAGAATAATAGTAAGTAGAAAATTAATAATTGAAACCTAATTTAAACAGTTAAATTAATAAGAATAATTAAATAACCATTATAATTTTAATAATAATATAATGGTGAATAATAATAAGGAATATAAAATTAGTACAACTTATAATAATTCCAGCAATAATTTCTAAAATAACAAATTATAAAAAATTACACTTATCATATTTGAAAACATTTAAAATAATAAGAATGATAAAAGAAACATAATATTTTCATAACATATTATAATATAATTTACAATAATAATTATTTAAATTATTTATAAATTAAAACCGATTCTAAGGAATTAGCAAAATAAGCCTATAATTTTTCCTTATTATTATGAAGAACAAAATTAATATTAATCACATAAATGCAATAATTAACATTTATAAATTTAAAAATATTGAAAGAAAAGTTTACTTTTTTAATATAAATAAATATCAGCCCTCGCGGGCTGGCTAGATTTTTCCAGCCCAGATTCGTGAGGGCGACATTTCCTCATGAATCGGACATTTTAAAATGTCCAGCCATTTCTTGAGGGCAAATGTCACCCTCACGAAAGGCTAGCATAATACGGTGCTTCCTTTTACTTTTCGCTGAACGTAAACCTGAAAGCTTATTTTATCTTTTCCCTCGTTACCAACGCATACAAGTAATTGCAAAGTTATATGGAATTAAGTAGGTGAGTGTAATCTCGTCGATGGCGCATTTATACAAATTATTAGGCGTTGAAAATTAGACTATGTGCACTTGAGAAGTTGAGTGATTTTACTTTTGTTTTTAATTAGGTTTAAACAAAGTTCTTTTGGTTTTATTTAGTAATTTTTTGAACTTATATATAAAATTCAAAATTAGAAATTTATCTTATTTGAAGTTTTATTTTGTCTAATATAATTTATCAAATACGTACTAATATTAATAATAAATCGTTTGTAAAAATGTTTAAGATTTGTTATTACAAGTATATATACTCCAGTAAGAAAATTCTTATTAATAATTAAATATTAATTGAACAATTAAATTATTAACAATAATAAAGTCAATAATAAAGACAAAAAATTACTAATGATAACAAATTTCATAATAATAATAGAAATTAATATAATTAAGAAATTTAATAATAATTATAATCAATTTCATAATTACTCTTCAATAAATTTCATAATAATAAGTAATTTAATTATAATAATTTAACAGTTGTTATAATAATGCAAATATAATTAATTATTAATTAATAATAATAAAAAGATGACAATAATAGTAATAATAATGATAATAATAATTATTAATTTATTAGATTATTATTATATTTGTAATAATATTATTAAATATTTATTTATTTGTAAATATATAATATTATTATATATTTATTTAGTTATTAGATTTTTATTATATTTGTAACAATATTAATATATATTTATTTAATAGATTAAATTTATTATTATTAATAATAATAATATTATTATTATTATTATTTTATTATTATTATTATTATTATATTCAATATGATTATTAAATTTATTAATTATATTAATTTCTATTATTATTATGAATTTTGTTATAATTACCAATTTTCTTCTTATTATTATTAACTTTATTATTGTGAATATTTTAATTATTCTTTTACTAATTAATTATTATCAAATTTATACTTATTATTATTATAAAAATAATACTTATTATTCAATAATACTTATAAAAATAATACTTATTATTATTACTATTATTATTATTGTTAATAATAATAATAATAATAATAATAATAATAATAATAATAATAAGTATAAGTATTTTTTATAACTATTATTCAATAACAAGTATTATTTTTATAATAATAATATTGCTTGAGCGTGAGCTTGCTTGAGTTGCTCCATGTTCTTGCATTTCTCCAAAAGCAGTAGACATCTTCTACTTCTGCTTACTGACATCACTCTCATGGGCCCTCCTGAGCTGGTCAAAAATGGCCAACCTATTTGGCAACCATATTAATAAATAAATATAATACAAAATAAGAATAACACTAATATTAATAAATAAATATAATAAAATTATTATTATTATTATTATTAAATTCTTTAATGATAATAATAATAATAATAATAATAATAATAATATTATTATTATTATTATTATTATTATTATAGATAATAAAATTATTCGATGTGTTATAATTTTGAATTTATTTATTGATGATGATTATTATTTTAACATTATCATCATTATTATCATCGTTATTATTATTTTTACTGTTATTATTATTATTATTATTATTATTATTATTATTATCGATAATATCCTTATCGATAATATATTTATTATTATTATTATTATGGAGAATAAAATTATTCGATGTGTTATAATTTTGAATTTATTTATTGATGATGATTATTATTTTAATATTATCATCATCATCATCATCATCATCATCATCATCATCATCATTATTATTATTATTATTATTATTATTATTATTATTATTATTATTATTATTATTAAAATTTCTTATCGATAATATATTTATTATTATTATTATTATTATTATTATTATTATGGATAATAAAATTATTCTGATGTGTTATAATTTTGAATTTATTTATTGATGATGATTATTATTTTAATATTATCATCATCATCATCATCATCATCATCATTATTATTATTATTATTATTATTATTATTATTATTATTATTATTATTATTATTATTATTATTATTACTTTTTAATTTATATCTATTAATAATATAAAATTTCTAGTCATCATCATCATCATCATCATCATCATCATTATTATTATTATTATTATTATTATTATTATTATTATTATTTTGATGAAATTAATTATAATTTTTCTTCTTATTATTATAAAATTCTTGAGTAGTATTAATTTAACTGTTTAAAATGGGCTTTAATTATTAATTCTCTACTTACTATAATAAATATAACAAAAGATTAATAATAATTATAACTAATTTAATAATAATAAGTAATTCAATTATTATATTTAATAGTTGTTATAATAATTTTTTATTAATTATTAATTAATAATAATAAAATGATGATAATAATAATATTAATAATAATAATAATAATAATAAATAAATATTAATAATATCAATAATAATAAATAAATATTAAAATTAAAATTAATTTTATTTGTGACACATATTTTGACTTTTTTATTATTTTAATCTTATTTTTAAATAAAAGTTTTAAGATAAAAGATTATTTTAAAATATGATTTTTCGAGACACAATTTATTTTTAAAGTTAATAATAATAAGAAGAAAATTGGTAATTATAACAAATTTCATAATAATAATAGAAATTATTATAACAAATTTCATAATAATAATAGAAATTAATATAATTAATAAATTTAATAATCATATCTAATAATAATAATAATAATAATAATAATAATAATAATAATAATAATAATAATAATAATAATAATAATTAATAATAATAATATTATTAATATAATATTAATAAAATTAATCTATTAAATAAATATATATTAATATTATTACAAATATAATAAAATATAATAACTAAATAAATATATAATAATATTATATATTTACAAATAAATAAATATTTAATAATATTATAACAAATATAATAATAATCTAATAAATAAATATATATATAATAATATTATATATTACAAATAAATAAATATATAATAATGTTAGTACAAATATAATAAAATCTAAATCATTACAAATATATAATAATAATAATAATATTATTATTATTACTATTATTTACATCTTTTGATAATAATAATAATAATAATTATTATTATTATTATTAAACATTATTATGGTTATTTAATTATTCTTATTAATTAAATTATTTTCAAATTTGATCGTGGATTATTCTTATTATTATTAACCATTATTATGGTTGTTTAATTATTATTATTAATTTAATTGTTTAATGTTTTTATATTTAATAATTTTCTCCGACTACTATACTTATTATTAAAATTTTATAATTTTTGAAAATTATTAAATAATATCATTATGTTGTTGATCATTTTAATTATGTTCTTAATATGAATAAGCAACAAAACCATAATTCAATAAATCAGTTGCTTTGGAATTGTATAAAAAGAACGTGGATTAAAAGAATGGTAAGTGGCTGCTAGTTTGACTTTTTAAATGGCTGTAAAACGGCGTCTATAGGACCTTATCCATTTAAGACGTCAGAGTGTAAATTTTAAGGATAAAATGGTGTCGTCTTATTCTTATACGAATAAGAAGACTCGACAGAGAATCTGCTCTCGTTTCTCATAGGCTTAGAAAACCAAGGAACAAGAAAAGAGTGGTTCTAAACAAGTAACCTATTGTCTTTTACTTCACTTGTACTATTAAGTATGACTCACTCCTTTTCCTTTTTTTATTTCTTAACTTATGTCTTCAAATTTAAGAGTAAAATATGCCACATTTTATTTGATTTTATCTATTTAAATTTATTTTATGATTTTAATTACTAAAAAATGTTATACTATTAAAATTTTAGAAAATATTTTTATTAACTATCTTCTGAGTTATTTTAATATTAATTATCATATAATTGTTTGTATAATTACCCAAATTTATTTCAATAATAGTTTATATTAAAATTTTACTAAGATGTTCATGGGAATCCAAGTGTTATATGTAGAGATTGTAAAGCCAATGTTTTAAAACTGATGGATTCGAACGAAAATATTATATTTAATTTATTATTAGTTCACTTAATAATAATAAACATTAATTCATTTTATTTTACTTATTTTTATAATTTTACTTATTATTTATCATATACCGATTTTGTAATGGTTTATATACCAATTAAACTTTTCATTTAAACCGGTTCGATGCCCTGGTCTAATTTTTAAAACATTGCTTAACATTTAAATTTATTTTGATAATTGATTCATAGCTAATTTTATTTAATGAAAATTTTAAAGTTTGAATCTAACACCAATTTGTTTTAGCGTTATAAATAATATCAAAATATTAAATTAATACTAAATTGTTAGTGAAACAATTTTAGAGTGTGGATCAATTACTTATCAATTTTAAACTTTAATAAAGATATTAAGAATTTGAGTGAAGAAAAGATTTTTATATCATGTAAATAAAAATTTAGGGTAATTCCTTAGAACTTTCCTAGGGTTTAACAAACTATCATACTAGTCTCCCGTTTTTTAAAGCTATCAAATACTACTCCAGTGTTTTAATTAATATATCTTCCGTCCCCTTACTTTTAAAAAATAAAAATAATGTGTTTACAGGTTTTCAATACTAACAAAATTATCCGATTAGCCATTATAATTTTTCTTATGCTGAATGAAAATTCCCAGTTTGTGCTAAATGGCAACAGTAAACACCAGAGAGTATATATTGCTTAACATTGCATAATTGCGGCTTCCCTAAGAAGAAAATACTGAACTTCTTGGTCTTGGGCCCTGGCATTATGAACCACATGCTATGGGGACACCCTGTTTCAACCACCGTCGGAGCTTTTCATTATTAATCATCAACAAAAGTTCGCTTGTGCAAGTTGGAAGCCGTATATATCCAACCGTCCCGTACCTGGTGTTGGAATCATAAATGTCGGTCGTTGACTACTATCAAGCTGAAGTTTTCTCTGATGTTTTCATCTCAAGGTTGACTTCAGTAGTTCCATCCTCACTAGCCTTATACCTGTACCATCTTGTACAGATTAAAAAGTAGCCTAAATTTATCACTCCCAAACCAGCGACCAAGAAGTAAAAGTAATCTAATCTTCCCTTGTTAAGATCTTCTGACAACCAATTTCCAGTGGCTCCTCTCTTTGTTGTTCTGTGAACTATCATGATCAACAAGCTACTGAAATAACTAGAACCTGCTAAGCCACAATAGAAAAGAGACCCTGCAATGCTTCTCATGTTCTCCGGGAACTGCTTGTAATAGAATTCAATTAGACCAACGGAAGCAAATGCTTCAGTTAACCCCGCTAGTGCAAACTGAGGAATCAACCAGAAACCGGACATGGATGAAATTGCACCTCTTCTTGGCTCAATCCCTAAAGTTGGTTTGCTTAGAGCAATTGTTCTTCTATGCTCCTCAACCAAGGCAGAAACTAACATTGTGAAGATAGAGAATACTATGCCAAAGCCTACTCTTTGAAGCATTGAGATACCGCTTTCTTTTCCTGTTATTCTTCGAACAAAGGGGACTAGGACTCGATCATAGATAGGTATGAAGATGGTCAGACTTAACATCATGAACACAACGTAAGTTGCAGCTGGAATCTTAAAGCCGGTATTCCCTAGGCGTCTATCAGATTGACTAGCTTGGAACACAGCATAAGTGTTTTGTTGGACCACAGCAAGATAATATACAACGCCTGATACCCATATTGGAAGCACTCTCAACACGCATTTTGTTTCTTCCACTTGCTGCAAGCTACAAAGTTTCCATGGATCAGCTGCTGATCCATCTGGGTTTATCTTATCTTGGGGACTAATAATTGCTGCCTTGTCCAGGAACCTGTACAAGATCATCACGAGTAACTATCGAGCAAAGTCTTTAACCAAACTCTTTAGTGTTTCTTTGGATACTCGAAGTAAAATGAAGTTGGTTTACCTGAACTGATCAGTGTAAGGAAGTTTGACGTTGACAGACTCGGAAGGTATATACTTGAAAAGGGAAATCCAGGGTTGTGGCACTGGATTTAGGCCTCGTTTCTTGATTGCCACAACAATAACCTGTGCTACACTAGTC
Organism: Erythroxylum novogranatense; assembly: GCA_029891385.1. Lineage (NCBI taxonomy): Eukaryota > Viridiplantae > Streptophyta > Magnoliopsida > Malpighiales > Erythroxylaceae > Erythroxylum > Erythroxylum novogranatense. Next base: position 101,603,690 of record CM057225.1, on the reverse strand, counting down.
ATTGGACTGCCAACAGCTTTCACTCTGACATATATTTTTGTGCCCACGAAGAAGAGAACGCATGCAATAAACATAAGGATTGGGGGAATTCCTAAACCTATAGCCCAGCTGACATTGGACTGGACATAAACTATAAGAGTCAAGGACACCATTTTCGCAAAGGTGAATGTGAAGAAGTACCAATTGAAGAAACTGTTAACACCCCTTTTCCCAGAGTCTGTGTTGGGGTTGAACTGGTCTGCACCAAAGGCTAAGTTACAAGGTCTCACACCGCCAGCTCCTATTACCATTAGTCCAAATCCTGTAAACAGAAATGCCATTTGACCTCCTGTTGGGCCTTTGCATATGCTACTCTCTTTCGCACAGTGAGGTGGGTGCAAATTAGAGATTGCTGCTGTCAATTGTATGCAAAGTAGTCCCTTCCAAGTATAAAAAGCCATATGTTACGCATTATATTATGTTTTCAAAGGAATTCGACTATATTATGCAATCGTAAATGATAAATGCTGTCTGTCGCAGTCAAACTCTAGGAAATTATTATATTATCATGCTAAGTTGGCAACCGATTACATGAAAAGGCACTTTCTACTCTGTGGTCTAAACATAATCGCATTTTGGTTCTATAAAAAAAAGAAAACAAAAGAATAGATTTCATCCAGATATCAGTCATCATTATCCATCCAAATTTAGAGATAAGGATATGGCTAGTGTGCTTTAATTTCAGTAAGGAAAAGTCGAGTAAAAGGTACAAAACTGCTGCACCGCTAAAGCATGAAGGTTTCCGTTACCAGAAAAGACGCACAAGTAGCAAACCCCAAGGTCTTGTAACGACCAAAGTAAGTGTCACAGAGATAAGCTCCAATTAAGGTGCCAAAGTTGCAAGTACCATTGAAGATGTTGATTATAGTAGCAGCTGTAATGGTCTTCATGTTGAAGACGGTAGTAAGATATATTAAGAGATTGGACAAGGTTCCAATGGCTCCCAACTTCTCAAAAGTTTCATTCCCTGAGAAAAGTTTATTGTTTCTCATTTTTACATATAAAGAGGATAAATATACAGAAATCTACCAACAAAGAACAGAAGCAAAAAGTAAAAATTAATGAACAAGCTTTATATCACATACCTATGATGAATGGCATAGCTTTCCATCCTCTGTAATTGATCTTTGGCTTTTCAATTGTGACCTCACCAGCCTCACCATTTTCAATGGATTCTTTAAGATTCTTCTCCATGTTTTCTTTCTCATACTTTTCTTGAGTTTCTTTTCCATTCTCCTTCATGGTTGCACTCTATCTCTTTACTTTTCTCTCTTCAACAGTTTATCTATTTGGGTACTTCATGGAATGTGTGTGCATTATTTATTCTGATGGCCCCAAAGTGTGAACGGAAGAATGCTTTTTTTCCCTTCTTTTTGGTATGGAGGTTTTAATGATTGAGAAGCAGAAATTTCTTTTTTTTTTTTTTTTTGCTTACGAGGTATTTTAGGTGGGTTTCAATTATGAGAAGATACCTATAAGTCATTCTACACTTAGATTAATCTCCGCTCGAACCGAGTAGATCCCTTATCAGAAAAAAGCTCTAACCCCAAGTTTTTAAACGACTGCTCTTATCTAATTGTTTGCCTCCTTATTGGTTTACATTTAAGGCTAAACCATATGTCCTGTTCTGTGCTATGAGCAATCTATAAACTTAAGATAAAGATATCTTGAAACATATTATTAACTAGTCTTTAATTTTTTTTTAACCAAACGTTTGTCACTTAAGATACTTTCTCGAATAGAAAAAAAAAAAAACGTGTGTGGAAAAATCTTGCCATACGAATCCGTAATCCAATTGACAATTGTTTCCTTTGTTTCTATGTCAAGTCCCTTTCAATATTGCATACTAGCAGGACCCTAGTTGTTGTTTTGTCGCACTGATATTAAGTGGAGATGGTTACACACTTCAGTCATAACTGGAGACTAATCAAGTTCATGGGCGGACAGAGCAGGTAACCATCAAGTTGTGGGGGTAAATACATGTAACTACCTATTTAAACGTTGAAAACATATCTATGACTAATTGCGAATCTGTCCAATTGATTGATGGCGTAAACAGAAATGTAAAACCGAAAGTTCAAATTGCTTGATGGAGTTGATATGACAAACCGTACCCGTCACAAACACATAAAAAAGCAAAAATCCTACATTATTATTTTTTATCATGCAAATCTATGTATTTAATTGCAAGAATACAAAAACTACATTAACAGGGCTCCAATATAAATACATCCATAAGTTGAAGTTGGAATCGTCAATCTAATTCGTATCAGTGGACTAGGCTCGTATACTTTGTGCTCAACTCAATAAATTTAGAATAGATCTTCCAAATAATTCTAAATTCAGAAGCATTCCAAAGACCGTTTTTTGGAGAAAATTTTTAGCAAACATGTCCGATTAAGATTTGGACCGACTGGGAGATTCTTTGAAAAGTTCACCTCACCAATTAAATCATTTTATATACTATTAAGAAATCGAGGTGGCATTTGATTCTGCATGCAATAGAACAAATATGAATTATTTGTTTGCTTACTGGAAAATTATGTGATTAATGCATAATATGATAAAACATGAATCATATAGTAGTGTGTTATTATGCAGCTCGATCATTTTCTTATCGTTTTCTTCGATCAGCTTATACAATTAGTTCATCATAACCATTGTATCTGCATATATGCGTGTCCCGTTTCTAAAGCTATCTACACAAACATTGAGGGTAGGTAAGAAGTATTGATTTCATTAAATTATAAGCCTATTTATAATAAAGTTTGGACCTATTAGTAATTTAATTAAAATAATTTTTTCAATTAAACTTTAATTACAATTATAATTAATTCTAATGAAATAACAATTAGGCACAAATTAGATCCAACATCTTATATTGGTCTTTATTTATATCTCATATTTAATCTTAAAGTTAAGTAAATTTTACAATTAAGTTTAACTTAGTTAAATTGCTTTTCTCACTCATCAACAATTGTTTGTGTAATTTTCCAAAAACATTGTTGTTTTGTATAACTTAGTAGATTATTAAAATGTTAAAATTGACATAAATTATAACCTAATTCATATTCATGATTAAATAAATTAAACTTCTTTAATTTATTCTTAACTCTAATTGAATAATTTACATCTATAGATCAAGATTTGCATTAATTACGTGTCGTGACCATCTAAATATTAAGAAAGTTAAAATAGTTTTAACTAACCTTCATGAGCATGATTTTTCGTATGATTTAATTATTTCATCATATAATGTTTTGATTAGATATAGAATATAAAATTAATGTTTATTCTATTTAAGCCAATTATATTAGTTCGTATAATTAACAGTTGATTCAATTAATAATATTTGAAAACTATTTTAAGGTATTATTCCACTTTGCCCAAGGATTTTCAAATTAATAATAATTGAGATAAAGAAATATTCTCCTTAATCACCGAACTATCTTCATATAGTTCATGTTATATCTAATAACTACAAATTGAGCTACCTTTGATGTCATAATTAGTTTCAAAATTTATTAATCCCTATATAAGATACTTCAAAGATTTTAAATCAAATGATCACTTAAACAATCATCACAATGAGAATTTTCATAGATATACAAATAATATTCAAATGAAATTATTATGTTGGGTCGGTTTAGTATAGTCATTCTCGAACAAGTAATCATATATTTATTTAATTATCTTTGTACTCTAGTTTTGAGATTGACTATTTCCTTCCAAAAAAGAAATATAAAGTATGCTGATCTTTTATGATATATTAATTTGTAATCTTAACAGACAATGACTAAGAATAATTTAAAGATAACACAAAATGCAATATGAATTACATAATTATGATCTCATTATAATTTCATTTACAATATATATTTATCTCATGAACCTCATCTTATGCATCGCTTAACTAAACAAATATGCATAAGATAAATGATACTTTCTAATAATTACTTCATTAAAACTACAATCGAATAAGATTAAGATTTAAGTACTTAGAGTGTAAACTTTGGGTCACAGAATGACATCTAATACGATTGAGAATAATATGATATTCTCCTAATTATTTTAGAATGAAGAATCATATATTAATCATGCAACTATTTCTAGATAGTTCATATTATATCCTATGACTTAAGCTATTTTGACTAAAATAAGTTATAAATAGTACTAAAATATAACAATCTCTATATGAGATATTTTAGAGATCTTAAGTTAAATAATCACTTACATAATTATTACAATGATAATTTCTATAGACATACAAGTAACGCTTTAAATGAAATTTTCATATCATGTTAATTCAATGAACTTATTCTCGATAAGTAGTCATATATTTGCTTAAATATCTTAAGATAACATATAAATGTTGCAATGTCATAACTATGATTTTATCATAATTTTATTTGCAATGTATATTTGTCCCCCTCATAATCTTTATCTTGTATATCATTTAATTAAATGAATATAATGATTCGCTTAAACAATTATGTCATTAAAATTGCAACTAAATGGTTGACTGTAGGGTATATACTTATATATACAATCATTTAATCATGTATAATGGGTATTAAATTCATATTAATTTTTAAAATCTGTTGCTTCTCAACTTTTTAATCATATTTGCTTCTTCTTTCTCATTTTAGTTGTTCCTTCATATTTTTTAATAAAAAATTAAAATAATGAAATAGTTGTACACTATGTATAAACATTTCACCAAGAAATTCTCTTCAATCTTTAAAGCAACTCCTTTGAGACATGACCATGCAAAGTAATAGAGAACTGATCAAAAGAGAGAACAAAGTGAAAATGGGATGATAAACCCAAGTTAGGAAGAGGAAGGAAATAAAAATTTGTTTTATCTTCTTCAAAATAATTCTTATATTATTCACTAATTTCTATTTTATTATCTATTTAATTCTTTTCATAAATTTATTTATGAAAATTAATCTTATTCTTCTTGTTGTTTAAAGTAGAATCAAACTTTATAATGGCAATAAAATTATAGGCAACAAAAGAAAATTTCCTCGTTATTTTCATAGCAACTTGAGCATTTATTTCTACATCTAAAATTTTTGTTAGGTTTCTTCTTTTCTTAATTTTAATTATTTTCTATTAGGATATTTATGTCTTGAATTAGGTGTGCATAAATTAAATCAATTCTTTTAAATAGTTACAACATCTATATGTTCAATTTGTGGTATGTAGAAATTAGTTAATAATTATGAAAGGTTTTAATAAAAGAGTTAATACTTCTATTTAAGAAAAGTATTTATTTGTAAATGAAATCAAATACTTTAAGATTTATTATATATATATATATATATATATATATATATATATATATTTGTAAGCTTATTTAGTAATTAGACTCTCCGAAGTATATATCTATTTGTATTTCAAAGAAGACAACGTAATGAGTAGGACTCTTGGTAATAAAGATTGGCAAAGTCAACTTCGAGAAGTTGGAACTTTAAGTGGCTTGAGTGGACTGAAGTGTAGTCAAATTACGACAGTTGACTAGGCTCTGCCATTAAGAATTCGAAAGGTACCGCACATGCTCGTAATACGGAGGAGTTGGATGCGTTTTTAGTTTGTTGACTCGCTTGGGTTGTTTTAATTGCAATTTTGAATTTACAGTCAAAGTGTTAGTGGCTTTAATTTGTTGCCGCTGAGACACTGTTTGTTTGTTTCGTTTTTCTTTTTCAAATTTATTGTTTTCTTTGATTTCAACTAACAGTGTATTATTGAGTATCTTCAGGTCTTATGTTATTAACAAATTTTTACTAAATTATTATATTTTGTGGTTTTCAAAATATAAGAAACAAAATTTTAAAACACGATTGCTCACTAATTACGGTTTTTTTTCTAAAAAGGAGAACTTAACAAAATACGTTTGATTTCATTTTCTTTTTAATTTTTGTTTCCAATATTTTCTATTAAAACTATTTAGTTGAAATTTATAATAAAATCTAAAAATAAAATCTATTTAATTTTATTGTCATGTTTTTGTTTCAATCTTATTATTATATTATATATTAATATCTACTAATTAGAGATAAGAATGTATATTACTAAATCCTTCCAAACCTCGCATGTCTGCAAGATTTTTATTATGTATTATTGTTTAATAATATTAGATATTAATATTAATTTTAATTTAATTTATTTTTAATAATAAAAATTCAAAGATTCAGGTTGTTATTAGTCTAGCCCAGCTAGGGCCATGATAGCCCGTGGCTTAACCTATGGCTTGACGGGCCACTAACGGACTAGGTCAACTTAGGCTACCATTATTTTTAATAAAAAAACTTCCATACCGACCTTGGCTAATGAATCGAGCCGACCATAGTCAACCTGTGGTCTGATCAACCCAAGTCAAAATCAGGTTAGGCTGACCTTTTTTTGACATCTTTACTTCTAAATTGAATGTATTCCATTAGATTCGCCAACACCATCCAATTCATAACAATTTGATTAAGTAGCCTAACCATAGGAAAAAAAATAGTGCCAAAGAACACATCTATGTTCAGTCAGTCAGTTCTTTTCCATCTAGGCTTAGCCAAGCAATCTCAAAATAAGTCTCTCAACTGGTGCAGCACAAAGCTTAAGGAAACATTGATAGTTTCTCTCGGGATCAGAAATCTGGCAAACTCGTGATCTTTCTAATAAACAAGTTCTAAAATCAGCTCCAGAAATTGTTTTCCCTGTTGATTAAACTGAATCTCCACAAACTTACCAAAACGACTATAGAATTGGATACATATACAAGAGCCAGAACCAACCAAATACAAACCAGAAAAGGCGTTTACTAAAGATAAAAAAAGTTCCCATGAATAGCAGGATCTTGATAAGGAACAATGATGTCATGCAATTATCTCGTCCGAAATATAAGCATCTTGTTATTATTATTATTTTTTTAAAGGAAATCAGTATATTAAAGAAGAAGAAATTTATAAGGTCATCAAAAGGGAAGACCCTTTATATACAACACAAGAAAAGAGCCAGCAAGAAAGAAAACCGTTAACGCAGCAAAAATAGCCTAAAACAGAACCTCCATCGATCAGCTATAGTCGTGAGGCTTGACAAACATTAAAACTATAAGTAACTTTCTTTGTCAAAACCATTGCCCGAACGTCAGACATAATTAAGCAGATCAAACTCTCTTTCGTAGAAGAGGTGCTCTGGAAGCGTCGATAGTTTCGTTCTCGCCAAAGCGAGTATAAATAGACCTCTAAGACAATAATTTGTACATAATTGTTGGAACCTGTAGGTGAAGACAAAGAACTAGTAATATTCATAATTTTGGACCCAGGATCCGTCCAACAATATGAGTCACAAACAACTCTCTAAATAGAATAATTGAATGGGCACTCGAAGAAAAGATGAGAACAAGATTTCATCCGGAGGGAACACATTAGGCATGAAGGATCCATGTGCATACAAGGAAGACGGTCAGCAGTCGATAGCTAACCAGAAAATAAAGGAGATTCGGGCGTTAAAAAATTGCTCCAAACTGTGGGTGCCCAAGGAGCAGCATCTTGGTGATGTTTAACTCACATGCAGCACAACAATACGCCATAGACATCTGGTTTCCGTAATAAGCTTTAAAAAGCCAATTACTGCTATCTTTTACATATTTATGGCTAGATTTACCTACAAAGAAGGTACTACAGAAGAAAGATTAGATTGATAAATGTTTTTTCCACCATGATCGTGACCTTACAAATAAAATAAAGTGAGTCCATATAAAAAAGTGATGTTACCTGTACATCTGCAGGCAACTACCAGCAATATCTAAGACAAGCAATAAAGACCAAGCTCAACACGTACTGAGACTGCCCAAAAAAATCAGATAGGTGCGCAAAATATCAAGTGACTTGCAAGGCATATAATATAAGTGAGGTACCTGTATAGTTGCAGAAGGATTACAAGTAGACAACTGAATGAAGAATATATCATTTAAATTAGACAGGAAAATTTCGGATAAGTCAAGATCCCAAAACATGACATTCAGCTGGAATAGATAATACTGAAGAGCTGTGTTCCAACTTCCAAGGGTAGGTTAAAAGTTTTCCATAAGCATACCACCCGTCAGTGCCGTCACAATCAAAGCTGAAACAACGGTTAAAATAAATTACAAGTCAAGCCTACACATATTCAAATGGAAAATGATTAAAACTGAAAGAAAGTGAACAGTAATAATCATTCTGATACAAAATGCCAAAAAGCCATTTGTTGGAATAGCTTATGGAAAATACACAGCAATTCAAGACAACTCATATATGTTCCCTAAATCACAAAACCACCATAATTAACACTCCAAAGTTCCCTAACCAACGAAAAGCAAACATATTCATCACGTGCCAATTCTCTTTCGTTTTCTTTTTTATTTTGTATTAAAAGAAAAAAGACCCACCAGTGATGTTGGGAATGTAAACAGATAACTTGGTGGGTTTAGGTATTGAGTTCTTTTATCATTGTCGATTTCCTCTGGATTCCAATTTCCAACTGCAAGCACGATGTGACAAAATCCTTACTAAATTTAACAACCTTTAAAAAAGCCCAAGTTTTACATCTAGAAGCTGAGATATTAAAAAGCTCAAAGTAAATCAGCAACAAACAGACATCAATTTCTAACTCCTATCTTGATCGAAAATAAACAAATGAAGTAGCTAGCTTGACTCAGAGATCAAGTACCAATTTAAAATGCGGTGGCAAGTTGCATTAAGGCTATGTTTAGTTGGCTGGTTATTAATGAAATAAAATAAAATGCAATATTATTCTTTATTTTGGAAGGAAGATTTATAATGGAACAAAATATAATAGGATGAAAATGGAGAGTTTCACGTTAAATGCTATTTCATCATAAACAATAAAAGTAAGTTACCTCCGATTTGAGAGATTTATGATGGAATGTAAAATAATAAAAATATTTTATTATATTATTTTATGAATTCTTTTTCAAACAACATTTCACTATATTATATTATGAACCCTTTCATTCCTCTTAAACAATAATTTTTAATATTATATTCATTTATATTTTATTCCATTATAAATCATTTTAATTCCATTAAGAATCTTACGTTAAACATAGTCTAATGCAAACTACTATTTGAGTGAGTTGAGGATGCCGGCAATTAGAGGCTTTGCTGTCGTTTTCAACATCCACATAAGAATAACTCACATATTAAAGGAATCAATTACTTCGGTGACTACATCCGCATTGTTTTCTTTTTTTTATAAATTATGTAAATTGTGTTTTCTTGTTACTTTATCGTGACTGATAGACACAAAGGAGGGTCCAAAATGGGGAATTTTTTTGTTTGTGAATGAGATGGCTGAATAAAAGGAAGATAGGATAGAGCTCCATAGAAAACTAAAAAAGTTGATAATGATAAAGTTTTCTATTGTGTAACCTAATTCATCATATGTTGGTAAATCAGAATATGATATGAACATGAAAGTAGAAGAATAATTACGAAAATTTTTCGTAACCTTTGATTTTTCAAATTAAGATCTTTTTAATTCTATAAAATGATTAATATAAATCATAGTAAAATGGAAACTTAATTTGTAATTTATTCAAAGCTTGATCATTTTCTTGCTTTATCCCTCGAACCATTTTTAATCTGATTTATCTCAACCATCGTAATTGCACAAATGTTCAACCTCTAACTATATCCATAGAACAAATTAAGAGAACTTTGCAATACTAACAGAGAGGGTTAAGTAAGAAATGTTAGCTCCATTAGAACTTAAATCTATTTGTAATAGGTTTTGGACGTTTAATAACTTAATTGAAATTAAATTATAATTTCAATTAAACTTTAATTAGAATTACAAATAATTCTAATTAAATACTAATTAAGCTCAAATAAAATTTAATATGTCATATTGATCCTTATTGATTAAATATATCATATTTAATCATAAAGTTTCTCAAACTTTACAATCAAGTCAAACTTGATTACAATAACTTTACCCTTTTCAACTCATTTTTATGTGAGACCTATTAGCCTCCCAAATATGTTAGCAATGATTATAAATTATAATTCTAATTTAAAATTAAAATGAGATAAATTAAAAATCCTTTTAATTTATCTTTAATTCTCCAATTAAACAATTTATAATTATAGATCAAGATTAGCGTCTAACAACGTATCATAATCACCTAATTATTGATGAATGTCAACGTAGTTTTGACTAACCTTTTCAGATATGATTTTTCATGTAATCCAATCATTTCATCAACCAATATTCGATTATATATAGAGTATGAAATTTTATGAAATTAATGTCTATTTTATTTTGAGTTCAATTATATTAGTTAAGTACCATTGGCGATTGATTCAATTAATGACATTTATAAACTATTTACAAAATGTCATTCTACTTTGACCAAGAATTTTCGAATCAATACTAATTGAGTATAATATAGAACTTTTCCTTAATTACTTTAACGTGATGAATCATATCTTGATCACATAACTACCTCTATATAGTTCATGCTACATCCAATGATTACTAATTAAATAACCCATAATTAAATAGGTCATAAATAGTATCCAAATATAGCAATTTCTATATAAGATAACTTTAGAGATGTTAATTCAAAAGATTACTTCTACAATTATCACAATAAGAACTCCATAGATATATAAGTAATGTTCCAAATAGATTTTTCATATCAAATCATTTAGTGAACTTGTTCTTTAACAAGCACCCACACATTTGTTCAAATATCTCCATACTTTAATTTATGAGATTAACTACTTCCTTCATAATGAAAAACAAAGCATGTGCTAGTCTTTTTACATTATATTAACATCCAATCTTAATAGGACAATAACTAAGAACATTTTGAGATAATACATAAATACAATATGAATATCATAATTATAATCTCATTATAATTTAATTTAAAATTTGTAATTATCTCATATACTTTATCATATATATTTAAATATTTATAAGATAAAGAATGTCTTTACATATTTTATCACTAAACTACAACCAAAGTGATTAGCTATAGGACATAAACCAACATACTCTTATTATCCTTTTATTTTAAAACAAGAAACTAAAATAAAATAAAACCAAATGTATTCTAATGTCTTTTTGTATTTACAATTACAACGAAAATTACAAATATAAATAGATACAAACACCCTCCTCCATCCTTTTCCTGCTTCTAGGTAAGATTCATTTCTTTGGTGAATGTTGACTGTTGTCATGTTGCGATTGGGTTCTATGATTTTTGGTATGGTGACTGATTGTATTTGTAGGTTGCTTGTGTTGTATCAGTATGACTCCTGCATCCATTTTCCATTTCCACTTGGAATTAATTAAAATGAATGTTGTGTGGATATGGTGTGCTTATGATCAATGGACAATAACACAATGCATGCGTGTGAGACCAATTCTTTACTGCCTAATTATTTTGAAGTTATTTAGGTCCTAAAAATTAGTGGTTGTTGTTGGTTTTAATAAAAAGTATAAAGGACCAAAAAGTTCCCAACTTTGGTCTATCTATGAATGAATAAACATGGAAGCAAGACTTTGGATTTCAAGATGATATTGATACTAAAATTTCTTGTTTAGGAACTAAGAACTCAATCTTAGGTATGAGGTTAATGCTTGATGTAAAAAATTTGTAATTGTCCAATAGATAATGTTTTACCATGTGCATGTTTAAATGCATTTGTAGCGTTGGAGACGAAATAAGCACAAAACATAACCATTGTGCTTAATCTAATCAAATTACCATCCAAACTTTTTTATCTCTTGAATTAGGTTCAAGCTACTTCCGAATCAAGTGATTGAAGTATTTTAGTTTTTAGTTTAGCAGGTTTAATGTTTAACACATTTCTCCTTAGTGGTCTTACGTATTGATTTTGCTAACATTAATTAGTGATTGGTTTATTGAAGAGCAAAATATGATAACATCTTAAATAGAAAAATATGGTAATAACATATTAAACTTGTACATATTTTAAAAAGTGTAAAAAAAATTGTGGAACTCGCCTTCAAATATAGGTACTTGTTACTTATGTATGATTACCATTATACTTGACCAAATATGAAACTTTATTTAGTACACAATAAAGATAGTTCTTTTAAGATTATAACTAGATTGGTAGATCTTGAATCTTAATTATTCTTATCTATAAATGCAATCAAACTGTGGTATGATGAATAAACTTCAGTGTTCAAGGAATTTTAGTTAGGATAATATGTAACAAAGAATTAAATCTACTCAATACCTCTAATTAAATCTTATAATTTAACTAGCACAACTAAAAAGCAATACATAGCAAAAAGTTCATTTGACTATAATCCTAATTTCTAAAGTAAATAAAGTTATGTACATTGCTCTCTAATCCTTTCAACTTCAAAGTTTATCATCATCATTATATATGTAGAGCAATATACTCCTATATGTGATTATGATTAATTATACTTTAATTATCTTGCTTTCATTTAAGTGCTTGTTAAAGAATACATATACATGTAAATGTTCATATATAACTTATATAGTTATGTATGTTGATTGTTTCAAATAAATGAGCATATTCCTTCATTGGATAATTTTAATCCAGTACTAGAGAGCATAGAAGTGAATACTTTTAATCTGATACCGAGTGAAGATAGAAGTGCACAAGGTGGTCCAGGTTTATTAAGAAGTGATGTTTGGAATCACTTCAATAAGACTAGATTAATAGACAGAGTATAGAAGGCTGAATGTAAATATTATTACAAAATAATGGTTGAGAGATCAAAAGGTGGAACCTCTCATTTAAAGAGACATATAGATTTGTGTAATAGAAAGAACATCGCATAAGGAGGTCAAACATTTTTACCCTCAACCTAATGAGAGCGAAGAATGAGATGACTGCTACAGCTTATGAAAGCAATAGATCAAGGTCTTTGATAGCTAATATAGCCATTAGTGATGAACATCCACTCTCTATAGTTGATAGCAACCTTTAAGATTCCAACTTAGAATACCTTGAATTTTTTTGAAGATATACGAGGATCAAAAGAAATACATTTTAACAACATTGTCGAGTATTGAAGAATGGGTTATCATCATAATAAACATATGGAAAATTGATAACTAAAAGGATGGTTATATGACGGTGATAACCCACTATATTGAAGAATGGGTTATCATCATAATAAACATATTGAAAATTGATAACTAAAAGGAAGATTATATGTAACACCCAAATACCCCCTGGGAGGATACATGGATGCCACCCAAGACAGGACAAACAAATCAAAACGTTTCACACATGCATTTTTAGAAACTAAACGTAACACACATATAATATATCTCATAATTTCAGAAACAAATCCAAAGAATATTTACAGGCCCAAACAAATCAAACAAAATACATTTTCGCGCAACACAAAACTCAGACCCTTTTGGCCACTGCGGATGACTTGTCCCAGTCCTTAATCTCTTCGCTCTGAACCTACACAGGGCAAATCCACCGTGCTAAGCATATAGCTTAGTGAGTAATAACTAATCTATATTAATAGATTTCAGTAAATAGAAAGAATGCATTTCGAATGATTTTTATACTAAATGTAATCAGAACACGGAGATCCTTCGAATCGAATATAATTTAGTTTATGTCAAATCAAATGATATCAAAATACAAAACAAATCAAACTTATAAATCCATGAATGAAGTGGGTAACGGACTTATACAGAGATACCATAATTAGTATCGCAGGAGAGACATATGTCTCAATATCGAGACACCAAAGTGTCAAATAACAAGTGAGCAATTGCAGACCCTTCTAGGCATGCCTATTTACCCACAACTAGGACTTAACAGTTTTAAAACAGAACAAGGTCATTTCAGACATTTAATGTGCAGGCAAATAGCACTAACAAAATTTATCATAAAACAAATTACTTACCTAGAGTATTTTTTGAAATTTTCTACCTAGATTACGTACTGAAATTACTGACCTGTATTACTTACCAAAACCGCCCTTACTATTTATTGCCTCGAAGTCCCGGTAATATCCGGCAGTGGTTGTTCCTCTATAATAGGGAACACAGATACCAATCACTATTGTGCATGCTTAAAAATTCACCAATGTATGATGGATATGTAGGATGCATGTTTATGACAAATTTCGGGACCCAACCCTAAATTCTTAACTTAAATTATTAAATCCTTGATTGTTAATTAAATCTAAAAATTTACAAATTTCACATAAAGAGGTAGAAAATTTTCTTACGAATCCAACGCTTCGAGAATCAGGTCATTCGGAGGTCGGATGACAAAGATATGGTCAAAAGAGTGAAGTTTATCACACACAAGTCGACTTATACTTATACAAGTCGACTTACATAACACGACAAGTCGACTTATGCTTACACAAGTCGACTTATCCATTAAAACACACACAAGTCGACTTATATATACAAGTCGACAATAACAACCACAAGTCGACTTACACTGCATAACTCGACTTATTGAAGAGCGGAGATGACATTTTCATGCAATAAGTCGACTTATACACCACAACAAGTCGACTTATACCATTGTTCATCGTCTTCTTCACCAAACCAGACGAAACAACAAAGTTTTCTTCCATTTTTCTTTAACTTCATCACTTTAAAACTAACCTATTTAGCATTTTTAACCTATCAGAATCATCAGAAATAACTTTATACTCCAAAGATCACAAAACTTAACATTCCAACTTTCTCTCTCAAGATAATATCCTCTTCAAAAATTGTATCTACACTAACTATGAACAACATTTCCTAAATCAAACGAATCAGTAACTACAAAGGAAAAAGAAAAAGATAAAATCTCCAGAACCATGTCTACTCAGGACCCATGCTTGGAAAGGAAATATTTGAAAGTTAAAGAAGAAAAGAAACCAGTACAATCTCAAAACAACTCAGATGCAAGCTTATATGGTATTTACCATCAAAAACCAAAAGTTCCCTCATGCTTTCTCTCACTACTGAAACTTCCACACGTTCGTGTATATCTATATTTCTAGGTCTTGGTTTATGTAAACCAAGTATGTAAAACAACAAAAACAACATAGTCAGTTGTCTTCTAACGGAACATAACAGATCATATAGACATATACATATATCTAAATTTTCAAGCCATTCATGCATGTAACTCTTTATTCTAAACACTAAACATTAACAAAATCACTTATCACAGAAAGATCCAAGAGTGACTCAATTGATGCTTCAATCGTTAGTTGGTGGAGAAACTAGTGAAGGGAATTCGGTAAAGACTAAAACAAATAGGACTCTTTTAACTCTTCAATAAAAAAAATCCACCCATCATTACCACTGGCGTATAAGCTTTGCATGTAGGACAACTATTATAAACGTGTCTTCACTATTATCTAAATGTCACAAACCCAAACTGCCACATGCCACTATAACCGTAGTTCATTAAGTTATTTATTATTATTTTATTAATAAATTATTCTTATTAAATAACCAAAAACATTGTTTTGAATTCTTATAAAAACAAATACCCAAAAGTTCCGCATAACTTCCAAAATTCACCAAAATTCATCATAAAATAATGACTCAAAATAAATTTTCAACTCAAAATTAATTCACCATCAATTTCTAAAATATTTGAAGTATACAAAAATTACTAAAATTATATTACTACGGTCCGAATCAATTTGAAGTTTCATTAAACCAATTTACCCGAAAAATTTCATGAATGCATGCCAAAATATTTATGCACAATTAAGCAAATATTTAATAAGCAAATAACAAACATAATTCGTACTAAATTCTTGTAATATTCTAACCACTAATTTGGGGCGTTACAACTCTTCCCTCCTTAAGAAATTTCGTCCTCGAAATTCATACCTGATTCGAATAATTGTGGATACTGAGCCTTCATGATTTCCTTTGGTTCTCAAGTTGCTTCCTCAATTCCATAATGTTGCCAGAGAACTTTTACTAACGGTACTGACTTGTTTCAGAGTTGTTTCACTTCTCTGGCTAGTATGGAAATTGGCCCTTCTTCATACGACAAATCTTGTTGTACCTGAATCTCTTGCACCAGAATCTTATGTGAGGCGTCAGATCGGTACCTCCTCAACATAGAAACATGAAACACATCATGCAGTCTGGCCAATTCTCCAGGAAGAGCTAACTGATAAGCTACGGGTCCAACCCTCTTCTGAATTTCATAAGGCCCAATGAATCGCGGACTGAGCTTACCCTTATTCCCAAACCGAAGTATGTGTTTCCATGGTGACACTTTTATAAACACCTTATCACCCACTTGAAACTCAATATCCTTCCTTTTTAAATCAGCATAAGACTTCTGCCTATCACTGGTAGCTTTCAATCTTTGTCGAATAATCTGAATCTTTTCTTCCGTATCTTTCATAATTTCTAGCCCGATCATCTTGTTTTCACTCAACTCCGTCCAACATACCGGAGTTCTACACTTCCTACCATACAATGCTTCATAAGGTGCCATGCCAATGCCCGTCTGATAACTGTTGTTATAAACAAACTCCATCAAAGTCAGATAATTATCCCAACTCCCAGGAAACTCTAACACACAACCCCTCAACATATCTTCCAAAATCTGTATAACTCATTCTCGATCCATCCATGCTGGGGATGGAAAGCAGTACTAAATTTAAGTCGAGTACCCAATGCTTCCTGCAAACTTTTCCAGAATCTCGAAGTAAATCGAGGATCACAATCAGAAATAATCGATAATGGTACTCCATGCAGTCTTACAATCTCATTCACATACAAATCTGCAAGCCTATCCAATGAATAGTCAGGACGAACAGGTAGAAAATGAGCAGATTTGGTGAACTTATCCACAATAACCCACACCGCATCATGTTTCCTTTGAGTAAGAGGAAGTCCAGTGACAATGTCCATGGTAATATTATCCCATTTTCATTGAGGAATAGGAATAGGATTTAAAAAAATAGATGGAACCTGGTGTTCAGCCTTAACCTGTTGGCATGTCAGACATTTTGCTACATAATCCACAACGTCCCGTTTCATACCTGCCCACCAATAATATGCTTCAAATCCTGATACATCTTGTTTCTACCCGGATGCATAGTAAAAACTGTATTATGAGCCTCAAATAACAACTTCTTCTTCAATTCATCTTTTGCTGGCACACACAACCGATCCTTATAATACAATTCACCATCACCCAGCACAGAAAAATCAATCTGTTTACCTTCCTGAGTAGCCATGATAAGTTGTTGAAACTTATCATCAGCTCTTTAAGCGTCACAAATCTCCTGTCTTAACGTAGGCTTTGCTTTCAATTGAGCCATTAAAGCTCCATCAGATCCCAATTTTCATCCATGCGCTTCAAAGGACAATGCTGAGACGGTCTTTCGACTCAAGGCATCAGCTACAACATTAGCCTTACCGAGATGGTAGTCCACAATACAATCATAGTCTTTAAATAATTCCAACCAACGTCTTTGTCTCAAATTGAGTTCCTTCTGTGTAAAGCGGATACTTGAACTTTTATGATCTGTGAATATTCTACACCTTTCACCATACAAATAGTGTCGCCAAAATTTTAAGGCAAACACTACTGCTGCAAGTTCCGGATCATGTAGGTAATTACATTCATGAGTCTTTAGTTGCTAGAAGCATAAGCAACTACCTTTCCTTCCTGCATCAATACACAACCTAAACCAATTCCAGATGCATCAGTATACATAACATACTCCTTACCAGCCGTAGGTTGAACTAATACAGGAGCTTCAGTAAGCATATTTTTCAACTGATCAAAACTACTATGACATCTATCAGACCATTCATACTTCACTTCCTTCCGTAAAAGTTTAGTTAAAGGGGATGCTATCACTGAAAACCCCTTAACAAATCGACGGTAATAACCAGCTAGACCCAGAAAACTTCTCACTTCTGTCACATTCCGTGGCGGCTTCCAATTAACAATAGCCTTTATCTTACTATGATCAACTCTAATTCCTTCAGAAGAAACCACATGACCTAGAAATGATATCTCCTGAAGCCAGAAATCATATTTACTCAACTTCGCATACAACTGTCTTTCCTTCAGAGTCTGTAATACAATTCGGAGATGTTCACTATGATCCTGTTCAGTCCTAGAGTAGACCAGTATATCATCAATAAACACCACAACAAACTGATCCAAATACGGCCTGAATACTCTATTCATCAAATCCATGAATGCTGCAGGAGCATTAGTTAACCCGAATGGCATTACTAGGAACTCATAATGTCCATAACGGGTCCTAAATGCAGTCTTCGGCACATCCACATCCTTGACCCGAAGCTGATAATATCCTGATCGCAGATCTATCTTCGAAAACACTCCTGCATCTTTTAACTGATCAAATAGATCGTCAATCCTTGGCAGTGGATACCTATTCTTCACTGTGACTCTATTTAACTGCCTGTAGTCAATGCACATTCTCAGTGTACCATCCTTCTTCTTAACAAACAACACCGGTGCACCCCATGGTGATACACTGGGTCTAATAAACCCTTTATCTAGAAATTCTTGTAACTGCAACTTCAACTCCTTTAACTCAGTAGGAGCCATTCTATACGATGCTCTGGATATAGGAGCAGTACCAAGCATGATTTCAATAGATAACTCCACTTCTCTTTCTGGAGGAAGCCCAGGCAGTTCCTCAGGAAAAACATCTGGAAACTCATTCACTACAGGAATATCAAGCATTTTATCCTTACCACCATCCTTCTAGGAATCAAGTACAAACGCTAGATAAGCTTCACACCCCTTTCTTAGAAGCTTTTGAGCTTGCATAGCAGATACTACATTAGTCAGAGCACGTGTGCAACCACCACAAAATACAATCTCAGACTGGTCGGGCCTCTTTAAGAAAACTGTCTTCACCTTACATCGACTTCGCTTGATGTTTAGACAGCCAATCTATACCCAGAATCAAATCGAATTCGTGAAACGACAACTTAATCAGATCCGCTGCATACTCACTTTCTTGAATCTTAATAGGACAATTCCTAACCACCTGATTCACCAACACACTACTACCCAGAGGACTAGTTACATGCATGTCATATTCTAACTGATCTATAAGCATCTCCTTATCAAACATTTCTCCAGCACATATATATGAATGTGAAGATCCAGGATCAATTAATGCATACAATTCAAAATCAAAGAGAGAAACCATACCAGCAATGACATCTGGTGCATCCTGATCCTCACGAGCTTTCAGTGCATAAGCTCGACCTAAGCGAGAGGCATAGCTGGCGATTCACGCTTCGAGTGAGAACTCGGATTAGCTCTGTTCTGATTATATCCGCCTCGGCCTCTTCCTCGACCTCTGTTCCCAACTGAAGCATGCGAAACCTCTCCGCTAGCTTGTGCCATCCCAGACTGTCTCAGAGGGCAATTTGTAATCACATGCTCCATACTGCCACAACGAAAACATGCACCTGTAGCTCTCCAACAGACACCCCAATGGTGAATAGAGCAGTGTGGGCACTCCGGAGCACTAAAACCTCGACCCCCAGAGGAACCCCTACTAGAAGCAGTCGATGTAGGAAAGTTTTGTTGCCTTCCCCTCATCACAGATCTCTGAGCAACTCTCGGTGCAGAGGAACTACCTTCCCAATTTCGTTTCCCCGAGGACTGACCTCCTCTATTAAAGCCTCTTCTCTGACTTCTTTCTTTCCTGATCGTCTCTTGTCTTTCTACTTTTATTGCAGCATGTACTAACTGATGGTAAGTAACTTGTTGTAATATAGAAAACGCTGCCAGATGCTCTTTGATTGAATCATGCAATCCCTCCTCGAATTGATGACATCGGAACTCTTCAGTCAGTACAGATTCAGGGGCATACTTACTGAGCCGATTAAACTCCCGATCATACTCAAGAATGCATAAACTCCTCTCGCTTTAGATTCAAAAACTGCTTCCACCTATCCTTTCAGAAGCTTCATCACATATTTAGTTTTAAATTCTTGGGCAAAGAATTCCCACGTCAAAGGCACCGGTAGCTGAGGACTCCTAAGGACAAACTTTCACCATTCATAAGCTGCTCCCTGTAGAAGGGAAAGAGCACAGTGAACCATCTGCTCTGCCGACAACAAATCTCATCCAGTACCCTCTTAACCTTCTCAATCCAAAACTCGGTCCCTTCAGATTCCTCCAGAGAAGTCCCAGAAAATTCTTCAGCCCCATACTTCCTCAATTGATCAATCGGAGCCTTAGGTGTTGTCATTCGATGTAGCAAAGTCATCATATCCTGGGACAGCTTCATCAAAGCTTCTCCCTGAGCTGGAGGAGGAGGTGGAACCTCAGCTTCACCTCAATTGACCCTCGACGGTCCAAGTATTTCAGAACGAGTTTACTCCGGCTAATTACTCTCAGCAACTTCGTCAACAAATTCGTGAGATCCTTCCATCGTAATTTCTAAAGACAAAATATGGGACACCGCATTAGGCCAAAACACAACTTAGACACTCAACGGAAAACAATAGGCAAGTCGTGGTTAAACCAGAACCGCCTAAACTTGCTCTGATACCAAAAGATATAACACCCAAATACCCCCTGGGAGGATACATGGATGCCACCCAAGACAGGACAAACAAATCAAAATATTTCACACATGCATTTTTAAAAACTAAACGTAACACACATATAATACATCTCATAATTTCATAAACAAATCCAAAGAATATTTACAGGCCCAAACAAATCAAATAAAATACATTTTCGCGCAACACAAAACTCAGACCCTTTTGGCCACTGCGGATGACTTGTCCCAGTCCTTAATCTCTTCGCTCTGAACCTACACGGGGCAAATCCATCGTGTTAAGCATATAGCTTAGTGAGTAATAACTAATCTATATTAATAGATTTTAGTAAATAGAAAAAATGCATTTGAATGATTTTTATACTAAATGCAATCTACAGAACACGAGATCCTTCGAATCGTAATATAATTTAGTTTATGTCAGAATCAAACATATATCAGAATACAAAACAAATCAAACTTATAAATCCATGAACAGAAGTGGATAACGGGACTTATACAGGAGATACCATAATTAGTATCAGCAGGAGAGACATATGTCTCAATATCAAGAGACACCAAAGTGTCAAATAACAGGAGCAGCTGCAGACCCTTCTAGGCATGCCTATTTACCCACAACTAGGACTTAACAATTTTAAAACAGAACAAGGTCATTTCAGACATTTAATGTGCAGGCAAATAGCACTCACAAAATTTATCATAAAACAAATTACTTACCTAGAGTATTTTCTAAAATTTTCTACCTAGATTACGTACTGAAATTACTGACCTATATTACTTACCAAAACCGCCCTTACTATTTATTATCTCGAAGTCCCGGCAATATCCGGTAGTGGTCATTCCTCTATAATAGGGAACACAGATACCAATCACTATTGTGCATGCTTAAAAACTCACCAATGTATGATGGATATGTAGGATGCATGTTCATGACAAATTTCGGGACCCAACCCTAAATTCTTAACTTAAATTATTAAATCCTTGATTGTTAATTAAATCCGAAAATTTACAAATTTCACATAAAGAGGTAGAAAATTTTCTTACGAATCCAACGCTTCGAGAATCAGGTCATTCGGAGGTCGGATGACAAAGATATGGTCAAAAGAGTGAAGTTTATCACACACAAGTCGACTTATACTTATACAAGTCGACTTACATAACACGACAAGTCGACTTATGCTTACACAAGTCGACTTATCCATTAAAACACACACAAGTCGACTTATATAACACCACAAGTCGACTTACACTGCATAACTCGACTTATTGAAGAGCGGAGATGACATTTTCATGCAATAAGTCGACTTATACACCACAACAAGTCGACTTATACCACTGTTCATCGTCTTCTTCACCAAACCAGACAAAACAACAAAGTTTTCTTCCATTTTTCTTTAACTTCATCACTTTAAAACTAACCTATTTAGCATTTCTAACCTATCAGAATCATCAGAAATAACTTTATACTCCAAAGATCACAAAACTTAACATTCCAACTTTCTCTCTCAAGATAATATCCCCTTCAAAAATTGTATCTACACTAACTATGAACAACATTTCCTAAATCAAACGAATCGGTAACTACAAAGGAAAAATAAAAAGATAAAATCTCCAGAATCATGTCTACTCAGGACCCATGCTTGGAAAGGAAATATTTGAAAGTTAAAGAAGAAAAGAAACCAGTACAATCTCAAAACAACTCAGATGCAAGCTTATATGGTATTTACCATCAAAAACCAAAAGTTCCCTCATGCTTTCTCTCACTACTGAAACTTCCACACGTTAGTGTATATCTATATTTCTAGGTCTTGGTTTATGTAAACCAAGTATGTAAAACAACATAGTCAGTTGTCTTCTAACGAAACATAACAGATCATATAGACATATACATATATCTAAATTTTCAAGTCATTCATGCATGTAACTCTTTATTCTAAACACTAAACATTAACAAAATCACTTACTGCGTAAAGATCCGAAGAGTGACTCAATTGATGCTTCAGTCGTTAGTTGGTGGAGAAACTAGTGAAGGGAATTTGGTAAAGACTAAAACAAATAGGACTCTTTTAACTCTTCAATTAAAAAAAAATCCACCCGTCATTACCACTGGCGTATAAGCTTGCATGTAGGACAACTATTATAAACGTGTCTTCACTATTATCTAAATGTCACAAACCCAAACTGCCACATGCCACTATAACCGCAGTTCATTAAGTTATTTATTATTATTTTATTAATAAATTATTCTTGTTAAATAACCGAAAACATTGTTTTGAATTCTTATAACAAAAAATACCCAAAAGTTCCGCATAACTTCCAAAATTCACCAAAATTCATCATAAAATAATGACTCGTAAAATAAATTTTCAACTCAAAATTAATTCACCATCAATTTCTAAAATATTTGAAGTATACAAAATTACTAAAATTATATTACTACGGTCCGAATCAATCCGAAGTTTCATTAAACTAATTTACCCGAAAAATGTCATGAATGCATGCCAAAATATTTATGCACAATTAAGCAAATATTTAATAAGCAAATAACAAACATAATTCGTACTAAGTTTCTTTAATATTCTAAACCCTAATTTGGGGCGTTACATTATATGACGGTGATGACCCACTATATTGATAAAAACTGGACACTATATAGTAGACTACTAAGGTAAATTATATTCTTTAATATTGTTTTTATTTATTTTTGATTATGTTATGAATGATATTTATTCATATTCATAAACGATAGGTTCATTTATATGCCAACTCCATATACAAGCAAAATGTTGACAACTATATTGGTCAAGTGCTTAATAAATTAGAATATCGACACAAAGTCATCTACCAAACAGTCAATAGTTATAGCATAAATGATGAGATGATTGAAAAGCTGAAGAACAAGTTACAGATTAGGAGTTAGTTAGTTAGTGCGTGGTTGTTCCATATGCATTGTTTTAGGCATATTCTAAATTTGATTGTGAAAGACGTGTTGGAGATTATAAAGAAAATAGTAGAATTGATATGAGATTGTGTAGTATATTAGAGTGTAGCACCCAAAAGAGTTAAAAATTTTAAAGTAACAACACAACAACTATGTATTCCATGGACAAAGAAGTTGGTATTGGATTGTCCGATTAGATAGAACTCAACCTTTAAGATGTTGAAGTCAACAATCTTCTATGTTAAGGTGTTTACCAAGTTTAGACAAAGAGATTCTCAGTATACTTGCTTACTCACATAAGAGCAATGGAAGTTGGCTAAAGACTTTGTGCAAAGTTAGAAATGTTTTATACTACTATTGAAATATTCTTGGGAGCAAAATATCCAAGTTCACACAGTTGCTTTAGTAATATATTTGAGATCAAGAAAGCTTTTATCTTGTTGAATATTTGACGCCAATGAGGTGATCCTGGTTATGGCAAAGCAGATGACGAAAAGTTCAAATTTTACTAGCGTATGGTTAGACATATTGTGGCAGTAATATATATATTAGACCTGAGGTACAAGATGGAGGGGGGTTAATTTCTATTATGACGTTTTGTATGGTAATCGGGCTCAAGTGCGTATTGATGTCATTAAACAACTATGATATCATTTTTTTAATGATTATCAACTATGATTTGGGGAAAAAAAATAGAATCGCAATAGTTAAGGTTGTTCAGCTCTAGTTTTAGGTTTAAGCGACGAAGATATTGATGTTAAACTCTATTTTTTGGAATAGATCAATTTTGTCTATTTTTGTGATATTATCTTATCTTATATCGTCTTTTTGATTTTCATATTAATATAGGTATTGATACAGAGGAGACCAATCATTTAATTGGAAAATATTTCAAAAATATATTTGATGATGAAGATATATTTAATTGTTTACGATCATGTGTTTAATATTCATTTAATGCAATTATTACATTATGAGGTATAATTTACATAATAATGTTTTTATTTGCAGATGAAGTAATTCAACTATTGACAATCCTATTATAACAATCAACTATCTCATTTCCTATACTACAAATTTGTTATCTTTAATCTTTGTTTCTAAAATTACCTATTTTTATGTGATTATTTTAGCCTTTTGTAATTGAAGGTATAATTATTTACCTGTGTGGTTTTTGCAAGTTCTAAAATTTTAACTTCAATATTTACTCTCAATCTCCACTCTCCAATAAAATAAAATTTTTGTAAATTGTATCATTAAAATTTTGGGATAATATTAGCACAATAATACTCTTTTGTTTTGATAATAAAATGATTATCATAATATTATTGTTTTATTTGTTAATAAAATGAATGTTGCATTTCTCGTATATATTTTTTTTGTTCACTTTCTTTAAAAATAAATTTAGTTGAAACTCTATTATTCAATAAGAAAATATCTAGTTTTATTCTTCATATGAGTAATTCATTTCAATTTGTAAAATTACATCAAATATTATTTATTTAATGCCATTCAAATATGTAATATAATACAATAAATTAATTATTGAATATAACACATACATGAGATGGTGGTCGATAATATCTCTTGGACACAAAAAAGTACACTCTCGCATGCACATCAACAATTTTATTTGAACATTCACATAATTTAACACTTAATAAAGGGGTTTTACTCAATTTCAATTAATTTAAACATGCAAATAATTGTTAATCACATAATAAAGAATTGACTTAGAACACCTTCATTGACATATAATAATATCTTTTTGCATTCTTGAAAATTGTTGAAATGCTCACCAAAATCCTGTGAATACGAATAAATTCTGCCATATCACCTTCCTTCCCTTTAGTTTGCCTCTCAAACATTGTGTTTCGCTTCCTAGGTTTTATTTCTTGTAAAAATAAAAATTATTATCATTAAAACTGATTTTAAAAAGCAAATTTTAAACATACTAATACACCTGTGTTTCCTCATGTCTACAGTTGATTGACTTGTAGGGTATGTTAATCAACTGGAATCCATATTAAGTTTTCCTTATGAATTATGGGTAATTCTATTAACTTTTCATTATTTATTAAATTATTTTAATATGATATTTTTACCAAAAGTCTTAAATAATATTTACCAGTGCAGTAAACAGAACTAACATATTTTTCACCAAATTTTCTTTCTTCATTACATATATCTTCTAAGATTTCAATATCAATCTAAAACATTAAAAAAACTTTTAAAGTTTTAAAAATTATCAAATAATATAAATGTTTTACATAAACGCAAGTATATTGATGACTTATTTCTTCCTATTTACTACAATATTGTTTCATCGTGCAATGTGATAAGAATGTATTACTCCATGAATCACATAGAAAACTAGCAAAAACAATCGATTGTTGATTGTTTATATAAAGTAATTTTTGGTGTGTTAATTACTATGCAAAACATTTTCTTACATCTTTTCAAATCGCGAAGTTCTTCTCCATTCTAATTTGACAAATTTGTATGCTTGTAAGAGTTAAATTTGTGGGATATTCTCACTTTTATTTTAAGTTTACGTTGAATTTTTAAAATTTAAATCTTTGTAAAAATAATTTATTAGTTCAAAATATGTAAACTATAATATTACATATTACCCAATTAATAATGTATAGATATGGAATTATATATTGAGTTTGAGATTTTGATTCACCAACTGAGATGCATTACCTGTAATTCATTGTAAAACGCTGTCCAATCCTCAACAATTAGGGGTAGGGCAGGTATATTCACCTGATGAGAGGAATAGTTTTGTCCAAGGAACTCAACCTAGCATCAAGATTTAAGATTACAATTGAATAGTATTACAACCCAACTTAGTGCATGAAAATTGCGTAAGAATTATTAAAAATACATGGCAATATCACCAACATCAGTCTCGTCCTATCCAGTAAGTATTCCACTTTTTTCCTACTTAAATCTTCATTTCGTCTCTCAAAACAAGGAGCGTGACAATTAATTAATCTATAGCTACATGAAGGGGCTGCAGGAACGGTTTGTCCTTTTGCTTGCCATTGCTAAGTCGAATAATCTTACAGGAATAATCAGTCACAGAACTTAAATTGTATAAATGACTCGTGCTCTTCCTTTCGCATGAAAAATTAAACTTCCACTGATGGAAACTACGAAAGAGATGTTGTCGCCGTGCATTTTGGGTGCTTTGCCGCTGCTGGGATTGGTCCCGTGGTGGTGGAATGAGCTCTGGTACGCTGTCCCTATCAAGCTTCCACTTTCGGCCACCGGCATGAAGCTACCACCAGGTCATATGGGAAAGGTGCTGTCACTGATAAGGAAATATTAGGAATAATAAAATTAGTAGGTAGGAATTAGGATTGATATCCTATAGAGGGATGCTATTATTAAAAGAAAGTAAAAGGCAGATATCGTTTATTGATCTAAAATATAAAGCGACATATTACTAAAAAAAGGTAAGGTGGTTGTGAGAATAAGCCATTTGCAAATGTTAAGATATACCTTATTGTTTAATTTTAACATTATTAGATAATTAGACCTATAAAATAATGTAGCTTCAATATTTACATTGAATTTAATTAGGTAATGACAGCTAGACCATGGCTTGGTGTGATTAAATAACAATTATGATTTGACTTGGATTCAAATTAATACGATTGTTACACTTATAGCTTTGAAAGAATTCTACACAAAATGAAAATCTATTATTATCACGTTGGTGGTATGTTATGTTGGTTAAGAGTTCTTGTTGATGAATATCGTGAAAATATCTATCAATGGCAGAGGTGGATTCGGTGTGGGTTTTTTTTTTGTTACATGGGAAGCTAAAACATTAAGAATCTAAATGCAGAGTCACAGGGGCGGAGAGGCCTGGGTGGCGGCCACAAGGATGGCGCAGCCCAGCCGAATCCTGAATTAAGACTTCGTGGATAAGCGACGGGGGTTTCCGTAAGTACTGAAGGCCCAGCCTGGAGGCGGCTGCTAAAGAGGCGAGGAGATCAGCACTCTGGTTACCCTCTCGATGGATATGCTGGAAGTGGACCTCCCACGGCCGGTGGAGCAACCCTCGGATACCTGTCAATAATAAAGAGAAATCAGTCAAGTTGGCAGTGGATGGGGAGAGGATGTTGATTACTTCAAGCGAATCCACTTCCACAACTACGCGGCGATAGCCACAATCCCACGCCAAGCTGAGCCAGGTGTGGACCCCCCATAATTCGGCCTCAAGGGAGGTACCGCGTCCAAGAGAATGAAGAACGCCGCCACACCAAAGACCATGGCAATTTCTCAAAGACCCCACCGCGGTGCGAACGATCCCAGATCGGCAAAGGCCATCGGTGTTCAGTTTGATCCAGCCCTCACGGGGTTTCACCCAGCTCACCAGCGTACCCCTTGGGAGCCTCGGGTCTGAGAAAACCCGATTAGCCAGCGACTGAGCTTTGACAATCCAATCGCTGTAGTCCAGGACAATGCGCACATCGTCGGGGCGCCAGGTAAAAGCAGGATCAAAAATGCTTGCGTTTCGCCACTTCCAAATGAACCAGCAGGCAACGCCAAAGAGGAGAGTCCAGTCAAAATGATGGAGCTGGAGATGCTTGGTAAGGTGGGAGCCGAGCCAACTCTCCGCATCAAGAGTGAAAAAAGCCCGATCGATAAGGGGAGGAGGGAAGTGCTGCCAAACAGAGGTCACCCTAGGGCAATCTCGAATGGCGTGCAGGATAGTCTCCTCTTGGTCACAAAAATGGCAACCGCTATCTGGAGTAAGGGAGCGTGTAACCCGCTGCTGGTTCATCAATAATTTCTTGTTAGCCAAAAGCCAGAGGAACGCCCGAATCCGTTGAGGACCGGGCTATTTCCAGATGATCTTCCAAAGCCGGCACCTCTCGGCCGGGCGAGACTGCTCGATAAGGTCATAAGCGGAGGCAACTGTAAAACCACGAGGGTAAGTGGGACCCTAGACCAATTGGTCAGCGCCCCTCCCTGTGCATAGCGGGGATAAGGAAGCAACCCTCAAACAGACAGACCAGGGAGGTAGTGTTAGAACCGATGCCAGTGCCACTCACCCTCCTCAATCAGATAAGCAGCCACAGTAGCGTTAAGGTCGCTAGATGGCACATCAGTGGTGGTCACTAAATACAGGGGACCCAAGTCTTCAATCTAGGTGTCTGTCCAGATGAGAATCCGTCTCCCATCCCCGAGCTTCCAGGCCGCTCCTTGCCGCATAACAGGCCATGTCGCAGCTATCCCCCTCCAAATTGAGGAGGCGCTAGGACGGTCCAACGTCAGAGGGAGATGAGTAGAGTCCAGACGGTATTTGGCCCAGAGGATCTGGACCCACAGGGCATGAGGTTTAGTAAAAAGGGCCCAACCTAGCTTAGTGAAGGACGCATCATTGGACGAACAAATCTGCTTAATGCCCAGTCCTTTTGCAGATTTTGGTTTACAGACGGTGGTCCAATTGACAAGACGATGTGGGTTTTATATAAGGTGTAGTGGGCGTTAATTGGTTTCTGGCTTTGGTGAGACAGACGACTGTGATTATGAGTGAGCATTGTAAGTGTCTTGGGCATTATGTGGATTGATGGGTTGTTATTGAAGACGTGAGTTGTTTGTTTGTGTGTTCTTTGGTGGTATGTACAATACATATTTTCGGAGTGAGAGATTCACAGCTCTGTGTTGATCGTGTGGAGATTGCTCACATTGAACTGTCATCTTTGTGGAGTGGCTCACGGTTGGATTAATTATGTGTGAACAACTTTCAGATCTATTTTGGAGGAGTTGAACCTTTCAAAAAGTTGTTCTTCTCTTTTATCTCAAGTGTGTTATTGATTTGTTCTTAGTTGATTGATCACTTGAGTTGTTTGTTTAATTGTCTTCTATTAAAAGTTGTTTAGAAAAATTCTCTGTTGAGGTTAGTAAGAGGCAATTGTACTATTAGGTGTGAAATTCTTTAATAGAAAGTGAGGTTGAGAGATAGTATCAAGGGTGAGTGGTATCGGCTCAGTAAAACTTTGGATAAATTTATTATACTTTTGTGAAAGTATTAGGCTAGGTGAGGGCCCCGCAGATATAGGCAAGGTGTGTCGAACTATGTTACTAAATTTGGTATTTTTTATTGTTTTTGTTTTTGTTTGTGCTAGAGACATCTATAGTAAAATTGGAAAGTTTGTGAAACTACTACCCTCTTTGGTTTTTCAATTGGTATCAGAGCAAGGTCACCAATTCAGAACTTAGTAGCAAATTGATGTAGATCTTAGTTTCGCAAATATAGTCATAAAAGAAGGAACATCAATTATTAGGCCACCGCTGTTGACTGTTCCAATTATCTTGCATGGAAATCATGAATAAGAGTCTTTATTCAGGCACAGGGAACAAGATCATGGAACTCGGTGTTACATGATTGGACACATCTGATGATTACTGACAATAAGGGAGAGACAATTCTAAAAGATCCATCTGAATGGACAAGAGTCGAAGAAGAAAGAGCACCTAGAAACTCACAAGCATTGCATGCAATTTTCAATGTTGTTGATGAAGAACGCTTCTCAATAATATCAGCCTGTGAATCGACTAAAGAAGAGTGGGAAACTTTGCAAACTATTCATGAAGGATTTAAATCTATGATAGCGTCAAAACTATAGATGTTAGATATGAGGTTTGAAGAATTGAAGATCGATGAAAATGAAACTATTAGAGACTTTCATGAAAGATTGTGAGATATAGTGAATTAGGCACATTAACTTGGGAAGAAACATTCCAATATGAAACTAGTCAAGAAGACATTGAGATTACTCTCTTTGAGATTTATTCCAAAATTGTAGCAATAAAGGAGGCCCACAACATTAATGATCTGTCATTAGAGAAGGTAATTGAAATTCTTACAAATTTCGAAATGAATCTTTTAAGATATAAACAGGAAAGAAGCAAAAAATTGGCACTACAGGTTGAAAGAAGCAAAAGATTGGCACTACAGGTTAAAACTGGAAAAGGTATGAATGATGTAGAAGGTGAATATGATGAAAATGAGGATATGGAACTATTAACACGAGAGTTCAGTAAGTGGCTGAAGAGAGTGAAAAATGACAGATTCAAGTTTAGGCAAAACAACGGAGTTTATCGGACAATAACTTCAAACAACAAGCTAAAACTCAAAAGGGAGAAAGAAAAGTAAAGATAATTCAATGCTATAATTGTCAAGGCTTTGGACATGTTCAAGCGGAATGTGCTAACATCTTGAAGAAGAAAAAAGGGAAATCATATACGAGAACTTGAAGTGATAACAAATCCAAAAGTGAAGAAGAAGATGTGAATAGTGTTGCGTTAGTTACTTTGTACAACAAAAGTCCAGTTATTTGTTTAATAGTAACCTAGAAGGAAGTAACTGAAGATGAAAAAGTGAGTAGATCAGGAAATTTTGGGAAAAACACAAACGATTCAACTCAATGTTCAATCTTAGATTATGATAGTGATGGCAATACTTCAGATGATAAAAAGGAATGTATTTATGAAGTCTATGAGTTAATGTATGATAAATGGGTCTAAACATGTAAGAAAAAGAAAATTTAAAGGAAGAAAACACTTCATTGAAGAACATCATTCAAGATCTAGAGAAGAAGTTATTGTCTATATTAAATGAGCTTGGTGATGCTAGAATGAAATTAATAAGCATTGAAAAGGGATTGAGAATGTTGAATGGAGGCACAGAAAAACTAGAAAGTTAATAGAAATTGGTAAGGTTAAAGAGGAATCTTCAAGACATTGGCTATAAGGGTGAGTGCTCTAAAGTGATTGAGTAGAAAAATAATATATCCAGATCTGTCCGAGAAGAAGAAACATCGAGAAAGAATTGAAAGTTTGTACACACGTGTCATTTTTGTGGAGTTATCAGGCATATAAAGCCGAGATGTTACAAATGATGTTTCAAAAGGGTCAAAACCAAAAATCTAGACACTCTCCATTAAATTTTCAATAGCAACCCATATTACCGAAGCACTCTTTGGATTAGAAAGGGTTAAGTATAGCACAAAAATATAGTGAAAAAAATAAAAATTATACAAATTCACAGTTAGTTACTGCTTTTAAAGAAACTAGTCAGATAGAGGACAAGTCAGTTACTTCAGAAGAAGAAATCGATGACAAAGATAATATGACGAGGAATAATGCCAAGTTTGAATTTTTTTCAAGAGGCATAAGAACTGTGTGTTTACATTTTTGAAGTATTTTTTGTGTTATAAAAAAACGAAATGTAAAAAAAATTTGTCTTCTTTAGTTCTTTAATTTTTATGTTGCCATTGTCGTCTCATCTTTTTAGTAGTTTGCATTATGACTTCTATTTGGCTCCACCGAAAACTCTTCAGCTCTCTTATCAGTGTGGTCTCTCTCTCACACTCACTAGCAACACTCATCTTTAATTTCTTGGGTTTATGAATTTGACTAGTATTATGAAGATGAAATTGAAGTAAGTAATGATATGTTGGCATGTGCATTGACTGGTGTAAATTGTCATCTTGGTGTGCTTATGATTATTTCGCTACACCTATTGTTAATTCTTATGATTATGTTTTTGATACTATTTTGTCCTAAGGGGGAGACATCAGATTATTTATGATGAATGTTCCATTTAGGAGGAGATTTTAAGGTATATATGTAACTATTCGTATTGCGTCTTGGCATCTTTTTATCCCAAGGGTAGAAATTTAGATGATTGAATAATTGTGATGTTCTTTGAAATTTGATATTTATATATCCAATTATCTCCTTTAGGAGGAGTTTCAAATATGTGACAAATAATGTCAAAAGGAGGGGATGGAGATTGTTAAGATATATGTTATATATCTTATTATTTAATTTTGGCATTATTAAATAATTAAACCTATAAGATAATGTAGCTTCAAGTTTTACATTGAATTTAATTGGGTAATGACAACTGGACTATAGCTTGGTGTGATTAACCAACAATTTTGATTTGACTTGGATTCAAATTGATGTAATTGCTACACTTATAATTGTAAAAGTATTCTACACAAAATGAAAGTCTATTATTATCATGTTGATGGTATATTATGTTAGTTAAGAGGTCTTGTTGATGAATATCGTGGAAATATCTATCAATGGCAGACTTAGATTCGGTGTGGGTTTTATATGAGGTGTAGTGGGTGTTAATTGGTTTCTGGCTTTAGTGAGACACACGGCTGTGTTTATGAGTGAGCATTGTGAGTGTCTTGGGCATTGTGTGGATTAATGGGTTATTATTGAAAACATGGGTTGATTATTTATGTGTTCTTTAGTGGTGTGTTCCTTGCTTGATTGATAATAATTAAAGAGTGTAGTACATATTTTTTGAGTGGGAGATTCACGGCTCTATATTGATTGTGTGGAGATTGCTCACGTTGGACTATCATTTTTGTGGAGTGACTCCTTGTTGATCTGATTGTGTGTGAACAACTTTCAGATCTATTTTTAAGGAGTTGAATCTTTCGGAAAGTTGTTCTTGTCTTTTATCTCAAGTTTGTCATTGTTTTGTTTTTAGTTGATTGATCACTTGAGTTGTTTGTTTAATTGTCTTCTATTAAAAGTTGTTTAGAAAAATACTCTGTTAAGGTTAATCCAAGGCGGCGTATTATTGGGAGTAAATTTTTTTCATGGACAGTGACACTGAGATATAGTATCAAGGGTTAAGTGGTATTGGCTTAATAAAGTCTTGTAAATTTGTTGTACTTTTGTGAAAATATTAAATTGGGTGAGAATCTTATAGACGTAGACAAAATGTGTCAAACTAAATTATTAAATATGTGATGTTTCTTTTATTTCATTTATTATTATTTTTGTTATCATTGGCGCTAAAAAAGTCCATGTCATTTATTACCGGATCTTCCTGCCATCAAGTAAGCATCTTGGTTGATGTCTCATTACAACAGAGAATATATTTAATTTCAAACTGATTTACCCAACTAATAATGTATAGATGTGGAATTAATCTAAAAACTCCTTCAAGTGGCTGCAGGAACAGTTTGTCCTTTTTCTTGCCATTGCTGAGCCGAATAATCTTACAAGAATAATCGGTCAGAGAACTTGTATCGTATAAATGACTCGTGCTCTTCGTTTTGCTTGAAAAAGTCGCTAAACTTCCACTGATGGAAGCTACAAGAGAGATGTTGTTGGCGTGCATTTTGGGTGCTTTGCCGCTGCTGGGATTTATCCTGTGGTGGTGGAATGAGATCTGGTACGCTGTCCCTGTCAAGCTTCGACTTTGGGGCACCGACATGAAGCTACCACCAGGTCATATGGGCTTACCGTTATTGGGAGAGTTGGTAACGTTCCTTTGGTACTTCAAGGTCCGTCGTCGTCCCGACGATTTCATCAATTCTAAAAGACGCAAGTGAGATTTCGTTCTTTATACTACTTTCTAAACCTTCAATTGTAAATTGCTGTAGGTAGGCACCATGTAAATTAATTACATGTTTGCACGTTGACCCAATATCTAATCTTTATTCATGGCAATTTGGTTGATTAGGTACGGCGATGGAGTCGGATTGTATAGAACCCACCTATTTGGATCGCCATCTATCATAGCATGCTTTCCAAATGTTATTAAGCATGTATTCCAATCACATGATGCATTTATCTTAGAATGGCCTAACAAGGACATTTTAGGATACAATTCCCTGGCAGTAGTACAAGGTAAAGCTCATACTAGGCTCAGACGTTTTGTGGTTGATGCCATCAATAAGCCCGCCTCTTTACGCCGTATAGCGGCACTCGTACAGCCTCGCATGGTGGCTGCCCTCGAATCATGGGCCTCCATAGGTAAAATCAGGGTCAGAAATGAAACCAAGAAGGTAATTCAGATAAGTTCTCCTGCATTTAGATTATTTCTTTGATAATCAAATCAAAGGAGATTCAGAACGATTGAGTACTCCTGGATGGGTACAGTTCACATTTCAGACCATTGGGATATTATTTGCAAGCTTTGAACCAGGACCTTTGTTGGATACCATGGACGAACTTTTTCATGGATTAGTCCAAGGACTAAGAGCTCAGCCGTTCAAATTTCCAGGAACTGCATATTACCATGCTTGTCAGGTCAGTTCAAACTCTTCATCTTCTAACGTTAGGATTTCAATGGAGATTGCCGATGCAATTTTGTAGTTTTGATGATTTTCCATAACTGTACCGTGGCTAATTATAGTTTGTGCTATAGCTGCAATCACTTCTGCTTGACAACATCATGCTTCATTTGTGTGGTACGACAGTGTAGGAAGAAGCTTGAAGAGATTTTCAGGGAGCAGCTTGAGATCAAGAAGAAGAATATGGAGCAAGATAGGAACACAGAAATCGATCTGATGGATGGGTTGATGCAGATGAAAGATGAGGAAGGGAATAGGTTGAGCGACCAAGAGGTGCTAGACAACATTGTTAACCTCATTGTTGCTGGATATGAAACCACGGCCGTGGCATCTATGTGGGCTATGTATTATCTTGCCAAGTATCCAGATGTCCTGAAAAGGCTACGGGTACGACCATCGTCATCGAGGCATCTTTCCACACAAAAAAGTAATGTCTTTTTGTTTGCTCATGACCGGCTTGTCTTTAATACATCTTAGGAAGAGAACATTGCCATAAACCAGATGAAGAAAGAGGGTTTTATTACAATTGAAGATGTTTCCAAACTCAATTACACAAACAAGGTCTAATTTTTCTTTTATCAAACTTTTGAGAGAAGTAATTATTTTGTGAGACTGAAGGGTAAATAATTTGGGCTACGTTCTTCCAGGTGGTGGAAGAAACAATAAGAATGGCCAATGTAGCAGCAATAATATTCAGATTGGCTACCAGGGAAGTTGAATACAAAGGTAAGGAATATCATTTTCTACATTGACCACTAAATCAGGATTCAGGAGCCATTTATGGTTTGATCCCTTATACAGGTTATACAATTCCCAAGAATTGGAAAGTACTGCTCTGGATTCGATACCTCCACACAAATCCAGAAAACTTTGACGATCCCATTTGCTTCAATCCGGATAGATGGAACGTAAGTTAGGTATAATTGCAATGCAA
Organism: Erythroxylum novogranatense; assembly: GCA_029891385.1. Classification (NCBI taxonomy): domain Eukaryota; kingdom Viridiplantae; phylum Streptophyta; class Magnoliopsida; order Malpighiales; family Erythroxylaceae; genus Erythroxylum; species Erythroxylum novogranatense. The sequence goes on along the minus strand of CM057225.1, from coordinate 101,568,046 downwards.
TGTGTCTGGATTCAAGTAATTGATTATGGGTTTGAGTTTGTCGTTCCTTAGGAGGCGGCTAGGCCTGGAACATACCAGGTTTTTGGTGGAGGACACAGAATTTGTGCAGGAAACATGCTCGCTCGGATAGAACTAGCACTTTTTCTGCATCACTTGTCTATAGGATACAGGTAAACAAAGCTTGTTAAATGCCAATATAATTGAAATTAACGTGGAGGCTTGATTTTGATGAAATTATAGATTCAAATAATTATTGTTTTGGCATTTTAAGGTGGGAGCTAATTAATCCAGATGCTAGGATGATTTATCTTTCCCATCCAGCACCAATTGATGGAGTTGAGGTCTCTATCAGCAAAATATAGGAATCTTTTCATCCACATCTAGTTATCTTCCAACCTTTGATCCGGGAATTGTTTCCCCAGTTCTAGCTTCTGTTTTGGATTGTGAATTAATGAACTTCTCACAATTGTTTCCCCAGTTATACTGCTACATAACTTCTCACAATTGTGGTGTTGTTTATTTAAACATATGTGGTATGTGTATTCGAGACTAACTGATGTCTCACCCTATGTTGTATCACTTTTGTGCATAAATAAAGTATAATATTATGTTGTCTTAAACGTGATTCATGTCCTTTTTTATTAAAACGACACACCGAGTGATTGCGAAAAGTCATGCCTTCTAGGTATTTGACAAATTGTGGTTGGGAACATAAAAGGGCTATCATATTGCAATTATAGTGGGATTCAAGTGTTAGGAAAACCTCTAAACTAGCCCCTGTAATAATTGGTACCAGAGCAAGGTCGGGAAATAAATTAGGCACAGAATAGTGGGTGGACAGAACATGGATGTTATTCAGGAAGGGCCGGCTCATCTTGAGTATAGGCTGAGACTAATTTTGGAAGATGAGATGATGCAAGTGTTTGCTTGGTTCGATTAGATTAAAGATTTTATCACAAGGACCTTAAGATGACTTGAGGAAATTTTGGGTGAGGCAAATTGACAGGTTGGTATGTTAAAAGAATTGCAGTAACATTGTTCAGGAACTAGGCTACTCCAGACAGTGGCATAAACTACGTAAAGACATTCACTTCCTTTGATGCTAGACATTCATAATATGTCTAGGGAAGATAAACTGTTTAATTTCCTGGCTATATTACAAACATGGGCACGGATTAAACTCCGTTAGCAAGGGGTTCATGATCTATCACAAGGGAAAGGACAAGGTGAATGGTAATGGTTCTACAGCAAATAGGCAAAGAAGTAGTAAGAACAATGAGTGTTTCATTTGCAAGGGGCTACATGTTGCATAGGAGTGTTTAACATGGGAGAAAGTGAAGGCAATGGTGGCTAAAGAGGAGAATGAGGGTGAAGTAGCCACTATAGTAAATCCGTTGCAGTTGTTAAAAACTTTGACAAGTGAAGTGGGTGCTACTCACGCCTCATTATTGCATGTGACAATTTGAATTAACCGAACCAGAAGTGGTAACAATGGTGGGGTACAGGTGCAACACTCATGTTTACTGCAGATAGAATTGTTACCAAATTTGGGTTGAAACTGAGCAAAATAAATCATAGAGGAGTAAAATTCTTACTTTATAAAAGGCAGCGAGAAATCTTCGATCATTTCTATAATGGTAGTAGAGAAAAGGCTGAAACGTGGTAGCCGACTTGTCTTACTATCATGGTAGAAGTAAAAGAAGGAACCATGATGGTGGTACTAGAAGAGATTGCCCTACTACTAGAATCTTATCCAGATGTGATGCAATAAAGTTGTCGAAGGAGTTACCTCCAAAGAGAGCGATAGACCATAAGATAAAATTGGAATTTGGTGCAACTGCCCCTTCTCATATTCTATATCAGATGTCTCCTTTGGAATTGAAGGAACTACGAAAATAGCTGACCAAGTTGCTAGAGGTAAGGTACATTCAACCCTCAAAATCCCCAAATGATGCCCCAAGTTTTTCCCAAAAGAAGGCAGATGGAACTTTTAATATATGCATTAATTATTGGGCGGAATAATCAATCATAAAGTGTTCAATTTTTGAAAAATTTTCAATTCGGCACTTATTGATGTGATTCTTTAAACTTATTTATACTACAAGTCATATCTTTAAAATATAAATAGTATCGTTCCTAGGAGAATTGTTCTAGACACCTAAATTTTGTTGTAACACTTTGTTTAAGGTAAAAATATGATAATAGAACTAGAAAATAACTAAGCTAAAGAAAATTGATAATTGAATAATTAACAAGTAGTAGTGAATTTGTTGATTAATCAATGATAACAACTTAGGAATTAACTTTATCCTTGTTTTGTTTTCACTTCTGTAACATCTCATTACTAGTGGGAAGGGTAAAATGGTAAATGTGAGTGACTAATGAAAGTTAGAGATACACTTCCATGTTCATGCATGATATGCCCTATACTTATACATGAATAGTAGATTTATTTGCACATGAAAATAATTGTACATGCATTCATGAATAATTTCAGGTATGATTGGTTTGACCTATGAATTTTTAGAGTTATGGACGTTTTACATTGAAAATATTAGTGATTGGTGAAAATATTGTATTTGTATATGTTGGTGAAGTTATGGAGTATTGAGAAAGATATATATATAATAGGGAACAAGAAATAATTAAAAGAAGTTTTAGAGATAGTTGGATTGTAAAGATGACAGTCAAGGGAGTTAGTTCAAAAGAAACTAAGTTAGAACTTGGGTATTGGGTAAGTGACAAGTGTCACTTAGGCCTTGTACTCTAACTAGGAGTAGGTTACTATTATTTGGAAGTTGACAGGTTAAGGCTTGTCCAAGTCCTTTCTTTGCTATCATCTTTCTAAAACTTCTCTATTTGAAACACAGAGTTTTCCATCAAAATATCTTCTAAAGGACTTCTGTGTTTTTCCTTTCTTTCACCAAACTTACTTTGTCATTTGTGTCCTTTGCCCTGAGAAAAAACGAGAAGCTGGTCATTGTACTCAAAGAAGTACATAAAAACGTGTGGAGTTTAGGCTCAAGATTTTGAAGTTTTCATGAGGAAGAGTTGTTGGGCCAGACTGTTCGGGCTTAGGTCCTCGAGTGGTACCAGCATCTCCTAACCTAATCAAGATCGTCTTCTTTGGTCAGAAGACCTCAGGTTTGTTCACTTTAAGTAACAAACCTCGAGGTCTCGGTTCATAAAAACATTAAAAGACGCCTTTTAAATGTTGGACCCCATACTGGACTAGCATTTCCCACCCAGCGTGTGTTTCATGGGTTATACTGCATCCAACACAAATCAAGATTGTCCTCTTTGGAGGTTTTGTTGTTTTATAAGCACGCCTTTGAACCAATTAAAATAGCCATCTTGCTTCCCGATTTTGGGCGCCTAAACGACATAATTTGGCAAAACTTTCTTCTTGAAAATGTTCCTCGATGTCTCATCTTTAAATGACACCAAAACGCCAAATCGGTTAAGAAACGAAGAGAGAAAGAGAGAAGAGAGAAGCCATCGATGGGTTTCACCAGATTTCGCTTGTTTCAAGAGGAAAGAGGTTGAAGAAGATGATAGTTTCTTATGGAATCCAATAAATACGAAAATGGAGGAGAAAAAGGTAAGAGAGAGAAAGTTTGGATTTTGAATCTTTTGATGAGTTTATTGGTTCAGGTAGTTTGGAAAGGTTATGGATTGAGTTTTCCTATGGTTACTTGAAGGGATTATGCTATGATTATGTTTAATTTTGGATTATGGTGAGTTAGGGATTTGGGGTTTGTTGAAATTATTGATTTAGATAGCTTAGAAATTTGATCAATAGTTAATTTGAGTAATTATGTATTTTTGATGTTGAATTTGGATGTTTATGGCTTAGGAAATGTTTAATTGAAGGAAAGAAGGAAGCTTTGGAGAAATTGAGGTGTGGATCAAGATTCTAGCATGTAATTAAGGTGGGTAATGTATTTATAATTTGAATTATAAGTTTTGTATGAATTTTGAGAAATTAAGAATGAAAATGTTTTGAAAATTATTGTCAATGTTTGAAAAATCAAGAAGATGATACAATATGTGTTATTTGATGTTTTAGAAATGACTACATAAATTATTAAAATCGTTTTGGATAATTTGATAAAATTGATAAAATTTCCAAATTTTCTTTAGTTATGAAAGAATTGATAAATTATGAAATGGATTTGAAAGTTTACTTAAGAAAGTGTTATTTTATGATCTTTGAAATTTCAAGGAAATTATGTTTTGAAAAATCAAGAAAAAGGATTTCAAAATTTATTTAAGGAATTATTATCCATTATGTTTAATTCATTTACGTAAATTGTTTTGTTTCGCATAATGTAAACAAAATGATTCAATTGATTATCTTCCTTGATTTTGAATGTTTTGATAAAAATGAAGTAATTGTTAAATTACATGTTTTGATTGTTTTGATAAATGGATTACTTAAAAGACTTGCATTCTTTGTTGAGTAATTTTTGTGTTGTAAATGATTTCAAATGTTGGTTACTTAAAATGTTTGAAAATTGGAATTTCCAAATACTTTTGGAATTAAAAAAGGTTTATGAAAAGGTTGGAAAATTTGGAATTTCCGAATACTTTCGGAATTGGTTATAAAATAGTGTTTATAAAAGTGTTTGAAAATGATGATTTTCGAATGTTTTGGAAATTGTAGAAAAAAATATCGTTTAGGCAAATGTTTGAAAAACAAATCTGATATCCGAATATTTTTGGGAGGGTTATAAAGAAAGGTTATGATTTTTGACTATTTTGAATTCGTTATAAAGTAGTGATTATGTAAATGGTTGAAAATGAAATGCTTGATTTCGAATGTTTTTAAGCTTTGTTGCAAGTTGTGAATGTTTGATAAATTAAGGAAATTTCTGAAATTACGAAAAATGATACAAAGGTTCAAATTCTTGTTTTCAACTGCTTTTTGAAATTGATTGAAAAAGATGGAAAGTATTGAATTTTAATTGTTTCTGAATGTTTTGGAAAATGTTACGAGTTTTAAAATGCAAAACCATTCTGAAATTCGATGATTTTGTAATGATTTAAGAAATTGTTTAATTTGTTCGATTTGTTATTTTCGATAGATTTGAGAACTTATGAAGAGGGTTTCGGATGATTTGAATAAAATGTTTTTAATTGTTTACATTCTTCGATTTTGAATGATGTGAGAAAATTGAGAAAATTGTTCAATGAAATGTTTTGAATGATTTTATTAATTGATGAAGTTTTGAATGAATTGATAATTATGATTTTAAGGAATTACTATGATGCTTGCATTCTTTGTGTTTAAATGTGTAAGATTCTAACATGAGAATGGAATTTTGTTTTAATGTCTTGAAATTGTGCATTCTTGAATGCTTGGGAATGTGTTATGTAATTGCTACATGAAATTATGTAGTCAGAATGTTAGTGTGTTTAGTTAGACACGATTTGAAAAGAGTTCAAAATGTGCCTTAATTTTTGTTTTCGATTAGGTGTATTATGTGGGTTTGGTTAAGTCCTCCGTCGCCTTCTCCCTATCGCTAGTGGCATAGAGCTCGATTTCGACTCTCCGCTCACGATCGCATTATGCAGAATGCGCATTCGCTCTGTTAGACCGACCCAAACCATTTAATGTGATTTGGAATTTGTGTTGATGCCGTGGTATAACCCGCAAACACACGCCGATATAACCCCAAACACCTACGGTGGGTGTGGGTCCAACATCAAATCACTTGGATATGTTATGTATTTTGATTTGTTACTTTGGAAAGCATTGTTACCTTTGAAATTATTTATGAATGTTTGAAAAGTCGAGAAGTTTGAAAATAAGCCTTTGGGCAAAACTTTGTATAAAATGATTTCGCTTATGTTTTCTTTTTATAAATGTGGTACCCATTGAGTCAAGCTCACTCTCACCTTTCATCCCCATCTCCGTGGTTCGAAAGCATCCGAAGGTCAAGACATTTGTTCGATTTTGCTCATTTTGATGTTTGGTGACTTTGGGGATTTTTGTATAGCTTAATTTGCCATTATGTAATTTAAGCAATTATTTGGGATGTATTGACTTATAACTAGGTATACCAAATCAGATATAAATGTGACTTGGTTTATGTATTTTGCTTTCTAATTGTATGTGGACGTATAAATGGTTTTGGTATGTGAATAGAATGGGATATGAATGGCAATTGAATATAATTATAACTTGAGATATGATTGTGATTGTGTATGAATGAAGCGAGATGATTATGTAATGCTTTTGAGATCATTGAAGTGGTTAAGATTAGATTTGCGTTTGTTATAGAAATTCGGACGGGGGTCCGATGGTGATTTGTTCGATTGGTTGTGATATTAGAAGTGTATTTTGCCTTACAATTTTTGGATTGTTCAAAATGTAGTAATATGTCGATTTCGATAAAATCGGTTATGGCAAAGTAAGATTTAGAATAGATTTTGTTATAAATGAGATAAGATTTGGTATGAATTGAGATTTAGTTGAGGATAAATTTTCCGGGGAAACTAATATAAGTTTGATTCATATAAGATTGATTAGGAATGAAAGGAATGAAATAGAAAGATAGAAAAATTTTTTACCGATTTTCGGTTGGGTTTAAGTCTAAGGTTTCAGTATGAACGCTTTCTATTTTCGCTCGATGTCGGATCCATTCTTTTGCATTTCACTTTGTTTCGCTTGACTTTCATTTGTTTATTGAGCGCTTGCTACCTCTGCCTTCGCTTTGCATCCGTTCTTTCGCTTCGGTTCTTTGTGCTTCCGCTTTTCAGTTTTGTAAGTTTCCATTCGTTTTCTTTTCGATTCGCTTTTCCGATTGGGATCCGGTTACGAGATCGGGTTCCAACATAAGTGGTAGAGAAATCCTTTGCAGTTATGGATTTGTGAAATAAAATTGATAAATTACTGTCATCTGCATAAAAAATGTACTTTATGTGTTTGTTCATAAATACTGGGTAGTTGGGGAGAAATAAATTCAGTTATAGTGTTAAATTAGTTTTTGAGAAAATTTTTGGTGTTTTGGTGACGTAAAGTGTTGAAAGTTAGAAAATCTGGAAAATTTCTCACTGAGTATATTTCAGTCTTTTAGCCATAACGCTTTCTGTGGTTGTCCAAACGAGATGATTCTTAATTCGGAGTAAACTAGGAATATGTGGCTACAATTCGTATGAAGACATCGAATTTCAATTTTGTCTCTAAGAGTCTCAAAAGTTGTCACGAAGTTGAGACCTGGGTGTAGGACGTTGAGAGTTGAGCAAAAATTCGTGTTCCAACTTCGGGAGAAAATCTGGACCTGATTTAGATAGATTTTGACAAAGTTGCCTTTTGAAAAGTTGTAGATATTTCTTTTATCTTTCCAACGGTATAAAGTTTGTAAATTTTAGATATCGGAGTCAAAAGTTATGATCTTTATAAGTGGATACATTCTGGACACAAAAAGCAGACGCAAAAAGCAGACGAAAAAAGTAGACGGAAAAAAAAGCAGACGCAAAAAGCAGATGCAAAAAGCAGATGCAAAAAGCAGACGCAAAAAGTAGACGGAAAAAATGAGACGATAGAAATGAGACGATGGAAATGAGATGATGAAAATGAGACGATAGAACTAAGACGAAAGCAAAAACAGATTGTACTCTTTTGGTCATAACTTTTCTCTAGACCTCCAAATGACCTGATTTTTGAAGCATTAGATTCCTAACACATTTCTTTATCTCTTCACAAAAATTTATGGTTTTGGTATTAAATTGAAAATGATTGATTGAATCAAAGTAAGGGTATCGGTGGAAGGAGCATGAACTGGATATTTTACTGAACATATTTCAGTATTTTGATGATATCTTGGTCTTTAGGACTCCAATTGAGGTGATTCTTAATTTGTAGTAAACTAGAGTAATATGGCTACAAATCATATGAAGAAGCTAAATCTTGATCCAGTCTCTAAGGTGTTCAATTTCTGGATGGAAGTCGGATATAGTACACTGTTTTGGAGAGGAACAGTCCAAAAATATTTGAGGCACATCTTTCAAATTACTGAACCAAATTGAGCGATTTTGGTGTAAATGGAAAGATAAAAGATAGAGGAACACTTTTCTAGAAGAGAGTGGGCTCAAATTATGCAAGTTTTTCCTTGTAATTAAACGTGAACAGTGGACTCGAAAGTTAGAATTTGGAGAAAGATCTGAAATGGTTCATTGGGCTATGAAATTGGATTCAAATGGGTTATGGAGGTTTAAATCCCACAGAATGAGGGTAGTTAAGTGAGTTTTGATAGTTGAATGTCTTGTGATGAAATTGATGGAGTGATACCCGGATAGTCATGAATATGCATTGTACATATTTCATCTCATTTATGTGCATTATTAAACACTTATGATTGTTCAAATTGTGATATATGTGTATGTTATTTGTTATAGAGGAGCCATTGGAATGTCAACCTCCAGATGTTATTGGATCTTCCAGGCATTAGCTTCGGGAGAAACTTGTGAGTCAACCTAGATGATTTCCTAGGGTGGATTTGCTTTGAAATTGTATGATGTGTTAGCTTCCAATTATAAAGAAATTGTGATTTGATTTGAATTCCGGACTTAAAGTCCGAGGAGTTTGATATGTGATTATGGTATTGGAAGTGCTTTGTTTTGCTTTGAAATCCTGTATGATGCATGGATTCTCAACGAGAGTTGAATGCCGGACTTAGGTCCGATGATAATGAGTTTCTGTTTAAATATCGTATGTGATTACCTGATATGACATAATCCGTATGTGGTGCATTTCATAAAATGCATGCTCAGATAAAGGTGTTGTGACTGAGTGGCCAATGAAGCGCTTTCCAGCCCTATGGGCCAAGAATAGAGCTTTGGTCACAACAATAACAACGAATGATCTCATATATAAATATGGCATCATGCTTTCTACTAGTCTTAGGCAAACCCATCGAAAATCTATAGTTACTCTTTGCCACTTCCACTCAGAATGGACATTGGCTTTAACTGCTCGAAGGCGCCGTGTTCACCTTGACTTTGACGACACACGAGACACTTCATCGACATACTGCTACATCCCTCTTCATTACAACTCATACCGCTTCAGCTTGAGCATATGCTATCACCCTGCCTCCTGATGGCATTCATCATCCAAATAAATTTTGATTCTTCCTCAATAGCTTATGACATAATCAGAAGCTCCTCAACTCACCGGAGCCATCCCAGATGGCAGGATAGAATAGCGCGTTCCGGAATCAAGTCAATGGCAAACTCGATTTTCCTCACGGCGCAAACCCGTAACTCATATGGGAACACATCCGAATTCCTCACAATCGGAAATCCTCTAACTTCCTTCACGCACATCGGCATCTACAACATGCACCAAGAAAGCTTCACATCCTCGCCCATCTTCCTTTCAACGACATAGCCGAAATCAATCTTCGATGGTGTCTTTCATAAAATGCATGCTCGGATAACCTCATAAAGGTGTTGTCCTTTTCTCCTGATTCAAACAAACTCCAGTGACTGAGCCACTCTCCCCGGTGACTTAGAGGCTTGAGTTCTTCCTCTTCAGACGCTTCATTTCGATATTCTCCACTTCTCACTGAGAGCAAAGATCCACCAACTGGCCGGTAGTCACAGAAATTGTGAATCGTGACTTTCTCCCGATCCCCAAGTGAAGACCTCCTCAAATTTCATGCACTTATCTTCCTCTCGTCAGCCAATGAGATTCGTAAATTCCCGCTTTATCCTCGCACATAAACCCCGAGAGATACTTCTTCTAACACTTTACAAAGTCCTCCATGTTAGCGCTTGTCTCATCCGAGCATCCACGTAGAACCCTCTCGGTCCTCTTCAGAGCTTGTCATATCGCCCACCTCTGCTCATCGGAGCTTGCATCGCAGATCTCGAGATCTCTCACCCATAAGATACGTGGAAAGCCTCGAGCAAAGGCTTGAAAGAAACTCTGATCAATGGGAGTTCCTCGAGCCATAGGAGGAGGCGGAGGCACTTCTTCTGATATATGTTTTCCGCACTCCACGAGAATGAGATCGAGTCATAGCCCCCGAAGTTCTCCTTCGAGGTGGCATGTTCACTCCTTGAATAGAGAAAACTTTAGTTCAAGTAAGACAATTTTCAAAATATGCAAAACAGCCCAATCGTGTAAAACTACGCTTATTTCTCGAAAGCAATGTCATGCGCCCTAGATCAAAAACCTAGGCGCTTTGATTCCCATGGAAGATTAATGGGCTGCTGAAAACAAACTTCAAGGCTAAACAGATCAATTTAACGAGCCTTTAATAATATCTCAAACCAATTATAACTTTGAGTTCAAGAGCCAAAATACAAAATACTCTCGAACCGATAGATTGTGATAAGTTTAAAATAAACATGTGATGGGCACTCGATCTCCCCGCCAACCGAATGGGGATTAGAGGAGGTGAGCTATAAAGCTCGTGGGAAATATTTATAATATAGTAATAAGAAAAGTATTCTCTCATTGCTGTGGTGTTAAAATCATATAACATTATAAGATTGAATCCATTGATGCATGAATATTTGTGCAATCCTCGTGTGATATGTCGAAATGTTGATGACCCCTACACACGTGAACTCATCAATGATGGTTCACCCACCTGATTTCCTTGCTTGTTCCTGCCTAAGAATGAGTTTCATCTTGATCCTCTTGCCTCATTCATTGAGTTCGCAACGCTTTGCAACGCACTTCATGTAAATTTCATAAAACTTGAATTCATGTACTTGTATTCGTGAAAGGAGAAAACTCCTTTTGGAATTCATCAAAATTGCAACATTGTCTTTTCAGACCAAGAGACGACTCTAACTACTAAAGAGGTTCTACCACCTTGTAGTAGATTGTGGTTGGTGAGAAAGGTCATGGCTCAAAGGTCGGTCAGCTGGGGTCCTTTTGGGTGGTTTAGATAATTTTGATACACTTTCCTCATTCACGTAGCACTATTGTATTAAGTTTCTGGTGATGTACATATGGATAATGTTGAAAGACAATGTAGACTTCGATTTTGTGAAATGCGATGAGGAAAAAGTTGGTTTTGAATACTATGATCTTCTTATGATGCTTTAGGTGAATTGTTACCATGCCATATGAAGGGAATATAGTGATCGTCAGAAAGGTCGCACCGCCCTCATCATAGGATATGTGCATATGGAATGACCTTCGGTGTCCTTCTTATGGCTGGGAATACCCATCGCAGTAGGATATGTGGAGCGCTATAACTTCACCTTCTTAATTTAATAATACTCAGACCCAAGATATCCAATAATTATGATTACCCTCTCTCTTGATCTAACGAAGTAATCCTAATTAAAACAAATAAGAATTGAATTGCGGCCTCTCGATCCCTTAAAACTCCTCTTAACTATCCAATTGGATTTGAAGCAATATTATAGGTAGCTAACAAATAATTAAGATCTCTCTTCAATTACCAATCAATCTATTTATAGGCCTATTATAGTACCAGCTCTTGCATTGCAACATAACATAAATATTTCAACCTAATCTCTCGATTTAGATCAAAGATAAAAACAATAAACACAACAAAGTATGTTTTTTATTAAATAATGAACATAAAGTTTAACAAAATAATTCAAGAGTAATTCCTAAAACTAATTTAGCAATCTATAGCCAAAATATATCCCAAATTGCTTATATTCAACATTTTATAACAAGGAAAGAAAAGGAAAGTATAGAAGTTTGTCCTTGAACTGCAAAATTCTACAACTTTGTTCTTTTGGAATTTTACCTTCTTGATCTTTTTCTTAGATGTTCAGGCCTCCTCTCTTTATGTTTTTGGTAGCTTTTATGCTTCTTGATCTCCCTAGGCTCTTTATAGGGTTTCCTCACTTGTTTATATTGTAAAAATAGCCTTAAATCATTAAAAAACCAAAAATTTGGCATTTGTACGACCATGATTGTGTATGATCAGACACAACCTCATGTCTGCACTGTCACAATCATGCACAATCTGTATGATCGTGACAGAGGGTCTTTACTTGTTCTAGCTTCCAACTTGCATGATCGTGCAAATGCACGATCACGACAAACCTCTTCCTCTAACTTTTTCTCTAATTTTTTCTTCTAGTTCCCTATCCCAACTTATTATCCAAACACATTATGCATCCCTTAAAACAAGCATCAAGAGCAAATTCTTTCCTTAATCAGTAATAATCAAATAAAAACACAAAGACACTAACAACAACATAAATCTAAATCCTAAACACAATCTTATCACCTAAGAAAACAATTAATAACACATTCTATAAACTAGAAAACACACTATAAATCACACCTATCAATTTCTTCACACTTAAAAGTTTGCTTATCCCCAAGAAAAACTAAAACTACAAATAACCAAAACAGAAAACACAAGTCACACAATCATGCAACAATGGTACAATGACATCATAGCTCATGAAATTAACTTACCCATAGATAGCAATTGCTCAAAAAAATTGAAAACATTTAACTTTTTCGTTCATATTCAAGTGTTTTGATTATACATATCAACCAAAATATTAACATCTTATTCACACATCTAATGCACTTGTAAGCATACATTAATTCTTATTTACCAATAAAAAAGGTAGGCCATCACTAATTACCCACTCATGTGAATTTGTTGACACTTTAAAAGAAGATCAATAAGCTTCAATTTTGTTTAAAACAATATATTTTTATATTTTTATTTAATGATCACCTACTCTTTGATGTGAAGGAAAACATTTTGCCTTAACTATCCCTCCATTACTTAACTAGGTTATGTTCTTTTAAACTTAGTTGGAGTGTCATTCTAGCCTTTTGATGTGAAGAAAAACATTTTTTATGAGTGTCCCTAGTTACTCAACTATATCACAACTCATAATTGGCTACTAGCTCTATTTTTAACCTAATTTTTCAAAAAGGGCTATCGAAATAGGAAATTGATTTTAGCACATTATTCAACATTTTTTATACTCTAACCTATATTATTTCTTCCTAGTCAATCCATTCTCAAGAAAAGCTACTAATAATGCCACCTATTAGTTTCATTCAATCATAAGTGCATCCAAACAAATGTTAATGGTGCTAAAAACTTATTGATAGGTATGAAATACATCATATTTTAGGGTATAGTTTGATATGTATTTAGTTGTTTATTCGATTGTTTAGTATGTGTTTAGGGTACAATTGTGTTAGTTTGTGATTTATTTGTGTTTTCAGTGTTTTATAGGTTAGAACAATCTTTTGAGCTTAAATATGATATTTTTGAGGTACCTTGATGTGTTTGTTAGTATTTCAGGGTAAAGATCGAAGCATTGAGGAATTTCGAAGCAAATTGGGGCTAATTGCATGGCTCATGATTGTGACAGAAAGGCCTTACATAGGTCATAATCATGGCCTGCGTCGGACAGACGTGCAGCCACTTCCAAACTTTGTGTTTCAAGGGATTTTGTGGAACTTTTAAACCCCTAAAAAATCCTAGTTCAACCTTAAACATAAAAGAATATAAATAGAACATTAAGAAGAGAAAGAAAGGGCTTTTGCATCAACCACATTTGGAGAGAAACCCTAGAGAAAATTGTTGAGAGATTGAGAAAAAGAAAAAGGAAGAGAGAAGTGGAGAAGAAGTTGACATCGACGTACTTATCAAATTTTGAGTTTACCGATGTCGCTGCCTCTTGTCTCCATTTAGAATCATATTTCCTGTTACTTTTCTATTTTCATTATTGTATAGAATTGGGAATAGTAATTTGATGATAGGATTGTGAATGTTAAGATATTCTATACTCACCTTCAGATTTTTAAAAATCTTTGATTTAATAAAATCTTATTGTTTTATGCTTATTATATTTATTATGATTGATTTATGTGATTGCTTAATTCGGTAATAGATTAAGAGGGTGAATTGAATGAAAATTATTAAATTAGGCTAACGAGAGTTAGGTGATATAATAAGAACTAGAAATTAATCAAATCGGTAATTGTGTGAAGAGAGATCTCACATAGGTTCTCGATAGTTTATTGGGCAACTTCATATTTAATTAGGGTTTTAGATAGAATGTTAATTAAGAGATTGTAATTTTTCATAATCTGATTAGGGTTTATAATTTAGAATTAATGGTTATAACTCGAGAGAGAATAATCAACCTTAGGATCGTTTAGGATCAATAATTCGATAATTCATAATCAATTAGGTTAGCGTTAAAGATAGGTAAAATTTTCCTTTTCTCTTAATTCATAGTTCCTTTAGGTTAACTCTTGAGTGTGTGTTGCAACTACTACTTTGTTAATATTTTCATAATTGATTCTCATAATTGAGTTGCATGATTGAATTAAATTCTTGCCTTAGTTTTGTTACATTTTTAATTACTGCGAATTATTTTAACCTTAGATTTTATGATTAAATTATCCCTCCTTGTGGGATCGACACCTTAGGTTCTACATGAATGACCTGTATACTTGCAGATTATCGAGGTTATTAATTAGAACTTACACACATTGAAAAATCACAATCAAGTTTTTGGCGCCATTACTAAGGAGGTGATTAGTTTAGTTCTTTAGTCTAAGGCTTTTCATTATCTTTTATGTTAAAAAAATAGAGACAGAAGTTTAGGGCATAAAGTAGAGACACATCAAGACATCTTATAGTAAGAATGAGACATTTGAAGAGCTAGATGCCAAAAAGAAATGGAAAAAAATGATGAAGGATAGATATTATAGGGAGCAAGGAACTTTTGCAAACTACAATAAGACACAGTATGGTTGGGGAAGTAACGATCCTTATTGGAACATGTACACTCCGGAATGGCAAAAGCACCCAAATTTCTATTGGTCCAACAATATAAGGAATCACTTAGGACATTAAGACTTATTAGGATTTCAGTAAGATGAGTCCAATTCATTGGATTCTAAATTAGACAAGATCCTGGATAAGCTCACAGATATGGAAGAGGGCCAGAAGAGACTAGAACAGCAAATTGAGCAAGCAACATAAAATCATTCCTCGTCTATTCATAATCTTAAGATTCAAGTGAGACCGCTTTCCCGTGAATTTTGTAAAAGAAGTGTAGAGGACTCTCTGCGAAATATGGAATTACATCAACAAAATCAATATGAGGCTATCACACTTAAGAATGGGGAAAAACTAGAAGAACCACTAGAACACCAAGTTGAACCTCACCTTATTGAAGACCAAGAGACGAAGAAAGAGGATGAAGAAAAGAATGTCAACCCTCCTTATTATTCACTAGTTCTTGATATCCATGTGTGAACATCAAAAAATATTTGGTAGATATCCATGAAAAGAATCTGAAGGAGAGTAGCTCATTTAGGATAATTGATTTCTTTGAATCTTTTAAAGAACAAAAGGATGAAGAACAGATGACAACAGACATCAAGAAGCTATAAAAGTCTCTATTCGTGAAGCAGAAAAAGCAGACGAGATGAAGGTGATTAAGGAAGAAAGAGTGCAAGTCACCTTCTTACAGGACAAATTGTTGGATTTGATGGAAGATTCAGTGAGTTTTGTTATTCCCTATTTTATTGACAGTTTGTTAGTGAAAAGGACATTACTAAAATAATTGGTTTTCTCAAGTTTATCAATATTGTCCTTATGATTATTTTGCAATTTGTAGCTTACTTACAAGCTACAAAAGTAAAATTGGGCATCATGAGGGGAAGTAAGCTACTCATAATTGATCCTGACTGAGTTTTAAAGAATGAAGGTCAAACTAATGACCATAAATTAGCATGTTTAGTAGTTAGATTTAAATTGTTGTGTAGCTAGGTTTGTTTTAAATTCTTAAATAAATTTTGAATGATTTGGAATGCTAATTCTTTTACCCTCTTGATTTGGGATGATTTAGATTTGAAACATTCTCGATGTCAAGTAGATTTGGTCTCAACACGATCACCATCATCACCTCCATCACATAAATGGTTTTGTGTTTTAACCCTTTTCTTTTCATTTTTGTTAGTATTTTCTTTTTATGTTATTTGTATATTGTGTTTTATTTCCCCCTGGTTTGTTTGTGTACCCTTCTAACATTGAGGACAATGTGTTATTCAAATGTAGTGAGGGTTGTATGCTTTTACCTTGAGCTGTAAATTTTACATATTATATGGTAGTTTGTTTAGGTTACATAAAGTGAATTGTGTAAATGTGCCAATGGCTAGGACTTAACTGAATAAATTTACCCTTAAACATATTCTTTTAGTTTGTGGAGATTTATTAACTTGTGAAATAAGTGACCTAAGTTACTTAAGGCTAAATATGCAGGTTAATTAGGATATGATGTTAGTCCATTCACCCTAGAAATTTGCCATACTCATTTATAATTTTAGGCCAATCAAATCGGTGACCTTATTAGTACTTTTTTATAAGAATTATTAGCTAAAGCAATAAGGTAGGCAAAATTTTATATTAAAAAAGTTGTTTAATTTCAACTAAAATAACTATTCCGTTAGCTTTTTGGTTATAAATAGAGATAGTAGTTAGTTGAGAATGTGATGTAGCTGAGTAACCAGATCAACACGCATCACAAATGTATACCTTTGTATAAAAAGGCTATAATGACATTCCAACCAAGTAGCTTAATAATTACATGATAGTGTCTGTTTGGATAGGCTTTTGGGAGGTTAATAAGTACTTTTATCCATCACAACAACCATTTTTAAGAAATATGAGTATTTGGTTGTAAAATAAAAAAGCATTTCTTTAATAGATGTAGCTTTTTTGGCAGCCAAAATACAGCTTTTTAAGAAGCTCAAATTTGGAGCTTCTAAAAAAGGCGCTTTTTCAAATAAATTTTTCAGATCAATTAATGAGCCTATTTTTTAGTCTTTTTACTCTTATGTTTTACACATAATTCTCACAATACCCACAAACTCATCTTCATGTTTATTTTGAGAGTTATATAATATTATTTGGTTTTTATTTGATATTATTTTTACTTATGTTATAATCCATATAAAAGATTTGGTTAGATATATTTTCATTTATGTTTCATATGGTTTAAAATTATATAATAATTAATATATTATGCTTTGCATATTGTTTAATATATTTTAAATAATATTTATATGCATAAACAATTTTATTACAAAATAAAATATAGTTAAAATTAAAAGTTCTTTTATTTTATGTTGTCAAATAGTTTATCGTTTGAAGCTCTTTTTTAAATAACAACCAAACAATTAACGATTTCTTAGAAAAGTTCTTCTCATAAAAGATCTACAAAAAAAACTCCACTGATAAAAGCTCTACTATAGAGCTTTTTTCTGTAAATCTTTTATGACAAAAACTTTTCTAAGAAACCAGTTGATTATTTGTCATTTAACAAAAGCTTCTGTTTGGCAATGTAAATATAAAAATACTTTTAATTTTAACTATATTTTATTTTGTAATAAAAATTATTTATTTAAAGTATATTAAACAATATGCAAAGTATAATATAATAATTATTATATAATTTTAAATCATATGAAACATAAATGAAAATATATGTAACCAAATCTTTTACATGGATTGTAACATAAGTAAACTAATATAAAAATAAATATTAAAACATAAAAAGCCAAATAATATTATATAAATCCCAAAATTAACATTCAAGTTGAGTAAATAGTTAAATACATAATAAACGGGAAGATGAGTTTGTGGGTATTGTAGGAATTATGTGTAAAACATAAGGATAAAAGGGACTAAAAATAGGCTTATTAATTGATCTGAAAAATCTACCTGAAAAAGCCATTTGAGAGACTTTTTTAAGAAGCTCCAAATTTGAGCTTGTTAAAAGTTGTATTTAAGTTGTCAAAAAAGCAATATCTATTTAAAAATATTTTTATTTTATAGTCAAACACCTATTTTTCTTTAAAAAAGCTTTGTGGTGGAGAAAAGTGCTTATCGATCTCCCAAAAGCCTATCCAAACAGGCACTTAGTTAAGTAATCAGATCGATATTCATCATAAATGTTTGTTTTCGCATAAAAGACTAGTTCATGTCCTCAAAGAAAAATCAACAAAAGAATGTTTTTAAATAAAAACCTACCAAACTTGTTAGTAGCTTAATTTTTCATGAAAACCTACTGAGGAATTGCTACACTTTTGTTTTCATTGAATGATTATAAATGTGTATATGCAAGTGATAGGGGTGAATAGACAACATTAAAATTTTGATTAGTTGTATATTGAGTCCAAGGTGTTTAGACGTGGATTTCGCATGTTAATAATTTGGAACAACTTGAATGATTGTGTTTAGAGTTAAATTATTTCGTGAAGTTGAAGTTGTTGCCTCATTTACTGCATTATGTGTTTTGTGTTTTGTGTTTTGTTGTTTTGTTTGCTTGAGGACAAGCAAACGTTTAAGTGTGGGGATGTTGAAAGGTGTAAAATGCATCATATTTTAGGGTATATTTTGATATGTGTTTAGTTGTTTATTTGATTGTTTAGTATGTGTTTAGGGTAGAATTGTGTTAGCTTGTGATTTATTTGTGTTTTATGGGTTAGAACAATCCTTTGAGCTTAAATATGATATTTTTGAGATACTTTGTTGTGTTTGTTAGTGTTTTAGGTAAAGATCAAAGAACGGAGGAATTTTAGAGCAAATTAAGGCCAATTGCATGGCCCGTGATCATGATAGAAAGGCCTGACTTGCATTGGGCAGATGTGTAACCACTTCCAAACTTCGTGTTTCGAGAAATTTTTTGGACTGTTCGGATCTTAAAAAAAAACCCTAGTTCAACCCTAAACACAAAAGAACATAAATAGAACAATAAGAAGAGAAAGAAAGGGCTTTTGCATCAACCACTTTGGAGAGAAATCCTAGAGAGAATTGTTGAGAGATTGAGAAAGAGAAAAAGGAAGAGAGAAGTGGAGAATAAGTCAACATTGACATAATTACCAAATTTAGAGTTTCCCGACGTCGCTACCTCTCGTCTCCCTTTAGAATTGTATTTCCTATTATTTTCATTTTTATTATTGTATAGAATTGAGAATAGCAATTTGATGATAGGATTGTGAATGTTGAGATATTTTATATTCACCTTCGATTTTTTTATCTTTGATTTAATAAAAGCTTATTGTTTTATATTTACTGGATTTACTGTGATTGATTTATGTGATTGCATAATTCAGTAATAGACTGAGAGGGTGTATCAAATGAAAATTTATTAAATTGGACTAACGAGAGTTAGGTGATTTAATAAGAATGAGAAATTAATCAAATTGGTAATTGTGTGAAGAGAGATCTCACATAGGTTCCCGATAGTTTATTAGACAACTTCATATTTAATTAAGGTTTTGGATAGATTGTTAACTGAGAGATTGCAATTTTTCATAATCTGATTAGGGTTTATCATTTAGGGTTAATGGTTATAACTCGAGAGAGAATAATCAACCCTATGATCATCTAGGACCAATAATCTGATAATTCATAATCAATTAGGTTAGCGTTAAAGATAAGTAAAATTTTCCTTTCTCTCAATTGATAGTTCCTTTAAGTTAACACTTGAGTGTGTGTTGAAACTACAACTTTGTTAATATTTTGTAATTGATTCTTGGAATTGAGTTGCGTGATTGAATTAAATTCTTACCTTAGTTTTGTTACATTTTGAATTACTACAAATTGTTTTAGCCTTGGAATTTAGGATTAGATTATCCCTCCTCGTGGGATCGACACCTTAGAAATCACACGGGCTGTATTTTTCCAGCACAGGAACACTATTCCAACAAAACGTTACACGGCCTGACCGTGTGATTTCACACGGCTGTGTTTTTCCAATGCAGGAACACTATTCCAACAGAAAGTTACACGGCCTGACCGTGTGATTTCACACGGGCTGTGTTTTTCCAGCGCAGGAACATTATTCCAACAAAAAGTTACAAGGCCTGATCGTGTGATTTTTACACGGTCCGTGTAATTTGAACCCCCCCATAATGACAGAATTTCAAATTTTGGCCTTCACGAAAGTTGTAGCCCTAGATGTCTACTTTCTAACCGTCTAAAAACAAAGTCAATCCGACATCTATAGTGAGAGTTATGGTGTTTGCGCCAAAGTATGTTCAGTAGGAATCAGGATATGAACATATCGGATTCGTTTGGCCATAACTCCTTCGTCCGACCTCCAAATGAGGTGATTCTTAAGGCGTTAGATTCCTAACACGTTTTCCTACCTCTATATAAAAATTGGTAGCATTTAGATTTAAATTCAAAAGTTTTAAGGAAGGAAGAGAGGGTTGGTTTGGGAAGCGTGATTGAGATATGGACATGCCTTGGATTTTTAAGCATAACTTGAGCTATAGAGCTCCGAATGAGGTGGTTCTTGTTTCTAAATGAACTAGAGACTAAGAGCTCCATTTTGAAGAAGTCAATTGTGATTTTCATGATTGTGTTGTGTGGGCTCACCTTTGTGGCTTGAGATGTCATGCGAATGGGGACTATTCATTAAGGGTTAAAGAATTTGGAAACCCACTTATGTTTTCGACTCCGGTTCGATAGTTGGGCTTCAGAAACGGGGCCCAACATCTTGTGGTATCAGAGCTAGGTTTATTCCTAGGCTTAGAGTGCATGTTAGGATGAATGGTTATGTTATGTGCTTAGTTGTTTGTATTGTCAAATTGATTGATTGTATTAAATGACATGCATATTATGCATACATGTAGGAAATAGGATTTAGAATACCGTCAACTAATCTTTAGTGTTTCTATTGAAGAAATGAAATGTCACCTCGTAGAAGGACACGAGGAGTTATGCAAGGATCAATCGCACCTGACTCTCCACCAAGGGATGAGAGTACTGATGAGTCTGTAGCCCCAGTGAATGTTGAGGTTTCTGTCGGGCAAAATAGTGAGCCCGCTCGGTCACAATCGCAGGAGTCTCCTCTTCGCAGGAGCAAGAACCTACTCCACTGGATCCGAGGATGTTTCCGGCATTTGCTCAGGCCATGGGCCAGATGCCACAATCTTCTGCTCCGACCCCAGTCAAGAAGGGGAAGCAATTTGACAAGATGAGAAAGTATGGAGCAGTGGACTTTTTCGGGACTACTGATCCCGAGGAAGCTGAGATATGGCTGAGGAAGATGGAATGAATACTAGATCAGATGTATTGTAAAGATGACGAGAAGGTTGTTTATGCTGCGAGTTTGCTACAAGGGGATACTCTACATTAATGGGAGAGTGTCACGGGAAGTCAGCTAAAGTCGTCAGGGTTAGCATGTAAGGACTTCCTGATGGTCTATAAGAAGAAGTATTTGTCTGAAGTGTACATCCAGTAGAAGCAGAGAGAGTTTCTGAGCCTCACCCAGAGGGAGATGACGGTGAGTGGATATGAGCGCCGATTCGCACAATTGGCCCGTTATGCAACTGATTTAGCGATGAGTGAAGCGGCTAGGTGCCGAAGGTTTGAAGCAGGATTACACTTGGCCATCAGAGAGAAAGTGGTGGCACAGAATTTCTGCAACTTGCAACAGCTGGTGGAAGCAGCTTTAATGAGTAGAAAATGTAAAGAACATCAAGAGTGCTGTGAGTAGAAAGAGGAAAGGGGGAGAATAGTCCAAGAGGGGAGGTGGTGCTCCTAGGTCAGAGAGGAGTGCGGGACTTCCCCGCATAACCGAGGAGAAGAACAAGGAGCGAGTAGCCAAGACAGATGAAAACTGTCTCACATCAAGCCTCAACGGCTGGAGGCAGCAGGAGGGGAGATGGGGATAAGTTGCCCATTCCTAAATGTGAACACTGTGGCAGATTTCATAGAGGGGAATGTTACCGACTGACTGGAGCATGCTTTAATTGTGAGGAGAAGGGACACATGGCTAAAGAGTGTCCTCAGAATCCAAGACAGGAGGGAAGTCAGATGCAAGCTCCAAAGAGGTCAGAGACAGTGGGACACAGGACAGTAACAGAAGTGGGCAGTAGAAGTTCTGATGCAGCCAGAAAAGTGAACCCTCCAGGGAGACCGAGGGGACAAGCATCGGCCAGAGTATTTGCTATGATAAGGGAAGTTGCAGAGACAGCTCTAGAAGTTGTAACTGGTATGATTAAGCTTTTTGATGAAAATGTTGTTGTTTTGATTGATCCGGGTTCTACTCATCCGTTTGTGTCATTGAGTAGAACTGTGAATGGTAGAGAATTTAGCCCATTGGATACTCCTTTGATGGTGAGTATTCCAATCAGCCAATGTATTATTATTAGTCAAGTATATAGAGGCTGTGAGGTATTTATTGGAGAGGAACAGTTAGTGGTGGATCTAATGTCATTGAGAATGGGAGGTTTAGATGTGATTTTGGGGATGGACACATTGGAGAAATATAATGCCAACTTGGATTGTAAACAGAAGATCATGGAGTTCGAAATTGGCAATGAAAAGAGGGTGTTATTTAAGGGGGATAGAAAAGTGAGTCCGACTAGAATGGTTTCGGCTCTGACAGCAGAAAAATTGATGAGGAAAGGATGTGAAGCATTTCTGGCCTACGTGGTGGATACAAAGGCAGATGGAGGGAAGTTAGAAGAAATACCCGTGGTTATGGAATTTCTGGACGTCTTTTCCGAGGAATTACCAGGACTACCACCACTTAGAAATTGAATTTCCCATTGACCTTCTTCCGGGCACAATGCCAATATCGATTCCGCCTTATAGAATGGCTCCGGTGGAATTGAAGGAGCTTAAGGAGCAATTAGAAGATTTATTGGCGAAAGGGTACATAAGGACGAGCTCTTTTCCTCGGGGAGCTCCGATCCTTTTTGTAAAGAAGAAAGATAGATCGTTGAGAATGTGTGTAGATTACAGGAAGCTTAACCATGTCATTATTAAAAACAGATATCCGCTCCCTCGCATCGATGATTTGTTTGATCAATTGCAAGGAGCAAGAGTCTTTGCCAAGATAGATTTGAGATCGGGTTACCACCAGTTGAGAATTAAGGAGTCCGATGTGTCGAAGACTGCTTTTAGGACTCGGTACGGCCACTTTGAGTTCTTGATCATGCCTTTTGGATTAACAAATGCACCTGCAGCTTTCATGGACTTGATGAATCAAGTCTTTAAGTCCTTTTTAGATCGATTTATCATTATTTTCATTGATGATATATTGGTTTATTCTAAAAGTGACAAGGAGCATGAGGAACATTTAGGGATTGCTTTGGAGACTTTAAGGAAGAACGAGTTGTATGCCAAATTCAACAAATGTGAATTCTGGCTAAGGGAAGTTGTGTTTCTTGGGCATGTGATTTCAGAGCACGGGGTTCATGTAGATCCGAGAAAAATAGAAGCTGTGGTGAAATGGGAAGCACCTAAGAACCTAGCAGAAGTGAGGAGTTTCTTAGGTTTAGCTAGGTATTACAGGAGGTTTGTGGAGGGTTTTTCCATGATGGCCGCTCCACTTACCAAATTGACAAGAAAGAATCAAAATTTGTATGGACAGATGAATGTCAGAAAAGCTTTGAGGAGCTTAAGTATCGATTGACGAGTGCACCGATTTTGACTTTGCCTTCAAGTGATGATGGATACACAGTCTATAGTGATGCCTCGAGGAGGGGATTAGGTTGTGTGCTAATGCAAGGAGATAAGGTGATTGCTTATGCTTTGAGGCAATTGAAACCTTATGAGATGAATTATTTGACGCATGACTTGGAGTTAGCTGCCATAATTTTTGTGTTGAAAATTTGGAGACACTATTCATATGGAGTCACCACCATGGTGTATATAGATCATAAGAGCCTTAATTATTTGATGAGCCAAAAGGATTGAACTTGAGACAGAGAAGATGGTTAGAACTGTTAAAAGACTATGACTTGATGATTGATTATCACCCAGGGAAAGCAAATGTAGTAGCGGATGTGCTGAGTAGAAAGTCGACTATAGCACATGTACGGACAGTGTATTTTCCTTTGCTGAAAGAATTAGCCAAACTTAGAGTAACATTAACACAAGCTGAATCGGATTGTATATTGGCTAATTTTAGAGTAAGGCCAGTATTGAATGATAAGATTAAGGAATTGCAGAAACAGGATGAGTATTTGAGTAAGCTCAGAGAAGAGATAAAAAATGGTAAACCTTCTGAGGTAGAGGTAAAGGAAGATGGATTGATGGTAGTAGGAAGCAAATTATGTATTCCGGACATGCAAGAGTTAAAGGATGAAGTTTTAGATGAGGCACATAATGCGCCTTATGTAATGCACCCAGGAAGTACGAGAATGTATAGAGATTTGAAGGAGCATTTCTAGTGAAAAGGGATGAAGAAAGAAGTTGCAGAATATGCTAAAAGATGCTTAGTGTGCCAGCAAGTCAAGCCTGAGCACCAAGCACCTTCCGGCGAGCTTAAACTTTTGTCAATTCCGGAATGAAAATGGGAGAAGATTACGATGGATTTCTTGATGAGATTGCCAAGAACCAGTAGGAAGCATGATGCAATATGGGTGATTGTGGATAGGCTAACCAAGTTTGCTCATTTCTTGCCAATTAGACAGACAGATTCTTTGAATGCTTTGGCTAAGAAATAAATAGATGAGATAATCAGACTTCATGGGATTTCAAGTTCGATAGTTTCAGATAGAGATCCCAGGTTCACCTCCAAGTTTTGGGAAAGTTTACAAGAAGCTTTGGGAACTAAGTTACACTTTAGTACAGCTTTTCATCCGTAAACTGATGGACAATTGGAGAGGACAATACGGACCTTGGAAGCAATGTTGAGAGCTTGTGTTATGGATTTTAAAGGCTCATGGGATGATCATTTGCCTTTAATCGAATTTGCTTATAATAATTCCTATCACTCAGGAATTCAGATGGCACCATACGAGGCTCTTTATGTTAGGAGGTGTAGAACTCCAATTTGTTGGGATGAGGAAGGTGAAAGAAGAATTTTAGGATTTGAGTTGGTACAGGTTACTGTTGACAAAATTAAATTGATGAAACAGAGGCTTAAAGTAGCTCAAGATCGAATGAAGAGTTACACAGATGCACATAGAAAAGAAATAGAATTTGAAGTTGGAGACATAGTGTTTCTTAGAGCCTCTCCATGGAAAGGAGTTTTGAGATTTGGTAAGAAAGGTAAGCTTAGTCCAAGATATATAGGCCCCTATGAGATCATTGAGAAAATTGGGCCTTTAGCTTACAAGTTAGCTTTGCCATCGAATTGTCTAAGATTCACAATGTCTTCCATATATCGATGTTAAGGAAGTATCGATTAGATCCTTCACATATAGTTCAACCTTCAAAAGTCCAATTAAGGGAGGATTTGACTTATGAAGAGCAACTAGTGGAGATTTTGGATTCGAAGGAAAAGGTTTTGAGAAATAAGACGGTGAAGCTAGTCAAAGTTTTATGGAGAAACCATTCAACAAAGAAGGCAACATGAGAGCCTTTGGAAGCAATGAAGGAGAAGTATCCACACCTCTTCGATGACTTAGGTAAGAATTTCGAGGACGAAATTCTTTTAGGGGATGAGAGTTGTTGGATCTTGGTTTTTCTAAATTTTCTAAATTGTTTAATTGATTAATTATGTTTATTTATTGGTTTAAATTTTTTTATTTATTTAGAATTGAAAGGATGAAGAATTGCAATTAGAAAGAAGAGTGGGCTTAATTAGAATTGAACTAAGTAGGTTAAGTGGTGATTAGAGCCTAAAAGACCAACCAAGGGCATAGTTGGAAAGTTATAGTAAGTGGAGGGTAATTTTGGAAGATAAGGAGTTAATAAAAAGACAAAAATTAGGAGGAGAAGAGGGAATTTTCGTGCAAGCCCAAGGAAAGAGAGAGAAAGGGAAAAAGAGAGAGAGAAACGTGGGAGAAGTAGAGAAGAAGAAGAGAAAAATCGAAAATCTAAGGGAAAAAGGAAGGAAATTCATGGGAAGGAGAAGAGTCAAGGTCCATAAGGTATGTTCTTCATCTTCTCCATGCTTTAGTTAAGAAATAGGTTGTGTTGTGTTAGATGGAGAAACCCTAGAGAGAGAGAGAGGATTTCATGGAGGAAGAAGAAGATGGAGAGATCTTTGGATTTTCTTGGGTTTTTAAGTTAGGTTGTGGGTTTTCTAACCCATATTAACTATGGGTAGGTTGGATTTGAGTTTAATTAGGGTTAATGTTAGTTTTGTGTGATTATGGAAAATTGGGGATTTTCCAATTGAGTTGAAATTCATAGAATTTTGTTTATGTTTAGGAAATCAAGAGCCTATCCAAGAGCAAGGGGAAGGAGGAAATTGATTTTGGATTCTCCAAGATTGTCAAGGTGAGTAATTTATTTATGGTCTTTGTGTAATGAGGAAAATGCATTGTGTATGCAATATGTGCTAAATGAATTGTTTGAATTTCTATGATGTGGAAATTGCTTTATGTAGTGTTCATGTCATGTTATGCATTGACCTTTTTATATGATTGATAGGCCATTGAATTGAATCATGGAATTTTGTATATGAATGATTGAATTGTGAGAATGATTGTCATGCCATTGAATTTAAGTCATGGCATTTTGATTAAATGGAAAGAAGGAAAGTATGAAAATATGAATTTATGAATAATTGAACTAAGTATGAGATTTGATTGTGTTTGGGCGAGAGAGGAACCGTTTTGTTAGTCACATGCACGTCGACGTTAAGCCTTCTCCGGATGCCCTCTTGTGGCCCACTAGATCCGAAAGTGGACTCGTTTCGTTCACGAGTAAACTTCGGTTTTTCTGTTTTGCTCACGGAACCCTCGAGCCAAATTGTGTGTGCATTAGCATTTTGATGTGTTATGTTATGATGTGAATTATGCGTTATGCTTGAATGAGAAATGACATCAATTGTGTTCATGTTGATGATGTATTGAATTATGAAATTGTGTTTGGGAATTGTGAATGCTAAGATTCCTTGTTTGTCTACATGGATATTTGTTTATGTATGATTGTATGGCTCATTGGCAATGGCTATGAATAAGTTAGCCACTGAGCCGTGTAGCTCAACCCATAAAATTTTCCTCCTCAGGTGCGGATCAAGAAGAGTAACGACCCTTGCAAGGCATTTGGAATCACTCCAAGATAGCTAGGAGTCTTTTGTACTTAGTAACATTTGGCTAGCTTTATAAGCATATCAAAGATGAGCATCATTTGTATTTTGTATTAAGTTGATGTATGTGTTGATATGTAAGTAAAGCTTGTTTAAACATTGATTTTGGTTTCAATGAGATTGAGAATTGAGAAACTCATTTTGTATGATTATGTTTCATTAAAGCTTGAGTTTGATGGATGAGTTTATCTTTGGTTGAGAATTCCATTGTTGCTAGTGTTAGAAGAATATGTTGATTTTGGGAAGGATGTGTGTGATGAATCCTTTGGAGTTGAGTTTCAATGATGTTTGTAGTTGTTTGATGGATTGAAGTGGTTTATTTGTGGTATTGGAGAAGAAAATGAGATAAGGGGAAGTTAGGATGGGTTTAGGAACCTTTGGAGGGGTTTTAGGGTAGAAAATTAGTGATAACAGAAAGTTACACGGCCTGACCGTGTGATTTCACACGGGCTGCGTTTTTCTAGCGCAGGAACACTATTCCAACAGAAAGTTACACGGCCTGACCGTGTGATTTCACACGGGCTGTGTTTTTCCAGCGCAGGAATACTATTCCAACAGAAAGTTACACGGCCTGACCGTGTGATTTTACACGGGCTGTGTTTTTCCAGCGCAGGAACATTATTCCAATAGAAAGTTACACGGCCTGATCGTGTGATTTTTACACGGTCCGTGTAATTTGACCCCCCCCCATAACGACAGAATTTCAAATTTTGACCTTCACAAAAGTTGTAGCCCTAGATGTATACTTTCTAACCGTCTAAAAACGAAGTCAATCCGACATCTATAGTGAGAGTTATGGTGTTTGCGCCAAAGTATATTCAGTAGGAATCAGGATATGAACATATCAGATTCGTTTGGCCATAACTCCTTCGTCCGACCTCCGAATGAGGTGATTCTTGAGGCGTTAGGTTCCTAACACGTTTTCCTACCTCTATATAAAAATTGGTAGCATTTAGATTTAAATTCAAAAGTTTGAAGGAAGGAAGAGAGGGGTCAGTTTGGGAAGCGTGATTGAGATGTGGACATGCCTTAGATTTTTAAGCATAACTTGAGCTATAGAGCTCCGAATGAGGTGGTTCTTGTTTCTAAATGAACTAGAGACTAAGAGCTCCATTTTGAAGAAGTCAATTGTGATTTTCATGATTGTGTTGTGTGGGCTCGCCTTTGTGGCTTGAGATGTCATGCGAATGAGGATTGTTCGTTGAAGGTTAAAGAATTTGGAAACCCACTTATGTTTTCGAATCTGGTTCGATAGTTGGGCTTCAAAACGGAGCCCAACATGTTATGGTTAAGAACATAACATGGCAAATATGTTGCAATTACAATGAAATTTATGAGTTAGGCAAACCTCTAAAGTAGCCTTTATAACACCATATGTGAAGCTTGTTTAATGCCATATAACTAATGAAAACAATCTAGCTCGCCATAGGCGGTTACCTAAGTGGTTAAGAAAAGAGTTTCGTTTTCTTACGATTAATGGTCATCTATGTTTAAATTATGTGCTACTTGTGAAGAGAGAAAATTACCTTTTTCTTAAAGAGGATTGACAATGGATTGGATAGTTTTTGAGTTATAAAATTTTGCTTGAGCCTAATATGATCGAACTTGAATAATCTAAAAATTAAAATGACTTTGTTTTAACTAACTTAACAAAATAATGTCATTTTCTAAATATAACTAATTCATTGTGCTTAAATCAACTTAACCTGACCTTCAAACTTGAGTTATGGTCTAACTTTAATTAACTCACATTAATTTATTAACTTTGGATTAAATCAAAGTTAATAAGTTGTTTTAATTTCCATTTGTGAATTGTTTAAAACAAACATGATTATTTTGTTTTGCATTGCTACTAGTGTCTATTTAAGAAACTTTCATAGTTTTATACAATACCAAAACTTTTTTAATGTGTATTAAATAAAATATTATGAAGTGTATAATCATGTATATTTTAGATAAATGAAGTAAGGAATTAACGACATAAAATTAAGTAATAGACTTAATTTGATATTAAATAGTTAAACAAACTTACAACTATTTATATCAAGCGCATGGATGATTACATTGAGAATTCACAACCCAAAGTCTTAATCCAAAAGTTGAGCATGTAATTTTTAGTCTTATTTAGTAAAATAGTAGTTAAGGAATCATAATTAAAAGGAATATGAATGACAAACAAGAATTATAAAAGAATAGAATTATGACTATGCATGTTTGATATATAATCACCAAGAATGTGAGTGATTAAATAAGGTAATAATTATACTAGAATTTGATATTAAATATTAGGAATAATAATGAGAATTTTTACTTACATTTAATTATTATATGATCTATTTTGTAAATAATTAATCAAAATATTTTGTATTTTATAAATAATTAATCAAATTTATTTTCAATGATTTATAAAATGATAATGTTTAAATAATTATGAATGATTTTATGATAAGAATAAAATTAAAGAACTATAAAAATATTGTCTTACTTGATGTAGTATTAATGAAACAAAATAAAATAATTGCTAAAGAGATTAAATACAAAAATCATAATATGTGATTTTGTTAACAATATTTTGATTAGAATCAATATTCGAAAAAATCTTGATAATATTTTAATAATATGTCACTCACTATTTATTTCTTATTTTGATATTTTATTCCATCTTATGCCTACACACCATTAAGAACAAAATTTAGAATTGTTTCAATTTTGTTATTACCTAATTTATCTAAAATCAAATAAGTAAAAATTAGGATATAAAGATTGCATTCATATTCTTGCCTCTTTTTTGCTAGCTATCAAATAAGACTTTAATAGATGACTCTTAGGAATTAGCTCACAGTTAGATCACCCTAATATTTGTTGGCAACCCTTTCATGTTAAAATGATCACTTCCTAATAGAATTGATCTCACCTAAAGAACTTGATGAAAGAAAAATGAGCGAAAAAAGGCAGAGCAAGCAATCAAAAACATAGGGAGAAATTTGCATAAAGGTACTGTGCTTTTCTTTGAAACAATGGACTCAAAACACTCTGAAACTAATGGGGGTGAACTCACCTCCACTGGTTACCGACGACCACGCCGCCAAAAAGGTTCGCATACGAGGACGCGAGGAAGACCCCCCACCTCTTTCTCATGTTTCGACTAACATGTCACCCAGTTGTAGCGACACCGTAACAGGTCTCCCAATCCCTAATTACGATGAGCAGAACTTTGCATAGGACTCGATTGAGATTGCTGATGGGGATACCAACCTGCTGCCATGAGAATTTGGCATGGGCATCGAACTGACTAGCACCTTCAAAGGCTGGCTGGACAAACAATGGGAGAAGGTCGTTGTTGTCAAGTTACTAGGCTAAAAAGTGTTCAATATGTTAAAAACTATACTGAACTCAATGTGGAAATTGAATGGACCAATGAAGAACGTCGATATAGATAATGATTTTTACTTGATTAATTTTGTGGAGGACGATGACTATCTACATGCACTCACTAAGGATCCTTGGGTGATCTCCGGCCATGTCCTATCGGTTCAACCTTAGAACCCAGACTTTCGTCCCTCTTCAGGCAAAATTTCTCACGTTGTATCTTGAGTTAGATTCCCAGAGCTCTCGGTAGCATGGTATCACCTCTCTATCTTGAAAGCTCTTGGAAATTTGGTCGGCCTAATAGTGAAGATAGATGATCAGACTCAACAATCTCAGAGATGAAAATTTACGAGGTTGCAGTCGATATAGACATTAGTGCCCCTCTGCGATCCATTGTTGAACTTGCCGGAGAACTCATCAAAGTTGCTTACGAGGACTTGCCTCAGATTTGTTTCTCCTGTGGAATGGTTGGCCATGGCGCGATGGATTGCCCCAAAAAGCCTAACACTCCTCAGGAAATGGAAGGCATCATCGAAGACAAGGCGCCAACTATCCTACCAAAAGCAAGAATTGAAATGTCGGCATTCGACATCAGGCTGAAGATCTATGGCCCCTAGATACAAGTCCAGTGACGCACTCGACAAACTATCCCCATCGTAATGGTCCAAGGACGTGACAAGCGAGGCAGTAACCATCACGAGGCTTTAAGGGGCTCGAGGTATAACCTACTAACAGGCACAGAGACACTTGCAACATTAAACGCCTACCCTCAACCTGTGGAGGAGAAGCAAAGAAAAGACCTTACAATGAAACCGGATTTGAATCAAATCCAACCGAAACCTCAAAAACCAGTGATTGGTAGGGAATAGAGACAAGCCGGGCCATTTTACAGGGAAAACACTGGGAAGCCCAAACAAATTGTTCTCCTTAAACCGACTAATAATACACCCAAGACCCACATGGCCCACTTGAGCTAAAATATGACCCTCTCAGTTCCAAAAACAATGACCGTTACGTCCCATCGAATTGAAACACACCACGTGGCCATCTCAATTCCCTCTCATCAAGAGCTGGTGATCCAAGACAAATCATTTACGGTATCTATGCATGATGACATGGGGTTCGGGAAAATGAAGGAGGACATGCATGACATATGCATGACTACTCCATTGCCTTTGTCGTTCAACAACCACTTGTTGCCCCCATCTAGGCCACCAGATCTTGGACAGGCTTCGTCTGGACAGTGAAACCTTAAGTATACCTAATTCGCAGATGGTAGAGTTACCATAGAACTCTATGTCTAACACCTGTTGTATGCAGATGCATGTCTTGGTAAACACTCTTGCCCAATAGTGTTTACCTCTTCCCTCGTTCAAGACTTTCTATGTCGCTTTTCACCTGGAATTGTCAGGAGGCTGGAGGTATGACCTTCAAGCCGATCCTTAAGAACTACATTCGGATCCATAATCCACTCCTTGTTGTTTTGGTTGAGCTAAGAATTAGTAGGGATTGTGCATTAAAGGTTATTCGCAACTTGGGATTTTCACAGTCATTAAGGGTGGAAGCAGACAGATTCCCATGAGGCATATGGTTGTTATGGAAAGCAGATATTGTGGTTCGAATCCTGTTAGCCCACCAACAATTTTTTCATGTTAATATCATATGGGATCAAACGTCTTTTGACTTCATTGCCATTTATGCTAGCCCTACCTACAACCTACAGCATTATTTAATGCAAAATCTACAAAATTGCTATAATTACTTCCAAATCGTGGATTTTGGGTGGGGACTTCAATGCTAGACTAGAGAGCAATGACAAATGTGGTGGTTCATGACACCAACCTATAATCAATCAACAGTTTCGGCAATGTGTACAATGTTGTCAACTGCATAATCTTGGATTTATAGGGCCAAGATTCACTTAGAGGTGAGGGCAACTTCTCGCTAGACTGGACCACGTTTTTTGCTTTACTTTTTAGCAGTCTTCATTCCATGAAACTATAGCGACTCATCGACCATTCCTCAAGTCTAATCATAGACCACTTCTGGTGATAATAAAACAAAGCACTTACCTACCGTCGACTACTAGACCATTCAGATTTCAGTTGGCTTGGTTGATAGATGAAAGGTTTACCAAGATTGTGAAGGATACTTGGAATCTTGAAATAACTGATCTTAGTGGCGTGATTAGGAATGTTTCAGAAAGACTACAACAATGGAACTCTACCAGCTTCGGCAATATATTTCATTGCAAAAAAAAACTCATGGCATGTCTTGCAGGCATTCAAAAAATAATGGAAGACAAAGCTTCAGATTCCTTACGGGAGGTAGAGTAATATTTACGCTCGGAACTAGAACAAGTCCTTTGTCAAGAAGAACTTTATTGGCATCAACGCTCAAGATGTCAGTGGTTAGCCCAGGGAGAGAAAAATACGAAATACTATCATGCTATTACAACGCCAGACGTCAAAAAATGAGGGTGGATGAACTGAAGGATGAAAATGGTTGCGTCGGTTCGGACACAGATAATATCAAATGGATAGTGAAGAACTTCCTTTAGAAACTATATACGACAGACATACTCACAAATCTGGCACTTCCTCTCAGAGGTTGTTGTCCCCCACTCTCCCATTGTGTTACCAATGAAATGAAAAGTACAATTCTTTATGAAGAAGTCAAGGCAACATTCTTTGATATGGCACCTAATAAGGTACCGGGCTTTGATGGGTTTACTGCTTTATTCTATCATCCCAATGAGACATCGTCGGGCTTTCTTTGATACGTTTTATCTAATAAATTTTCAGCTATGAATTATGGGACTCTGAATTAAATCACACTATTTTGGTCCTCATACTAAGCTCCCTTCTCCCATATCGATCACTCGATTCAGGCTCATTGCATTGTGCTCAGTGATTTATAAGGCTATTGTTAAGATTATCGTGACCTGACTCAAACCTCATCTAGATGAGCTTGTAGCTCCTAATCAATGTAGCTTTGTTCTAGGGCGATTAATTACTGACAATATTATTATTGTCCAAGAGGTCATCCATACCATGAAAGGGAAATCGAAAAAAGGGAATACTTGCTATTAAGATTGACCTTGAAAAAGCTTACGATTGGTTTTCTTGGGATTTTATTAAAGATACTCTCATCGATCTTGGGCTTCCTGAATCCTTGATAAAACTTATTATGAAGTGTATTTCATCGGTATTTATACAAGTGAGTTGGAATGGAGAACTCAGTGAAGTGTTTACTGCCTCCATAGGTATTCGATAGGGTGACCCACTATCGTCTTATCTTTTTTTACTATTATGGAACGATTGGGCTACTTAATAAATCATTCCGTGTCTCAAGGAAGATGGAAGACTATTAATCGACCAAGTGCATGTAATTTGGGACACGTTGACCACTTTTTGTGCAGTCTTAGGTCAACGGGTTAGTCAAGATAAATTTCGGTGTTTTCACTCCAAGAATGTACATCATTTTGTGGCGTGATACTTAAGCCGAGAATTGGGATTTAAACAAACTAATGACCTCAAACGCTACCTTAGGGTGCCCCTGTTGCATGAGCGAGTTAGTAAATGAACATGCCAACATGTGTTTGATAAGGTGCAACAACGGCCTTCAAGATGGATGTCAACTCTTTTGTCGTTTGCAGGATGAATCACCTTGACTCAATTTGTTATATCTTCTCTTTCCATCCATACAATGCAAACGGTCCGGTTTCCTAGAAGTCTTTACAATGATTTAGAAAAATTAATGTGCTAGTTTTTATGGGGCTCATATCATGATTATAGGAAGATTAACTTGGTCAATTGGGATAGAGTTTGTAGACCTAAAAAACTAGAGGATCTTGGCATCCGCAAAATCAGAGAAACCAATGACGCCTTAATAGCCAAATTAGGGTGGTCTTCGGTTTCTAGGCCTAAATCGCTATGGGTGCAAGTTCTATCTGCTAAGTATAATTTTGATGCCACTAACATCCCTACTTCTATAAATGCTATGGGAGGCTAATGGTGTGGAAGAGTATAAAAGCTACTTAGCACCATGTTCTTAAAGGCCTGAAATGGGTGATTTGTAATGGATTTAGGACTCGATTTTGACTAGACCCTTGGGTTGAGGACTTGGGACCTCTTATTTCCCATGCAACTGCTTCGATTCTACAATCAACTATTGATCTCTGAGTTCAACACTTTGTGGATAATATAGGTAATTGGAAGTGGGTTGTGTTCCAATCTATGCTCCCTCATTCGATCTGCATATACATCGCGAGTATTTTGCCTCCTCAACCCTACTTAGGGCCAGATAAGCTAATCTAGGAAATATTAGACACTAGTCAATTCACAACTACATCGACTTATTCCATGATCTTGGACTACGAGGATTGTTATTATGATGGATTTTGGAGGGCAGTCTGGCATTAGAATGGCTTTTAACGAATTCGCACATTCTTGCGGCTCCTCGCACAAGATCGATTACTTTCTAATCAACAACGTATTTGCAAACAATTAAATATTGAGGTTTCCTGCTACCATTGTCGAGCAGAAGAATCATCGCTACATGTCATTCGGGATTGCACTAACGCATGTACCTTGTGGAGAGCGTTCCCCCCATAAGTAGTCTCCGCTAATTTTTTTTACTCTGAACTCTCAAGAATGGTTAGCTATGAATCTCCAAAAACCCCGGTTGGTGTTTGACTTTGATTGGTCCATTATCTTTGGTGTTGCCTGTTGGCTCTTATGGTCCTGGTAAAATATGATCATTTTTTATGAACACTTTTCTAGGTCGAGTCCCCTGCATCTTATGTACTGGAGTATGTTCATCAATTCACAAGGTTTTGGTCTGTAAGGTAGAACTTATATGGACCACAGACCTCGAACTGAACAACTTATAGGCTGGTGTAAATCCCCACAAGGTTGGGTCAGGCTGAATACGGATGAAATGGGCAAAAGAACATCCTCTTTGGCATCAGTAGGTGGACTCATTGGTGATAGTACAAGCACTTGGCTTAGAAGTTTTGTTCAGAATATTGGCTAGTGCTTCCCTCTCTCTACAAAATTTTGGAGAGTTTTCTCTTGACCCCAGCTTACTTGGGATCTTGGTTATCATCGAGTTGAATTAGAGGTAGATTCTTTAGCGATGTTTACTATTCTGTCTGCCTCAACCAATAGGACAATGTCTAATAACCTCCTAGTCATAGGTATCAACACACTGTTTGCTCGGAGCTGAGTAGTTGTACCTCGACATATCTACAGGGAAGGCAACCGGTCTGCTGACTGGCTCGCCAACGCTGTCGCTTATTATGAGTTAGGAATCACCACTTTTGTTACTGCACCTATAGGGTGCCTCTCATTCCTTTTAGAGGATATGTCTGAGGTTTGTTTCCATTAGATTAGTTATGTAATGTTTCATTGTTTCTTTTCGTTGTATGTAAAAAAAAAAAAAAAAGGATCACTTTTTAATAGATTCTGGTGAACTGATATTTATTGGGTGATGAATAACATAATGAGATGCATAAGGTTTTGATCGAGTATTATGTCGTGAGTTAACATAATGGTATGATGAGATACATAATCCATGCTGTGATCTATCTTAGAAAATAACTTCCTATTTCATGAATATTCCTAATACTAAATTAGCATCATAAATAACCTAATTAGGAAAGAACAAAATATTTACGATTTAAGTAAAAGACTGGGCACGTCAAACCCACCATGTCATCATATGTTTTCACTTTTCAGAGCATACTCCATGAGTTATGAACCGCTTTGCTTGCATTGTAGACTTCCATTTAATAAAGAAAGTAATCATGTTTGGGTATGAAAGTAGTCATCAGGCCTTGTCCTGAGTTGATAAGTGTCGAAGTTTGTTAAATACAGTCCAGAAGAGTCATCCTTGAACGTTTGACCCAAAATCGTGACTTTGATGCAGATTGTAGTATAGTCAAGCTTGATAATAATTGTAATTAAGCATCTTATGAAAATTGGAGTAGCCTATGGTCCATAACAGATTGACACCCTCATGATTAAACATCATGAAGATGACAGAATTTATAGACATACTAAATCATGAACTTCAGTAGACAAAAAATGTCTAGCTTCTCCAGTAATGTGATCTAGAATTCACTACCAACCACGGCATTTGAATTGAGCAAAGATTGCAAGAGATTCTAGGCTCTGAAACAGTTCACAGTTGCCATTTCCTAAAGGGAACCTTTCGAATTCCTTCCCTCTCTCTGGCAACGAGAGGGGTCAAATGCAATGATGACTGCCCAGTTACTGATAATTGTATTAATACATTTGGCTCTTTTCGATTTTCTTCGTATTTTTCTGGCGAGTTTCAGGGTGGTCCTAGTTTCTCAGCCACCTTGTTAAGGGGGAGAAGTGAGTGAACGCACGCGCCCATGCATATGCATACATAGACAGCGACACAAGTCTTCGAATCTCGAAGTGTTCTCTTACATAAGTCAGACATTTATAAAGCAGCCTGCGGCAGTTCCAAGTGAAAGCTGGAAATCAGAAGACCCTTACCCAACTTTCTCGTGTCCAAAAATGTCTTTGTACTCTCCACTTCTTAATGACACGTCGAAATTAACTCCAAAAAATTGATTGTTTGAGGGCTATAACGAGTATACTCTTATGGTGATTGACCTATTGAGGTTTTGAATCCTCTGTTTGTTTGAATTTCATTGGACAACGGCTACTACTTTCTGCACAACTCTCGATATCCACTTTCAAAGAAAGTTTGGCTTTCCCTCTTTCTCTCTGTTCGTATTTGTATTGGGGATTTAAAAAATAGTTATTTTCTTTTTGTTTTCGTTCTTCTTCTTGTTTCTGTTCTTCTCCCTCTCTTTTGCGCTTCAAAATTATTGTAGTTTTCTAATGGTCACACGCACATCATTCACTTCAAAGTTCACTCACCTGCTCTACTCGCTGTTCTCATCATATTTTCTCTTTTGGAGATTTCATTTATCTCTCCCTTAGCTGCATTACAGTTGTAAAGTGCCTTGCTAGATAAACAGAACGACACCCAGAGAGCATATTTTGAAGAATAGGTGAAATGGGTGTGTTTCGTTTGGTTTTCTCAGTAGTTTCTGCAGTGACCCTTCTGAGTACTTGCTCTCTTTCTCTCACAGATGATGGTAAGAACCATCTGCTACTTGGCAAAAGAAATTTTCAATTTTTTTTAGGTTCCATTTTAGTTCTTCTTTCTTTTTCATCAATCGTCTGGCTGCTAAGATTATGGAGGATGAAAATGACGAGGGAAGAAGAGAAAACATATCATCTTTCGCTACCTAGATGCATGCGTGAGCAAAAGAACTGTTAAAGGTTGGATCTTTCTGGTTTTACGGGCTTAATTGTTCATGTTTCACAGGCCTCACATTACTAGAAATAAAGAGCGCGTTGAATGACAGTAGAAACATGCTTGGAAACTGGCAAGCTTCTGACGAATCTCCTTGCAAGTGGACTGGTATTTCTTGTGATCCCCATGACCAAAGAGTAAACTCTATGTGAGCCATAATCCGTTCCATGTCTCTATGTTGTTTACTTGTTTTTTTCCTTTAAAGCTTTCTGAATGTTTACCTCCATTCTTCATATGTGTTTTGAGCTCTTCAGAAACCTTCCGTACATGCAATTAGGAGGATTGATATCGCCTAGCATTGGTAAACTAAGTAGATTAGAAAGACTGTAAGTTCTGTACCCATTTATGTTTAAACAAAGATGGGCTAAAACATCTGTGTGAAGTAGCAACTTCTGTGTTTACTGTAACTTTGCTCTTCATTCTATTGGGTTGAAACAGGGCTCTTCACCAAAACAGCCTGCATGGAATCATTCCTAGTGAAATTACTAATTGCACTGAGCTAAGAGCACTGTATGTGTAATTGGAACTTTTTTAATTCCCTTTGGTGGTTAGATTTGATTTTTATTTGCGGTGTTAGTAAAAAGGTTCCCCTTTTACCACCCTGCAATTGGTCCTGTTTGTAGGTACTTGAGGGCTAACTATCTTCAAGGAGGCATACCATCAGATATTGGAAATCTTTCTCGCCTCACTATATTGTAAGATTTCCTAGTCATTCTCGTGCTTGGACCGTCAGTTGATAGTGATCCATATATAGTTTTTTACCATGAACTTGCTTGTGGCTGTTTATCCCATTACCGATGTCTAGCAGGGTATACGGAAGTTTGA
This sequence comes from Erythroxylum novogranatense, assembly GCA_029891385.1. Lineage (NCBI taxonomy): Eukaryota > Viridiplantae > Streptophyta > Magnoliopsida > Malpighiales > Erythroxylaceae > Erythroxylum > Erythroxylum novogranatense. The sequence goes on along the minus strand of CM057225.1, from coordinate 101,529,478 downwards.
TCAGAATTTAAAAAAAAAAAGAAAGAGAAAAGATATAAGAATTGATAGCCAAATGGAAATCCCGTTGCTTGCATCAATTTGTTGTACATGGTGGAATATCAATAGGAACTTTGGGATCTGGTTTTCTTTCCATAGAAACAGGCAGCAGTTAACAGAAATGTGTCACCTTGTTGTGCAGTCCTCATGATCTTATTCCCAGCTTTATAAGTTTTTCTTTGTGTGCATGGTTTGCTTATAAGTTGATAATATGCACATTTCTCATAATTTGGATCTTTCTTGACGGATAAGTCCTTGATTTGATTTCAAGAATCATAAATGTTTATCGCTGTACTTTTTTCATTCTTCTGAACTGTCACCAAAACTGACTTTTGAATTCAGAGATTTGTCAAGCAATTTGTTAAAGGGTGCCATACCTTCATCAATTGGTCGGTTAATGCATTTGCGCCTCCTGTAAGTTCAATAATAGCTGTAGCTCTTTTGAGTTTGGATGCTGAAATACAGATTTTCTGTACTTATCAGATAACTGGACGGCATCCTATTTAATCCCTTATTTATTGTCCTCCCACAGGAATTTATCTACCAATTTTTTCTCCGGTGAAATTCCAGATTTTGGAGCTCTAAGCACTTTTGGGAACAATTCGTGAGTCATGTCAACTCCATGACCAATCTGAAGTCTGTAGTTTTCCTTTGCACCAATTATTTGGAATCATATTTGTGCAGGTCTAGCCAATGTAGTGTGGTAGAGAGTCGTAGGGGTTTACAGAAGATGGTTTGCGAGCAACAGAGGAAGAGTGATAAAAAGGTTTCAGATGGTTTAGAAAGATATTAGGAGAAGCACAATTCCTCAAATTTCAATACTATCCTGAAAACAGAACGAATTGATAGCCATGGACGGAATTTACAGGAAAACTAGAAAAAAGAAAGGATAAAAATGGTAGTGTAGTAGTAAGATACCAAAAGACCTTGAATAGAAATATAGCTACCCAAAACGGTTGTTAAAGATTTGAAATCAGATTTAAGTTCTAAATTTGAACCTAAAATAAGTGCTATCATTTTTCTATGGTATTGTTGCTTTCAACCAAATACTATGTTCTTGCTTTCAGAACATTTCATTGTTTCTAGTTGATAATAACATGTCTTAATTCTTCCATCCTCTGAAGTGGTTAAGCTTAGATGAAGTGTTAAAAAATAGTGACACTGGCATTGTCTGGTTCTTTTTAAATGTACAGTTGTGGCGTAAGATGAAATTGTGAACTATTATTAGGTACAGTAATTCAAGGGAACCTCTATGTGTTCATCCAGCACATGTTCATTGATGCTAAAAAATGAAGTTAGCTTCTTCACATAATAGCAAGAGAATATGATTTTGTTGTGGATACCCGTGACAGTCACTGCCTTTCTTCTGCCTTTCTTCTCTCATCCCTAGTCAGTGAAGTTCTGAACTTGTTCTGATGCTGGGTTCTTGTGGTTAGTTACATCGGGAACTTAGATCTTTGTGGAAGACAAGTGCATAAGCCATGCCGAACTTCATTGGGATTTCCTGCTGTGCTACCACATGCCACAAGTGATGAAGCAGCAGGTAAATAAATCATATTATATTAAGCTATTAATAGTTTATATACTAAGTCTGGACATGTCTACAGTCCCAGCAAAGAGATCCTCCCATTATGTGAAAGGAATTCTTATTGGTGTAATGTCCACGATGGCTCTTACACTCGTTGTGCTTCTTGCTTTCCTGTGGATTTGCTTGCTCTCAAAGAAGGAAAGAGCAGCTAAAAAGTACACGGAAGTAAGAAAGCAAGTTCATCAAGAAGCGAGTAAGTTTACCGTTTCCTTGTTTTTATAATGTTAATGTGAATCTATCATCTTTCTATGCGACTAACACTTATTTCTTCAGGCACAAAGCTTATTACTTTTCATGGAGACCTGCCGTATGCTTCATGTGAAATCATAGAAAAGCTGGAGTCTCTTGATGAAGAGGATGCAGTTGGATCAGGAGGATTTGGCACCGTGTACCGGATGGTTATGAATGATTGTGGAACATTTGCAGTTAAAAGGATTGACAGGAGTCGTGAAGGATGTGATCAAGTTTTTGAAAGAGAGTTGGAGATTTTAGGTAGTATCAAGCACATAAATTTAGTAAACCTGAGAGGATACTGCAGGTTCCCTTCATCAAAGCTACTTATCTATGATTATCTGGCCATGGGCAGCCTAGACGATCTTTTGCATGGTATGCTTCTTTGTATTACTTAATAGTGAGTTGCAGAAAGTAGGGAGGAAATTATTGTTAATACATAATATGGTAACCTATTTGCCTGGACCTGGAGCATTCAGTTAATTTACAGCTTCGCAATCAAGAACTCGTATGTGCTCATTGCTGTAGTGGTTGATGTCCCTATTTTCTTTTAATAGTACTGCTTCATTATGATGATTAGCAAAGCTGTTGATTGTCAACTAGCTTGGAAAGGCTAGTAATATTCACTGATTCCACAGAGCTTCTTATTAATGCCTGTTGGACTTCGAGCATAGAAACTTGCAAATTTCACTGTATTTGTGTCTGGTCTGAATGTTTATGCAAGTGTTTTTTTTCAAATTGAAGATCAAATGTATGGTAATTGAATTTGAATGAAATGAGACACTTGTTACACTTGTTTTAAGTTAGTAGTGTAGGACATGTGTTGAAAATGGGAACGCAGAGGCTGATATTTTTGTTTCCTTGATTCTTCTGCATTTCCTACCCTTTCAGACAACGCCCAACAAGAACAACTACTGAATTGGGGTGCTCGTTTGAAGATAGCCTTAGGTTCTGCCCGGGGGCTTGCATACTTGCACCATGACTGTTGTCCAAAAATAATCCATCGTGACATAAAATCCAGTAATATCCTTCTAGATGAAAATCTGGAGCCCCATGTCTCTGACTTTGGCCTTGCAAAACTTTTAGTGGACGAGGATGCTCATGTCACAACCGTAGTTGCTGGCACTTTCGGTTATTTAGCACCAGGTATGTATATTATCCTATTATTTACTGATTGTTTTGATCTCTGGAGTTGTAAAATCTACATGTAAGTGGTGTGATGTTGCTTTAACTTTTTCACGCAACCTGCACATTGCCTCTATTGTCCTTGCTTTACGCAAATATTGTGATTCTGCATACAAACAGAACATTCCGAGGATGAGAAAAATTCAGCTTGACAGAACGTATGCCCCGTCTTGGAGGGATACTGATAAGCTAACAACAAAAATAGCTAAAAGTTCGATCATCCTGAAATTATCAAGTACTATGTTGCAATATTTTCAATCTTTTAGGACTTCTTTTGCAGTCATTCTCAAGTACTTGCTCATGTAAATGTTATTGTATAATATTCTGAAGCATTGCAATCTATGATCTCAATATTGAACAAGGGATCTGACTCCAAAAATAATCTTAATAATCCTGTATCCCTGCCTACTAACTTTTTAATTATTGTTACTGTGAACAGAATATCTCCAAAGTGGAAGAGCTACTGAAAAGTCAGACGTGTATAGCTTTGGAGTTCTCTTGCTAGAGCTCGTCACGGGCAAAAGACCAACCGATCCAACTTTTGTAAAGAGAGGCTTAAATGTCGTTGGTTGGGTAGGTCCAAAATTTCCTCCCTCGTTAAAATGTGGAACATTGTTTGGTCTACTGTTAAACCTGTAACAAATACGAGCAACTTTGCAGATGAATACTCTGTTAAGAGAGAATCAACTGGAAAATGTTGTGGACAAAAGATGCATAGACTCGGACATGGAAACGGTGGAAGCAATTCTGGAAGTAGCAGCAAGGTGTACAGATGCAAATCCTGATGATAGGCCTACAATGAATCAGGTACTGCAGTTACTGGAACAAGAAGTCATGTCTCCATGCCCGACTGATTTCTACGAGTCACAGTCAGATTATTGTTGAGCAAAATGAACCATTCAGTTGCATGGCCAATCGGATATATACATCAAACTATATATGCGCCATCTTGGCTCTCATCTCAGATGCTCCTCTCTGTGGAGCTTGTAAATCAATCCATGCAAATACGGATTGTTGCAACTGTTCAATTTGCATGGTCTGTTTTGTTATTCCTTCAAGTATGTCCATGGAGGTACGTGGTTGAAGACAAATTCAAAGTTCTATCATCTACAATTCCCCCAGGTAGCCATAAGCGAAGAAGTTAAAGATTATGGCATTGTTTTACGTGGTGATTGTTTAGTTTTGAAGATGAAAAGAACAAAATAATACCAAAGCAAAATATAAAAAGGGAAAATTCTTTTCCAGGCATCTTAAGCTAGCAAGTAACTACAAATTACGTTTCATTATTTTCTTCACATCTCTAGCAGCAACTTATCGCTGTGAATTTCCTTAAACTTAAAAGATTTCTCACAAGAGCGCCCTCAGTCCCACTTTCATCGGTCTTCGTAACAGAGTTAGGCATGTTATTGGATTCTGATTTTTGTCCGAAGGTGAAGTAATTATAGGGTCTGATTTGTATCACACAGTCACTTGATTGGATCACTTGATTGGACCACACGTTTTAGTTTCGTCAACAACCAGTGTCAGGAATCCTACATCTGACAATTATAAGAGCGTTAAATAATATATAATAGTATGCAAACTTCCTCCTCTTGAGTCTTGAGCTTAAGTTTTGGGGATGAGTTAGATACTTTTAACATGGTATCAGAGCCAAGTTAATTTGTCTCTATGGTTTGGGGCGGTGTCCGGTTATGTTCCTTTGTCCAATATGTCCAGTCCTGCTTTGGATTGAGGGGGGCGTGTTAGGAATCTCACATCGGACAACTATCTCTCAGTCCAGAGCAGGACTGGACATCTGATGGACATATTGGGCAAAGGGACATAACCGGGCATCGCCTCAAACCATTGAAACAAACTGACTTGGCTCTGACCACGTTAGAAGTTCCTAACTTATCTCCAAAAGCTAGCTCAAGAGGAGGAGGTTTGTACATTATTATAAATTTTTGAATGCGCTCATAGTTGTCCGATGTGGGATTCCTGACACACCCTCCTCAGTCCAGAGCAGGATTGGACATATTTGGCAAAGGAACATAATCGAGCACCGCTTCAAACCATAGAGACAAACTGACTTGGTTTTGATATCACGTTAGAAGTGCCTAACTCATCTCCAAAAGCTAACTCAAAAGTAGGAGATTTGCACATTATTATAAATTCTTAAATACTCTTATAATTGTTCGATGTGGGATTCCTGACAACCAGTGACAATTTCTCTGGCCATCACAACATGGAGACTTTTCCTCCTCTCAAGTTCACTCTGGAACGGAAGTGTACCTCCAGGGTCAAGCAACCTAGTTGTCATGGCATAGTCCCCTGATGTCAAACATTATGCTTGCTTCCACCAGAAAACTCCGGACAAAGGGTTCTCAAAGGTCAACAACCTACTATTTGTCTTCAGAAACAAACTTCCTTTGTACAGTTCTCCCGAGGGATAGAATTCAACGTCTAACCCTAGTTTTTCCAAGTATTTCTTGTCTTGTGTCAACAAGACAATCCTTGTTGAATGTAGTAGTGTGGCTTAAATCAAAAACTAGTTCAATAATAATTTCGTAGTTCATCTGTGTAAGTAGGGGGACATGGCGATGGATATTAAAATTTTTAATATTGGTAGAGTATAGAGTCCATCAATAAGAATTGGATTTCGGTCAACTATTAACCAAATGACTAGAACTAGTCATTTGGTTAGTTGACTCTTATCATTTATAAACTCTTTAACATTTTCATGTTTAATTAATATGAGATACTTGTTTTTAAAGGAAAAAAGATACAGATTACAAAACGAGTCGAGAGAGATGAACGCCCGACTGATCCTCAAGAAGGATAGAATGGCACCCACTGGGGTGATATCTAAATAAGTACATCCAATGTCGAACCGCACCGCATAGCTTGCTAACCAGTCCGCACAACGAGTACTCTCCCATTCTGAGAAAACAGTTCCCGAATCTCCTGAAAGAGTGGATTGAGTATGGTGGACCGGCTCGCCTCAGAAGAGAGTAGAGTGAGCACCGCGATCGAGTCGACTTCTAGTTCGATCCGACGATAACCGAGTGTCCAAGTAAGGGTGAGATCGAAACTGAAATGAACACAACAGTAACCGAACCGAACCGTTGGAACTAGATATCCAGATGGACAATCAGGAAATTAAGAATCCAGACAATCTAGATATCTAGATGGGTAGAGTGTAGAACCCATTAACAAAAACTGGGTTAGGGTCAACTATTGTCCAAATGATTAGAACTAATCATTTGATTAATTGATCCTTACCATTTATATACTGTTTAAAATTTTCATGTTTAGTCAATATGAGATATTGAGTTAGAATTTTATAGACTTTGTTTATCTTATCTAGGAATAGATTTTAGTTTAATTCTTGTTAGAAATAGCAATACAACTCCTTTTAAAAATGAATCCCATGTGAACAAGGTAATTTCATTGCATTAGAAGGAAATTAAGTACTTATGTATGAGTAAAACTAGGATTATGTCCTACTACTTTTGTTTTTATTTTTATTTAAGAGCTTAATATCGTTATAATTTTAATTATTTATTAATAAATATTTTAGTAAAAGTTCGATAATAATAATAATTAAGAAAACAAAGCTCGCTTTAAATGTTAAGTTCAACTTGCTTTGTAAGAATCTTTGAATCAATATTAATTTCATTAAAATATACACAAGATGGATATATTTATATAGTGATAATAATAATTAAAGGTCACTACAAGAAAAATAAGTTTTAGCGAAGGAGAATAAAGATTTATTAGAATTTCAATATTAGTAGAGCGACAGAGCTTATTAACAAGAATTAAACTTGAGTCAACTATTGTCAAAATGACTAGCCCTTACCACTTATAAACTCTTTAATATTTTCATATTTAGTCAATATAAAATGTTATAACACTCTCTTTTAAGTTTAATTGGGACTGAACATCTAATTGTCACTTGAAATAAACATAGTAATAACCAAACCGGGCTATTGAGACTGAATATCCAAATGAACGATTAAGAAATTAATAATTCAACTTGCTTTGATATCATGTTAGAATTTTTAATATAGTTAAAATGTAGTGTCTGTTAACAGAAAAGAGCCAACTTTGCTAATGATATTGGTTAATATAAAGTTTTGCCAATTTAATAATAATTGCCAACTTTCTCAACAAATCAAAGCTTTCTTAGTGCCTGTTTGGTTGAAACTTTTATTAGTAGAAACTTTATCGATAAAACTTTTTCCGGAAGAACTTTTTTAAAAGTCAATTATTTGTTTGGTGTCAATTAAAAAACAGCTTTTTTAAAAGAACTTTTATACAAGAAACTATTTGGTAATATAAAAATAAAAAGACTTTTATTAATTTTAACTCTATTTTATTTTATAATAAAATTATTTATGTTAAAATCAAATTCAAAGTATATTAAACTTACATTTATTTTACAATTGTTTGACAAATTCACTTCTATTTTGTAGAAAATTATTTAAAGAATGTTTCATTTTCTTGTACGAAATAAAATTGATATTAAAATAAATATTAAAACATATAAAAAGATAAATAATATTATAATATCAAAATAATTATTTAAGTTGAGTAAATAATTAAATATATAATAAATTATGTATTTTATTTTAAATACATAATTAAAAAGAATTTCATTTTATTTTACCAAAAATCAGTTGAAACACTTTAAGTACAAAATCAATTATTGTTTTAGGTATATGCTTATATTGCAAAATAGAAAGTTAAATGTTGAATAGAAAAAGAGAAGTGATAATATCTCTCTGTGCCATTAGTTCAAACATTTCATATGCATTATTGTGCTCCTCGTAAGCACCTCATAAGCACCATAAACATGAACCAAATTGTTTTTGGACATAAAAGACGGATTTTTTCAGCAAAACATCCAAATGGGGTTTCACCAAATCCACTCAAAACAAGTAAGGAAAGATTAAAATGCCAAAAAACTTAAATACGACACCGTACTTTACAATAATTAAAGGACTAACAACTTCAAACACCAAATATGTGAGTTTTAGTGGATCCACAAGAAGGTTTAGCACGAAGAGGGCGCGAAGTAGAACACGAAAAATGATATGAAAAGTGAACTGAATGGTGCTAAGTGACTGGAACGGAGGTTAAACAACCTCTCGGAGGAGCAGGCGGTCGAAGCAGATGTTAAGTGGCTGGAAATTCGGCTCGTTGATGATCTTTTCTTTTTCATGTCTCTTTTTTGCTTATCTTCCTCTGCAAACCTCAATAAGATGGCTGTGCCCTTTGAGAAGAAGGGTAGAGAAGTCGGTGGGTTTGTAAAAAAAAGTGAGGTGTCAAAAGCAAAAGACGGAAGTTGAAAACGTTATAAACGTAAATGACGCAAAATAAGGTCTACCCGAATAAGCTAAAATAATGGCTTTTCTGAAAAGCTTCAAATTTGAGCTTTTCAAAAAGCTGTATTTTAGTTTTTTCAAAAGCTATTTCTACTTCAAAAGTACTTTTAAAGTTTACAGCCAAACACCTATTATTTCTCCAAAATAGCTTTTGCGGTAGAAAAAAGTACTTTTGAAGTCTCCAAAAGTTGAACCAAACAGGCACTTAAGCTATTTTGTTTTTTCCCTAGTTCCTTTTCTCTTCCCATTTTCAACTGTTACACTCAGAGGGTGATCAAACATAGCCGGCCATAGGAGTCGGTTCTTCTGTTTTGAAAAGAAAAACAAACTTTTCCGTATGGGCTCCGCCTTGCTTCAAAGGTCATCGTGTATGAGGCGGATCCGAAGTCTACCTCCTCGCTCTTTTGACGCGAATTTAATATGAAAGTTTAGGATAAATTTGTTGTTTTAAAGTTTAAGAATTAAGATAATAAATTGAAACTTTATTATCTTAAATCGTTAAATGTACAAACTCCAAGAAAGCAAGTGGAGGCAGGGGCGTTGAAATGCCGAGTTGTCCCCTCCTTATCCAACCACGCCTTTTCGACACTCCGAAAAGCTTACCGATCCTCTCCACGGTCATGAGGCCCTCTTTCGACGATAAATAAACTACAATATGCATACAAATTGTGCAAACTGCTCTCAATTAAGTCTGTCGGGGTATTGGTGATTTTGATGATAAAATGAGCACGCAGGTCAAGGCTGGTGGTTACTATAATCATTGTCATCATAAATGCTTCACACCAACAGCACTGGTATCGTCAACGTGTTTACGCTTGAGTTCTTCGTTGCCTTCTCCCTTATTCAACAAGACGATTAAGTTTGAAAGTAGGAATAAACATGGAATTGTTGTGGCTTCCAGTTCTACCAACGCCTCTGTTCCTTTGTGGGACGCCTGGAAACCAGAGAAGGCTTCTTCTTCACCATCTCTCAGCGACATTCTGTGGCCTTCCGCGGGTTAGTGATTGATAAAATGCAATGAGATACAACTATAACTTCGAGACATCATTATGTTGGCCTTGAAAGGCTTTTCAATGTTGAAAAGAATGTGACTTCTGTCCTATGCTAGATATCCGATTAGCCAAATTAAATGATCATCCCTGAAAATTTCGCTCTGGTATGATTATGGACCAATTTTAATAAGGAAATTTGGACAGGAGCATTTGCGGCAATGGCGATATTGGGAAAGATGGATCAAGTACTGGCTCCGAAAGGGCTCTCAATCACTATTGCACCCTTAGGGGCCGTTTGTGCTGTCCTCTTCGCTGCACCTTCTTCTCCTGCTGCTCGGGTACCCTTTTGATCTTCCTGCTTTTCTTACAAATCAGAAATTAATTAAGCTGAAGTTGGTTGTTTTGATGTGGGATGTTATAATCAGCTGTGTGGTTATGAATGAGATAGGATTTCCCATTTTCTTTTTGCTCTCTGATTCCTAAGTAAACCAGGTATGAAATTCGTGAGACATATAATGTGGACACATAGAAATGAATTATTAGGCTTCGGGATTGAGTTCAGAGCTTATGTTGAATCGACTAACGGAGCAATGCTTTTGTGTATGTTAATGTTGCATAATTTAGTTTATCACTGCTCCATTTTTAGTTTCATGTTCTGCACAATAGATAGAGCAATGTTCTGTTTTAAATGTTTGGGTTATTGTAATATAGTGGAATTGAGATCGACCACAAAATACATCTCTACTAATAGCCACTACTTCTTGTATGTTGGGTATGTCTGATATAATCCTTTAATATCGCTACGTATTCAACCTTGAAAAGCTTGATCTTTTGCTTCTAGATATGTAACTAACCACGTGTGTGCCAAAATTTCCTTTCAACACTGCAGAAGTACAACATGTTCATGGCACAGATTGGCTGCGCAGCCATTGGAGTCATGGTGTTCTCTATCCTCGGCCCTGGTTGGCTTGCTAGGAGCACTGCCCTCGCTACATCCATAGCGTTCATGATCTACACACGTTCAAACCACCCACCAGGTCCTTCATATTTCAATTCTTTAAATTATGGGTTTCCTTTCCTAAATCTGATACTAAAAATACAAAGCTTTGTGAAGCTGCAAGTTTGCCACTTGTGTTCATCGATGGAAGCAAGTTTCACAAGTTGAACTTTTGGTATGCTTTGTTTCCTGGCTTTGCCAGCTGCATTATTCTTTCTTTACTTGTAAGTACTCTCCCCTTTCCTTCAATCCTCTCCTAGAGGCTAAAATTCTTATATTAAAAGCTTCTCATAACATATGTTCATACTTATTTTCACTTTGTTTAATATTGCAGCAAGTAATAGTGTGTTACTTGAAGGACAACGTCAAATTTTAGCCTACAAACAAGCCAACAACATGAAATGCATTTGAAGGAACCCCATATTCATTTTGGACAAGCATGTTGTATGCTTCCATGACTGTTAATACTTGCAATGCCAATCTGGTCCAATTCTATTGTCTGGGAAAGAGCGTTAATGAAAATGAAAACGGAATTGCGCATGAAATTCAGCCACTCCTTATTAGCCACTCCTTAGTCGTTAGAGTGAAAAAATAACAGGAGAATGCTTGTGGAGGGAACATATTCCACAATTTGCGAGCTTTGGAGCAGTCATGCACTATATGCAGTGAGGATTCGTCTAATTGGCAACGGTAGCACACATCATCAGATGTTAATTGTTTGCGAATTCGTGGTTGATTAGAAAGTAATCGATTGTATAAGAGGAGCCAAGGGAATGAACGAATTCGTTGCGGGCCTTGCCACTACAATATTGTCTTCCAAAACCCATCGGACGAAACGTCTTCATGATCCATTATCATAGAGTATGCGGATGCAATAGTGAACTACTCAGTGTCCGATTTTCCACAAATTAGCTTATCAGGCCCTAAGTAGGACTTCGGTAGAAAAATACTCGCTATGAATATGCAAATCGAAGAAGAGAGCATAGTTTGGAACGCTTCCCATTTCTAGTTACCTACAATATCCACAAAGTGTTGAACACGGAGATCAATAGTTGCTAAAGGAATAGGAGCCATTGCATGTAAAATAAGAGGTCCCCAATCCTCAACCCAGGAATCTAGCCAAAATCGAGTCTTAGATCCATCATAGATCATCCATTTCACGCCTTGCAGAACATGGTGCCAAGTAACTTTTGTACTCTTCCAAACCATCGAACAACCTGTTGCATCAAAAGAAGAGGGAATGTTGTTAGCATCAAAATTATACTTAGCCAAGAGGATATGTACCCATAATGCATTAGGCTTAGAAACCATTGACCACCCTAGCTTTACTAGTAAGGCATCATTGGTTTCCCGAATTTTTCTAGTGCCAAGACCCCCCCCATCTCTTTAGGTTGACACACTTTTTCCAATTTACCAAATTTATCCTTTTGTTGTCTTGGTTCGAGCCCCACGGAAACTAGCGCATTAATTTCTCTAAATCATCACAAAGATGGCGAAGCAGTCAGACCGTCTGCATAGTGTAAATGGGAAGCGTCGCGATGATTGATTATGTCAACGTAATTCGTCCTGTGAGTGACAAAAAATTGGCTATCCACCCTGAGAGACGTTGAACCTTATCAAGAATATGATGGTAGGTTCTTTTACTAACTCTCTCATGCAAGAGGGACACGCCAAGATAGCGTCCTACATCATTTGTCTGCTTGAAACCCAATACGCTACTTAAATAGTGCGCTTTCCAGTGATGAATATTCCGGGAATAAAAGCAACGAGATTTGTCTTGACTGACCTTTTGTTTAGATGCTGTGCAAAAAGTATGTAAAGTGTCTCTAATCTCGTAAACCTGTTCAATGGAAGCTTCTGAGAATAGAATGAGATCGTCAACAAAGAACAAGTGAGAGATGGAATGTCCTCTTCTACTTATTTTAATTGGCTTCCATCTTCCTTGAGAGACTGAGTTAGTAATTAAGTAGCCTAGTCTTTCCATACATAGTACAAAAAGATAAGGCTATAGGTGGTTGCCTTGTCAAATACCTCTGGTGGGAGTGAATGCATCGTGGAGTTTGTCATTCCAATTCACTTGCATAGAAACCGAGGAAAGACACTTCATTATCAGATTTAGCAGGGATTCAGGAAGCCCAATATCGATGAGTGTATCTTTGATAAAATCCCAAGAAAGCCTATCGTAAGCTTTTTCAAGATCCACCTTGATAGCAAGCATTCCTTTCTGTCCCGATTTCCTTTTCATTGTGTGGATGACATCTTGGGTAATAATAATATTGTCCGTTATCAATCTACCTGGTACAAAACTGCATTGAGTTGGAGCTACGAGATCCTCTAGGTGAGGTTTGAGTCAGTTGAAAATAATCTTGGTAAGAGCTTTGTAAATCACTGAACATAAAGCTATTGGCCTGAATTGAGTGATCGACGTGGGAGCTGGAATCTTCAGTATAAGAATCAAAATGGTACGATTCAGTTCAAATTCCCAGACTTCATGTCTAAATTTTTTTTGGATAAACAATGTTAGTGAAGGTCCGACAGTGTTCCATTGAGATTAGTAGAATAAGGTAGTAAACCCATCAAATCCTGGTGCCTTATTCGGTGCCATATCAAAGAATACTGTCTTGATTTCGTTAGGACTAAGTGGAGTTTGCATGTCAGTTATAGCCCTGTGAGAGAGTGAAGGAAACAAACCTGTGATAGGGAGGTTCCTAGGTGAATGAATTTCTTTTGTGTAGAGTTCCTCAAGGAAATTCTTCGCTATCCGTTTTATACTCTCTATGTCCGATCCCACGCACCCATTATCATCTTTCAGTGTAGCAACCCTCACTTTTCGTCGTGTGGCAGCTGTGATAGCTTGATAATACTTAGTGTTTCTGTCTCTCTGGCTTAACCACTCACCACTGACATCGTAAGCTTTGGTGCCAATAAAGCTCTTCTTGACAAAGAACCTATTCTAGTTTAGAACGGAGATATTCCTCTAGCTCTCGTAAAGAATTCGAGTCTTTTTCTTCTAGAACTTTTTGAATTTCTTTCATTCATGCCATGAGTCTTTTTTTTTATGAAAGATGTTGTCGAAAGTATTTAAGTTCCAATGATGTATTGATTTTGAAAGATTTCGTACTGCACCACTAAAATCAGACATATTAGGCTTCCAATTATCTTTGACAATCTGATTAAAGCCTTCTTGTGTCAACCAAGTTGTTTGAAATCTGAAAGGCCTAGGGGTCGGAGGCATGTGCATATTTTGTTGTAGAATAATAAGAAGTGGCCGATGATCTGATTTTAAAAAGGGCAGATGAGTAACAAGAGTATTCTGAAATGTGGATTGCCAGGAATTAGAGCAGAAAACTCAGTCTAATCTAGCAAGTATCTGTCCTCTTCTCTAAGCGAACTTTGGCCATGAGAATCCTAAATCTTGCAGTTGGCAACATTATACACAATCCCGAAATTGAGAATTGACTATTGGTTGGAGTCTAGAACCTCCTCGTTTATCATTGCTCTCTAGCTTGGCATTGAAGTCTCCACCCAGAATCTAAGGTTTAGAGGTGGTCCGAGCAATTCTACAGATAATTCCACAGGAAATGTTGTAAGGAATATGTAGGGCTAACGTAAATTACTATGAAGTCAAAAGAAGATTGCCCCCACTCAATATTAGTATGTACAAATTGTCAGGGAACTAACAAAATTCGGACAACTAAATTAGCTTTCCATAATAACCAGATACCTCCTGAGAAACCTGAAGCTTCCACCTTGAAAGAGTGCTCAAATCCCAAGCTCCTAATAGCCTTCTCGCACAATTTCCACTTATTCTTGACTCGACCATGACAATAAGAATAGGATTACATATCCAAATATAATTCTTATTAATCAACTTGAAGGTCTTACCTCTAGCCCCTTGGCAGTTCCATATGAAGATCGACATAAATAACTAGCTAAAGTCTAAGTAAACACTTTAAGCATGAGTGTTTATTGTGTTAACATCCGGAACCCTACTAGGGTTGGTCATGGTATTCGGTTGAATCTCTTCCATCTAGGAGTCAGGTATAAATGAGATCTCACTTTCCAACATCGAGTCCTTTTCAAAATTAGGTGGTCAGGATGGAGGTAGAAGGTGGTCAGTATGTGACGGTGGCAATGTAATATTCATGCATACGTCTTGCATGTCCTCTACTATGTCTCCGCAGCCCCTATCCTCTTGCATCACCTCTGTAAAAGATTGGTCTTTGATTATTAACTCTGCATGAGAGGGGATGGTAATGGCCACGTGGAGGGATGTGGTTCGCTGGGGCGTCTCGGACGTCGTCGTCGGATTCGAAGTGTTCTTATTGTTATCAGAGTGGGCCTTGGGGGTGTTTGGGATGTGATTTATCTATTTAGAGGACTTATTCTGGTTCATAATTCTAATAGGTCCACTAGACGATGGCCTTTCTAGTCCATAGGCTCTTGCCGTCAGTTGGGTCTTGGAAGTAATTTGTCGTTGATTTTTAGCTTGAGGATTCAAGGTCTCGCCTAGATGGTTCTCCTCAGCAGGTGTAGAGTTACCGTTTACAGGTTCCATAGAAGCCTTGTCTATCATAATCGTATACCTCGAGCCCCCTAAATCCTCATGCTTGTCTCTTTCCCTCCCGTCGTTTCTTTGAGCTATTGCTCTGTTTAACGGTCGACGAGTTCGACGTTGTACCTAGATCCATGGTCTATAGACCTCCTTCCGAAGGGCGTTCATCGACAGGTCTACTCGAGATTCTGATGGGTTAGTCAGCCCTGTCTCTATCGTGGTGCTCCTTGCTTCCATCTATCCATTACGTCTTGTAGGACAATTCGTGACGCCATGGCCGACCAAACCACAAAAGAAACATATATGTGGTAAACCCTCACAAGCAACCTTTATAATTTCTTTATCAAGTTCTACAATTGATCTAAGGGGGGAACTTAAGTCGATTACGACTGCGACCCTTGCAAATTTGCCTCTTTGGGAGTGTTGTGTATTATTGTCGATCTTGACAGTGCGACCGATCAAGTTCCCAAGGGCTTTGAGGATGGAAGGATGATACCGAGTGACTGAAAGCTCTGGAAATCGAACTCAGGCAACAACATGCGAGATCTTTCCGAAATTGGGGCGGAAGTCTGGAGTCCATGGTTGCACAGACAAAACATGACCGGATATCACCCATGGACCTTGTATGAGCACCTGTAGATAGTCGTCTTCCTCGACAAAGTTAATTAGGTAAAAATCATTATCTATATTAATAATTTTCATGGGGCCATTGAGTTTCCACATTATGTTTAGTCTGGTTTTGAGGAAATTGAATCCAGCTTTCTATCTAACAATTTGACCACGATTGCCTTCTCCCATTGTTTGTTGAGTTGTCCTCTAAATGTACTGGATAATTCAATGCCTATTCCAAATTCACCTTGTACCATGTTGATATCCCCTTCTATAATCTCAATAGGCTCCTCTTCAGGCCAATCTAAATCCTTTTCAGGGACTGGACGACCTGTGAATGTTGCACAATAACCGGTTTGAAGTGTCAGTGGATTAGACGAGTGAGAAGGAGGGTCTTCCTCCCGTTTGTAGATTCGAATCTTTTTTGTAGCATGACCAACGTATGCAGTGGAGATGAGTGCATCCCTTGTATTTTTAGTACGCTTTAAATCCATTAAAGAACAAGTTTTTATATAATTTGCCCCGCTTTTTCTTTCTGTCTTTGTGCTGCAATCAGATGAGTAATAGGAGTAATAGGAATGATGTTTTCAAAGAAAAACGAAGTTGTAATTTGCCCCACAGTCTTTAATATTGATGTTATGGCATGTAGGTTCCCAAACGTTTATTTTTACCAATTTAACCTTAAACTTATTACAAATGGAGTTTGAGGTGTTGTACCCAAGTGATTATGCATCAAGTTCTTATGACTTTTTAACATATAATTGTTAATTACCCCCTAAAGCTAAACAATTGTGTTTTGGTATAAATATGAATTTTTTTGTTTACGAAATGCAATCGTGTTGAAACAAATTGAGTGTGTTTTAGTTTAAGGCAAATTATTTGGTCATTAGAATTTTCTTGTTGAATTTCCTGTAATGGTTTGATCATTGGAATCACAAAATATGCTTTGTTACTATTCAAGATAAAGGATTTTGGGGCAATAGTTGACTTTTAGTTTGTTTCATGCTTCATGAAGCCCCATTAAAAGTCATATAAGCACTTTCCTTCACTTATACGATTTGATTGCTTCATAGACACTATGGAAGTGGATCCAAATTAGCTAGCTCATCCCAAAGCTTCTTTGGCTCTATATAGTAAGCTATTACACTAGCATTCCATTGTATAGAGGAAGTCATCCTCCTTAGCAACTAATCCTTTTAACATGTAATATAAATAAAAGTTTCAATTAGATCCTTGAAAATAGAATTAAGAATCATGAGATTACCATATAACTTAGCTCTCAGTTGTTCAGTTGTTCTACTGCACCAAACTCAAGAATTTACTTGCTAAAATTGAGATGACTACTTCAATTAAGTCCTTACTTGAATGGTGCGTGAAGTTTACCTTAAACTTTTATTTGTATCTAGGATGCTTTTATTTGTCATAAATTATTTGGTTATTTAAATGTCACAAATTTTCAATTTTTAACTTCTTTTTAGTGGCGTTCGAAAGAATATAAGGGCCTCAACTTGTACATTTCAAGGAAGAGAAAAAGGAAAATTTAGTCATAATATTTATTGATTCTAGCTTGAAAAAAAGCTAAGTATTGCATATTAAAGTGAATATTGGAGTTTATTTATCATTGGAAAAGATAAAAAATATTTTCATTTTGCATTGAAATGATATTGACATGTCTTTTGTTCAATATTGAAGAGCATTGAAATGTTGTTATTATTGTTATGTATTATTGTATGGAACCTTGAATATCTTATTAACATTTAATTTCTTGTTTTACTAGGATGAAGAATCCTATTGAAAAATGAATTATTTTCTACTATGGGGAGAAATTGATAGATAAAACTCATTTGTGTATGTTGGTGATAACAAAATTTTAGTTAAAGACATCATCCTAGATAAATTATATTGGATTTAGTATTGTGGGATCTGTAAAGCACAATTGATATGATAGGTTAAATAAAGTATACTATAAGCACCCAAATAAACATGAAGAAGGTCCATTAGTTGAGATTGAAGATGATTAAAAAATAAGTGATTTAATCTTACTTGTTTTAAAATATGGAAAAGTTGAGGTTTACTTTCATGACGAGTAAAATGAAAAGAAAGCATTAAAAGCAGAAAATGTGGATGCTGGTAATGGTAATATCCATGATGGTGATGGTGATATGATTTTAAAAAATAGGGAAGAAGAAGATTGTAATTTCATAGAGGATGAAGAGGTTGTTTTAGGAGTGAGTAATGTAGATGTTAATGGCTATAATGAAGAAAACATTATCGTGTTAATGAGAATGATGATAATCGTGAGTTTGCATTAGAGGGAATGTGTACTTAAGGAGAAGATTTGCATATTGAAATTGAGGGTGTGAAAATTGAAGCTGAGGGTATGGAAATTGAAGTAGTGATATGCATATTAAAATTGAGGATGTGCAAATTGAAGTAAAAGGTATTCCAAGTAAAGTAAAGGGTGTGCATATTAAAGTAAAGGGTGCACAAATTGAAGTTAAGGGTATACCAACTAAGTAGAGGATGTACCAAGTAAAAAGGAGCCAAATGATTTTATTGAAAATAAAGTTAGTAAGGATGATAATTTGACTAGTTTGGAATGTGATAATGGAAGAGATGAGATAAGCTCCAAGCTATGACATCAAAATACAAAGAAAAGAAATCCAAGAGAAGAATTTAAGATGAGCTTGTGAATGATCACATTTAAAATGATGAAAGAGAAAATGCACATAAAGATGAGTAAGAGGGGTCTAAATCTAAGAAAGAAAGTGAGTAAATTGAGAGTACTGGCTTGGGTCAATACTACACAAGTTAGATGAGGATGCTGACAGTGCACTGAAAAGATAAATGCAAAAATGTTTATTATGATCCCATATCTAACATTTATATTGGGTTGTAGGTTTGAAGTTCAAAGATGCCATGAATTCAATGAGGTGATTATTAAATACTCCATTGCAAAGATTTTAGAACTGAAATACAAGAATTGAGAAGTTTGGGTGAGAGTAAGATGTGCACCATAGTGTCCTTAGTTACTTTTTGTAAGTATTGCGAGAAATGACATCATTTTTTTCATAAATAGATATAAGATTAAGCAAAATTATACAACCACTAACATTAATAATCTCATTATTTCTAAATGGATTCCTAACCAATATAAGGACAAGATTGAAGCACAAATAAATATCAAAGTGGAAAATTTTTATTATAGAAGGAGTTAAAAGTATATGTGAGTTTCAGCACATGTGAAAGAGCAAAGGCTATTATTATTAAGATGATGCATGGTTGTCATATAGAAGAAATTTCTAAATTGTTGGGAGTATGGTAAGGAGGTGAAGAATATAACCCAGGTACCAAATGAGAAATCAAAACAATAATGAATTTTTATGGAAAAAGGTTGTTTGTAAGATGATATATATGTTTCAGTGCTTAAAAAAAGGGGTTGAATTGATCGTTCTAGACCAATAATAGAAATTCATGGATGTTTCTTAAAAAGGATACATGAAGGAAATTATTGTCTACTATTGAAAGGGATGGAAATAGTCAGATGTTTCTTGTTACTTGGGGTGTGGTTATTGTTGAATATACAGAAGCATATAAGTGATTTTTAAAGCTTTTAGTTTCGGATCTACAACTTGAAGATGCATTGGTTTCACATTCATATATGACATTTAAAAGGTATGTTCTCATATTGTTAATTATATATGCTTGTCTATTTTATCTTATTGTTTATTATAATTGGTTTTAATTACTATTTAAGTATTTTGAATGCAGTTAAAGGCCTGTTATCAAATATTAAGCATATAATGTGTGTAAGGAATATTTTTTGCTAATTAGAGACAAATATGGAATGGAGATGATCTCAAGTTTTAGTTTTGGAGGACAATCAAAGCCACCTTTATCCCTGATTTCAATAAACAATTATATGTTTTACATGAAATGAGAACAAGTTATGTTGAAGATTGACTAGAACGTCTTAAGGAGACATGATGTAAGGAATATTTCAATATCAATGCTAAATGTGATTATATGGATAATAATATGAGACCTTTAACAATGGGAACATAGAGATCAGAGTGAAGCCTATTGTTAATGTGTTGGACTATATAAAGATAATGGTGATGAAAATGATGCATATATAAAGGTGTTTTGGTGAAAAATGGGATTATAATATATCATGAAGAGTTCCGGATATATTAGAGGAGGATAAGAAAGAAATATTTAATTGTTTTATTGATTGGAATGAAGCTAATGGGTATGAAGTTGAGCATGAATTGTATAATTTTTTGTGAAAATTAGTAGTTATACTTGTAGACCTTAGGACCAATAGGGATTTAATATCCTCATGCATTGGCTACCATTTATCGTAGCTATGACAATCTAGATGAATACATCGACATATGTTGTAGCAAGAAGAGATATATAAAAACATACATATATTCCTTGAAGCCATTTGATAAACCAAGATGTTAGCCTAAATATAAAGTCATTAAGCTACTAGCAATAAGGAAAATGCCTAGTTAACCTAAGAAAATATAAAGAAAGAGAGATTTAATCAACGTAAAATAAGAAAAGCTACCAAGTGTAAAAGGAGGATGATGACCACCAACTGTTCACAATAAAGGTACAACTAAAGATCATGAAAAAATGTAATAAACGTAAGAAATTTCACATTAATTTTTATATTGTTTTGTTATTATCATTTTTTACTAAATAGTTTATTTTTGCAAAATATTTATAGGTGCCAAATCATCCAACACCAATGTAAGGAGATAGAGTGAAGGACTTTAATCCATAAATTTAGTACATACTGCATCAACAAATATTATGTATACTCGTGAAGTGATTAGATAGGAGAAACATAAAGATCATAGAAGTACAACAATAATTGTCAAAGGGAGAAGAAGAGGTGGGGTGAGAGGAAGAGACAAAGGCAAAGGCAAAAACAAAGGTAGGGGTAGAGGGAGAAGGGTTGGTGGATATAAATTACACTTTAATGAGTCCACTAGGTCAATTGTATACCATATAAATTAACTTACATATGAAACTATGTTTTATTACTATTTTATTTGAAAATATATAGTTGTACTAAATAATCGTTATTATTGTCATATATAAACATCTTAGAGAAAATGTTTAGATATCAAGATTATGTAGTTCATAAAGATCCATTATTGTAAGATCTAATTCTCAAATTGAAATGGACTTTTATCCTTATATTATGAGAGGAACATAAAAAGAAGAAGGCATATAGATTAGGCCTTGAACTCAAGTCAAACTAGATTTTGAAGTTGTGAATTATTTTATTATTCCATTTTAGATTGTTATAAAATCATATTATTTTGAATTTTGTTATGAATTCGGGTTATTATAATGGAAGTTGTTTGGCATTAAACTTAATTATCAAATAATTTCTTATATTTTCGAGTTGATTAAACGACACTTGCTTGTTATTGGAATTAGCTTATAACTAGAAAATGAAGTTTTTGAAATGGAAGTTGTTATTAGAATGACTTATTATTTAAATTGACCTTTTACATATAATTGAGATGATGCGTGATGATGATAACCTCTTTGATATAACACACTAGCTTTTGGTAAAGTTTGATGTTGATGTTAGAAATGCTTATTGTTACTGTTTCCATTTATCTCCTCTTTCCTTTTATTACTTAAAGAATAGATAATTGATGGAACCAAATGAGCAAATCCCACTATACTAGCAAACATATCTTCTTACATGTGGTGCATATAGAAAATGTTTTGCATTAACTATCTTATTTCCTTGGCTTAAATAACTAGGAAAGTTGATAATATATTGCTTTATGCAACTTCCAAGAAATTTTAAACTAACAAAACATTCCTAATAAATTACCATGGTGCAAGATCAGAGTTTATGAAGTTATATTCTTCGAATTTTTTACTTCTACCAATTCTCCGTATAGATCATACATATCATCCATACACTTACCATCTTTTAACTTCTTGTTCTCAAATTTCAACCTTTTATTCTCAACTTTTAACTTCCTTATAATTGATTTCGCCTTTTCACCAAAATCTTCATCCACCTATCTGAAAAAAATACATCCCCTTTCTTAGAAAAATGTAACTAAGTTTATTTCTTATAAAATTGTAACTATTTTATTGTTAATAATTAACCTACCTTATAATTAGAGCATCCATAAACTCTTCTTCAAGGATTGTTATTGGTCCAAGAATATCAAAGGACTTCGACTTCCTCTTCAACTAAAAATCTAGTCATCATATTGCCTTTTACTATGACTTTTCCCAAATGATTTGGAAGATCCATCATCCATTATAGTTGATAAAAACCTAGAGGAATAAAATATCAAACAATAACTTCAATGATTCAAGACATCCAAGTTAAATTAATTTAGTCATTTCCGTAGAGGTATAATTATGTTCCCCTTTTAGTAGTCTCAATTTGTTACATTATAGATCCTAGTTGGTTCCTACATCGCATTTGACATATGTATATAATCTCTTATGAAACATTTTGAATGCATATGCACAAGAATATTCTATCCATTTATAATCTCACCATTTAAGTAGCAAAGTTGCTTTTAAGAAAGTGACAATCTACATAAAATAACATAAGCATTATTTATGTTGTAACAAATCTAAGTTTAGACCTTGAGCTTTTAAAGGCCTAGATATAATCAATGTTATCACTGTCTAAAATTGTAGTAACTTCAACTTGTGTGAATTCTTATATAGCCAAAAATAGGTATTCTTGCCTAAATGATGAACTTCAGGAAAACTAAGTGGTGTTTTACTCATTTGAATATGAAATCACATTGATTTATAGCTTAACCTTTTTTTAACTTAGGGGAAGATGGTAGATAGAGGAAGATGTTTGATAGGGGGAAGAGAGAGAGAGAGAGAGGAATATAGCAAACTTAAAGAATTGTAAAGAAAGAGGCGACAAACTTGAAAACACAAGTATGAGGGAAAATTTGAAGGAGAGATGAGAGTTTTGCTTATTAAGAATACTATAACACTCTTATTGGTATCCCTTTTAACTAAACCCACATCACATGTGTGGAGTGTGTACCTCAAATTTCATTTACCAATGAAATGAGAGTCCAACGAGAAACTTTTAATTAGTTTAAGGTTAAATTGACAAAAAAAAGGAAAGTTTAGGGATCAATATGCACCTAATTTCAAAGTTGAGGGATCAATTTGAGCTTTTTTCTTAAAAAAGAGTTAAAAACTCTTATTTTTAGGTTAAGAGGATGGACAAAATTTATATAATAAAATCAGATATATTAATAATTAATATTTTTATTTTTATTTATTAAATTAATTTTAGTTAATTAATTTTATATGATCCTAATAATAAGGATTTTTATATATTTGTTTATACTACTTTATCTGGTTTTTATTAGAAAAATGACACAAACAAATTGTTTTAATGAGGTCTGTTCTTTTGCATGGAAATATCTTCCAAAGGAAAGAGACTTAACTTAGTTGTTAGTGTATATATCCATTTAGGAATATGAAATATCTTAGATAAATAAAATGCAAGATAGATTCATATATATATATATATATATATATATATATATGAATATGAAATATCTTAGATAAATAAAATATATATGTATGTATGTATGTGTGTGTGTGTGTGTATAGTTTACGTTATTGAGATAACTTACAATTATTTATTGTAATTTCATCACTAAAAGTTATTTTAAATAAAGATCTTATAATGTTTTTGTTGAACTAAGGGAGATTACAATCTACATTTTGATGAGAATAAAATACAAATACTATCAACGAGCTTATTTTTTATAAAAGCAACAATAGTCATGCACAAATCTAGACACATATCAAGAAGACAATAGAGAAAAGCTAGAGTTCAACTCATTCAAGTGAAGATTAAAATCAAGAGCAAAGGAAAACAAGGCATAATAAAGCTATAACTGAATATGGAATATTTTGTTGTACTGCCTACTTAGTCATTTTGATATTTTAAGGATTTATTAAGCATAATACAACATCATTTTAACTTATTATATGGGTCTTTTCAATCATAACTAGCTATTGGCAATGAGTAATTCTTATTTGTAATAGTTGACCCTTAAACCTTATAAATACATAGTTTTTCAATAGTTTAGACAAAAGAAAACATTTTTGTGTCTTATATACACAGTTATAAGATTTATTCAAAGTAATTTGAGCATTCATTATTGCATTTTGAAGTGAATGATCCTTTAAAGTTATCAAAGTGATCAGTAAGATTTTTCAAGGTTCAAATTCTTTTGTGAGCAGGTTACTCTTTACCTTGAAGGAATATTATTTAAAAATTTCTTTACTCATGGAAAATAAAATTATTGTAAGAAGGTTTCTATTCACCTTGTTAAACGAGACACAATAGAAGTTCCAAGAAGAGTCTTAGAGAGTGGACGTAGGTAAGGGCTATTTATCAAATCACTATTTATTGGTTTTTCTTTCTTCTGCTCTATGCTCTTTAAACTACTTTTTTATTAGGTTATTGATTTATATTAGGCTATTTTGTATCATATATTCATTCTTGTTAAATTGCACTCATTAGATAAGAAATAGTTGCTCAAATTTACCAACACCCTGCCCTCTTAGGTACTATTAGGGACTAGACTCTTAACTTAGCATTTAAAAAAAAAGAGTAAACATCATAACGGAATACCTAGGTTCATCCTCATACAACTAAGAGGGACAAGCCATTAATAGAGCATCTTTCTTTAATGAAAATGAGTATCTCTATTGAAAAACTATGATGAAGTTTTTCTTAATGGCCAAAAGTGTTAATTTGCAGCAAATAGTTTCAAATAGCCCTTTCACCCTCATTAAAGTCATTAATTATAAAAGGTTTCTTAAACTAAAGGAAGAATGAAATCTATAACATAAGGGACTTATTTATATAAATAGTAAAGCATTTATATTATTATATGCATTAGGTAGGAATGAATTAAATAGGGCATCTTTATATGAAACTGCTCACAAAATTTGGCACATACTTGAAAATTTTGAAAAATATGAAAGAAATGACAAGAAGGAGAAGAAGGATTACAAGTTCTCAAAGCATCAACTTAGGTCACCACAAGTGACTTTAAAATTGAACATTCAAAAGGAGAAATAGCTCACTTATGCTTCATAGCTAAAGATGAAGATGAGGTACTCTCGAACTCTAAATCTTATGGTACTGATAGCAATGTTAAATTATCATATGATTAACTAATTGACAACTTTAAAATTATGAGTATGAATAGAAAGAATTTATCTTCTAAACTCAAAAAATCCTAAAAGCATTTAGATGTATAATGAGTGAAAATAGAAAATAAAGAGAGAATTACATAGTATCAGAGTATCTAAGAATGTGGTCATTATAGGCAATAAAAACCTAGATGCATTAAAAATTAAAAATGAAATATTAAATAAGGAGATCAATGCTCTTAAGAAATCCTTGTATAAATTTACTAAAAGAAACAAAAAAATAAAGCGCATACTAAGAGCTTAAAGTAATTCCAATATTAGGCGTGAGATTAGGTGTACTTATAAGAGTACACTTAACAGCAAAACTATATTTTTCAAGAGAAAATGCATTGCAACATATATATCGTGGATGCTCAAGGCACATAACTAGTAATACATCTCAATTTTTAACTCTTAAAAATAAAAGCAAATAATTTTCACTTCTAAAGACAATGTCAAGGATAAGATAATTGACATAGAAAAAGATGGTAAGAGAGATCATATTACAATTAATAATGTACTTTTATTATAAATTTTTAAAGCATAATTTATTAAGTGTAAGCCAAAATGTGATAAAGATTACAAATTATATTTTGAAGGAAAATCATGTATTATTTCTAAAACTGTTAATAATATCATTATATTTTTAGGAGGTAGCATTTGCACAATTGATCCTAATGACCTCTCTAACCAAATAATGAAGTATCTAATATTTATAAGTATAGATACATATATTTGACATAAGACATTTGGACCACAAGAATGAATCTCATCTCTAACCTTAACTTCAAGCAACTTGTCCACAACCTTCCAAGAATCAAGTTTAAGAAAGACAAGATGTGTGGAGCTTGGCAAATAGGAAACAAACTAAAAGAATATTTAAGAGTAAAAAGTCAATAACCTCTACTGACTTTTTTGTAGTTACTTCTGTACATTTGTAATTACTTCACATGATTTTTTTTTAGCCCCATCAAGGTCGCTAGTCTAGGTGGAAAAAGTTGTGCATGATTATAGTAGATGAATTTGGTAGATTTACATGGTTATTATTTATAGATAGTAAATTTGAATGCTTTAGAATATTTTTAATTTTATTAAGAGAGTTCAAAATAAAAAATCTCTATTACATAATTAATAATGATTATGGTATGAATTTTAAAATGAATTGTGTGAATCTTTTTGTAAAGAAAATAAAATTTTATAAATTTTCTACTCTCAGAACCCCAAAAATAAAGTTATTGAAAGAAAAATAGGATATTACAAGACATAGTTAAAATAATAATAAATAAATATAACCTCCAATGTATTTTTAGGCAAAGACTACAAAAGTCGCATGTCTTATATTTAATATAGTTTAAATAAGACTAATTATGGATAAAACAACCAATGCATTTTAGCATAGAAAAAAGTCAATGATTAGTTATTTTAAAATGTTTAGTTGTAAGTGTTATATTTTGAACACTAAAGATAACTTTTAAAAATATGATTAAGAAGCAGATGAATTTTTTTATATTACCCCTTAACTAATAAAGCATATAAAGCTTTTGATAGGAAGACTCCTGTTACTAAAGAATTTATACATGTTATTTTCTATTAATCTAACCATTTTGATTCGGAAAAAAAATTTGAGATGATAACGTAGGACTAAGTATTTAGAGCACCCTTTGACTCAAAATGACAATGGGCCACTTGCGACTGGCCCGTGACTCGAGTCATAGCCCAATAGGCCAAAGGCCAGCCGGCCCGACCGACCCAACATTATAGTTTTAATTTTTTTTAACAAAACGAAGTTATTTTATATTTTCCCTTTGGGTTTGTCACTCAACCAATCGGAATCAAAAGTAGAACCAGGTTATATTTGTCATCCTTATCTTTGAGAAAACAAAATTGATTACCAAGAGGTTCTGTGAGAGCAAATTATTAAACTAAATAAGGGCGATAAAAATGGATGAAAAGCTTCTAATGGATTAGAAATTTAAGAAGAATAGTCTTTAGAGTCAAAATCATAAGTGATATTCAATAAGGGTAGAATTACTAAATCTCATTACCCATATCAACATTAAACTTTAGCATTTCAAGATCTCTTCGTTATCCTATTTTATAGAATATGAATCCCACAAAGCATACTGAATACAATTTCATTTAGATCATGTTAGAAATATACATGTTGCCTTTATTTCTCATATTAAGACTATACCAGATGTCTTTAGTGATGAAAGTTGAATTGTTACGATAAATGAGAAATTAAACTAATTTGCGCTTTAGTATCTAGACCTAGAAGCCACCAAATCATAGTTACCAAGTGAATATTTAAATAGGCTTAAAAAAAAACAAAGTTAAGGATAAATAACTTTGTTTACTTAATATTTTGAATTCAATTAAAAGGAAGAGGAGAAGTCTTTCAAATTATTAAAATTAACATTTATGAGGTCAAATTGAATAAAATTTACACTACCGGGGCCAATTAAGACCAGGCCTTGTTTACTCCACTTCCACGTCGCCACTTAGATGAGACAGCAACACCTGAATGACACGTGTGATAAGACTCTTCATCGATGCACTTGAACACGTGTGACACGGCCGTTGTTAGCAAATTCTCAGCCATTCACCTTCAAATCTCTGGGCCCCACCACCATACACATCCCCCTCCCAAGTTCATCCACTCTGCCTACGTCTCTTTCTCCCCTTCCTCCGCCTAAAATGATAAGGACAAAATAGAAATCACAATCACTGTGGTGGGACTGGGACCCCATCCATTTTTGACCCGAATGATCAGCCAATCAGGCGCAGAATCACATGCCACGATGATCTGAAGACGTCCACGTCATGGGGTGGAGATTCCCTCTTGTGGGGTTGGCTCGGTGGAAGCTGTCGGTGAAAGCGATCGGTCTTGTTGTTTGAGAGTATATCTAAACCATACACGTGGATGGCATCTGTTCAATCCCCATCAACTCTTGTCTCGGCCAGCAGTGGTGGGTAAGAAACTTTCAGAAGCAACTCCAGCTTCCAGGATCAGCTCGCCACTTGGCACATTCTTACGTCCCGACTCTGATTCGCCGTAAAGGGCAAGTTATTCAATTTCAGCAAATTCTTTTTCGTGTATTTAAACTTTTAATTAGTTATTTGTACATCTAATTGAAAACGAATAATGTACAATAAGCTAACGGAAGAGAAAGTTTAAGTCGAAGTTGTGTAGTCCTTAGTCATAATTGGGACTTTGTGATTGTGTAAGCCTACAAGAGTAGCTTTAGTTTGTAAAAGGGGAAAATTTGTATTTGGTAATTAAGCCTATGATTCCTAACTTAATTTGTGGAATCAGCCCAACTTTATGATAAGACAACTGGTTTATCATCTTATTTTTAGAAATTAGAATAGTTTCAAACCCTTTGCTATAATTGTGGACGAAGAAGGTAGCTAATGATGATCCCCTGAAGGATAAGCCTGAACATCACTAAAATTTCATACCCACACGTCAATTTTCCATTTTTTACAGTGTGGACTGTGGACATACACATATACATCGTCAAAATTGAAAAGCTTTCTTCGTCAAATACTCTTTAGTCACCACCCGATTGCTCTACTGCAGAGTTTCGTCCATCAAAACAATCGTCCAACTACTAGCTCCTAACGACCTTCACTGGTTTACCATATTCTTGTGATGCCCTTCATCGTAAACTATTTCGCAGAACCTTGCTACCTGAAGACAAAGATTTGATCTCAACTTTGTCGAGCCAAAATAACAATCTGTGCGTTAGTCGTTAGTAACTAGGAAAGGTAAGAAAGGGGTTTTGTACGAGCGACAGCCAATGTTTTGTACATTTTGGTACCTAACTTCTTGTTTTGACAAATGTTAGTGAGGTCTTAGTTGTTACTCCAAAGCTACACATTCAGCTGAATTTGCAAGTTCGTTTCTGGAGTACACGTAACTGCGAGTTTCTAACAAGTCAATGCAAACGTGTAATAACAGGCATACCTATGGCAAGTCAAGAGCTATTGAATAACAACACTTTTTAAATAAATTTAGAAGTTATTTGTAAGACGGGAGATATTAGTAAACCGTAAAAGGCTTAGGCTTGGTGTATCAACGACACGGTAATGAAGGAAACCAGGAGGGAGTGAGAAGATTACAATAGCACCGAATTAACTTCATTGAATAGAACCATCAACCAAATTAATTTCAAATCTGAACGTGTTATTTAATTACATGAAAGTTTCACCTTCACCAACGCCATCTCAAGAAACCCCAATACAGTACGAAAAGGACTACAACTGCGGCATCATTCCCAACTACAGTCTACAAACAAAACCCAACATCACACTTGCATTTGGATAGCATGGACTGTGTTTATTACTTGTTCGCAATGACTCCTACAAGAAGCTTCGAACACGACATGAGGCGTATATACAAACGGTGTAACTTAGTAGGACCATGACCAAAACGCATGATCTTCAAAACCTGCAGGTGCAGGAGGGTCCGAGTATTCCACGACTTCAAGCTTTGGAAATACATATGAAGTCAAGAGTCCCTTGTTTAAGTTATCATCTTCATCTTGGGACAAATCAGACTGCTCTGGCTCAAAAACATAAGAAGAATCACCAGCCTCCAGGAACGAAGAGTGAACCCCATCAGTGTAATGCGGGCTTTCTGAATCAAATATATCACTTTTGGCTGAGCTGATCTCTTCCTGTTTACACGCCAAAACTGAAACTTTGGACACTGCACCCTCAGAAGCGGAATCATTATCACCAACCTGTTTTTCCTGCGGTTCCCGTGATAATGTGTCTTTCACAGATGATGAAGTTCCGTTGTTCTGCCTAAGAAGCAACTTGTCCGACAGTGATTCAACCTGACAAACATCAAACATCATAAAGCCACTCCAATACCGAAAAACATCAAACATCATAAAGCTACTCCAATACTATATCCAAAGAAACCAATTCCAATCTTTACCTCGGACTTTAGCTTATCCTTCTCTTTGAGAAGACTATCATAATCAGACTTAAGAGTATCATAGGTCGTGTGAAGTGCGTCATAATCCTTCTCAAGCTGCTTTGTCTTCCACCTTGCTCTGCGATTCTGGAACCATATGGCGACTTGACGAGGCTGCAGACCAAGGTCCTTCGCAAGCTGTATTTTCCTTTCGGGTTCTAGTTTGTTCTCGACCTCAAAACTTTTCTCCAGATATTGAACTTGGTCAACAGTTAGTCTCCTCTTCTTTTCTGGTTGGTGGAAATACTCGTCCAATTCATCATCTCCATTTCCATCATTATCAAATGACCCAAAAAATGGCCTAGTCAATCCATTCACTTGGTGAACATCCTCAAAGCTGACCATGGATCTTCGGCCTAAATTTCAGCCACCCCATAGTTAAGAGTTAGAAGATCAAGCACGATTAATTTTAGCTAGTTTTTACGCTTCAATTAGCACCTTCTTATTATGAACATAACAAACTTCAATAAGGACATAAGTTCTAGGAAATCTCCATATCACAGATTACATGGAATAAACAGAACAGAAAACTAATCAAGATGCACAACAGATTAAGAATCAGGGTAGAAGCGGAAGAGTAATATGTAGAACGATCATCAAACACAACTGCAATTACGTCAATCATATTAAAAAGTCATTAATTTGACCCAAAAAAGATGCTTTATAATTGCTCTCTGTATTGTATTGTTCGTCGTCGAAATAAAATACAGGAAACAAAACAAACAAAGATATCACTACAGATGGTCAAAGTCGAAGGGAATTATGGGAGAGAAAGAGCAGGTACCAAGTAAGGACGGAGAAGATCCAGAAAGGAAAAATGCCTCGGGGTGCTGAGAAGATCCAAAACTACTTTTATGGGCTTGAAGCAAAGCACACAAGTTCGAACGAGAATTAGCACTCTCACAACCGACAACCCCCTCCATGCTTTTCAAAGGTATCACGTCCGATAATAAGTAATTTACTTACTCAAGCAGCCATGAGAGGGCAGGTCGGGTCAAACAATCAAACGGCCCGGTACTCGCACAGCAAAACAATCTCTAGTTTATGTTCTTCTATTCAACTTTTGTCACCTTGGACCTAAGACTTGTGACGGAAGAAGCTGGTGATGATGATCTCGGTGATATGAGAAGTGTGGGAGCACCTGGAACAGCTCACACCCATCACTCAGAAGAACGTTAGCTATTGATCCTTGCACACAAACAGAGAGAGAGAGTGACAAAGAACAGAGGTGAAGAAAGAGTTGAGTAATAACTAGAAATTAATGGAGAGGAGCTGAGGAAGGCAGACAGCAAGTCCAGCACAAGGGCGGGGTGGGGGTGGCTTTTAAGCAAGAAATTGTTGTTACAGAGTGACATTAACCGTTCTTACAAACATGCCCCTCCATGCCCCCTAAGGCCTGAAATACATTTTTTCTTTGACGCGATGACGATATCACAGGAAATGAAGAAGGCATAAAAGATGATTCTATCAAGAAATCGGGACTCTCAGGGGGTATTCATAGTCTATATCATAATCTACAAAGTTAACTTTGTCAAAGCAACTTCAGTTTGGATTATAAAGTGGTGTTGGACACAACTTTTTAACTTATCAGTGCAATTTCAATCTTCTCAAAAAAGAAGATAACATGAAAGGGTAAAATAGTAACGTTGGGGTTTTTAAAGTTAAAAGATGACAACGAGGCAGAGAGAAACAGGGCAAGGGAAAAGACAAAACAAATGTGTCCACCACCAACGCATCAATGTCACTTTCAATAAAGACGTGGCGATCTCGACGTTCCATGTCCAAGGGCAGGGGTTACTCACTCCGCTGACTCACAACTCTTTCCCTTGACCTGGTCACCACCACCCCATCCCACTACCTTCCAACATGGCGACCCCTCATAGGTCCTGTATCATGTGGCCTGGGGGCCACCTTTGTCGTCACTTGGAGTTTTACGCTAATGAAACCAAGTACTTGCGTCAAGCTCCAATTTCTTGTTTCATTTTTAGACTTAAGATGTCAAGATGATTATGAGGGGAATAATGACCGCGGGCTGCTTTGGACAGGGAGCTATCATATTGTGTTATCCAATTTAAATTTTAACAATTAATGTGATTTATAAATTTTAATAGGATATTGGTTCTGTCGGATTCTGACAGGATGGAGCGTTCTTGAGTTGTCTTTCATGTGATTATTATCTTACGTGGTGAATTCAAGATGAAGATACCAGAAAACAAAGAAGCGCTTAACGGGAGTTGTGTCCCGATTAGTCCTCCGACGTTCAAGTCGGTTTTACAGTGAAGGTGAGGTTGATAAACAGAGAAAGTTAGGTTTATGATTGTGCGTCATCATTATGAGAATAATACATTTTATATGAGTTTTCATTTAGGTTTAGGTCTTTACGTGTCTGCACGGAGAGATATTCTTCTACTTTGTTGGTATGGATGTGTGGGTCGGGCCGAATTAATTGGTGGATGTGAGGCCGATCGATCGGCTGTGGGATTGGGCTCGGTCCAATATAATGGACCCAACCATAGCCCCTACTCCTCGAGTCCGAACGAAGAGCGGTCGAAGGAGTATGTTGAACGTTAGCGTTAGTCGGTTTCCTCTTAGCTCGTAAGCAAAATTTGCTCGTAAGGTGGTCGATCGGTCGTATTAGCCTTATGGAGGTCTTGGGATTGCTCAGCGCTTCGATCGGTCGGTCTTACTAGTCGTGCTCGACCGTCAGATTAGGTCGATTGATCGAGGGCCCCGATCGATCGATCTCGGACTTCTCGCGTGATACTTGAGCTATAGTAGGTCGGATAGCCATCATTGGCGACGCTGACTTGAAACATTTATTATTTGACGGCGCGTCTTCTCGATAACCGCTCGAAATCAAACGATCGTCTTATGTAATCATTGTCTTACCGTCCGTCGTCCGCCCTTTCAACTAACGCTCCTTTCCGGATTTCGAACAACCCTAATTCTTGTGGCTTAGATCATGCCGCGTGTCTGAACATAGCTCGGATTTTTTCCACGTATCGTAGTCCGATTGGGTCACTTTCGAGTGTTCCTTCTGCCGACCATCTATAAATACTCATAGTCGACGAGTTGTGGCGGTTTTCTTTGTCTTCGCTTGTTCTTTGTCCTTCGCGGTTCCCAGAAATTTCCTTTCACTTCGCCGTCCGATTTCCCTGTTTCGAACCCCTGATTAGGTACGTCCTTTTTCTTCATTCCCTCTTCTTTTCTAAAAGTCTTTTTCTTGATGAACATGTCGACGGGTAGTTCTGGGAGCATGGTCGGAGATGCGGAGGAGATGTCGATGAGGGAGAGAAAAGATGGTTTAGTTGTGGAGTTGCCGCCAAAGACTGCATCGTCGATGACCGTAGGGGAGTTGAACAAATTGACTCTTAAGTATAATATTCCTACGTCTTGGGGGCCCCGACTGGCCTTTAGGAATGAGCAGATCCACAGCAACTTTAGTGGATACTTCGCCGTCTCCGGGAGCTTTTTCTCAGTGGGCGGTATGAGGCTCCCGTACGCTCCCATTATTGACGAGGTGTGCACCATGTTCGGGTTATTGTCGAGCCAAATTCCTCCTAACAGTTGGAGGTTTATAAACGGGTGGGCATTGCAGTGCCATCAGTTCGGCCATCCGCCTACTGTCGGCATTCTGCGTCATTTCCTGAGGATGAGCCATAGTCCGAGCTCCGGGGCTGGAATCCCCTTTCTGCAATATAGAGATGCTCGGTATCGCCCGGCCAGGACACCCTCGAAAATTTCTTCCTGGCGGACCAAGTATTTCTTTGTGAAGCCCCCAGGATCTTCCTCTGAGTGCCGACCATGGAGGTATCCTCTGGCCGAGCAATGGAATGATTCGTCGACCTTGTCCCTTAGCGAGGAGGAGTGGGAGGTGGTCCGTCGACGAGGAGCTCGGCGGAACTGATTTTGCTCTACTCATTCGGGGATACCCAGGGGGCCTCGTGGATTCTTTCCTCATCGACCCCTCCTCGTATTAGCGGGCTAAAGGAGGAAACCGCCCGTCCGGTTAACTCCTCGTGATTGTATTAATTGTTGAACTTTTGTGCATTAGTTTTGTTCTCTAACTCAATTTATCATTGTTCACCATGGTGAGGATGCCCACCTTACGTCGACGCCAGCGGCAGCCTCTCGGAAGAAGGGGAGTGAGGTGGAGACCGGTGAGCGCCGCTTTATCGTGGGGTTGGTCTCCTCGGTTTGTGTCGGGGTACCTTCTTATCAAGTCGAAGCCATTGCCGATTGTACCGAGTGGTAGAGGAGGAGGAGGAGGACGGGTCCTCCTCTTAAGAGGAAGAGGTTGGTTCGGTGGGTGACCTTCCATCCCGCCCCCACCAGCCGGGCAAGTAAATGTAAGAAAGGCAAGGAGAAGGCGCAGGCTCGAGCACTGGGCGATGGGAGTCTGCCATCAAGTTAGGCAAGGACGACGATCGGAGACCTCGAGGTGTCCCGCCACTGCCGAGAGGGTTACTCCCGGACGACGGCGGTTCATGGAGAAGAAAGGTAACTGAGTTGGGTTCTCACTGCTCGTCTTAGTATGCAGTGTCGCGACGACGTCCTTTGCCATCTCAGCGGCGTTGGAGACTCGGACCAGAAGTCCAGGATCTCCATGATCGATGAAGGGTTTGAAGGACGAGTATCGAGAGGTGAAGGAGGAGAGACCTCCTCCAGTGCTAAAAACGCGCCCTCAAGAGGAAAAGAAGGCCCAGGAGGGGGAGATGGGAGCTTTGACGGCTCGACTGGCCGAAGTAGAGGAGGAGAGGGAGAAGGAGAGAGAGAGGAGGGAGAAGGAAATGAGGAGTGGAGGAAGACTGTGAGGGTGGAGCGGGAGATCAACAAGAAGTGCCGCCAAGACTGCCATTCCGTCGTGGTGGATAGAGATAGAGCTGAGAACACCTTGCGGGAGGTGCGGCGCTCTATGCGGGAGCAGCGGATCGAAGCGATCAAGCGATGGAAGAGGCGGTTCTTGTACGAGGAGAGTTTGGAGCTCGCCTGTGAGGTAGCCCTCTCGGTTCTGAAGAGGAGCCACGAGCTCTATGCTCCTGAGGGGGTGGCATGCCCTTCATTTGAAGAGTATGCCGAGCGGCTTATTCCCGCAACTTTTGGGCTTTCTTTGGAGGAGATGACGAAGAAAGTTGAGGGAGAACCGTGCGACGTTCCAGATGAGGAGCTAGATCTCAGCTCCGAAGAGGAAGAGCTCCCTGGTGAAGATGTTCCTTCGGTTGCTCCCCCGGGTCTTGCTCCTACTTCGTCTCTTTCGCCCGCTTTCGAGGCTTCCCCTGGGTATTCCCCCTCTCCTTCGGCTGTTGGTAGTTTCCCTTCTCCCATGTTGTAGAGTTCACCTGGTCGGGCTTGTGGCCAGGATCAATCTACAATAATAAAATTCTTTTTGAAGTTACTTTTCGTGTTTTCGCTTTCTGTTTTCGATCATAATGTAGTTTGATAAAGTCGCTCATGGCCGATTGACTTCGAGGTCGATCTATAATTGAGGCTGAGCTACGGTCCCAGTGATTCTGCCTTGGCGACCGATCGACCTTAGTCAATCCGTATCGAAGGCAAGCGAAAGATCCCAAGGATCTCGTCTTGGCGACCCGACCGACCGTGGTCGATCTATAGAGAATGCCGAGCGATGGCGATGGCGATGGCGATGGCGAGGGTCCCAAGGATCTTGTCTTGGCGACCCGACCAACCGTGGTCGATCTATAGAGAATGCCGAGCGATGGCGATGGCGAGGGTCCCAAGGATCTTGTCTTGGCGACCCGACCGACCGTGGTCGATCTATGGAGAATGCCGAGCGATGGCGATGGCGAGGGTCCCAAGGATCTTGTCTTGACGACCCGACCGACCGTGGTCGATCTATGGAGAATGCCGAACGATGGCGATGGCGATGGCGAGGGTCCCAAGGATCTTGTCTTGGCGACCCGATCGACCGTGGTCGATCTATAGTCGAAAGCGAGCAATATTGATAGGCTTCCCTTTGAACGATTTGCTAAACATTTTGCCGAGGAATTTGAAACCCTTTATTGATGATAATGAGGGCGTGGACCGTTAAAAAACCTTTCTGACAGGGACAGGAAAAAGGTACCCACAGATTTTGTACAAAAACAATAATGAACAAACATTAATCAAAATAAAACTTATCTACTGGTAGGACGCCTTCAGCTTCCCAGAGTTCACCTGGTCGGGCTTTTCACGGGACGTGTCCTCCGATCTTTGTGTTGCTCGGCTTTACTCCTGTTGTAGAATTTTGTTGCCTTCTGCCTAGCGCCTTTGGAACAAGCGGCTACCCTGTCCCTGTCTTCACTAAGGAGCACGAGTCCTGCTTGGCGGGCTTCATTATTCCTCTCTTCTTATCGACTCTCCCGTCAAGGAAGCTCGTCAGGACTACCGCCCCATATAGTGTTTTTGTTTATGCCAAGTAACATTGCTGACCCCTGACAATACCAACTCCGTGGGGTGTCGGGAACTTCATAGCTTGGTAGTATGTGGAGACGACTGATTTGAGGGCATTTTGAGTAACCCGCCCGATTATTGCGTTGTACGCTCCTTAAAACTTGACGACTAGGAACTCAACGTCCTTTTCTATCTGGCACGGCTTCTGCCCGAACTTCACTTTCAAATTCACCCGGCGAACGGGTATCTTGGACGCCGGTTACTCTTTGATTGGGCGTCTGTAGTAGTAGACAATCTTGGTACCTTCATCTCTTGAAAGCCTCATAATACAAACGGTCGACCGAGCCGCCAGATCAATCATCACCCGCTTCACCTCAGAATCGCCTATGTTCGATTTACCACGAGGGCGCCATCATGAGGGCAACTTACTCCATCCAGGTCCGACTCATTGAATGAGATCATCCCGTCGTTCTTCTTCAGTTTTTTGGTGGACGAGTCTTTGTCGACCTGTTTGGCATATCTTTTTCTCCCTTTGGCAATGGATCCCCCCGCTGCGTTTTCACCAAATATCATGTTAATGACCCCTATTCGGTCTCGTTGCTCTTCTGTCGGCGCCTTCTGCCGTCTCTTTCCCTTGATCGTCCTCTCTCTTTGCGTCGATTGTCTGTGTTCGCGTTGTTCCTCCCTCCATCATTTCCATCATTTCGTCTCCAAGACTGTCGCTCACTGTTCCGTCCGTACTTTATAAACCGACCGAGCTTTCTCCTTTGGATAAGGGATTCGATTTCTTTTTTCAATGACCAGCAATCCTCCGTGTCGTGGCCGATATCTTTGTGGAAACGGCAATATAGATTTGGGTTCCTCTCCTTGTAAGGGGTCTTCATTTTTTCGGGTTCTCGACAGTTTCCCCATCTGCTCTCATTGCTGCCAACACCTCTTCATATCACCTGTTTAGTGGGGTGAACTCTTGTCGATATCCCCGCCGATTGATCGGTCTTCTCGATTCGACCGGCCTTTTGCTGCCAGGCGAATTGCTCGCCTACATCATTCGGGAGCGATCATCCTTCGACGCCTCGTATTTTCAGCACTTCTTCGTGAATATACCTATCCGCCCTGTTTTTTATTTCCTGAACGGATCGAGGCTGATCGAGGGCTAGTGACTTCTTAAACTCCTCGTCCCTCGTATTGGTCATGAGCGCGACCAGCATGAACGAGCAGGTGAGATCGGAAACCTCAACCGCTTCGTTATTGAACCGAGTGATGAACTCCCGCAAACTCTCGTTTCTTCCTTGGGTAAGTTGCATCACCTCCAGAGTGTCTTCATACCGCTTACTAGTGGCGAATCGTTCAGAATAACAACTGAAATCTTGAAGCATGTGATACTGCTCGGGGGCAAGCTGTTGAACCATCGCCGAGCTCCCTCTTGGAAGGCCGTGCAGAAAGCCTTACATTGGATAGCGTCCGGAACACAACGTAGATTCATCATGGACTGGAAGTGCTGCAGGTAGTCCAGGAGGTCAATTTTTTCAGTGTATTTCTCGAGGGTCGGTATTTTTGTGCCGGGTGCCGAGAGGCTATCCAAGATGTCAGGAGTGAAGGGAGAGCTTTACTGCGTCATCGGGCGATCGGGACGGAAGCTCATAGCTGCGTTAATCCGATCATCTACGATTTTCTCTAGGGCTTCGGTTGGGCGATGATTAGTCGTCATGCTAGTCTGTCGGGCGGCTTGCCGTGCAGACGGCTGCTGTTGCGCTGGTTGAGACTGCAAAATTTGGCGGATCAACAGATCAGCAGCTTCCTTGATCTGTTTTCGGGTCAGGGTAGTGTGTACAATCGGAAGAGGATTTGCACCCGGTCGGAGTTGGATATTCGGGTGCGTATTGAGCGTGGCGTTATCCTCCAAAGCTACGCTCTGTTCTTCTTGTTCCAAGGTTTGAGGCTGTGGTTGACCGTTAGGATCTGAGGATTCCGTGCGTGAAACATGTGGTACAGGCGGCAGAGTCGCAGGAAGTTGTGAGCTTATACGTTGCATCGCCAGAGCCGCGACAGCAGCTATATCAGGATTCATCACCGCCGCCTGGCTGATTTGTGTGTTTCTGGACGTGGTGCCCGAAAGTCGGGCCCCACGGTGGCGCCATTTGGTTCTGCCGGATTCTGGCAGGATGGAACGTTGCCGTTGTGCTCCATGTGATTGACTATCTTCTGTGGTGAATTCAGTATGAAGATACCTGCAAAACAAAGTAGGCTTGACGGGGGTTGTGTCCCGATTAGCTCCTCCGACGTTCAAGTCAGTTTTCTGGTGAAGGTGAGGTTGATAAACACAGAGAAAGCTAGGTTTATGATTGTGCGTACCTCTGTTATGAGAATAATACCTTTTATATGGTTTTTCAGCTAGGTTTAGGTCTTTACGTATCTGCATGAGAGATATTCTTCTACTGTTGGGCCATGGATATGTGGGTCAGGCCCGAATTAATTGGTGGATGTGAGGCCGACCGATCGGCCTGTGGGATTGGGCTCGGGTCTAATATAGCCGACCCAACCAGATATTATAGAATATTATGAAGAAAAAGTAATCCTCTTATCTTGTGTTAATAAAAACATATAATTATGGAAAAGTCAATGATTGAACTTCTCGTGAATTTAAAAGGTTGAAATCAAGGCATTAGTATTCAATTCCGATGAGCATATTAATACTCCCTCTTATTCAAAATAAATATTATTTTAGAGAGATTTTAATTATTTAAAATAAGTGTCGTTTACGATTTTTTATACATATTTATAATTTTATTTTTAAAATTACCTTTTAATTTCTCTCACATCCTAATTATACATATTATATTTTCAAAGCAATTCAATATGTAAATATG
The DNA here is from genome assembly GCA_029891385.1 of Erythroxylum novogranatense. NCBI lineage: Eukaryota > Viridiplantae > Streptophyta > Magnoliopsida > Malpighiales > Erythroxylaceae > Erythroxylum > Erythroxylum novogranatense. Next base: position 101,490,423 of record CM057225.1, on the reverse strand, counting down.
TAATTAATAAGAGTATATCAAACATTTCACTAACTTTTTTAATAAGTGTGCATCTCTCTAAAATGACACTTATTTTAAATAGGAAAGAGTACACCGAACAAACTGTGATCACAAAAGCCGTTGGCTCGAGAGATTGACAAGCAATCGCTCTCAGAAGTCAAAACAGTGGGGTAAGTTGGTGACTAATGGCAGCGGTTTTGCAAGGCCGTCGCGATGAATCTTAAACAACTTGATAGTAGAGGCTTAACTTTGCATGCGGAAGGTTGGCGGAGTGACGGTGTTTCAGTCCTCAGCACTCGTTTAACTTGAGTTTTACTAATGATTTTATTTATATATTAATTAAAAATCTATTTAATATATATTTTAAATTAAGAGATACAATTTTTTTAATTTTTATGTCGACATTATTTCTCAAGTTTAAAATATTAATTCCAAATTTTTAATTAAAATATTATTTACTGTAACGACAAATAACATCTTAGTTAGGAAGAAAATACATTCTACTAAACTTCTTCAAATTATTGTTGTTATAAGTGTACAATATTTATAAACATCTCAAAACTTTATAATGAATTTTCATCACATGATGAAATTTAGTTGTCATAATTAAATATCCATGAAATGATAAATATCTTATAAAGCTTGAATTGAATGAATGCATAAGACATGATTTTTCTTTCAGTCATGTACATTGTTTAGTAAACATCTTAAATCCTGGTTACCGTTACTCTCACTCTAGAGGAGAAAAGTGGAGACAATTGAATGCCAATATCAAGAAAAACCTTGACTTGGGTTCTGAATACAATTCATTTATGTCCACAAAAGGCATGATATCGAGAAAAAAAAGAAAATTACAAAAATAATACTCCGTTAATCTTGCCCGTACACAGAAACGAATCTTCGTGAAGTCTCTCACACTATCGTGACGTGAACCTGTTTAGACTACCTTGGAGCTGGCAAAAGGAAAATAAACAAAATTAAGTGTGAAAGAGATATCCGTTGGAGCTTTCAACTCTTGAAATTAAAAGATGTACCTGCTTGTCAATTCCTATACTATATGTCGAACGTAACCATCATTGCCCGCATCCCCAACTTACCTCGCCAACGTAGCTAGAATATACTGTAATCTTTTTTTTTTTTTGGTTAGACTCTGGAGGCAGTAGGTTAGTATAGGAAAATGATAATAAGAAAGATAATAAGAAAGATAACGAAGATTATCATTATAATTATAATGTTTGATTAAGAGGAATGAATGATTATCGTTACCATTGATAGTGATTGGTTTGTAAAAAATATTATAATTATTTACTTACAAAATAAATTATATTTTAATTAATTACAATATTTTAATTAATGAATAAATTACATTTTAATTAATTATATTGTAATTAATTAATTAATAATAATATTTTAATTAAATATAATGTAATTAATTAATTAATAATAATATTTTAATTAAATATAATGTAATTAAATAAATAATAATAATATTTTAATTAATTATAGTGTAATTAATTAATTAATTATAATACTTTAATTAATTAATTAATTGCAATATTTTAATTAATTACGATGTAATAATAATATTTTAATTAATGAATAGTTATATTTTAATTAATAATAATATTTTAATTAAATAATATTAATATTTTAATTAATTATATTGTAATTAATTAATTACATACAATATTTTAATTAATGAATAATTATATTTTAATTAATTAATTAATTACATCATTTTAATTAATAATAATATAATTATTTATTTATTCCTTCCATTCCTCTCTTCCATTCCTTTAGATTATGAAAGGAATAGAAGATTGTCCAAAACTAAGAAATGAAACTCTTAGGTCTTCAATGATATATCAAGCATCAATTTTTATTCCATATCCATACCCCTTTTCACATACCTTTCAAACAAGCACCCCCTCAGATGTAATTATCGTTTGAGATCTCAAGTTTTGACTCAAAAAACTTATTAGCATTTAATAGTAATATGTATTGGCCCTCATATATAAATAGCAAAATACAATACTGCCGTTTATAAATAGTTTAAAATTTTCTTTTGGCTAACTAATAAATTATCTTTTCTTAATCTTTATTTCAAGTGAGTCCAACTAAGACTTGACGAAATTATTCGGCCTCAAGTAAATTTAACCTTGTTTAAAATTAACCATTACAATATGAATTAATCAGACTTTGAGATGATTTATTTTTATTTTTAAAATTTAGGTCAAGCTTGAATTTGCGTTCCATCACTCGGTTCAACCCAAAATCTAACTATATATTTTCAAAAAAACGTAATGTTACTAACTTCAACTTCTTCTATCCTATATAAATTTGGAATCTCCTTCAACTACTTGTTTTTTAATCACTTCAACTTTTGATCAAATTCTAGCTCCATTTTTCTTTCTCCTCAGCTCTTCTCATTCTCTCCATGGACTATTCCATTCTTTACCTCACTCCTCTATCTACTATTTCATGTTTCTCCATGAAAGAGGGTTTATAGTGTACTAGATCCAACTAAGACTTCTTAATCACTCCTTGGATCTAATAACTCTTTTTGCGTATTTTTCACTATATTCAACTAAGTAATTTGATATCCAATTTTTACTCAATTCTCTCTTCTTCCTCAAATTTTTGTTCCTCGAAACTCACATTAACTTTTGACTTTAAAGGTTCATTGACTTTTAGGTTCATTAAAACATAACAAAAATGTTTCAAAAACTTAGCACTTAACCTAGAACTTTTAAATGCTAAATGATGAATTTTCTGCATTTAAGTTAAGAGTGACTATTTTGGTTTAGAAATATAATGAACAAAGATGCCACCCTTATTCTATTCTCATTTACATTATTAGTCAGGCTTTTCATATTTTGCTTAGTGTCCTTCATATCTAACTATTTTTGTACCTTAATATGCACTTTATCAAAACTTTATAGTCATTTTTTTCTATATACAATTCTACAAAGGATGATAAGGCCTGATTTTACTCACAAAGTTATTGTCACCCCTACATTAAGAGTAGTGATTTGGATTGCTCAAAACTAAAGTGCCAAGGATAATCTCTTAAGTTGTCTTCATGCCTTTAAGTTACATATATTAAGTGGCATAATCTTTATGTCTACGCATGTTATTGAAAAAGTATGATATGAACTTGTTAGTTAATTTTTGAAAGGTGGCTATTGAAACTAAAGGTGAGGTTTAGAAAGACTATCGCAGAAGGAACCATCATGAGTCTGGATTACTTTCCCATTTACTAAGAGAGAAGCTCTAACCTCTCTCTAAAACTTTTGCTTCATACATTTCACCTTGCCTATTACTTGTTTGCTAAAAGTACTCAATACAACGTTGCTTTCAAACTTATTACCACGCTATTCACTGCTATAGTCCTTTGTCTTCGCAAGCTCCTGCGTTGACCATGGACATTCAACTCCCATCCACGTCCTCATTGAACTGCCAACAACCAGACCCTTCCCGCGATGACCTCCACGCTCAGACCACTACGGACACGCCACTAAGAAGGTCCGGATTCGCGAAAGGGAAGAAGATCCACCCCCACAAAGCATTGCTCCGACTGATCTTCCCCATAGTTACAGTGCCGCAGTTTCTGGACAATCTCACACAGCAGAGGCAGAAACACTTACCTGGCCAGATGAGGACCCTGTGGAGGTCGAGGAAGGTGACATTACTCTGGTGCAAGCCACACTTGGGCTAGGCATCGAGCTATCCAACTCCTTCAAAGATCGTCTCCACAAGCGATGGGCTAATGCGGTTGTGGTCAAATTGCTGGGCCACCGCATAGGTTTCAACATGCTCAAACAACGCCTATAATCCCTGTGGCCACTTTCAGGTGCGATGAAGATAATTGATTTAGATAATAAATTTTTCTTGATTAACTTTGTGCAGGAGGAAGACTACCTCAACGTCCTTACAGGTGGGCCGTGGGTGATCATAAGACACACCCTTTCGGAACAGACTTGGAAACCTTCCTTTTGATCGTCTTTCAATGAGGTCTCCCATGTGGTCACATGGGTCCGCTTCCCAAAACTGTCGGTAGCACTCTACCATCCGACTATCCTCCGCGCTCTAAGCAATATGCTTGGCCGCACCATCCGCATCGACAATACTACCCAGCAAGCCCAGCGCGGCAGATACGCCCGAGTGTTGGTGGAAATAGACCTGCACTCACCCATTCGTTCCATGGTGAAGTTAGACGACGAGTGGATTAAGGTTGCCTACGAGGGCCTCCCGCCGATTTGCTTTGCATGTGGCCACACTGGACATGAAACAGAACTGTGTCCCCACCGGTCGTCGCCTTCCTCCACCCCTATCGCGTCCTCTGACCCACGACCACCGATTGTCCCTACAGAAGCTCCTTCCTCGCCCCACTTACCCTCCTCCCCAACGACTATGTCCCCATCTCCTTCTGCTGGTGCAAATCCCGATGAACTTTACGACCCCTGGATTCAAGTCCAGAGGCATCCTCCCCGTAACCCCAACAGCTCTAAGATGGGACGCGATCGGCGTCATCTTGACACCATCGTACGACCCTCAGGGTCGCGATTCAACCCCCTCGTCGCCACAGACGCATCTCCTTCCACCCAACACCCCGCTCCCGCGTCCTCGCACGCCCCAAAACCTTCTCGTCTCAGTCGCGGCTTCACAAATTCTAAGACGACGCCGCTCCACACTAACAGGCGGGCTCCATGTGTGAATGGGCCTCCCATTCCACGTGGGCCACCCCCCATCTGGTTGGGCCTGGCTCCACCCCGCCAGCCCGAGCCCATTCCCTCCCCCAACAACTCCTCTGGTCCAAGGCCAGCCTAGCCTACCCCCAGCCCAGCCCAGCTCCCTCCCCAAGCCCCTCCCCATTCGGACAAGGGCCAAAAGCCCACTGATCCCTCCCATCCCACCCACAACCATATCGCCATCACTTTGCCCTCTCATTTCGAGGTTATTTTTCACAACACCTCCGTTGCCACTCCTCCCCCTAACGCCACAACCCATGCTCGAATGGAAGAGGACCTACCGAGCGACCTAGAGCGCACCTCACTCGGCACCACCATACACCTTCTTCCCCCATCTAGGCCCCCCCGCCCCTTCGATAATTCCTTCGTCTGTCCCTGCTGCCACTCTTATCCTTGACTCCTCGATGAATGAAATAAAAGCGGATCCTGCGAGTTCACCTGATGAGAGACCAGCTTGTGATGGGGTCGGCACCCCTGCCTCTTAGCCCACTCCTTTTCTCTGTTGTTTTTATGTCCATCCTCCTCTGGAACTGTCAAGGGGTTGGGGGTAAATCCTTCCAACCCATTCTTAAGAACTACATCCGCACTCACAAACCGATATTGGTAGTTTTGATGGAACCCCGTATCAGTGGCGCTAGAGCCCAACAAGTTATCAAGAACTTAGGTTTCAACCAGTCCTTTCGAGTGGAGGCCATAGGCTTCTCCGGCGGCATCTGACTTTTATGGAATAAAGACACCTCTATTCAAATTATGATAACCCATCTATAATTCATTCATGTGAAGATCCAATGGACCCATACTCCGTTCGTGTTCACTGCTATCTATGCCAGCCCGACCTACTCTCTTCAACATTTCTTGTGGAACTATTTACAACATATTGCCCGGTCTACAGCTCTACCTTGGCTTTTGGGAGGCAATTTTAACGCTAAGTTAGACTACGTTGATCAACGGGTTGGCTCCAACCTCCGCTCAGGAGTGAGCCCTTCCTTTCGTGACTGCATCCACTGTTGTCAACTGCAAGATCTTGACTTTATTGGTCCTAATTCACCTGGAGACGTAGCCAACTTTGCGCCTGCCTTGATCGTGCTTTCTGCTCCAGTCCATGGTTGTCGGAATTTCCCCACACAACTGTTCATCCCCTTCCCTTCCTGAAATCCGATCATCGTCTTCTCCTTGTCACCTTCGCGCATCCTCCGTCTCCTTCCCCCCTCGGGCTTTTCGTTTTCAGTCTTCCTGGTTAACCCCTGATCAATTTGGCCAAACTGTTAAGGACAATTGGCATCCCCATATTTCGAATATTCCTACTAAGCTCGGCCATTTGGCTACACAACTTCAAAAGTGGAACTCCACCACTTTTGGGAACATTTTTCACCACAAAAGGTGACTCATGGCTCACCTTCGAGGCCTTCAAATCCACCTGGATGTTGGGGATTCGGCCTCTTTGTGCGACCTATAGGCGTACCTTCAGTAGGAGCTTGAACAGGTACTCGTTCAGGAGGAACTGTTCTGGCACCAAAAATTCGCGTTGCTAGTGGCTTGCGTAGGGGGACAGAAACACTAAGTACTATCACGTGGTCACTACGGGACGTCAACGGTCCCTGCAATGTTGCTCCCTCTGCGATGAACATAGGTGTGAAAGTTCAGATCCTGGTGGCATTCAACGCATTGCTCGCAACTTCTTTGCCAATCTCTACACCACTAGCCAGTCCGCCCCGCCACCCAGGGGGACAGAAACACTAAGTACTATCACGTGGTCACTACGGGACGTTTGCTCCCTCTGCGATGAACATAGGTGTGAAAGTTCAGATCCTGGTGGCATTCAACGCATTGCTCGCAACTTCTTTGCCAATCTCTACACCACTAGCCAGTCCGCCCCGCCACCCCCTCTTCCTCCTGGTTTTCCTCCTCTCCCTCTCCAAGCTATTTGCTCGAACCTATCTCTCCCAACGAAGTCAAGACTACTTTCTTTGATATGAATCCTCATAAGGCACCGGGCTTCGACGATTTCACTGCGCTTTTCTTCCAATCCTAGTGGGAACACATTGGGTCCGATCTCATCTGATTCATACAAAAAACCTTTAGGCACGAAATCTGGGAGCAAGCCCTGAATTGTACTATCTTGGTCCTCATTCCTAAAACCCCCTCCCCGCAGTCGATTACACAGTTTCGGCCTATCGCTCTGTGCACGGTCCTGTACAAGGCTATCACCAAAGTGATTGTCAACATACTAAAAACCCACTTTGACAAAATTGTAGCCCCAACCCAATGCAGCTTTGTCCCGGGCCGACATATTGTTGATAACATCATCATCACCCAGGAGGTTATTCATTCCATGCGGAGAAAAACCGGTAAAACCGAGTTTCTGGCGGTTAAGGTAGACCTGAAAAAAGCCTACGATCGACTTTCTTGGGCTTTTATCCTCGATACGCTCATCGCTGTCGGAATCTTGGATTCCCTAATTAATCTTATCATGAAATGTGTTTCCACAGTGACTATGAAGGTTAACTGGAATGGAGCCTTAGGTGATGTTTTTACCCCTACCCGAGGTCTCCGTTAAGGTGACCCGCTTTCACCTTTTCTGTTTGTGCTATGTATGGAGCACCTTGGCCATCTCATCACGCATTTCGTGGCCCGTGGACGCTGGTCACCTATCACTTTAAGTCGCCCAGGTCCCACCATATCCCACCTGTTTTTTGTCGACGACCTCATCTTGTTCTCAGAAGCTTCTCTTGAGCAGGTTTCCATTATTCGGGCCACTTTGGATTCTTTTTGTGTCGTGTCAGGACAACGCATTAGCCAGGATAAATCCCGTGTCTTCTACTCCTGTAACATTTCCCCCTCTATGGCGTGTACTCTTAGTCAAGCGTTGGGTTTCAAACAAACCCTGGATCTTGGTCGATACCTTGGAGTTTCCCTGCTTCACAAAAAAATCACTAAAAAGACTTACTAGTATCTGATCGACAAAGTCCAGCACCGCCTTTCAGGGTAGCAAGCCAACCTCTTGTCTTTTGCGGGCCGCCTCACTCTGATCCAGTTGGTCCTCTCTGCGCTCCCTACTTATACGATGCAAATGGTTCGCCTTCCTTGAGGTTTGTGCAATGATTTAGAGAAGATTATGCGTACCTTTTTATGGGACTCCTCCCCCGAACATCGGAAGCTTCATCTTGTTCACTGGGATCAAGTCTGCCAACTGAAAGAGTTAGGTGGATTAGGGATTCGAACATCCGTGCCACCAATGACGCTTTGCTTACCAAATTAGGCTGGGCTCTGATCACTAAACCCAATACTTTGTGGGTCCAAATTTTATCGGCCAAATATAAGTTTGATGTCAATCATATCCCTCCCGCTCTCCCTCCGACTAGTGGCTCCATGGTATGGAGGAGTATCAAGGCCATTTGGCCTTATGTGATTAACGACATGCGCTGGATGATCGGCGACGAGTTCCAGACTCGATTTTGGTTGGACCCCTGGGTCACCAACGAGGGTCCCCTTATCCAATATGTTAATAATCCTATCCCTTCCACAGAACTTGACCGTCGCGATCACCAATTCGTGGACAACACTGGTAACTGGGATTGGCCCCAATTTCAACTTGTCCTCCCTTCCTCAATCTGGTGGGCCATTGCGGGAACTTTCCCCCCAAGCCTTACCTCGGAGCCGACAAACTCCAGTGGGGACCGTCACCTACTGGGAACTTCACTACAGCTTCGACTTATGATATGATTATGGAGCACCCGCGGGCTCAACCCGACCGCTTATGGAAGACCATTTGGCAATGGCCTGGCCCACAGCGTATCCACACTTTTCTTTGGCTCTTTGCTCAAGACCGCCTCCTCTCCAACCAACGACGTGCTCGCAAGCATCTCACTACGAGCTTGGACTGCTATCACTGTCGGTTGGAGGAGTCCTCGCTTCATGTTGTTCGCGATTGCTCCAAAACGCGACATCTTTGGCTTACTTTTCCCCACCACGCCCTCCCTTCCACTTTTTTCACTACCACCCATCAGGAATGACTCACTACTAACCTCCAGACCCATCAGTTGGTTTCGGGCCTTGAATGGGCAGCTATCTTTGGGACAGCTTGTTGGTTCCTCTGGATATGGCGAATCAGGCCCTTTTCAACCCTCAATTCTCCTGGCCGGTTTCTCCTGTCACTATCATCCTCAATCATGTCCGCCTGAGTTCTCAGGCCTCAGTTTCGCTTTGTTGCGCCCGTCTAGCCCCTCGCACACGATCTGCACAATTTATTGGGTGGTGGCCGCCCACCCCTGCGTGGGTCAAACTAAATACGGATGGGGCGTGTTGTAAGACACCTCCTCGGCCACTGCAGGAGGTCTCATTCGAAATCACTCTGGCGATTAGCTAGGTGGTTTTGCTCAGAATATAGGCCGCTGTTTCCCGGTTTCGACTGAACTCTGGGGCGTCTATTCGGGTCTTCAACTAGTTTGGACCCTCGGTTTTCGCCGCGTGATACTTGAACTGGACTCTACCATGGCTCAAGAGCTCCTCTCTGAAGCCTCACATTGCGCCCTGTCTCTTAATCCTTTGGTCCTGTGCATCAATGAACTTCTCATCCGAAACTGGATAGTTATTCCTCGCCACACCTATCGAGAGGGCAACCAGTGAGCTGATTGGCTCACCAACCATGCTTTTACTTTGAGACTCGGGCTCACCACTTTTGATAGGATACCATCTAAGTGTGCCATTCTCCTTTTAGAGGATATAGCCAGGGTTAGTCTCCCTCAGAGGATATTGTAATTTGTGCTTTTTCCGTTGTAAAAAAAAAAGGAGAGGTCTAAAACTTTGAAAGTTCAGTACCAAACAAGTAGAGGAGAAGACCTTGCATTTTATGTCATCAAATACATCATGCAAATCTATATGTTCCCTATGTGAGTGCACAAAATCAATAAGGTTAGGCAAGTCATCATAAATGTCTAAGATTGACATCTTAAACTTGATTGGTAATGGTTCGGCTAGGATATTAGTTATCAATAAACTATTACATATTAAACTCACCACTACGTGTCATGTGCTAATGGAACTTATTGTAAGGGTATAGATTGGGTCTTTCTTATGAAGTTCATGAGTTGTTGGTCTGTTATACTTCTTACATCAATTGGTTAACTTTTTGTTACAATTTTTGAATTTTAATATTTTATTCCTTGGTTGACTGTTGGTTCAAAGAGATTCATGGATGCTAATTTTATACTAAGGATGGTGGATAGATCGCTTATATGGGTGTTCATTGTTCTTTCTTGGGTGAGAGTAAGCTATTTTGAGATTTTATCAAGTAATAATACTAAAAAAATTAAAAAATGATCCCCATAAATGGTACCAAAAAATGTAGACTAAATTTTGAGTAGGCCTGTCAAGATAATCTTAAGTCTACATGCCTACAAAGATAGTTAATTAGAGTACCTAGTGCATTCCTAATAAAGAAACATTGACACTCAAGTTAGTGAGAATTAAAGATATTATGTATGTAAGAAATCTCTAGTTAAACTTAATCATAATGGTTTTAAGAACGTATTTTTAAGTATCTCTTTTGTATAAAATCCTTTACGAGGTAAAGTTGGACTCTAATTATTTAAGTTGGACTTTGATTATCCTTGTCGAATTTAGATTTAACTTAACTAATAAGCTTAATTGGTCTTTTGTTAGCACTCTACATCCATATAAGGATTAACCTTACTTAATTGATCTTGTCCTTTTCAATTGTTAAAGTCTGAAGGCTAAAAGCATCAAGAAAGATAAGGGGTCATACTAAACAAATTAAGTCTGCTATATACACTCATTAGGGGGGTATTAAATGAGTAGATAAGAATTGTGAAAAGATTTTTGTTCAATGATTCAAAATTCTTATATTTGATGGTTGGCCTAGCCTTAAATGCTTTATTTATTTCTTTCACTATATTTGTTTACTCGAAGTATAACTTTAACTTTGGGGTTAAAAGACTAATAAAGACCACTTTTCCTAATGCCTTATGATTGGTGTAAAGCAATCCACAAATATTGGCAACTAGTTTAATTAATAAAAAAGGATATTCTATTACAAAAATAAAATGATGTTTTAATTTATAAACATAAATGTTTAAAATTAGCGCTTTATTTTTCTTGATAACATGTAGTTTGAGTTAGTTTGCTTTTAGTTGATGATTTTATTCCAAATAAAGGTGGATTTTGACTTGTCTTTGCGTTTATTATTTATGTTAGCTTCAAGTGTTTAGAGAAAGAGTTTTAAGTCATTTCTCTAATAAAATTTAACAAAAGTCTCGCTTTACAACGTGACGTCAATTGATCGATGCCTTAACATTAGTTAACAAAATGCCCATCAATCGACTAAATGGAGGGCGTTGTTCGACTAAAGCCTGATGCTGTTGTTTTTAGAAAGAAATAATTCTTAGAACAGACATTATGGTTGGTCAATGCATGATTTCAAAACCTGATTTTAAAAGCAAAAATTGTTGATATAATTTAATATTTTTAACACTTCGTACAATAAAAAAGTGAGGGCTGCAATAAGGGAAGTAATTTTTAGAGGATTTGCAGCACTTAAAACAATGTATATGTTGAATTGCTTCTACTTCATAATAAGAGAAGTTTGTAAAGAATTTAAACTATAATATTCTATCTCCGTGTTTTATTAACTTATTTTCTTTATTATTTTATTTATTTTTGATTTTTTATTTATAATATGATTCATGCTTACTAAGTATTTATTAAAATGAGAAATAAGTAGGTAAAGTAAAGAACTTTCTTATTAGAATGACAACAAACATTACTATTATTATTATTATTAGAACCAAGTATTACTAAAGCTTAGAACTAATAAAAAGTGGCAAGGGTCATAAAGAAAATAGCTAAATTATTATGACTTCTCTCCCTCACAAGTGAATCTATTCATATCGACTTAATTCAAAGGAACTAATGCGATATAAGCCTTTGATAATTTAATATTCATCAAATTAAATTTATAAAGTTCTACTCATCCAGGGATTAAAGATGAAACTTTACTTCTTATATTGGAACTGAAACTACACCGTTGAGATTCTTTAGATGCAAGTTAGACTTCACGTGTAGTTGATATCGTGTCAGCAATGAAGCAGCACTTAAAATGCTCATGTTATGACTTTTGTCGAACACTCAAAAGTTCTACTGATATATGCCTAAAACTTTGAGGTCAACTACTAGTTTCGTATGCTTCATTATTATATTGTTAGGCATTGGAATTCTACCGTCAGCTTTGCACTAACATTTTATATGACTGTAACTTAGAATTAGGAATTGTTTGTGTAAACAACAGGTAGCTTTCAAAACAATGAAATATACAATGAGCTCCGTAATATTATTTGTATTAGCTACGAGGTCTAGAGAAGCTTCAACAAAGAAAATGAAATGATAATTCAGCCAAATTAGGCTGTTCAGGAACGGACAAAGAAAACGACTAATGGTCCCTGTGGCCTTCACCCTATAACTTGCCTATGATCTATTCTAGCCTAACGCATGATCCTTGTCTTCACAAGCTCTACTCAGGTCAGGACATGGTCCATGGTCTGCATTTGCCCTACGTTTTGGGTCCTCCTTGGCGGTGAACAAAACTAATGTTTTATAGCCGATGATAGACTGAAATGGATAACGACATTTAGCGCAGTTCAGTAAAGGTGAACAAGTTGTTGAAGCTAGAGCTAGCTAGTAGGTGTTATCATCAAAATGGAGAGATGACCCAGGTGATTACAAGTGAGTTCCAAGGAATCATCCTATCAAAAGTCCGTATGTGAGCCCATTCTTGCTAAAGCCATTCACTGCACTAGTACCAGAAGCCCAGTTTCTCTACAAACTTTTAATTTTCTATATCCTAAATAAAAATAGCCAATAGACTTGTATTGTTTATTTCCCTTTCGAAGAAAAAAAAAGGCAAAGGATGCTCAAAAGTTGGTAAACAATTGACTAGTATCTTTGTTGATGCATTTGATATATACTTGAAAGATTACGAGATATTGAAAGATTCACTTTTATGATGAATTCAAAAAGTTTATTTTGGAGATGATTGCAAATTTGTCATGTCTATAAGAAGTTTAGTGGGAGTATAATCGTCATCTTTAGTGAGAGTATGTAGATAAATATTACTCATCAGAGAACAATAATTTATCTTTCAATTGTTGAAAATAAAAAAGTTTTCAATAATAACTCTTCTCACAATGATATTAAGAAGGTAACAACTTAATTCATCCTAATAAAGTTAGATTTCATAAGAGATAGATTGAAAGTTGTTTACCAATTCTAGGTCCAAGTACATATATAATGTACTAAAAATGTTTAGTATTTGATATATTTGATGCTTGTGAAGTATTAAAGATATCTATTATTTTATGTATATTGTTGATATTTGAGTTCAATATTATATGGATATTAAATTTAGAAGTAAATCCTAATTAAAGTATAGTTTACTTAGAATAATATCATTTTAAGATTCAAAGGTTTCAATGTGGTAATAGTTGCTAATTAATCCATAATACATTTTTCATTTAGGGAAATGATTAATCGGATCAATAAATTATTTAGTGAACTTGATTATAAATTATTTAATAGTTTCTTGCATTATTTAAGGTAGTAATGTACTCGTGGAACATTAGAGCCATTTTGCATATAAAAAGAATGTCTCATCAAAGATCCAAAGATGTATTTATGCAATTGTTCTTAATTATAATGATAATTAAGATTAAAGTTTTAAAATTTAAGCAAGTTCTCACAATAGAAAATCTATTAAAATTCTCTCATTCGCTGATTGGTAAGCTTTAATGGCTTTAAGGTTGTTTCTAATGGTTGCTGCATGTATTTATGGCATTTATTGGGTTGGATTGAGTGGTTGATAGCTTTAATGGAGGTTTTAATCATCCTAAGGTGATTCTTGATTCATTACGAACTAGAGAAGAGGTCTACAATCGAGGATAATTATGGGAGTTAGAAATTAATCCTCATATAGTGATATGATATAAGATACTTAAATCGAGACCATTGGAGTTTTGATTGGGAATTACAATAGAGGTTTTGATCGAATGAATAGGAAATTGCTATAGGGATTCGAATTGAGATTGGCTTAGGAATGGATCATTTAGTGGAAAAAGAGATGTCGATTTACATGCATTGTACATCATTTCACCGAGACATATGCATTCATCGCATCGCTTTTATCGGGCAATTAGTAATGGGTTGTATTTTACTATTATAGAGGTGCCGTGGATCATCGCTCCACTAACATTGCTTGAACTTCCGGCGTAGTCTGAAGTTACAAGTGAGTAACCTAGTTGGTTTCTCAATTTCGATTGCTACTTGCTTCTACGTGAATTACATGCAAAGATGAATTGTATGACTACCGTATGATTACTCAGAGCCAATCGCTCACTAAACATTACCGCATGCATAAATGCATGATAGTTTAGTAACAAAATAATGTAAAGATCGCTCTCACCTCATTCTTTATCTTGTACATATTTGCATCATTACAGCATGATCGAGATGTATATGATAAAGTCTATTACCGCAGATAATTATACATTGCAAATAAAATTATAATGAGATTATAATTATAAGATTTATATTACATTTATGTATTATCCTTTAATTTTCTTAGTCATTCTATTAAGATGAGACATTAATAGAACATCAAATAGACTAGCAAATTAATTATATTTTTCATTGATTTTTGTTATCCATATGCCATGTGGATTTTTAGCGAAATTTTCCGGTAGGATAGTAGTGTACCCTATCTTATAATTATAAGACTAAATCCTTTAATTTTCTTAGTATTAAGAGATATTTAAACAAACGTATGAGTGCTTGTTAGAAAACAAATTTATTAAATTGACCGCACATAAGAAATCCATTTGGAATATTACTTGATATTTGTGGAAATTATCATTATGATAATTATACAAGTGATCATTTGAATTGAGATTTCTAAACTTATCTTGTATATGATATTACTTATGACATATTCTAATCATGGTTAGTTTACTCAAGAGTGATTAGATGTAGTATAAACTATATGGAAGTAGTTGAGTGATTAAGATATGATTCATCACCCTAAAGCAATCATGGAGAATGTTTCATTTTTTTAATCAAGATTGATTCAAGAAATCATCGATTAGGTAGAATGACATTTTGTAAATAATTTACAAATGTCATTAATTGAATAAATAGCTAATGGTGGATAACTAATATTATTAGACTCATAATAGAGTAGACATTAATTTTATGTTTTATGTCTAGTCGTAACGTTGTATGAAGAAAGAATTGAATTATATGGAAAATTATGCACAAAAAGATTAATTAAAACTATTTTTAAATATTTGGGTAGTCATGATGTATTGTTTGATGTCGATCTTGATCTATGGATATAAATTGTTTAATTAAATAATTAAAGATAAATTAGAGGAGTTTAATTTATCTCGCTCCTAAAAATAATTTAGGTTATAATTTGAATTCATTACTAATATATTTGGGAACTTAATGAATCAAATATAAAAATGGGTTAAAGAAAGCTAAGATATTTTAATCAAATTAGACTTGATTGTAAAGTTTGAGAAATTTTATAATTAAATATAAATTATTTAATAAATAAGGATCAAGATTAGATATTACATCTTATTAGGGCATAATTGGTATTTAATTAAAATTATTTGTAATTCTAATTAAATTTAAATTTTAATTAAATTACTAAAATGTCCAAAACCTATTATACATAGGCTTAAACTCTATTGGAACTAGCATCCCTTGCTTAACTCTCTTTGCAATTGCTGTAGAGTTCTCTCTAGTTGCTTTGTGGATATAATTAAAGGTTAGGCACTTGTGTAGCTACAGTGGTTGAAATAAACAACTTTCGAAAACAGTTTGAAAGATATGACAAGAATATGATCAAGTTTCAAAATAAGGTACAAATTAAGATTCATGTTTTATTATGATTTACGTGTTAACAATTTTATATAATTTTAGTGAATTTATCTTTAAAAAAATTAAACGAAATTTTTTGTAGTTATTCTACTACGGGCATGATTGGATCCCATCCTGATTTCCCAACATACCTAGCTGATAGTTCATTACTAGATTTGGGTTGTTGCTTACTAATAATTCGATATTTAATAGTTGATTAGTACCAAAAAGGAAACACTATAGCCTAAAGAAAATTGTTCTACAAACGAAGAGAAAGAGAAACTATGACTTACTACATCATAGTCCATAGAGACAAATAAACTCAACCATCTTCTTATTCAAAATATCAGATCTAATAGCATTAATTCAACAATCAAGTTAGTTCCAATTGAAGAATTAATACATTACTTATAATATAACTAGAGGATCAACTCTTACCCACGATTTTTAATTAAACTTATTTTTAGCTTACTAATATATAAAGAATATCACTTGATGGGGGTTTTAAATAGAGATTATATATAATAGATAAAAGAATGTTGTAGATATTTCAATAAGCATTTCCAATTTTATTTCTTTAAAATAAAATCTTGTAATAGCCATAAATATGTTTCTTGCTCTCCCAATTTAAGAAAACAAAATTCACCAACGTGAAAGGTGAAGGGTGTAGCACCCCACTTTTACAAGACACGTGCCCGACATCCTGATATCCGAATTCGTGCCTCGCGAGGTGGCATGATAGAATATTCAATTAGTCAAAACTTGGTATAATTTTTTTTGAACAACAACATATGCGAAAATCACTATTCACATAAGGCCTACTTTCATTCATAAACATTTTCAATCAACACAATATAATCAATAAAGTTTTAATAGCCAATTGGGGCCCATTATAAAGGTAAAACACTTATAAACATGATATTATTATACTTTAAAATCATTTACTAATATTTCCAATTTGGAAAGTTGTTACAGAACAGATTATTTACATACACATATACAATTATTACGAAAAGCACAATTTGATATAAAAATAAAAAATAAGAATGCAGACGTGAATTGATCCCGACCCCTATCCTATACTCGTATGTTGTAGGTATACTCCCGTTTGCCTAACAGGGTATTATTCTGATCCTGAAAAATATTTACAAATTTTGGGTAAATTTTGCAAACTCAATAAGTGACCATCATCGATGGCTCACCATTCACATAACACATAATTCACATTCACATCAGTTCACATTTTACATTAAATGCAATTTAATAATTCATATTATGCATATGCAGTACACATGAGACCCATTCTTCATTTATTACTTTGTTGTGACCAAGTGCCTAAACTGTCCCATATATAGCTCATTGATAACTGTCCCATATAGGGCTCATTAGACGTTGACCGTGAGGCTCTGAATCACTTTCTGAGTTCGAGACTCTTTTCACATTTTGAGTTTTAAGTTCTAATCGGTGGATACTTTGATCACACCTGTCATTATGTTTCATGCATTCATGACATAGAATGCATCACTTACATTTGCATATTCCCATTCACTCACATTAACATATCATCGGACCTTAGTCCGGCATTCAATATTAAAGTTGAGAATCATATCTTCACTTACGTGCAAATGCTCATTCGAAACATATTTATCATCAAATTATGTACACTTAGTTCATCTCATTCACATGCAAGCAACACTTCAATATCAACCAAGCATCACAATCATCGGACCTCCTGTCCGGAAATCAACACAATCAATCACATTCATAACATCATCCAATAGTCAATTAATATAAAATTCAAATAAAACAAGCAATGAAATGAGATCACCTAGGCTTACTCACAAGTTACTCTCGAAGTTAAGCTTGGAAGATCTGGCAACGTCCGGAGGTTGACGTTCCAGTTGCTCCTCTATCACAAATAATATACACAATGTCACAATTTGCACAATCCTAAATATTCAATTGTAGCACCCCCTTGCCCCACGATACGTAACGAGACGTCCGAAGGTCATTCCGACACATACCCTAGGATAAGGACATGCTACGTTCGATCACTACACTCATTTGACATGGCATCGTATCATAATTCACTTATTAAGCATCAATGAAAATTCACATTATTTCTAAATCCATCTCTTTTTTTTTCATTTCATTTCTCAAACCTAGAGTCTACATGTGTCTTTCGACCTTCTTTACATGTACATTAACAAAAGCTAGTACATATGTACTACATGAAAGAGGAAAACATGATCATCTATCTAAGCCATCCTAAAAATTCTAGCTGACCGACCTTTGAGCCATGGCTGCTCTTGTTAAAGCACAATCTACACAGTAATGGAGCCTCTCAGTAACTAAAGTCGTCTCGATCCTGAAAAGACAACGTTGTAGTTTTGGTAAGTTTTGCGAACTCAATGAGTGAACCATCATTGATGAGTTCACCGGCTTATAGACACATACCACATATTTCACAGATATTCCTTCAGATTATATTAATATTCTTGATATTCGCATAACATGGTATCTTATATGACAACACAGTTCAATATAACAAACATCTCATATCAATTAATCACTCATTTCCGCTTTACATATCATTCAAAAAATTCAGTTTTAGAATGCTATATGCATGAGACTCACATTCATTCTTCTTGTAGTGACTGAGTGCTTAACACATACTTATACAAATACTAGCCCATAGGGCTCAATCAGAATAGAATCACAGAGCATAGTTCTACGTGTTGAATCAGAAATCACGAAGCAAAATTCTACGTGGAAGCACTTAAAAATGGCTACTCAAGTCACAACGCCTTTATCTGAGTATGCATTTTATGAAATGCATCAATTACTGATTATGCCATATCAGATAATCACATGTGTTGTTTAAATCAGAACTCATCATAATCGGACCTAAGTCCGGCATTCAACTTTTATTAAGAATTCACATATATCATACATGATTTCACATCAAATCGAAGCACTTCCAATACATATATCCATACAACGAACTCCTCAGACTTTAAGTCCAGGATTCAAATCAAATCATAAACAATTCATAATTGGAAGCTAAACAAATCAAATACATTTAAAGTAAATCAATCTTAGGAAATCATCTAGGTTGACTCACAGAACGCTCCAATATGTTATTGCCTGGATAGTCCGGCAATGTCCTACTGGCGTTTGATGTGCTTCTCTATAACATACACAACACTTTTACACAAATCACATTTTTGCACAAATAGACAAATAGTCATTAATGCACATCTACTTGTATGAAATGGGTACAATGCATGTTCTATGACAATTCCGGGGTACTTTTATCAATTTCCATCCTAAACTCGATCCTATATCAAAACTCATCCAAGTATGATTTATACTTAGGTTTATGCCCCACTAAAACTATTGAAATCACGATTTATTATCCATTGATTTATTTTCAGATTTTTCCCAAAATACCCTTTCGGGTCTACTATTCTCACTCAATCTGAAGGTGGAATTGAGGTAATTTGGTCGAATTCTCTGCTAGAGAAGTGTTCCTCTATAACTTCTCTTTCCATCGATACCAGAATCATTGAATTTAGTTCAATACATTGAAAGATATGCCTCAAACATTATTGAGTTGTTCACATTCAAAAACAGTGTATTGTGTCTAACTTTCATTCAAGGATTAAACATTTTTTAGGCTCAAAGCTAATTGGACACGTTGGTCTACAACTTTCGTGAAGACACAAGGACGGATTTTATCATTTGAAGGATTGAAAATGGAATAGAAGATAGGCCATGCAGAAAAACAAAAGAAACAAAACACAAAAGAAGTTTATGAACAGTAACCCGGAAGAAGCAAAAGACAGAAGAAGCGAGTCGACAAAACACAGAAGGTAGAAAAAAGCAGAAGAAGTTCATAAACAATATCCTAGAAGAAGTTTATGAACAGTAACCCAGAAGAAACAAAAGACAAAAGAAGCGAGTCGGCAAAACATAGAAGATAGAAAAAGGCAGAAGAAGTTCATAAACAGTATCCTAGAAGAAGTTTATGAGCAGTAACCTAGAAGAAGCAAAACACAAAAAAAGCGAAAGGCAGAAGATAACAAAACACAGAAAAAGACACGTCAACAAAAGATAGAAGAAGACATATCAGCAAAACACAAAAGAAGACGCGTCAGCAAAACACAAAAGATAAAAAGGCAGAAGATAAAAAGGCAGACGATACAAAAGACAGAAGATACAAAACACAGAAGGAACGAAACACTGAAGGAACAAAACATAGAAGGAGTTCATGAACAGTAACACATAAGAAGTTTATGAACAATAACACAGAAGGAACAAAACACAGAAGAAGATGATGTCATCACAAAAAAAAAAAAAAGCAGAAGAAGCAAAACTAAGAAGAAGCAAAACATAAACGATACAAAATATAGAAGAAGATGACGTCATCAATGACGTCATCACAAAAAAAGCAAAAAGACAGAAGAAGCAAAATTAAGAAGAAACAAAACATAGACGATACAAAACATAGAAGAAGATGATGTCATCAATGACATCATCACAGAAGAAGCAAAAAGGCAGAAGAAACAAATTTCACTTTTGAACATCTTCCCCCCTGACTTCCAGCTCAGATGTCCTTAGTTTTCATACTATATACTATTGGGAAGATGAAGAGGAAGATTTATAACTTTCATAAAGGCCATTTTCACGAATCCATCTAGATTGGTATGAAAGTTTCACAAAAGTTTCAGATCGAGTTATTTCTATTTCAACTCCAACATCACTTTTACATCACCTAAACACTAATAATCTTTAAAAAACTAGATTAACACTATAACCAAATCTATTTGCTCCCAACCACACAATAATTATGAACATACATTTAAATACCATTTTCATGCAGATGACAGTAATTCATCAAATTTGTTTCTTAAATCCCCAACTCTAAAGGATTTATTCACTACTCACTTGCTGAGAACTCCAAAATCTTCAAGCCCTAAACTCCATGCAACTTACGTACTCCACTATGTACAATGACCAGCTTCTGTTTTTTTTTTCTTAGGGTAGAAGACACAAATAGCAAAGTGAGGTTGGTGAAGAAAAGGAAAAATAGAGAAATCACTTAGAAGGTGTTAGAGGGAAAACTTTGTGGACGGGAAGAATATTTAAAGAAGATCCCAATGGCGAATGAACTTAGACATATGACTTAACCTTTCAACTCTCAGAGAACAGTAGCCTACTTCTAGCAAAAGTACATAAACCTAAGTGACATTTGTCACTTCACTCACATCTAAGCTCTAACTTAGTTTCTTTTGAAACTAACTCCCTAAACTCTCATCTTTACAATTGAACTATTTCAAAGTCTTCATTTGATGTCTTTTCCTATTTGTATAATTTTCTAAAATTTATGCCTAAATTCACCAAAAATTTACGATTTCAATATTCTTGCTAACCAATAGAATTTTTCATATAAATAATTTAAAATTCTCAAAACACTTACAAATCACAACAAAATCAAATTATACCCAGAATTAGCCATGAATGCATGTATAATCATTTTCATATGTCACAACTTCACCATTCATATGCATGTGTATGTCATAATAGGCATGAACATGGAATTGTATTTCTAACTCTCATTAATCACTCATATTTATCATTTTAACTTTCCCACAAGAATGGGATGTTACATCAATAATGCACATGTATGAAATGAATTATGTACAATGCATGTTCATGATAATCCTGGGTATTTGTCCAACAATTTCATCACAAAATCAATCTCATATCAAAACTCATCTAAGTATAATTTATACTTAGGTTTATGCCTCACTAAAACTATTAAAATCATAATTCATTTCCTATTGGCTTACTTTCAGATTTTTTCACGACACTCTTTCGGGTTTACTGTTCACGTTAAATCAGAGTGTGCAATTGATGTAATTTGGTCACACTCTCTTTTAGAAAAATGTTCCTCTATGTCTTATGTTTCCATTGACACCAAAATCACTCAATTTGGTTCAATAATGTGAAAGTTATACTTGAAATATTTTCGAACTGCTTTTATTCAGAAACAACACCCTATACTTAACTTCCACATAGAAATTGAAATTCTTAAATTCCGATTCAAAACTTTATGTCTTCATATAACTTGTATCCCTATGTCTCTAGTTTATTTCAGATCAAGAATCAATCAATTTGGATAACTATGGAAAATATATGTCCAAAATAATGAAATATATTTAGTGTAGAGAAAAGTTCGCCGCGACGAACTCCTCCAGAGAGGAATTCTCGCTACAATTTCACAAATTCATCGCGGCAAAATCTTGCTAGTCTTTAAGTTCACCACGACAAATTTTCAAAAGTTTGCCACGGTGAAATTACACAAACGCAAACCTAGGTTTTCAACAACTTCAGTTCAGATTTTTCCTAATCACATCTTATACTAATATCACTTTTTCTAATTCATTTACTCCTCATTCTCAACTCCATTTCAAATCCAAAACATCCATAAAGCAACTCCTAATCCATTAGCATTTATGTGAAATAAAACATCAATATGAATACATTCATTTCCACCAACGTTCTAGCATATACTCAACTCCTTTGTCATGATCATTTACCACTGAACTATCATCATGTATGCTTTATTTAAAACAACACATGAAGAACAAAATTTAACTTACTTGTTTAGCTCCAAAGCTCCTTCAAATCACCGTGAACCCTAGCTCCACCAACATACACGATCATCAACACTTAAGGGTGAAAGAGGTTGGGTTTTTGGTGAGAATGAAAGAGAGGGCAAAGTGAAGGAGTAGCAAATGGAAGATGAGATGTCAACGTGGGTGGAGATTTAAAGAGAAAAAAATCAAGAAGAAGAAGAAGAGAAGAGAAGCTATGAAGGAGAGATGAAGAAAACCAAAAACAAAACTTCAATGGCTTCTTCAAGGAGAAACATCGAGAAGGAGCAAATAAAAAGGGGCTTTAAAAGTTTTAGTGGACTTAAGAAATTGTTTGGCAAGTGACATATGTCACTTGCCACATGTCCAATTCTTATAGCCTAAATCCAATTTCTATTCTAAATGGCTCCTAATTTTCACTGAAACTCATGAATAAATCCTAAAGTCACTTATCGAAATTTCCTTTGCCCTTTTACAATAATTTCCAATACTATTAATCAATTATTTGGACAATTGACATTTTTCCTAGTCCAAGAATTATCCCAATTCTTTTCAAAAAATTTCTCCAAAAACTCTAAAAATTCTAAATCAAGAATTCTACTCTCCAAATCAAAATTTTAATACAATAAAACCACATTTTCCAATAAAATCACATTTACAAATAATTATACCCGTAAATGTCAATGAATACATGTACAGTCATTTTGATATGTACAAAATTCACTATTCACATATATGTGCATAACATGAAATGTGTTTCTTAATTTTTCCGTAATCTATCACATTTACAATTTTAGCCTTAAGATGGGTAACAGGATGTTACAACTCTCCCCTCCTTAAAAGAAATTTCGTCCTCGAAATTAATATCTGATTGATCAATAAGGCAAGGGTATTCTTTCCTCATATGTTCCTCCGTTTTCCATATAACCTCCTTATTCGAATACTTTCATCCAAATGACCACAGTCGATAGACTCACTAGGTCTTTCAATCACTTGTTCAAATATCACACTACCTTAATTATTTTCTTGATGAGTTTCAGATTACTAAAAATTTTCACTTTCAGTTTCAATAACACATATATCGGATCATAATGATATTTCCTAAACATATCCGTGTAACACTGTGTGAATCCGAAACATCTTTTACTGGTAATACTAACTCATAAATCCATGGTCCTATTCTCACAATAGTTTCATATGGACCAATTTATGTTGGGCTTAGTTCCCCCTTTTCCCTAACTTGTTCACACCTTGATCTCTATCTAAGCACACCTTGGCAAGTGACACTCTCAGAAGTATTTCATCTTCCGCTTGATAATTCACTTCTCTTTAGTGTTAATACACTCAAATCTTATATCTATCTCACGATATTCTATAACTTTGATGTTGATCCACTTAACTCATTCATCAATATCTTGAATGACTTAGCTCTTATTACAGATTCATTTCACACACTAACAATGTCTTGAATCAATTCTGGCCTTCAACTATTTTTAAGTCCTCTTCATTTCAATGTAAGGATGAACAACCCTTTTAGTCGAATAACACCTCACACAGTATCCTAACGATATCATTATAATAGTGACTGATGTGCTTAAATTCAATTAAAACCTTACATTAACCTCATGATCCTATAAACTCTAAAATATAAGTTTTTAAGCATATCCCCAACAGTTAAGACTGTTGGCAATTCAAGCACTCAATCACTTGTTTCTACATCCTCAACAGTTAAATACTATTTTTAGTATATTCCTACTAGGATGTCTAGCTTAGGCTGTTACTTATGCTTTCTAGTAATCCCTTCGTTCAATTATCTTTATCAGGTACACATTCTTTTTTATCTAGTCACCAAATAACATTTTCCAATTCAAACTCAATTTGGATTCATTTTTGACTCCTCAATAAGATTCACAATTTTCAAATTTTCAATTTGGGTTTGCTAATCTTTTCACGTGAAACCGATCTTAAATTCAATAGCTAAGAGTACTATGATTTGCCCAAAATTCATCTCAACATTCTATGCTTTTCATTGCACTAGGCTTTATAACCTCAACACCTGAATTTGTGTTATACAGCTATTGAATTTTTTTCCATTCCATGTATCAAATTACAACACTAGCTTTATTGAAAAGTACTCATTTGTTTAATCAAAATCTTTCAGTAACTCTATTCATTATCTCAACCTTATATTCATTTCTTTCAAACTCCATAATTACTTCAAACTTTAAGGATCGGATATTTATATATAGATCCAAAATGTTTCACTGTATGTATAATATCTCCAAACTTTCAAAGTAATCATTATAACAACAAGTTCTAAATCAGGTATCAAATAAGCAACTCATAAGACTTTAATTGTCTCAATACATATGAAATCACTTTATTATGCTGCATTAGATTTTATCCTATTCCCTGGTGCGAAACATCATTGAATACTACATAATCTTAAATTCCAAATGATATTATTATCATTGGTGTTATAATTCCTCAAAATTCTCTTTACATTCATCACTGATACGATTTACACATTTTTCCTTAAACATTTTAATCATGGGATAAGATCAGTAAAAACCCTTTTACAGTCTTTGGTAGTATCCAACTTACAGCTAGTTCTAAAGAACTCCAAATCTCTCATGTATTTTTTGTAGTTGCTTACCTCTTCATTACCTCTATTTCTTTGGGTCTCCCAATACGCCATGCTCAGTTACTATAAGATCCAACATTTTATTTAATCAAGCAAAAGTTCACTCCTATTGAACTTGGCATATAATTGTTTCTACCTTCATGATATGTAAGATTTATTCTCAAGTTTCACAAATATGCTCTTTGCTTTTCGAATACACTCGATATATCATTTATAATCATAGTCACTAGTTAATCCAGTTCTACTGGGTCACTTAATTTTCAATATCATAATACTGTCAGGGTATTGTAACTCCAACAGATATAACCCAAAACTCCTTGTGTCGATGATTTGTTCTTGTAATTCTTTAAGAATCTAATTCCTTAATGAAGTAATATTATCTCATGTTATTATCGGTTTCCCAATTGACTTTTCCCATTCGATTTCTTTTCTCGAATGATATTTTCAATTCATTTGAGTTTCTTGGATTTTCAAATAGATTTATTCTAACACCTGCTCATTCGTTCTAGTTTGTCCACACATTTCATTTAATTGCAATATTAACTTCCTGTGTTGGTAATACCTTCATCAGATCTGATTTGTATCTTTTATACTTAATGTCACCTTAATTTCTAGAATCCATTCACCTAGTTGGATACTTTACATCAACAAAAATGCATTCACTCTTAGTAGCGTATTCTATATCGTATCGTTGAGTCTCCGTTAGGATTAAGACTCCAATACTCACTTTTGATTCATTACAATTTCCTTTCTGATTTATTTCTTCATTGATCATTCTTAAATTAAACTATCTGATCTGCTTAACCTAATTCGAGAAGTTCTTCTTCTTTGAAAGAAGACTTCCTGCTACTATTATTTATATGATTCCTGTAACCTTTATCAATCCACTGTTATCATCATTGCTGATCAGACAATCTTAATAACCTCTAGGAGATTAATTTCTGTCATAACTTATATGATAAGAATATCCTTTCTGATAAGGCTCAGTAAAACATCCAACAATTCAGTTACTCTAATACCTTGGTATATATCATCAAGATCATTCCATCTTTTCCAGAGATGTATTTTAAGACAATTCACCAATTAATAACTTATAGTCAGGATATCGTAATCTCATTTGATTTAGGACAATAATTTTACTTTTGTATTTGTCCTCAATCGCGGGGACTATGCCACAATCATGCCCTTCTTCTTTTTCACAAATTTCATCACCCATAGTAACTTCATTAATAACCTCAATCTATCATCTATTGACCATAAATAGGCACTTTCATGTATTACTCTAATTCATCTTAGATTTTGAACTATGGGAACTATGACTAACAATATTCAATAAGTCTTAGATTGCTTCCTATATTATCTAGAACATCCCATTCTCGCTATTAAGGGTATTATGGTAATATTGGGACAGATCGATAGATTTCACCGCATACATTATCGAAAGCATGTTATCGGCCTCTAATCATAGAGGAACTGTTTATCGTGATATGCATATATTCATTGGTACATGATTCACCGATTGTGAGTATGAATTTACTTCGATCGGATCGAGAGTTAATTGAGGAATTAGAGTGATTGAGTGCATTTGGTGATTCGACATCGCTTATGAGTGATCGGTAATTTATAGAGGCTTATAGGAAATTTTCGCTATTTATAGAATTTCGTGTTCTGGATCAAAAATTTGCTAGAGATCGATAAATTCGATTCCTGATTCAAATTGACCGCAAATAGCGTGGAAAATATAGATTGGTGATTCTAAGAATAAAATGTTGAGCTATTAGAAATTAGAGACGAAATTTGAACCTAATCGAGACTCACGGCTATAAATA
The DNA here is from genome assembly GCA_029891385.1 of Erythroxylum novogranatense. Taxonomy (NCBI): domain Eukaryota; kingdom Viridiplantae; phylum Streptophyta; class Magnoliopsida; order Malpighiales; family Erythroxylaceae; genus Erythroxylum; species Erythroxylum novogranatense. The sequence goes on along the minus strand of CM057225.1, from coordinate 101,463,608 downwards.
TCTAAGTGGAATGGGAAGAGGAAAATACCCTAAGGCATTTTCGCTTTCTTCTCTTCCTTCTCCACTTGGTTGCGATTTCTCCCTATTGGTGAGTCTTGCTATTTCTCCTTTGGTTTTCCTCTCATTGTGTCTAGCTAATCGATTTGTTGTATTTGATGAAGGATTGAGAGGCTTTTGAGAGGTGTAATCGGTGATTTGGAGGATTTAGGTTTACGGTGAAAATCATGGAAAATCATCGATTGGTATGTTTGTTGTGTTTAAAGTTGTTTTATTAGTTAATGCATGAATCTATGGCTTTATCAGGTTGATTGAGTAGTCGAGGTGTTAATGGACGCTTTAGTGAGAGAAATGGTCGGAAATCGACGGAGAAGACGATCCGGTCTTCGTGACGTCGCGACGAGCATCGGTTGCTAGGGCTTCGCCGCGATTTAATAAAATTGAATTGAGTTAAATGTATTGGTCGCGACGTAGGCAAAGAAGACGTCATGCGCGAGTCAGCAGAGTGAGACGACGCCGCGACGAAGCGTGTTTCACGCCGCGACGAGCGTGCCTCTTTCGTCGCGGCCGAATGCCGCGAGGTCGCCATGAGGAACCGTTTCATGGATTGGATTGTACTTAATTGACATAATTTCATAGAGACATATGCATTACTATACTTTGTTTAATCGAGCGATTAGTAATAGATCGCATCGCATCTTATATAGAGGTGTCGTTGGATCGTCGCTCCACCTGACATTGCCGGGACTTCCGCAATAGTTCTAAGTAACAGTGAGTAACCTAGTTGGTTTCTCAAATTTCGAGTGTCTAAATGTTCACCGTGAATTACTTGACAATGTGAATTACATGACTATCGAGTTGTATGTGATCGAATTGCATCGTATGACCACCGAAATGTATAAAGGTGAATCAGATAGATCGAAATGTGTATGATCAATTGCATGCTCATCAGATAGAATCAATAATGTGAATTTCATCGTATGATCGCATGACTACTTGAAAAGGGTACGATCGAATTTTATGTGTTTACCGATTGATTGGATTATCAATTATCGATTCTCATTACACGTATTTTATAGCCATACACCGTGACTTCATCAATCTTCAATTATCAATATTGCACCGCATGCATAAATGCATGATCGATAATGGACGTGCCCCAAGTTGCTAATTTCACCAAAAGAGCCAGAGCTCGAATATCGCATCGTCCGCTTAGCCCGAGGGAGAAATCGACGCCGCCCCCATCGCCATCGATCGAGCACTGGGCACAACATCAATAACCGGAAGAGTCTCATATGCATCATATACATGATCGATCGAATCGCCAAATTGTGTGACGACATCGAATCGTATGATGCCATGATTTCTTCAGAATTGTGATGTAATATCAGAAAGCTGCTCTATGCTATCAAATGTTGTTACCGATCTCAGATATCGATATGTATCATCGTACATCGTTATGTGAATTGTTCTACGCCATCGTATTATTGCTAATGATATCAGACATCATGTAGCAAACTATTATAGACTAATGTACACCGTTATATAATACCGTTAATTGTTATTATCGTCGTACTTGCATTTAATTATGTAATGCATGATTTGAGTGAACCATCGATGATGGTTTCTCACCGAGTTCGCAAACTCACCCAACATTGCAATTATTTTTCAGAATCGAAGAGTACCCGTTAGCAAAAAAACGGAGTATGGCGCAGGATTCAAGTGAAGGTCAAGTCGGATCGGTTCATGTCTCGCATTGCACGCCTTTACTATTGACTAAAGTGTTTATTATGTATTTGTAAAATTGACCTAAGTGGCTTTTCAAATGAGTGTATCCTATTGACGGGATTGAATGAGTACCCAAAATTGAGTATAGAATTCGCGATTTGTTATAGAAAGTAATGTACCGATTTTCCGAGCGAGTGTTCTAATACGCCACCTCATGGTCACGAGCTCGGATATCACCATGGATATCGGGTTCGGGTCTCGTCGGGAGTGGGGTGCTACATTATCCCACACATATAATACATATGTGCCCAATATTCTCACTTGTCATGATAATCCCATTATCAAATATGTACTCATGATAACAAACTAACTTAACTTTGGGGGCTTGCGCTTACCTATTTCTCATTCTTGGATAAAACCCTATCTTATATGCATTTCTAACTTTCTCCTTACTACACATCATTCATCTCTTGTAAAGTCAATTATGTGTATTCCATTCCCCTTTTATTCTTTCCTCATTTCTATCTCATCTTCCTATCGTCACTCATTTTATCTTTCATATGTATATCCTCAATCACTTCAGAATTATACGGGCATAACCATTATGAATTTCTAGTCTCAATTCCCTAATATCTTCTTATACTGAATCATAAACTCTTATCACGATACTCACACAACCATTCTATGTTCAAGTTCAACCTTTCAAGGTCATAGGAAAATTTATTTTCTTTCAACTTGGCTTGTACACTTTAATCTCATCATTTCTACTTACATCCTTATTTTCCTCAAACAATCTACAACCATGCATTCACATTTAGTTCACATTCAAGGATAAGTCATCACAGTACAATATTAATATTGTATTCCATAATACATCCACTGATACAATTGTGTTAAATCTTTGTCTGTCATATCCAATCATATACTATTTCTCATTTCTAAATATCCACAAACTTTTATTTTCTTACATTTTGACATATCATCACTTTTCTAACTGTTTTTATTAGCTTAAGCATTCAACACGTGCTCATGTGTGTGACTCATACTCATGCGACTTAGACTAGGGATCAGTTGCTACTGTCTACTATGACATGTCTAAAATGCTTGTAACTTGACACATATTAGAAAATAAGCATATAAGATAGTAATTCTGGGCTCGATACCAACCAATGTAGCACCCTACTTCCGCAAGACACGTGCCCGACATCTTGAGGGATATCCGAGTCTATGTCTCACGAGGTGGCGTGTTAGAACACTCAATTAGTCAAAACTCGGTATAAATTTTTTATTGAACAACAACATATGCAGAAATCACTATTCATATAAGGCCCACTTTCATTCATAAACATTTTCAATCAACACAATACAATCAATAAAGTTTCAATAACCAATTGGGGCCCATTACAAAGGTAAAACACTTATAAACACGATATCATTACACTTCAAAATCATTTACTAATATTTTCAATTTGGAAAGTTGTTATAGAATAGAATTATTTACATACACATTATACAATCATTACAAAAACCCAATTTGATATAAAAATAAGAAATAAGAATACAGACGCGAACTAATCCCGACCCCAACTCACCTTTCAGATGTCAGAGGTATAATCTGTTTGCCTAATAGGGTATTCTTTTGATCCTTAAAAATATTTGCAAATTTTAGGTGAATTTTGCGAACTTAATGAGTGACCATCATCGATGGCTCACCCAGTCACATAATACATAATTCACATTCACATCAGTTCACATTTCACATTCAATGTAATTTAATCATTCATATTATGCATATGCAGTGCACATAAGACCTATTTTTTATTTATTACTTTGTTGTGAACGAGTGCCTAAACTGTCCCATATAGTGCTCATTAAACATTAAGCTTAAGGCTCTGAATACTTTCTGAGTTTGAGGCTCTTTTCACACTTTGAGCTTTAAGCTCTGATCGGTGGCTACTCTAGTTACAATTGTCATTATGTTTCATGCATTCATGATATGAAATGCATCATTGACATTTGCATATTCCCATTTACTTACATTCGCATATCATCGGACCTTAGTCCGGCATTCAATATTAAAGTTGAGAATCATATCTTCATTTATGTGCAAATGCTCATTCGAAACACATTTATCATCAAATTATGTACACTTAGTTCATCTCATTCACATACAAGCAACACTTCAATATCAACCAATCATCACAATCATCGGACCTTCTGTCTGGAAACCAACATAATCAATCACATTCATAACATCATCCAATAGTCAATTAATACAAAATTCAAATAGAACAAACAATGAAATGAGACCATCTAGGTCTATTCATAAGTTGCTCCCGAAGCTAATGCCTAGAAGATCCAGCAACGTCCGGAGGTTGACGTTCTAGTTGCTCCTCTATCACAAATATACACAATGTCACAATTTGGACAATCCTAAGTATTCAATAATGCAGATGTATGAAATGAATTATGTACAATGCATGTTCATGATAATCCCAAGTATTTTTCCTACAATTTCATCACAAAATTAATCTCATATCAAAACTCATCTAAGTATAATTTATACTTAGGTTTATGCCTTACTAAAACCATTAAAATCACAATTCATTTCTCATTGGCTTACTTTCAGATTTTTCCAAGACACTCTTTCGAGTCTATTGTTCACGTTAAATCAGATTGCGCAATTGATGTAATTTGGTCACACTCTCTTCTAGAAAGTGTTCCTCTATGTCTTATGTTTCAATTGATACTAAAATCACTCAATTTGGTTCCATAATATGAAAGTTATACTCGAAATATTTTCGAATTGTTTTTATTCAAAGACAGCACCCTATACTTAATTTCCACCTAGAAATTGAAATTCTTAAAGTTCGATTCAGAACTTGTTGTCTTCATATAATTTGCAGCCCTATGTCTATAGTTTATTTCAAATCAGGAATCAATCAATTTGGATAACTATGAAAAAGATATGCCCAAAATACTGAAATATGTTCAATGTAGAAAAAGTTCGTCGCGGCGAACTCCTCCAAAGAGGAATTCTTGCGACAATTTCACAAGTTTGTCACGATGAAACCCAAAGTTTGTTGTAACAAAATCCTGCTAGTCTTCAAGTTCGCTGCGGTGAATTTCCAAAAGTTTTCCGCGGTGAAATTATACAGACGCAAATCCAGGTTTTCAACAACTTCAGTTCAGATTTTTCCCAATCACATCTTATACTAATATCATTTTTTTTACTTCGTTTACTCCTCATTCTCAACTCCATTTCAAATCCAAAACATCCATAAAACAATCCTAATCCATTATTTAGCATTTATGTGAAACAAAACATTAATATGAATACATTCATTTCTTCACCCAACATTTTAGCATATATTTAACTCCTTTGTCATGATCATTTACCACTGAACTATCATCATATATGCTTAATTTAAAACAACACATGAATAACAAAATTTAACTTACTTGTTTAGCCCCAAAGCTCCTTCAAATCATTGTGAACCCTAGCTCCTCCAATATACACGATCATCAACACTTAAGGGTGAAAGAGGTTGGGTTTTTGGTGAGAATGAAAGAGAGGGCAAAGTGAAGGAGTAGCAAATGGAAGATGAGATGTCAACGTGGGTGGAGATTTGAAGAGAAAAAAAATCAAGAAGAAGAAGAGAAGAAAAGCTATGATGGAGAGATGAAGAAAACCCAAAAACAAATTCTACTCTCTAAATCAAATTTTTTATACAATCAAACCACAGTTTCCAATAAAATCACATTTACAAACAATTATACTCGAAAATTTCAATGAACGCATGTATAGTCATTTTGATGTGTGCAAAATTTACTATTCACATATATGTGCATAACATGAAATGCATGAGCATGAAATGTGTTTCCTAATTTCTTCGTAATCTCTTACATTTACAATTTTAGCCTTAAGATGGGTAACGGGATGTTACAATTTAATGGGGCTTGGTAAGAAATTAGATTGGATCCAAGTGAGCTCATATACAATTAGGATATCATGTCTCAACCTAAAACCTTAAGGTGATGTGTTATGAGTCTTATCTTTATGTATAACTCAGTTCATCTTTATGTCCCTTTCTGATGTGGAATTACTCTACTTTTGAATTTTCAACATCTCTCCCTCACAAGTGGATCCATCCATAGCAGACTAGCTTCCCTTTAACCCATAACTCATACAAAGCAATTTGAGTCACTCCATGAATCATCCATTCATCTAACCCAAATCAATGAATCTTTATTCATCAGACTTCTCCAACCTAGCTCTGATACAAATGAAGAGTTTTTGAGGGGGCTCTAGAGAGAAATTAAAATAGATCCAAATGAACCCATAAACAATTAGAACATTATATCTTAACCCAAAACCTTAAGGTAATGGGTTATGAGTCCTATCTTTATATTTAACTCACTTCATCCTTACGTCTCTTTCCCATGTGGGTTTACTAAAATGTAAATTTCCAACAAAATTGAGTGTCCACCCTTATTTTGAGACTTTTTGTGATGGTTGATCATATGAATGATGAACGAGTAGATGAAGTTCTTCTAAGAGAGACACGACTGTGTACATTATAAGTGACATTGAAAGAGACATTTGTAATTTAAGTGACATTAGATGAGACAAGGTCACTTACATGGTTGTGTATTATGCAAAAAAACTAATTTAGACTATAAAAGAGGAAAAGACATAAGTTTCATCACCGAGAGGCCAAAAAATACCTAAAAGGAAAAGAAAATAGAGTGAAGCAAGTAGTTTATGATTCTCATCCTTATTTGATTGATTTTGGGATTGGTTAAGAGTTTGATAATTTGCACTTCAACTTTAGTTTCAATACTGAAACGTTGTGAGACAATTTATTATTATGAAGCAAGAGATCAAACTTTGTAAATTTTTATTTGTGATTAATAGATTTTCTTATCAATTTGGCCCGTAGTTTTTTTCCTTTACTTTGGAAAATTTTTCATGTAAATCTCAATGTTTGCTTCTTTATTGAGTTTTTTAATTCTCATAATGATCTACAGATTAAACTTGATTATATTACTTTGATGTTGCTATTTGGTTTATCATTTTAAAAAGTTGTGTTTTTGTTGTTATTTTCTTGTCACCTAATAAGTGGTGGTAAGGCCATTATGATGGAAGGTGGGGACAACTTTATAGTCAAGTTAATGTTAATAAACTACTCTATTTAGAGGCTCATGATAAAAGATTTTCTATATTGCAAAAATCTCTTTTATCTTATTAAAGTGGACAAAGGTGTGAAAGATGATGTTCCTTTAAAACTTGAGAAGATGTTAGATAAATAATGGGAAAAGATAAAGTAGAAAAATCTAAGCACGATTAAAAATAGATTGATATCAACACATTCAATCATATGTCTTAAGAGACATATCCTTTTAAGCCGTGAAACAAGCTAGAAGGACTTTATAAAAGGAAAAATGCTTATAACAAGGTCTCTTTGATTAAAAAGCTTGTGAACTTGAATTTGAAAGCTAGGAAATACGCGTTAGAGCGTCTAAGTGATTCCCAAGATATAATCAACAAACTTATAATAATGAAGATTGTTTTTGATGATGAGCTTCAAGCTTTGTTCTTGTTGAGTTTGCTACTAGATAGCTAGGAGACGCTGCTGGTGACGATTAACAATTCAATTTTTGAAGGTGTGCTCTCTTTGGATGTTATCAAAAAGATTATGTTTGTAGAAGAAATTAGAAGAAAAGAGATGGAAGTTGACAACATGTAGACTTTCATGGCAGAAAGAAGGGAAAGGAGCAAGAGCAAAGGTCCTCAATGGCATAGCAAGTCTAAGAACCGATCAAAGTACAAAGGTGACAAAGACATGAAGACATGCCATAATTGCGATAAGCTAGGACATATAAAGAGGTTCTACTATAAATGGAAGATGGATAAAAAAAAAGCAAGACAATTAAAATGATTGAGATGATAAGAGAACACCCACAACTGCTTTGAGCGTAGATAATGGGGTGTCCCTAGTTTGTACAATAAGTGAATATTTTCATGTTAGTGATTCAGGTTTTGAGTAGTTGATTAACACGGGAGCATGATATCATTGTGCTCCAAAAGTGGAGTACTTCTCAAACTAGAAGAGTCGAGACTTTGGTAGCATAAAGATGAGTAATCAAAGTTATACTAAGATTGTTAGTATTATTAATATGGGTGATATCTGAGTTCAAACAAATGTTAAAATGTTTGCTGAACTTGAGAGATATACCTCATATTTTGGATTTAACACTAAATCTATTATTGACAAAAGTGTTAGATTGAGAAGGATTTAAGCACAATTTCGAGGATAGAAAGTGGAAATTATCTAAGGGAGCAATGACTGTTTTTCGAGGAGAGTTGTCTAACATATTATACAAGACAAACTTAAAGGTCTGTGGTGGTGGAAAAATATACAAAGTCGAAGGGAAAATTTCTCCAAATCTGTGGCATTAACGATTAGGACACTTACGTGAGAGGGGAATAAAGTTACTAGTTGGTAAATCCTTATCCCATTCAAAAAACTTTTTACCTCTTAATCCTTGTGATCATTATTTAGCAGGAAAGTAGAACAGAGTCTCATTCAAGAGAAGTTCGATTAGGAAGACAGAGTTATTAAAGTTGGTACATTCAGATGTTTGTGGCCCTACTAAGGAGGAGTCACTAGGAGGTAACAAATATTTTGTAACATTAATTGATGATGCTTCGAGGAAGACTTAGACATATATGTTAAAAGTCAAAAGCTAAGTATTTGAATTCATGTCATGGTAGCAAAGGAAGCTGAAGTGCCTACAAACAGACAATAGAGGGCAATATACTTCCAAGATGTTTGAAGAATATTGTACATCACGTGACAATATCCATGAGAAGACTGAACTTGGTATTCCACAACATAATGGTGTTATTGAGAAGATGAACAGACAATTATGTAGAAGGTTCATTGTATGCTTAGAATGTCCAAGCTACCAAAGACATTTTGGAGCAAAATAGTCCAAACTGTAGTCTATTTGATTAACTAAACTCCATCAATTCCATTGAATTTTGAGATTTTTGAAAAACGTAGATTGGTAGAGATCTCACATATCATTATCTAAGAGTTTTTGGCCATAAGGTATTTAGAAACGTACCCAAGTATTAGAGATAGAAGCATGACTCAAAGTCAGCACCTTGTATCTTTGTTGGCTATGGTGATATCAATTTGTTAGAATCTATAACTAGAGAGGAAAAAAGTGGTCAAGAGTAATGATGTGATATTCTAGGACACAAAAGAGGTGCTAATCTTTTGAGAGAAGATAAGTCAGTACACAGTATCTTATGACATTATTAGCTCTTATCCAATGTCCCCTAATACTGAGTAGTCTATAGATAATGGAGATGAAGTGTGTGACCAAACACACATTGATGGTGATTAGATATAACCTGATAATGACAAGCTATATGAACCATATCCAGACAATTCTGAATATGAAATTGTTGAGAATAATGAGCAGGGGAAGCAATCAGATCCAACAATTAATGAAATACATGTTTAAAGGTCTACAAGGGAGAAAATGTCTCTATTAGATATCCGAGTGTAGAATATCTAATGGTTATTGCTAAAGAGGAGCCCGAGAATGTGTAAGTAAGTTGTATATTGTGAAGATAAAGATCTTTGGCTTACAGGTATGAAAGAAGAGATTAATTCACTTAAGAAGAACTATACAAATAAGTTTATGAAGCTTCTAAAAGGAAAAAAAGGCATTGAAGAATAGATGAGTGTTCAAGATAAAGAAAGTTGGTAACAAGCTAGTGAAGCACAAGGCAAGACTAGTGGTGAAAGGGTTAAGTTAAAATAAGGGTATAGATTTTGATGAAATCTTCTCACTAATGGTTAAGATGACCTTAATTAGAATAATTTTAAATTGACTACCTGTTTAGATCTTAAACTTGAACAACTGGATGTTAAAAAAACCTTATTGCATGGAGATTGGAAGAGGATACATGGCACAACTATAAGTTTTCAAAGCTAAAGGAAAGGAAAAATTGGCCCATAAGTTGAAGAAAAGCTTATATAAGTTGAAACAAGATCCAAGGTAGTGGTATCAGAGGTATTCTTTTAAGATTGATTATGGATACAAGTGAACTTATACCAATGCGTGTGTGTATTTCAAAAGGTTCACAGGTAATAACTTCATCATTCTTCTTCTAAAATGCTAATGATATACTAATTGTAAGTCAAGATGTTAAAAGAATCCAAAAGTTGAAGGAGGATTTGTCTAAATCTTTTAATATGAAATATTTGGGATATGCAAAATAGGTTCTAGGCATGGAGATAAATTGGAACATGAAGAGTAAAAAATTACTGCTGTCACAAGAAAGGTATATTGAATGGGTGCTAGAAAAGTTCAATATGAAACATGCTAAGCTAGTTAGCACGCCATTGTTATCTTACTTCAAGTTGAGCAAGCGTGTATGTCCCTCAATAGAAAAGGAGAAAGATTGTATGCTTTCTATTCCATACTTACCTACAGTAGGGTCTTTGACGTATGTAATGGTATGTATAAGGTTAATATTGCACAGATTGTTGGGTTAGTGAGTAGATTCTTATCTAATCTAGGAAAGGTTCAGTGGGAAGCAGTAAAATGAATTTTAAGATGCTTGTGAGGTACTTCAAAGTGGACTTTGTGTTTTGGTAATAGGGAGCTAATTTTAGAAGGTTATATACAAGCATATATAGCTAGAGATCTTGATGGAAGAAAATATACTTCAGTTTTTTTGTTCAAGTTTATAGGAGGAGCTATATTTTAGAAATCTAAGTTACAAAAGTGTGTGACTTTATCTATAACGGAACAGAATATGTAGTTGCAATGGATGCTTATAAGGAAATACTTTGTCTAAAAAGATTCCTTTAAGAGTTAAATGTGAAGCAAGAAGACTATGTAATATTTTGTGATAGTCAAAGTGTTATTGACTTGAGCAAAAACACCATGTATCATTTTCACACAAAACACATAGATGTCAGATATCATTGGTTGAGGTATGTTATTGAGGAGAAACAATTGATGTTGAAGAAGATTCATATAGGCTTGAATGATGCTAATATATTAACTAAAGTGGTTTCTAAAAGCAAGCATGAGCTTTGTAGTAAGCCTATTGAGATGCCTTTCAAGTAATTGTTGAAGCATAACATGTCTTACCCATAATTAGACTGGAGGAGGAGATTGTCCAATTTCCAACCTTATTTTGAGACATTGGATGCTTGTTGAAGCCTTTATAGTTTGTAGGAATGACGAACGAGTAGATGAAGCTCTTTTGGCAGAGACACAATCATGTAAGGTGCAACACACCTATGTCCTTAATTTACACGATTGTATAGAAACCATGTAAGTCTCTGGAATTGTGTGAATACATGGTCATCATAGACGACCTGTGTTATTTAGTTGATCTTTTTAGAAAGTTGTGTTTTTTGTTGTCAACTAACAATTAAGAAGGCCTTATACCTTTTAAGTATCAGTGAATCACAATCCTATTGGTTGGTTCAAAGGCCAACATACTACGGAACACTGTAATCGTATTCTCATGTGATGTTAACTTGAAGCGTGTGATGTTACAGATAACAGGCTCAGAACCAACTTGCATAAAGAAGAAGATTGCAACTTGATATAAAACTGAATTTATAACCTACAATCCTTTTCAATATTTGCCTTCAGATCTCTAATAAGACAAAAAGTTGCAACTTTTTCAACGTTGGGAAAGCAGAAGGCAAAGTAATAGAAGTACACGATTGGAAGTTACTGTTGTTTGATAATGATGTGCTGCAGATGGAACTGGGAGGACCAAAGGCTCCTGACCACCCAGTTTGGAGATCTCTGACCACGCACCCAACGATATCTGGAGATTTGCATCCACACATTGTAATGATAAAGAGATGAAGGAATTACAGGTAGCCCAGTAATGAAGCTGACTTTACCTGGTGCAAATGAAAACGAATTAGGCAATGACACTAGGATGAGTCCAGTTGTAAGAAGAAACAACTCAAACTCCAACTTGAAGAGAGATGCCAAAGTGAAATTCTTGCCGCCAGATCCAAGTTTAGGAATAAGTTCTTGTGACAGGTATACTTGAAAAATGAATGCTTTTAAGAATAAGAAGAAATGAGTGTAGGATGATATACAGACGTAGGAATTAGACAAACATTGGTCTTGTCCGATTAGGTTCAGGACACAAAGTGGCCATAGCACTACTAGGGCGGTGATCGGGTGCGTGGGACATACCTGAAAAGCCATGAGTTTGTATCTCATCTCAGTTGCGGATGTAGCCAAATTTTATCTTAGTGGTAATATATAGTTCTCGCTATCTACATATCCATTGTAGAAATCCTCTTCAACCCAGTAATTTAATTTCAGAACAATGAATGCATAAGTTTTTACGCCCAATACAATGAGTTAATGAGATTGGAGTTTTTGGACTCCTCACTTATTGATCAAATCTTACTAGCCGTGCTTCACGGTAACTTTGCTCAAGAACATGCAGAGGTCGTTTTCTTTTCACGTAGTAGAAAGCGTCATTGTTTACACGGCAAAAGAAGATGATGACTAGTCGTTTTTATAAAGTCTAGACCTTTCCCTTTGGCTTGGACTACTGTACAACCATCCTTTATAAATAACTCGGATACGGGCATTCCCTTGTAACTAAGAATTCTTTGCAACTAAGTTTTACAGGACAGAAGACACACACAAGGCATCAGAAAAAGGAGGAATTTAAATAAGATGGTAAGGTTTCACCCCCCTTTTTCTAATATTGCCTTTGCTTCATTACTTGGTTGAAGCAGTAGCCGAATTCTTTGGATCATCATTTTAGGACAAAGAATGTACGTTAAGCACATGGGAAGGCTACGTAGACTGGAGGAATAGACCTGCGCAAAGAGGTCGCCATGGCGGATCACTTGCTGCCTCCTTTGTCTTGGGTAGCTACCTTACTTGAAAACAAATTTTCTTCTGATACTGATTTTTGTACAAATTGTTAGTATGCAAGCTATGATTCAGAAGCTTGTGTTGTGACAGTTTAAAAATATATGACTTAAGCTCTTGTGATGTTTGAAACCTTAGTTGTGGAGGTGTTGGAGAATCTCGCATTCCTCGCCAATGCAAGTAACCTTGTTCTGTACCTCTCCAAGTTTATGCACTTTTCTCCATCCACTTCTGCCAACATTGTCACCAACTTCATGGGCACGGCTTTTCTTCTTGCAGTACTTGGTGGCTTTCTAGCAGATGCTTATTTTACTACCTATTCTATCTATTTGATAAGTGCTGCAATCGAATTTCTGGTAAGATCACTAACAAGTATTTGATCACTTACCTGTCATTTTATTCTATTTTAGTTGTACCGGAAGAACAGCCACCTTAAGCACAATAAATGTCAATTATGATTATCAAGGTATAGTGGCCACAATTTCATAAATAGTGCAAGTTGCACAACCCTTTAGAAAATAATATCAGGGTAGGCACCAAACCATACTCAAGAGTGGGAAGAAAGACAAAGCCATAAAATGATTTGTCCACATCCAGACATGTGCCTATGGTTCTATAGCAAACAAACAATGTCCCCACTCAGATGGACCCTCAGCTAATATCAAAACCTACCAGAATTTCTGAGAACTTAGAGTTCCCTTTCGACAAGGAAATAACAAAACGACCTATCCAAAAGGAAAGACGAAAAAAGATGAAGCAATTGCACTAAATTGTCCAATCGTATGCAAGGTACACTGGCAAAGATATTTCTGCAACCATCTTAAGGAGTGATAGTGATTACAAATGCCAAAAGTTAATCCAACTTTCACTGACTAATCCTTCTTCACCAATGAATAGGGCTTGTTGGTTCTTACAGTCCAAGCACTGGTGCCGTCACTTAAGCCACCACCATGCGTATTGGGGGAAAAGGCCAGGATTTCATGCAAGGGAGTTAGTAGCAGAGAAGCAGCAATGTTGTTTGGAGGCCTGTATCTGGTGGCATTGGGTGTTGGCGGCATAAAAGGTTCACTTCCTTCACATGGTGCAGAGCAGTTTGATGAGACTACACCAAGAGGAAGAAAGCAGAGATCAGCATTCTTCAATTACTACGTGTTCTGTCTCTCTTGCGGTGCTCTAGTTGCAGTAACATTCGTGGTATGGATAGAAGATAACAAAGGCTGGCAATGGGGTTTTGGGATTTCCACTGCAACAATACTTCTTTCAATTCCTATCTTCTTACTTGGCTCCCCAAATTACAGAACCAAAAGCCCTGCAGGAAGCCCACTCACAACCGTGTTGAAGGTAAAATATGTCAATTGCACGCCTATATAATCATGTGAAATTGAAAGGCAAGAGTTTCCCCAAAATAATACTTCCCAATTTCGATCCACAGGTTCTTTCTGCATCCATATACAAAACCTACAAAGCCAGGAATTCTGACAATATGGTCATGATCGGGGACACAAGCACATCTCATACGACCGAAACTAGCAGCAAGTGTGAGGACGACGGTGATACTAGAATAATGGCAGCAAGTGAACATCCAGTGGGAAATCTCAACTTCCTTGACAGAGCAGTGATACAAAACGCAGTTCATCCAAAGCTGCAATGCACAATGGAGGAGGTAGAAGAGGTTAAGGTAGTACTTAAGATACTGCCCATCTTCATGTCTACCATAATGCTAAATTGTTGCCTTGCACAACTCTCTACCTTTTCTGTTCAACAAGCATCGACCATGAACACAAAGCTTGGCTCTTTTAGAGTGCCACCAGCTTCTCTACCTGTCTTCCCGGTCATCTTCATCATGATCCTAGCACCAGTCTACAACCATATTATCATTCCTTTCGCTAGAAAGCTGAGAAAATCCGAAAACGGAATCAGTCATCTGCAAAGAATAGGAACAGGACTGATCCTATCTATAGTGGCAATGGCAGTGGCTGCTTTGGTGGAAATCAAGCGAAAGAGAGTGGCAGAACAAGCCGGACTAGTAAATTCAGCTAAAACTCTACCAATCACATTTCTTTGGATAGCTTTACAGTACTTGTTTCTGGGATCAGCTGATCTTTTCACGTTAGCTGGCATGATGGAGTTGTTCTTCACAGAGGCTCCATTAAGCATGAGATCTTTGGCCACATCCTTTTCATGGGCGTCTCTGGCCATGGGATACTATCTCAGCTCTGTGATAGTGTCCATAGTTAACACTGTCACTGGTGCATATCGACTCGTTCCTTGGTTATCTGGTAGCAACTTGAATCACTATCACCTGGAGAGATTCTACTGGTTGATGTGCATATTAAGTGGACTAAACTTCTTGCATTACCTTTACTGGGCCACTCGCTACAAGTACAAGCCAGTGAACCTCCACAACTAGTGAAGAAAGGGCCTCAACTTGTCCCACTGAACGCTATCCCATCTTTACGTAAAAATAATTTAGATCAATTCATTGAGTGAAAAAAAGGAAAAATAAAAAGGAAGAAGGGATTGTAAAAAGGAAAAGAAGAAAGAGTTAGCGGTGCTTATGCAAGTTATTCTTAGATACATACGAAGTTATTTGTGGATTTACGTACGTAAAATGTGGAAATTTTAGTATCATTTTAATATATTAATGAGTTTGCTATACTTTGAATAGTTGACTATGTATAAGCACTTAAGATTTCGTTTTGAAAGTTCATCGAAAAAGTTACAGAGACATTGATTAATATATATGTTAAGTAATTTATGGATATTGGCCGGTCAGTTTACCATATTAATTAGTCAAACAATGTCAGGCAAATTCAGAATATTGACTAATATATTCAAATTTTGGCTGTAGAAATAATTTTCAAGAACTGTAGTCATATTTTTTTAATGTAAAATAAAACATAAAAGCAAGAGAATGGTGATGGGGAAGGCGTGTGAGACATATCAAAAGAAAAGAAACATAATTCCAATGGATCTATATAACATTTTTAAAAAGAGATTTAAGGTACAATAATATGAGAGAAGAATTGTATACACTTAACAGGGCTTTTCTAAAATTGTGTGATTGATTGTTTTATCATGTTAATTGTTGATTTTTATAATTTATTATATTATACATGATTTGATTTATTATAATTGATTAGATTTAGCACACATAGTCTGGACCAAATTCAACAGTTTAGGTATATATGTTGATCGAATTTAGAATTAGGTTTGAGTTAGGAAATCAGCCTAAAGGGCCTAACGGAATTTCTCCCTTAAAAAATGACATTGTTTTTGTTTAACTATCTAAAATGACATTGTATTAGTCTGCAAGTTAAAAATACTTAAGGCAAAATAACATCGTTCTAGTCATTTACACACACAAAAACATCATTTTAGGGCTATCAACATGATTTGAGTTTTGGTTCAGCCAGATTCTGGCCGAACGGAACGCTGCCGCTTGGATCCATTGATTGACAACCTTCTGTGATGAACTTCACGTAGAAAACACCTGCAAAACAAAGGAAGGCACGTCGGGGGTGAGGTCCCGATTAGCCCCTCCGACGCTCAAGTAAGTTTCTGGTGAAGGTGGGATCGTAGAATGCAGAGAAAGAACTAGGTTATCATCGACACCAATTATGGGAGAATTATACCTTATATACGATTTTGCGACTAGGTTTAGGCAAATACGTGTTTGCATGGGAATTTTCTTACGCTAATGGGTCATGAATGTGTGAATCAAGCCCGTTTAACGATGAGTATGGGATGACCGATTGGCCTTCGTGATTGGGCTCGGGCCCAATATAGCCGACCGACCATAAGCCCCCTACCCTCGAGTCCGAGCGAAGAGAAGGGTCGAGGAGTATGTTGGGACGTTGCTCACCCGTGGCTTCATAGCTCGTAAGGTGATAGCTCGTCATGTGGTCAATCGGTCGGTCATTGGCCTTGAGCTCGCTTATGGGACGGCTCGGCGCTTTCAACCATCGGATGATTCAACCGATCGGATGATGACACATTGCGCATGACCGCTTCGGATCTTGACGGTTGGGTGTAATTGCTCGGATACCGACCTATCGGGTATAACTGCTCATTCGGGAATAGGTCGACTGATGGCCCCAACTGATCGGTCTTTGACACTCATTGCGTGACAGCTTGTGCGGAGACGGATCGGTTGGTTATCATTGGTGAGCTTGTGAGGCATTTATTATAGACGCGCGCGCGTCTTTGTCGATGCTTCGAATCAAGCGATCGCCTTTGTAATCATTACCTAGCATCCCAGACGCCCTTTCGACTTGTCGTGTCATTTTGATCTTGAATATCCCTGATTCTCCTCAGATCCTGCCGCGTGTCCGAGACTGCTCGGATTTTCGCCATGCGTCGTAGTCTAATTTGGTCACTTTCTAGGGTTCCCACTGCCTTCCCCCTATAAATACTCATAGATGACGAGCTGTGACGGTTTTTACCTTTTGCTTTCGTACTGCAATTCGCATTTTGCTTTCACTTGCTCTCAAATCATTCGCGGTTCTCCGAAACTTCTTTTATTCCGCCGTCCGATTTACCTACTTCTTCTTTCTAAATAGGTACGTTCTTTTGTTCTTCATTCCCTCTCCATTCTTTTAGTGCTTTTTCTTGATAATCATGTCCACGGGTAGTTCTGGGAGCATGGTCGAAGGTATGGAGGAAGTGTCGATGAGAGAGAGAAAGGACGACTTAGTTGTGGAGTTGCCGCCTAAGACTGCATCGTCGATGACTGCTGGGAGTTGAATGATTGTGCATCAAGTATAATATCCCATCGGCTTGGGCCCCCCGATTGGCCTTCAAGCACGAAAGCGGATCCACAAGAACTTTAGTGGATACTTCGCCGCCTCCGGAGCTTTTTCTCGATGGGCGGCTGAGACTCCATACGCCTGATCAGGACGAGGTGTGCGCCCTGTTCGGGTTATTGCCGAGTCAAATTCCTTCGAACAGTTGGAGGTTCATAAATGGGTTGGCGCTGCTGTGCCATCAGTTCGGCCATCTGCCTACCGTCGGCATTCTCGCGCCATTTCGAGGATGAGCCACGATCCCGAGCTCGGGGCAGGAATCCCTTTCTTCAATACCGAGAGGCTCGGTATCGCCCGCCAGACACCTCAAAAATTTCTTCCCAGGACGAAGTATTTCTTTGTGAAGTCTCAGGATCTTCCTCCGAGTGCCGACCGTGGAGGTATCCTTTGGCCGAAAGCAAAGGAACGATTCGTCGACCTTGTCCCTCGGCAGGAGGAGTGGGAGGTGGTCCGTCGTGACAAGGAGCTAGGAAGATACGATTTTGCTGTGCTCATTCGAGGATATCCTGGGGGCCTCGGCCGATTCGCTTCTCGTCGATCCCCTCCACGATTAATGGGCCGAGGAGGAAACCGCCCGTCCGGTTGACTCTCGTGATTGTATTAATTTTGAACTTATATCAATTTTGTTTTCTAACTCAATTTAACATTGTGCAGCCATGGTGAGGATGCCACCCAAACTTCCACGCCGAGGAAGCAGCCTCTGGGAAGAAGGGAGTGAAGCGGAGACCGGTGAGGCGCCGCTTTGTCCATGGGGTTGGTCTCCTTGTCTACGCCGGTGGGTGCTCCCCCTGTCGGGGATCTTCCTGTGGCGTCGGAGCCATTAACAATTGTTCCAGTGGTAGAGGAGGAGGAGGACGTGGGCCCTCCTCTTAAAAGGAAGAGGTTGGTTCGATTGGGTGACCTTCCACCCCGCCAGGCCAGTGAAGCCGGGGTGAGTAAACAGAAAAAGGGGAAAGAGAAGGCACAGGTCGTGAGCCTTGGGCAGTGGGAGCCTGCCATTAAGTTGGGCAAGGACGTAACGCTCGGGGACCTCGAGGTGTCCCGATACCTTGCTGAGAGGGTTACTCCCCCGGCGGACGAGGAGTTTATGGAGAAGAAGGGGAACCTGAAGTTGGGTTCCCAGCTCGTCTTGTATTGGTATCGCGGCTGCGACAATGTCTTTTGCGTCTTTGCGGCAACTTGGAGACTCTGGACCAGGAGGTTCGGGATCTCCATGATCGATGAAGGGTTTGAAGGCGAATGGCGGAGGTGAAGGAGGAGGATCTCCTTTAGCTAAAACGCATCTCTTGAGGAGGAGAAGTCGGCCCAGAGAGGGAGGTGGGAGCTTTGACTACTCGACCGGCCGAGGTAGAGGGAAGAGGAGAAAGAGAACGAGGAGGAGGAAAACGGTGAGGGCGGAGAGGAGATCAATGAAAGTGCCGCCAGATCGCCATTTCACGTGACGGAGAGAGACAGAGCGGAAAGAACCTTGTGAGAGGTGCGGTGCTCCGTGCGGGAGCAGCGGATCGAGGCCATTAAGCGATGGAAGAGGCGGTTCTTGTACGAAGAGAGTTTAGAGCTCGCCTGCGAGGTGGCCCTTTCGATTTTGAAGAGGGGCCACGAGCTCTATACTCCTGAGGGGGTGGCATGCCCTTCTTTTGAAGACTATGCCGAACCGCTTATTCCTAAAACTTTCGGGCTTTCTTTGGAGGGGATCACAAAGAAAGTCGAGGGAAAACCGGTCGATGTTCCGGATGGGAGGCTAGATCTCAGCTCTGAAGAGGAAGAGCTCCCTCATGATGTTCCTTCATTGCTTCCCCAGTCCCGCTACCCCTATCAGGACGATCTCCGGGAGGAAGGGCTTTATGAAGATGTTTCTCCTGCTGCTCCCTTGGTTCCCGCTTCTACCTCGTCTTTTCCGCCCGCTCCCGAGATTTCCCCCGGGTATTCTCCTTCTCCTTCTCCTTCGGCTGTTCATAGCCCCCCTTCTCCCCAATTGTAGTGCTCACCTGGTCGGGCTTGTGACCAGGGCTAATTAAGATCAATAGATTTTACGTTTGCTTTATTTGTTGTCTTTTCCTGTATTTATGCTCTTTACCTTAGATATATGTTGAGTTTTGAAGTTGCTCGTAGTCGAAACGGCCGAATCGGCCATGATCGCAATGATCTATGGAGATACCGAGCAATGGCGATGGCGAGGGTCCCGAGGATTTTGTCTCGGCGACCCGACCGACCGTAGTCAATCTATGGGGAATGCCGAGCGATGGCATACCGAGGAATGGCGAGGGTCCCGAGGATCTTGTCTCGGTGACCCGACCGACCGTAGTCGATTTATGGAGGATGCCGAGCGATGGCGATGGCGAGGGTCCCGAGGATCTCGTCTCGGCGACCCGACCGACCGTAGTCGATCTATGGGGAATGCCGAGCGATGGCATATCGAGGAATGGCGAGGGTCCCGAGGATCTTATCTCGGTGACCCGACCGACCGTAGTTGATTTATGAAGAATGCCAAGCGATGGCGATGACGAGGGTCCCGAGGATCTCGTCTCGACGACCCGACCGATCGTAGTCGATCTATGGAGAATGCCGAGCGATGGCATACCGAGGAATGGCGAGGGTCCCGAGAATCTTGTCTCGGCGACCCGACCGACCGTAGTCGATTTATGGAGAATGCCGAGCGATGGCGATGGCGATGGCGAGGGTCCCGAGGATCTCGTCTCGGCGACCCGACCGACCGTAGTCGATCTATGGAGAATGCCGGGCGATGATTGATTGGACTTTCTACTTTTGGCCTCGTGCAATCTAACTCTTAATTGCCAAGAAATTTGTAACCCCTTTATTAATGATAACGAGGGCGTGGGCCATTAAAAAACCTGTCTGGCAGGGACAGGAAAAAGGTACCTATATGTATACAAAAATGATAATAAGGAAAGATTAACTAAAATAAAACTTATCTATTGGTAGAAAGCCTTCAGATTCTGTGAGTTCCAAGGTCTCGGTAGAATCTTCCCTTTCTCATCGCTAAGGATGTAAGAACCATGCCCGACTTGCTTAACCACTCGATAGGGTCCTTCCCACATCTGTCTGAGCTTTCCTGGATGCTTTCCAGCCTCCTCGGCTTTTCGCAGGACGTACCCACCTACCTTTACATCGCTTGGCCTGACCCTTCTGTTATAGAACTTAGTCACCTTTTGCCTGATGGCTTCTGAGTGAGCGGCTGCTCTTTCTCTGTCCTCGCTAAGAAGAACGAGCTCTGCTCTGCGGGCTTCATCATTCCGCTTCTTCTTCGAGTCCCGACACCTCTCGATTGTGCAATGTCGCTTCTTCGAACTGTGGCTTCGCCTCAAGGTCATCCTGAATGGAGTTTCCCCCGTGGCTCCGTTCGGCGTGGTTCTATATGCCCACAAAACTTCGTCTACTTCTTCCACCCAGGTCTTTCGGCCATCCAGGCGCTTCTTCAGGGCTTTCATTATCTTTTTATTGGTGTTCTCCGCAAGACCGTTGCTTTGCGGATGGGCTACTGAAGTCAGTTGTAGCTTGATCTTCAGTCGGTCACAGAAGTTTCTGAACTTATCGTTGTCAAACTGCCGACCATTATCTGTAACTAATATCATGGGCATCCCGAAGCGACAAAGTATATTTTTCTTTACAAAGCTTTCAACCTTCCCTCGGTGATTGTAGCGATGATTCGCTTCACCCACTTAGTGAAATATTCTACGCCACTATCAAAATTTCTTTTATCCGGACCGAGAGGAAAGGCCCCAGATATCCATTCCCCATCGGGCGAAAGGGATAGGGTGACTTACAATTTTCATCCTCTCGATTGGTGAGACAGTTCTTTGTTTCTCTGGCAGGCTTCGCATCGGTCGACCTTCTCTTGATAGTCTCTTCTTATCGTCGGCCAATAGTAGCCTTGTCTGATCAACCGGTGAGCCAGCGTTCTGCCTCCCACGTGATTTCCGCACATCCCTTCGTGGACTTCGGCCATTGCCTGCTCGGCTTCTTCTTCATTCAGGCATCGAAGGAGTGGCTAGCCGTAAGACCGCTTATATAGAGCGCCATTGACAACCGTGTATTTGGCTGCCTTTATCCTTAACTTCCGGTCATTGATCGCCCTCCGGTTGTCTTCCTTCCAAAAGGTACCGCATGATCGGTTCATCCAGCCCGGCCGATCGGTATTTACATTGAGAACTTCCTCGACCTTCGGATGCTAGGCCGATCTAGTCGCCGACTGTAATATTGTTTATGGCATCACAGTCGGAAGCCATTTTGGAGAGCGCATTCGCCTTGGCATTCTAAGCTCGTTCTATTCTCGCTGATTGAATATCGTCCAAATTGCTCGCCTCGCTGACTAACTCCGTATTTGATCATGTTGGTTCCCTTTGCCTCGTCTTGCCTTTAAGAACTTGACCGACTACCACCGCTATCATCAGATATCTTTAGGTGCTTCACTTCCATTTCTTGGCGAGTTGGAGGCCGGCTATCAAGGCCTCATATTCGCCTCGTTATTGAGGCTTTGAATTCTAGTCGAGGGCGACTCTACCTTTTCTTCCATGTGCGGGCTGATCAAGATAACTCTCGCCCGCATCCCTCGGCATTAGACGACTCATCGACAAACAAGCTCCAGTGTGGAACCGCCGTCCTCCGAGCTTGGTTGGCTCATCTCCGCGATGAAATCTGCCAGTATCTGTGCCTTAATAGTTGTGCGGGGCTTGTATTGTATGTCAAATTCACCCATTTCTACTGCTCACTTAATTAGCCGACCCGAGGTTTCGGGCTTTTGAAGGCACTGCCTGAGGGGCTGGTCGGTCCATACCTCGATGGTGTGACTTTGGAAGTAAGGCCTCGCCCGAGTTGCCTCGAGCTTCCATTGCTTGTTATCGAGGAGAGGGCCAGCTTCTATAGGCGTGTATCGTGTTTCCGGTCCGGTTAACACTTTGCTAACGTAGTAGATAGGTGTTGTTCCTTCCTCCGACCGAATTAGCACTGCTACCGATCGACCCTTCGGTAATCGCCAAGTATAACACCGTGTTCTCTCCGCTCTACCGGCTTTGCAGGATAAGCGGCTAGACAAGTCTCGCTTCAAGTCTTTGGAAAGCTTGTTCGCACTCGTCTGCCATCGAATTGAGTCACATTCGCTTCCTCAAGATTTTAAAAATGGGAGGCACTTATCCCCCAACTGAAATGAACACCGCCAATGAGACTATCCGACCGGTCAATATCTCGAACATCCTTCAAACATTGTGGCAAAGGCATCTCGATGATGGCCTCAATCTTTCTGGATTAGCTTCGATTCCCACCGAAAGTGATCATAAACCCCGTGAATTTTCGGATGCCACCCCGAATACACATTTTTTCGGGTTTAGTTTCATCTGAAATTTATTCAGGGTCTGGAAGACTTCCTTGAGATCTTCCACATGCTCCGCGGCCGTCTTACTTTTGACCACCATATCATCTACGTATGCTTCGACCGAACGACCGATCTGTTTTTTAAAGACTTCCATGACGAGCCGTTGGTAGGTCGCCCCCGCGTTCTTCAAGCCGAAGGGCATTACCTGGTAACAGTATGTGCCTTGGTCTGTTATGAAGGCGATCTTTTCTTCGTCTTCTAGACTCATCTGGATCTGATGATAGCCCGAGAAGGCGTCCAGGAAGCTGAGCAGTTCATGCCTTGAGGTAGAATCTACTAACTGGTCGATCTTCGGCAATGAGAAGCATCTTTTGGACATGCTTTGTTCGGATCGGTGAAGTCTATACACATCCTCCATTTCCGCTTTTCTTTTCACTAAGACCACGTTAGCGAGCCACTTCGGGTATTTGACCTCTCGATGAACCCCGCTTCAAGCAACTTCCGTATTTCTTTCTCGATCACCCTGGCGCTCCTTATCGTGCCATCGCTTTTCTCGCCTAATCGGCTTGCGGTCATGCCGAATGCCGAGGAGTGACATGCAACCGATCGAGAATGTCGGCATGTCGCTCGGTACCCAAGCTTAAAACCGATTTGTTTTCCACCAGCGCGCGGTGATTTCTTTAGCTAGGTTCTTCAGAGCTCGGAACCTAGATTTGTGAACTTGAGGGTCACTTCATCCAAGACAACCTGCTATGCTTTCTTCCATCGGATTCATCCTGCTCGCCTCTTCGTCGGCTCTTCGCCAAGAGAGCTCGTCAAGACTACCGCCCTTCTAGGGTTTTGGTTTCTACCAAGTAACATTCCCTGGCGATTTTCTGCTGACCCCTGACGACACCAATTCCATGGGGCGTCGGGAACTTCATAACCTGGTAGTATGTGGAGACGACCGACCTGAGAGCATTTTGAGTAGCTCACCTAATTATTGCATTGTACGCCCCCTGGAACTTTACGACTAGGAACTCCACGTCCCTTTCTATCTGGCATGGCTTCTGCCCAAACCTCACTTTCAGATAGACCCGGGCGAACGGGTATGCTGACGCCCCGGTTATTCCTTTGATGGGGCCATTTGTAGGTAGTAGTCGTTCTTCAGGTACCTTCATCTGCTTGAAGGCTTCATAGACAAAGAGGTCGACCGAGCTACCCGTGTCAATCATCACCCGCTTCACCTCGTAATCGTCCATATTGAGATTTACGACGAGGCGCCATCGTGAGGGCAATTTACTCCATTTAGTCCGACTCATCGAAAGAGATCATTCCGCTGTTCTCCTTCGATTTTTGATTGGCGGTCTTCGCCAACACTTTTTTACGTATCTTTTCCGCGCTTAACGGTGGATCCCCTCGCCGCATTTCCACCGAATATCGTGTTAATGACCCCGATCGGTTTGGTCATCTTCATTGCTTGGCATTTCCATCGCTTCTTTCCTTGACCGCCCTCTATTTTCTCGTCGGCTATCTGAATTAGGCTCGCTTTCCCCATCATTCCTTTCGCTCGCCTCGTGGGTGACCGCCGTTGTCTGACCGACTGCCCCCGCGATCGGTGTTTCGTTCGTGTTTCATGAATCGCCTAACCTCCCTTTTGAATGAGGAGCTCGATCTCTTTTTCAACCGCCAGCAATTTTCCGTGTCGTGACCGACCTCTCTGTGGAAGCGGCACAAGTTGGGTTCCCGCCTGTAGGGGTCTTCATTTTTTGGGCTCTTTGATAGTTTCCCGTCCGCTCTAACGGCCGCCAAGATTTCAAGCATATGACCATTTAGCGGGGTGAACTCTTGACGATATCCTCGCCGATCGGTAGGCCTTCTCCAGCTGACCGCTCTTTTGCCGCCAGGCGGGTTGCCCACCCTATCGCTCGGGCGAAGCGATCTTCCGTCCGACGCCTCGTGTTTTCAGACTTCTTCGTTCGAATATACCTATCCGCCTTTCTTATTTCTGAACCGAAGCGAAGCCGATCGAGGGCTAACGACTTCTTGAATTCCTCATCCTCGTATTATTCATGAGTGCGCCAAGATGGACGAAGCGGTGAGGTCGGGCACCTCGACCGCCTCGTTATCAACCGAGTAATAAATTCCATGAGCTCGTTCCTTCCTTGGGTAAGTTGCATCACTTCCAGAGCGGTCTTTTGTGGCGTTTACTAGTGGCGAACTAGTTCAGAAGAAGAGCACTGAAGTCTTGAAGCATGCGATCTGACTGGGTAAGTGTTGAACCATCGCCGAGCTCCCTCCCGAAGGCCGTCTGCGTAAAGCCTTGCATTGATAGCGTCCTAACGCAATGTAGGCTCATCATGGACCGAAGTGCTGCAGATAGTCCAGGGGTCGGTCTTCCCATTGTATTTCTGGGGTTGGTATTTTGTGCGGGTGCCGGAGACTATCCAAGATTTTCAAGTGAAAGGAGAATTGTACTGCGCCATCGGGCGATCCGGTCGGTAACTCATAGCTGCGTGAATCCGATCATCCGTGATTTTTTCTAGGGCTTCAGATGGGCGATGATCGTTTATCACGCTGATTTGTCGGGCGGTGGCGTCGTGCCGACGCTACTCGCCGTGGTGGTTGTCGGTGGTTGAGATTGCAAGATTTGGCGGATCAACAGTCGCCGCTTCCTCGACCGCTGAGTCAAGGTAGTGTGCATACCGAGGAGGATCCGCTTCGACGGTCTTTGGGGTTTGATGCGTATTGAACGCAACATTATCCTCCGGTCGCACTCGCTCCTCTTGCTCCAAGGTTTGAGGCTGCTGCTGATCATTCGGATGTGAGGATTCAGTGCGTGAGACGTGTGGTGCAGGCGGCCGTGTCGCAGGTAGCTGCGAAACCAGCGCTGTAACGCCAGAGTCAGCCATCGCGGCTACATCGAGATTAGTTGCCACCGCTGGTGATCTGCGTGGTTACGGGCGTGGTGCGGAAGTCGGGCCCAACGGTGGCGCCAATTGGTTCAAATGGATTACGGCGAATGGAACGCCGCTTGGATCCATTGATTGGCAACCTTCGTGATGAACTTCACGTGAAAACACCTAAAAAAGGAAAAGGTCCCGAAGGCCTCCGACGCCAAGGTTTCGTGAGGTCCGAGAGAAAGAACTAGATTAGCCCTCCGACGCTACAAGTAAGTTTATACGTGAAGGTGGATCGTAGAATGCATTTCAATAGTCATGCAATTTTCAGAAAGAACTAGATTATCATCGCATACAAAGAATATCAATAATTAGCAAGAATGAATTATGGGAGAATTATACCTTATATACGATTTTGCGCTAGGTTTAGGCAAATATAACGTGTTTGGATAACGTAATCGCGAATTTCCGATCATGCGCTAATGGGCCATGAATGTGAATCAAGCCCGGTATAAAAGCGATGAGTATGGGATAATCCGATTGGCTATAAAACTCGTGATTGGGCTCGGGTCACATATACAAGACAGCCGACATTCGAGAAAAGCTGCAATCCAATCGCATACACTTTTCAAGAGTCATGCTATACTACATAATTCACATTGTTCAATCTATCTACAAGAAAAGCACGTAATTCACCACATACATTTCAAAGAATAATACAGCTCACTCTTATACATTTCAAAGGTCATGCAAAGTGCAATTCATCATATATTTCAGCGTCATGTAATTCACATTGAGCACACTTGCACGATCACTAGCACATGTATATCACTTCACTCGCTATCTTAATCGTAACACCGAGTCATAACTCTTTACATCGATTCACATTTACTAATGCTCACATTCATTCACAATCGTAACACTTATTCATAATTGCAGCACATTTATTTCACACATGTATCACTCACATTGTCAATTTAATCACACATATCACAAAGACATTTTATCACACAAGGATTGAGGAACCAACTAGGTTACTCACCTGTAACTTCCGAGCTACTGCCTGGAAGTCTCATCAATGTCCGTGGAACGACGGTCCAACGGTGCCTCTATAACAGTAAAGTTCAGTCCATTACTATGTGCTCAATTAATCAATTCAAGAATGCATATATCTCAAAGAAATAATGTACCATGCATGTTCACGATTTCCTATTTAAACCCAATTTGACATCCTATGACCAATTCTATCTCTTCATTCAATTGATCGGTAACTATTTAATCCATTTCTAGAATTCAGTCAATTTCCTTAATTTGAAATCCCTATAACAATTTCCTGTTTATCGGTCAAAACCTCAATTGCAATTTCTAATTAATACTCGATTGCCTCAATTTGCCACTTAGTCACACTAAGACTATAATTGACCCAATTCTCTATAATTCAATACTAACTAAATCAATTCTAACTCTCATAATTATTCTTAATTGTAGACCTCTTTCCTAGTTCAAGCATTTAACTGAATCGCTTTAATCGAGGTCTACATCAAAAGTTATGCCCAATAAATCAAATTCGGTACCAATGGAATAGTCTCCTCATGACGACCTATAGTCGCCGTCATGACAAGACGCAGACGTTACGCCCATGACGACGCGGACGTTCGCCCATGACGAATACCTTTCGCTTGGCTTGTCATGCGACGCAAACCTAAAGGCTCGTCATGACGCGTACCAACTTTTTTCGCTCGTCGCGGCGAATAAATAATAAATCATTTATTCGTCGCGACGTGCGATCCTGGTTCGTCTTCTCCGCGCGACCTACCACCATTAAAGCTCTATAAAACCTCCATTAACACCCTCAACTTCCTCAAACAAACCCAGTAAATGCCATAAATACTCAAATAACCAGTAATAACAACATTAAACACAAAAATACTTACCAATCGACGATTTCTCCCACTTCTCAAAATTACCGTAACCCTAACTTTCTCAAATCACCGATTTCTCCTCTCTAAGCCTCTCAATCCTTCATCAATCACAATGAATCAGTTAGCTTAGCACATTGAGATGAAAACCCATATGGAAAGATCAAAGAATCCTCACCTAAGGAGGAAACCAAGACACCGTCGAGGGGAGAAGAAGAAACGCTTTGATATGCCTTAGGGATAAATTCCAATTTTCCAAACCTAGCTATTTATAGGCATTAGGCTCCAAATCAAGATGCAGATTTCAGTCTCTAAATTTCAATAGTTCAACGATTATATTCTCAAAATCACAAATCAGTTCTTCCCATGCCATTTGCCACAATTTCGAAACCTAATCGAATCCATCACTCTATAAATTATTTTCCTGGTCCGAACCCGTAACTTTAAAAATTATAGTAAAATTCCTATAAAACTGCTAAATTATATC
The DNA here is from genome assembly GCA_029891385.1 of Erythroxylum novogranatense. NCBI lineage: Eukaryota > Viridiplantae > Streptophyta > Magnoliopsida > Malpighiales > Erythroxylaceae > Erythroxylum > Erythroxylum novogranatense. Next base: position 101,435,508 of record CM057225.1, on the reverse strand, counting down.
ACACATGACTCTATGCTCCAATTTCAATTTTCAACTTCCATAATTCAATTCTCTCAAGATTATGCAAATAATCGATTCATTATTCAAATATTTTCGATGCGGGCATTTTCTCCCAATTTTAAAACTAAAGATGATCATTTACAAAAACTCAAATAAGTTTTAATAAGGTATTAGATGGGCCATTACTCTACTTTCTCATTTAAACATGATACGGATGTTACAATTCACCCCTCCTAATAAAAATTTCGTCCTCGAAATTTCATATACAATCGATCAGAAGATAGGGAATTGATTCGCCCTTTCTATTCTCGATTCTCACTCATTTCCATACATGACCGATCCCGCCAATTTGCGTAAATCAATTCAATCAATTGCTCTTTTTCCTTTCTCAAATTTTACACCGCCATAACTGCTTCCTCGCCACTCGCAATTCTTCACGCTCTGTACTAATAACACATTTATCAGATCTTAACAATATTTCTTAATCCTATCCATAAAACACTAATCTCATAAGATTCTCATTACCTTGATAATAATCAATTCGACTCATTGTAATTAACTCGATCACTCAACCCCTAATACGCATTCATTCCACTAACCATCATTAACTCAAATCAATCGTGGCCTTCGACTATGATCAGCCCTCGCTCACTAAAATGTAGGGGTTCACGACTTCTTTTGCTATACGACTCCTCAAGCGCTATCCTAATGGTATACCTCAATCTCATCTCTCGACGGATTCCAATAATATCAGCTTCACATTTGCCTTAGCAAATACGCCTATCATATCAACTTTATACTTCCCAAACATTCTTATAAAATTTTGTCCAAAATCTCCTCAAATTCATAACCAATTTCCCTTCATCGCTCAAGAATCCTATTACATACGTCAGATTCCTTACGATAACATCATGCCTACTTTCTCAAGAGCGATCCTATCTCTCACATTCGAGTCTCCACTAGAATCAGACTCCCAATAATGACTTTTCATTCATGACAAACTTATTTCCAATTTGTCCTTTCATTGCTAAATTTCTTTCAATTATAATCGCTTGATCGACTTAATCCAATTCCGTAAAATTCTTCTTGAAAAAAGATTTCTCACTAATTTCATCGACACCACTCGTGGAAACCCTAATCATCCACAGCTGCCATATCTCTTGTCACCATTTCTAATACCTTTAGAAATCTCAATTTTAGCGATAACTCATAGTATCCCATAAGGATCAATTATGCCTCAATTCAATAATCAAAACTTTCCTTTTAGATCAAATTCAAGAAGTATACATCATCAAAATCGTTACATCCTATTGAGAGACAATTGTAAGTCAACTCACCAATTAATCACTTATGCTAAAGGGTTACATTAATCTCATTTGATTTTGACAACTTTTTTTGCACTTGTCCTCGATTGGAGGACTTTTCCATAATCGTATCCTGCTTACGATCTCAATGCATTCCCAATTAATCACTACAAGTACTTTCACTTCTTATTCCAGCTCATATCGAACTTTCAATTATCGTGACTATGACTCACAATCATCCTTTAACTCACCGATTGCTTCCTATGTCTTCCATTGCCTTACATTTCAATCTTCTCATTATTGCATCATATCCATGTATTTTCACTCTCAATTCAATGTCATAGACGTACAATGTCATTATGGATTCTTCACTAACATAATCTGACTCAAATCATATCTCTTATACACTACCTCTTGTTTCAGTAATCAATTCCAATTGCAACTTTTCTAGATCACAGAACATTTTAGTATGTCCGCCTATTTATACATTTTCAATCTTGCCATTTCTATCATATCTCTATTTACGCCTATCAATTCATAACTATAACTTTCATATCCGACATTCAATGATATGCCCCGATATAACACGGTATCGCAATCCATAATATATCCACCAATACCAATACACTTATCATTCTTTTATCGATCAAACTATACACTTTCTCGTTATTCCATGCTATTCACAGCTTCCATCGCTCACGTTATAACATATCGCCCTTTCCTTACCATTTCTAACCACTTAAACAATTGGGACATACTCATGTGACTCTACTAGGATCGCCATTACCGTCTCGCCACAACGACTCTAATGCACGTGACTCAAGATAATTTCATAAGCGCCCATGTACCATCGCATTTCGGCTCGATACCACAAATGTAACACCCTCAACCTCACAGACCCGAACCCGATATCGTGGTGATATCCTAGTCCGCGACACACTAGATTGGTAGGCTACGACACTGATTTCTGTGCAAAAATTCAAGATGCAATTTTAAAACATTTAGAACCAATCACAAACGCACAATTCAATAAACAAATAATACTTAACACGTAATACATTCGCCAAAACACAATTTCAAGAATCTCATTTCAATCATACATTTATCAATGTGGGGCCCTATACAATATCGCTCAAATCAAGAGAAATCACGGAAAATACTAATTTACACATGACTAAAAAGACACTAATGCGCACGTGATCGATCCCGACCCTAGTCTCCGACTCCAATGCAAGAGACATACTCCCGCTCGCCTAACGGGTACTCTTCAATCCCTCAAAAATAGTTGCAATGTCAAAGTGAGTTTATGAACTCAAATGAGAAACCATCATCGATGGTTCACTCAAATCATGCATTACGGCGTGCAGCAACTACACTACATAATAGTCAATTAAAGATTATATACAATTTAGTGAGTCCCTCTCATACATTTTAGTGGTCATACAATTTGATCATGTACATTTCAATAGTCATGCAATTTTGAGTGATCATATAATATGTTTAGAATTGATGACAATTTACAATAACATAACAGCTTTTAAAATTATCAATAATTAGCGTTGTAATAGATTTTGAAGAAATCATGTCATCACGCAAGTAGTGGTTGGCACGTAACAGTCATTTATGTTAATGCAATGCAAATGAGACTCTTTTAAGAGCTTATTCAATGTGAAAGCGCCATAAGGATCGATGGGACGCTGTGATTTTCTCCCCGGCCAGCCCCACAAGACAAAGGTTCGTGGATAACTCCCCTCGGCCAGGCCGATAAAGGTTTAGGATAACTCCCCTCGGGCTCGAGGCCCGGTCAGTAATAATCGCGACTTGGGTCACATTCTATTATCTGATCATGCAGTTATGCGTGCAATGCAGTGTTTTCAGTGATTCAGTGTACGACTATAAAAGCCCAGTATTACAGTGTTCGATAATCGCTCTGATATGGCTATAAAAGCTCAGTATTCAGTCCCAGTGTCACATAACAAGACAGCTCAGCTTCAAGAAAAGCGCAATCCAATCGCATACTTTTCAAGAGTCACGCGAATATACGGTACAATTCACATTGTTCAATCCTATACAAGAAAAGCAACGTAATTCACCACATACATTTCAAGAATAATACAGTTCACTCTTATACATTTCAAAGGGTCATGCAAAGGCAATTCGATCACATATATTTCAGCAATATGTAATTCACATCGAGCACACTTGCACAATACTAGACACGTATATCACTTCACTCGCTATCTTAATCGTAACACCGAGTCATAACTCTTTACACCGATTCACATTTACTAATGCTCACATTCATTCACAATCGTAACACTTATTCATAATTGCAGACATTTATTTCACACATGTATCACTCACATTGTCAATTTAATCACATATCACAAAGACATTTTATCACACAAGGATTGAGGAACCAACTAGGTTACTCACCAGAACTTCCGAAGCATCGCTCGAAGTCTCAAAGAATATCCGTGGAACGACGGTCCAACGGTGCCTCTATAACAAGAAAGTTCAGTCCATTACTATGTGCTCAATTAATCAATTCAAGAATGCATATATCTCAAAGAAATAATGTACCATGCATGTTCACGATTTCCTATTTAAAACCCAATTTGACATCCTACGACCAATTCTATCTCTTCATTCAATTGATCGTAACTATTTAATCCATTTCTAGAATTCAGTCAATTTCCTTAATTTGAAATCCCTATAACAATTTCCTGTTTATCGTCAAAACCTCAATTGCAATTTCTAATTAATACTCAGATTGCCTCAATTTGCCACTTAGGTCACACTAAGCACTATAATTGACCCAATTCTCTATAATTCAATACTAACTAAATCAATTCTAACTCTCATAATTATTCTTAATTGTAGACCTCTTTCCTAGTTCAAGATTTAACTGAATCGCTTAATCGAGGTCTACATCAAAAGTTATGCCCAATAAATCAAATTCGCACTAATGGAACAGCCTCCTCGCCACGACCTATGGTCGCTTCGTCATGACGACGCAGACGTTTCACAAGCGACGACGCGGACGTTCACGCGACGAATATTTTCGCCGGCTCGCCATGACGTTAGCCAAAGGCTCGTCATGACGCGTTAACTTTTTGTTCGTCACAATAATAAATAATAAATCATTTATTCGTCGCGACGCGATCCTCGGTTCGCCTTCTCGCGCGACCTACCACCATTAAAGCTCTATAAAACCTCCATTAACACCCCCTAACTTCCTCAAACAAACCCAAGAATGCCATAAATACTCAAATAACCAGTAATAACAACATTAAACACAAAAATACTTACCAATCGATTTCTCCCACATCTCAAAATTACCAGTAACCCTAACTTTCTCAAATCACCGATTTCTCCTCTAAGCCTCTCAATCCTTCATCAATCACAATGAATCAGTTAGCTTAGCACATTGAGATGAAAACCCATATGGAAAGATCAAAGAATCCTCACCTAAGGAGGAAACCAAGACACCGTCAAGGAGAGAAGAAGAAACGCTTTTACTATGCCTTAGGGATAAATTCCAATTTTCCAAACCTAGCTATTTATAGGCATAGTCTCCAAATCAATCCAGATTTCAGTCTCTAAATTTCAATAGTTCAACGATTATATTCTCAAAATCACAAATCAGTTCTTCCCATGCCATTTGCCAACAATTTCAAACCTAATCGAATCCATCGATCTATAAATTATTTTCCGGTCCGAACTCAGAATTTTAAAAATTATAGTAAAATTCTATAAAACTCGCTAAATTATATCACACATGACTCTATGCTCCAATTTCAATTTTCAACTTCCATAATTCAATTCTCTCAAGATTATGCAAATAATCTATTCATTATTCAAATATTTTCGTCCGCATTTTCTCCCTAATTTTCGAAAACTTCCTATATTTGAGCCCAATTACTCTACTTTCTCATTTAAACATGATCCAATACCCAAATTCCCAGTCATAATTCAATACCGAAACCATGAACGCATGTACTTATGAATAAATACTAGTAAGGTAAAGGTAATTTGTTAAAGATTCAAGAAATATATTAAATATCTAATTCAATAGAAATGTAAAATGAGTAAAGCAGTTAATTGAATGAATTATGTAAATTAAAAAATGAAGAAAATAATCAAAGTGTAGCACATACAAGAACTTCATAGAAATTCTAAGTGCCTTAAGAATAAGAAAGATTGGAGTATTTTCATATGTAACAACTCTTGTAATCTTTCTTGTAACCTTATCTTAGTCATTTTAATGAATTAAATGTTAATTATTAAATGATCATTTATATAAAGGACATGATGTATAAATCTTTTCATAATCAAGAAATTTTTAAACTTTAAAAGAAGACTTCTTTATTTTCAAACAAACCTTAGAAACCTTTGAAATAATATCAATTATTTTTTTACCAAATATTGTTTAATGCTTTTAAATTTTTTGAAGGATTCAAAATTGATGACTTAAAAATGTTTTCAAAGGGTTCTAATGTAGGATGAGTAAAATATATATCAAACTAGTAGTTAGAACACATAAAATTTATAAAATCTAACGACTAATATTTTTTTAGGTTGCTGAAATTTTCGATTTAATATAGATAGACTTTTAGGTTTAATATGGCTAAAATTGTAGGTTTGGTATAGCCACAATTTTCAGATTTTGGTCACTAGGAATTTAGGTTAACAGTGTAAAAATTTTAATAAAGAAGATAAGTAATGGAGGGTAAAGAACTATAAATCACTTACAGAGCTTAAAAATCTAAGATCATCACACCTTCTAATTAAAACCTAAGTTTATAAAGAAAATTTTGGGTGTTATTTATTGAAGAGTTAATACACATATATATATAAAAAGGTTATTAAAACTCTTATTCTAAAAGTAAAGTGATTCTTACCTAAAATATCCAAATGGAACCTGAATCCTACTTTAATAAGGATTCTTTGTTCTTTATAAACTTAAGTAAATATATCTAGGATAATAACTAGGATAACGATATCTAGCTTATTGTTACTTCCTATCTAATAAGGAAAACATAGTCTAAAGTAAAATTAGACTCTTATTGCCTTTATTGTCACTTTAACTACTATTCTTGATTCCATCAAATTAAAGTTTGCAATTGAATGACATCTTTTATTTCTTTTATACCATTACACTCTTTTGAATTAGTTATCCCTAAATCATCTAAAGTCATCCTCAATGTAGAATGTGACAAATATTGATCATATAATCCTAGATTCAAATTTTAAAACTATAGAAAATGATCTTTATTTTCACTTAACATGAAACCATTAATATCCACAACACATATGGCTATAATTTTTCATTAAGAACATCCTTAATTTCTTTTTAAGATAAGGAATTTTGGAATTCCCATAGATGCAATAGGAGAATGTATGCTATTATATATATGTTAAATAGTTCAGTTTATAATATTAAAAATAGGACTAATAAGGGTGCATGTAATAATAGTATACTTTTAAATTAAAATAATGTGTTACTAAGATAAAGGATGTCCAAATATATCAAATGAAAAAACAAAAGAGTAAGGCATTATAATAAGGGATTATATCGCTTCAAAATCTAGATAAATCAATGACTAATCAGGAAGAGACAACATCATAGGTTTAATTTAAGTTTGATATGATGAGATAGGTTGAACTACCTAGCCTTTGTGGGTGAGGTTTCCCTTATCCATGTAAACGTCCTCAATTTTAGAGCCTAGATTTCTATAATGGAGTTATGAAGAATCTAGAGTTCTCTTATATCAAATTGAGTGGATTGTGTAGCCAAATGTTATCATTAATAGGTGATTATCATCCTTAGACTTGAAGTTAAGATTACAGATCCAATTGATTATAATTTCCTAGTCAATAACACCATAATGAGCTTCCCAAGAATGTTGAATGTAAATCAAGACTTCCTTAGTGAAATAACACTAGAAATATAGATATGAGAGTGATTCTAAGTGTTGATAGCAGAAGTAGTAGTTTAAGTCCAAGTTTAGAATTCCATGAAGTTTGTTCTTTGTTGTAGAGAATGACTATCCATAAAATAAAGGATACTTTGGGAATTTGGTATTTATTCCACACTAAGTTGCTCTAAGTCAAACTGAGTAAAGAGAAAATAAACAATTGCTGACAATATTTGTTAGCGAAGAAGCTCGAGGGTGTAACAACCAAATGAATTTATCCTTAGTCTTAAAACAAGGCTTGTAAGGTGGGAGGAACACTTTAAAGTTTAATTCACTCTTCTAAGACAAAGCCAGTAATTGCCTTTGATTACAAATTATAACTTAGCATTGTCAGGGAATCAATGTTTGATACTTAAATAAGAGGGATGAAGATATAAAAGACTTACCTCACACTAATTATCATACCAAAGAGAGGAGGCTTCATCATTCCCTGTTCAAATTTATATTCCACTAAATTTATACACTCCTCTTAGAATTTATATTCCACTAAAAACATGTTTCTAGATATGGTTATTGTTACAAAGGCATTCTATGAACTCAAACTTTTACCGAAGTTTCTCGCTTACACCCTTTGCACGACAGTCCCGCTTAGATCTATTAAAGTAAAGACTTAGCCTTTCCCTCACCCACGAAATGTTTACCTCGCACACACTCGAAGAATCAATACTTAAAAGAACAATAAGAACAAAGGCAACAAAAACACACAAAAATACGGTATAAAACCAATTTTATATACTTTCTCTCAAAAGAATACAAAAAATGCTCTCTCTGATTAAATGAGAAGAGTAAAGCTCGAATGAGCTATATATAGGCATCCTAACTTACCTTCCAAGTTACATTCAGAATCCTACTCAATCTGAACTGCCTAAGATGGTTCTAGATCATGTCTATCCTTATCAGATTACATCATATGGAACAATTAGATGACACCCTCGTCTAAATAGGACTCTAACTGATAAGATAAGATAACAACAAGATAGAGGTTACATTTAACTCGGAAACTAACATCCTTGTCCTCGAAGAACTATACTATCTTCAGACATTCAATTCTACTACAACTCTAACTTCCAATTGTCACCACATCATTCAAGATCTCCCCCACGATCTCTATCCATTGATGATGCAATGTGATATCGTCGAAGTCCACTTGCACATTGGCCTAATCCAATGCTCCCACAACAAATCCATTAGTCGTGGTCCATTCATATGAGCATGGGCTAAATCTTTAGTCCATCAAGTCCTTAGCCTGGGTCGAGTCAATCTTCACAAGGTCCGATGCTCTACCAAAATTCACACAAAGTCTGATCCCGCTCACCCACATTTGCCTTAATGTTTTCACATGCCTCCCTCATGCATGAATCCAACTAACCTCTTGCCTAAGGATCCTCATCAAGGTAGCTAAAAAGTGCTTCAGAACTTAGGAGTCTAACAAACCACCCCCATCAGATGGATTTGATGCCCTCATCGAATTAGTCTGAAGGTAGGCGTTCACCTGATCCTTGAACTGCCACAAGGTTGTATCTTTCTCCTATGTTGATTCCACGACAGGTTTACCCTTCCACTGGATTAAAAACTCAGTCCGTCAGTTCTTCTTATGTTGACCCATGATCTGGTGGTCTAGGATCTTCTCCACTTGATCCTCGAATTGTTTTCTCACAACCAATGGTGCACACTTCATTTGACTCATATTCGGATCTGATGCATCCTCATAGTAAGGCTTGAAAAACCGACATGAAAAGTAGGGTGTACCTTTAACTGCTCAGGTAATTTAATCGATACGCCACATTTCCTACTTTTTGTAGCACTTCAAACGGTCCATCGTACTTCGACACCAATCCCCTATGCACTTGCTTGCTTGAGATCTTCTTCCAAATTTGCAGGGTTAGTTTCAATAAAACCTTATCCCCACGTTAAATTCGATGGTCTCCTTCGAAGATCCGCTTGCTTCTTCATCCGTCGAGAAGCTTTACATAGACTGTCCTTCGCTTCATCCAACATCTCTTGCTTCTTCCTCGCAAACTTATGCGCCGCAGGACATTTGTCACTTGTATTTTGTTGAGCAATCTCTAAAGGAGTGAGAGGTTGTTGTCCCAACACAATCTCAAAGGGACTCTTCTCCGTAGTTAAAGATCTGTGCAAGTTATAACATAACTGTGCAGTATCAAGTAAATTTAACCAATTTTGTTGACTTACACTTACGTAATGCAGAAGATACTCCTCCAACAAACCGTTGATTCTTTCTGTTTGGCCATCCGTTTGTGGGTGATTCGTCGTTAAGAACTTTAACTCATAACCCATCAAATTAAAAAGAGATGTCCAGAATTGCCCCGCAAATCTGGCATCTCAGTCGCTCACAATTTCTGCTGGTACTCTGAAATACTTGACCACGTTCTGATAGAACATTTCGGCCGCAACACCCGAGGGACAAGTCACAGGAGTTGGCACGAAGACCGCATACTTGGAGAATCTATCAACCACCACCATGATTGACACCATGTTGTCCACCTTTGGAAACCCACTAATGAAATCCATTGAGACCGACATCCAAGGTCTCTCGGGGATGGATAAGGGTTATAGCAAACCGGCTTCTTTCTTCCTCTCTAGTTTATCCAACTAACACACAAGGCACGTCTTGACGTTGTTAGAGTAGTGCCCTAAAGGCAATCGCCTTTAGCGTGTTTTGTACAAAGTTGTGTACAGACTTTATGAATAAATAAAGAAAGGCATATTTCATTAATTTGTTGTTCATTATTTATGAATAGATATTGATATATTAGCAAATTAATGAAGTCTATGATATATGACATAGCATGAAGGAAATTATGATGTGATCATACTACTGAGATTCCTATCATGTGCAATTATGTCAGTATCTAAATTATCCCCAGTCGTAGGATTACTAAAATTGGACATCGGTAATCCGGAGAGACTGACACATCTCAAGCTCCTTGATTTGATCAAGTAGTGGATCTCAGAAACTGTAAATATGGGATATTTAGGGTTGAGATGTGAATGCTTACCAAAGGTAGTAAGTACATTGAATGACCTGCTATGAGATCATCACATGGATGTCCTATTCTAATGTCAGTGATAATCTCATCATAGTAATGGTGCAAGTATCCTTATACTTGAGGTGCTCAAGGATATCTTGGATACTGATTATGTGCTTTGACTCCATTCCTTGTTACCTTACAGAGGTCGCTCATAGGGTGATGATTGGGTACAGCTTGAGGTATTCGAAGGTAATTGGGTAGCCAATAGAGGATTCACCACTTTGTGATAGCAGAAGATGATACCCATGACCTCTTGTCAAGGTCATTACTTGAAATCTCTGGTCAGAGTTCATATGTCATGAAGAGTGTCTTCAGTGACATATAAAGTAATGAGTCCCAGGACAAGAACTAATATCACTTAAGCTAGAGTTGACGTAGTCATTCTAGTAAGAGTTGACACTTTGCCCATACTCATAACCAAGTGGGGTATAACATGGTGAAAGGACGAATTGCACGGTAATTATCTATGGAAGGGTTCGTGATATGGTCCGTGATGAATATATGTTCATTCATCAAACCAATTACTTTCCGGTCAATTGGGGGTCATGATGTGTTGCTAGATACCGCTCATGACTTGCTTAGATTAAGTGTTAATCTAAGTGGCCAACATAACCGGGAACCTAATGGGTCACACGCATAAGAGTGTCTCGGAGAATTCGTAAAATAGTTTTGGACAGAGATCCAATAAATGGAAAGCAATGGAATTAAATGGATCTCGATGAGATCGAGATATGTCCCGATGAGATCGCGACATCGATATTGCTGAAAAAGGTTTCTGGTGGTTTTTCCATACCAGGACTAGGTAGGCCGGTAGGACCGACCCCAGTGTGACTGGACCACTTCAACATTTATATATATATATATATATATATATCTTATTAATTAATTAAGTATATATATATATATAGCCTTACGTGGAAGAAGAGAAGAAGCATTAGAAACTTCTTCTTTTATGCTTTGTCATCAAGTCCATTTAATGACTAGAAGACAAAAATTGCAAGAAGAAAAGATGAGATGATCGTTGGCTTTGATGATAAGAGAAGAAAGAAGGGTTTTGTGAAAACATAAGAGAAATTGGTTCTCTCATCATCGATCTTCTCTTATCAAGCTCATCTCCTCTCCAAGTTTCATTCTTCACCATCGTGATTCCAAACTCTCCAAGGACAAAGGTAAGAGCTAGCACTCTTTAATTTGTTCTAGCTATTCCCGGGTCAAAGGGTTTGTCCCGATTAGGTTCTCCGATCTCTGCGTGGATACCGTTAGAGACGGTCTCCTTTGGCCGTTATGGTTTGAGTTTGTTATATAGACACATGGATCCTGGCTTTCGGGAAGGTCCCGGAACAAAAATTTTTGTTTTTTCACACCGTGTATATGTGATGTACACACCGGGATTTTCCTACAGTGGTATCAGAGCCACTTGTGTCGTATATAACGAAGAAATCATAATAAGGTCAGAGCTACCTATTGCTTGTAACGATGATGCATGTTGACTGTGTTAATTTCGAATTCAGAGTAGAAATATTGTTTTCGAAATTTTCTTGCCCATATGTGTTCATAAGATGTTGAATATGTCTGTGGAAGACCAGAATTTATCAATGTGATTTGATATGGTTTTGCTAATTTATTCCCTAATGTTCTGGTTGCTGTGTTTGTGCACATTCCTTGAACAGGCATGCTTATAAATTCGAAAATAAATTGTAGAAATTTTTTTTGGATTTTATTTCACTGACATGTCTCTAAGATGTTTATAAATGTCTATGAAGATGGAAAAATGTTTTCGAGGTGATTTGCTATTTATTTTAAAATTTATTGTGTGCTTCTGGGAATAACTGTGTTGAGGAACACAGATTCTACATTGGCTTTGTTGCTGAGGTTGGATGAGTTTTTGATGGAAATAAATCCTAAACAAATTCATGGAGCATGTTGTGAACATGTAGTAATCTCTGTAATTTTTCAGAATTTATTGAAATTGTTTCAATGAGTTTTTCAAGCAAAAGATAGAGCTTGGCAGTTTTGAGAAAGTTGCTGGAGCTGTTTTGTTTGGAATGAATGATTGTGTATTTCTCAATTCCAATGCCTTGGATTATTTTTAATGTGATTAAAAATGTGTTACATTGATGTTGTATGCTTTCCAAAATTATTTTCTTAAAATTGGGTTTCCAAAAATTTTCGGATGTCAAATGTGTCACATTAGCGTCTCATTAGTGTATTTCGTTGTCTTGATTGTTTTGGTCGTCACAAATTTTGTGACCAGTGCCGAAGTAGTCTTGATAAAGTGTAGACTACCTAGAGATACTTAGGGTGATAGTTTGATATTCTCAAATTATTTGGAAATCTCAATGAATAGTAGTGTATTCATCAATTTCAAGTTTTTCATGTATAGTATGATTATACATGGTAAGCATGATACAATGAAAGTGTTTCATTGATACATCATAGTAAAGGATATTGCACTTGGTATTGTGAATTGGAACTGCACGGATTGAGAAATTAGCCGATTAGAAAGCATTCCACATGTTGGACCCCGATCCTTAAGTGGCAAATTAGAGATATGAAATGAATTCAATGAGTGTTTTCGGATATGAATTATGTTATAGAAGTTTTTACGCCTTGAGGAAATTGATGAGAAAAGGAATTTATTGGTTTTGATGACTTTGAAGATTAGTCTTGGTTATGAAAGTTTGGGTGGATGAGATGATTGAAATGGAAGTTGAAAGTAAGAAATAATTAGTGAAAGTGTTATATTTTGAAGAAAATTAGAAAGTTTGACTTTTTGGAGTAAAAAGTTGACTTTTGATTTAGGCAAATTTTGAGAAAATGATCTTCATGAAATTGTAGCTTATGTTGAGAGCTTTTCGTAGCCATAAAGTATGTTATTTTTCGATATCGGGATTGAAAGTTATGATCTTTGAAAGTTAAGTGTATTTTGCTTTGGTTTTGAAAAATGCTCTAAGTGTAGGATGGTATATGTTGTGTTTTGAGGCAATTTTCGTACTGATATGGTTTGAATTGGAGTAAATAATTACGTGAAAGTTATAGAGAATTTGAATAGATTTAAAATGATGTATGATATGTGATTTTTGGTTGTGGAGGTTGAAAGATATGATAATGTGAAATTTGGATATTGCGTAGGTGATGGATATCAGGATAGAAACTTCGATTGAAAAATTAACTTAGATAGAGGTTGAAGTTATTTTGGAGTTCTTCATGAACATTGTAGAGCTTGTTTTTATCTTTCTATTGATATAAAGCACGAAAATATTGGACAAGGGAGTAGAAAGTTATGATTTTTAGAAGTTTTGATGCTGTTTAGTGTGACCAGTCAGCTTTGTGTGAAGTTTTTGACCCATTTAGAGGTCGATCTGATTCTTAAGGCCTTCATAAACGTTGTAGAGGGTTCTTTTACCTTTCCATAGACACCAAGTTTGTCAAATTTAGAGTTCTGGATCTAAAGTTATGATGTTTACAAGTTTTGGTACTGTTGAGGAGTTTATCGATCGGTCACCTTGTAGCAAACTTTTGATTCCTTTAGTGTCCGAGCTTGCCTTTGAGTCCTTCTTGAAAATGGTAGAGTTGTCTCTTAGCTTTCCAACAAAACAAACCGTATGTCATTTGGAGCTCGGAGTCAAAAGATATAAAAGTTTGAAGTTTAGAGTTCGGATCGCGTGGTCGATCGCTCGGCAGCGGTGATCGCTCGGCAGCGAAGCGTCATGAAGCCTTGAGCGACCCGCTTCGGCAGCTTAATCGATCGGCCATGGGTAGAATTTCAGCCGATCGACCTCTCTTCCTTGTTTTGGCCATAACTTCTTCGTCCGACATCCGATCGACCTGATTTTTAAAGCGTTGGATTTCAAAGACATTTTTCTATCTTTTCATACTAGATTGATCAATTTTGGAATTAAATTGAAAAAGGTGCATTGAAACAAAGTGAGCTGATCAGTTGTAAAAGTTTGAACAGTGTTTAGTATTTTGGATATATCTCGATCTCTAGAGCTCGGATTGAGTTCATTCTTGTTTCTAATTAAACTAGAGACATGGGGCTACAAATGTTATGAAGGAGTCGATCAACAATGTAACCTCTAAGACTTTCAAAAATGGGTCGGAAGTTAGGTATAGAGTTCAGTCTCAGCTTTGTAATGGTATGAGCAGTGTTCAGTATTTTGGAGTTATATCGGTCGCTAGAGCTCCGATCGATCTGATTCTTTTTGTAAATTAAACTAGAGACATATATCTATAAATTTTATTAAGGAGCCGATCGACTATTAAGCCTATAAGACTTCCAAATTCGGGTCGGAAGTTAAGTGTAGAGTTCAGTCTCAGTTTTGTAATGGCTGAACCGACTTCGGAATTTTGGATATATCTTGAGCTATAGAGCTCTGATTGAGTTGATTCTTTTTGGAAATTAAAATAGAGACATGGGGCTATAAATTTTATGAAGGATCCGAGCTATAAGGTAGCCTCCAAGACTTTCAATTATGGGTCGGAAGTTCGAGGTAGTGTTCAGTCTCGGTGTTGTAATGGCTGAATAGTGTTCAGTATTTTGGAGATATATCGATCGCTAGAGCTCGAATTGAGTTGATTATTTTTGAGAATTAAACTAGAGAGATGGGGCTACAAATGTTATGAAGGAGTCGATCGACAATGGAGCCTCTAAGCCTTTCAAATATGGGTCGGAAGTCAAGTGTAATGTTCAAATCGAGTCCAAGAAGACTTCAAGATTTTGAGATATCTTGAGCTATAGAGCTCCGATCGATATGATTCTTGAAGCGATGGATTCGTAAGACATAGAGGGACATTTCTCTAAAGTTTTTAAGGCAAAAAGGAAGGGGCAATTTTGGAAGTTTACTTAAAGGGGTTAAGTTTATAGGCTTAAATGGAGGGGCATATGGGTCATTCCCCATTCATTAAATGACAAGGCAATATAAAAGACAGTGGTTGTCGTATAAGGCATAAGGAAGCACAGAAATGAAAGACTTAAGAAAATAAGAGAGAAGAGAGAAGGGAGAGCAAACTTCCGAGAAGAAAGAAGGGAGAGCTTAGGGTTTCGGATTTTTGGGGGTTCAAGCTCAGTTTTTCGTTGATTCATGAAGGCAAAAGATGGAAGGAGAAGAGAGCTTCCTTCCAAGCCTAATAAATCCGAAAATGGTGAAAAGTTTGAGGTAAGAGAAAAGTTAAGCTTTGAGCTTTTCTTCGATTTATGGTTTAGAAATATGGAAAATGGTATGAGTTTGTGGAGTATGAAGTCAATTTTGATGATTGCTAAGTATGATAGGTTTAATTCGGGATTTTGAGAATTAGGTTTATGCCCAAATTTGGAATTTGGGGCTTTTGGAAATTTATAATTTAGAAAGCTTGAATATATGAGGGATTTATGTTTTCTAAGTTCAATTTGAGGATTAAGTTATTTATGGTGTTGAATTTGGGTGAAATTGCTTTAGGTGAAGTTAAATTGGAAGAAAGAAGAAACCAATGGACAAATTGGAGCTAGGAACAACTTTCTAGCATCGAATCGAGGTGGGTACCAGTTTATAATAGAATTTATAAGCCACTACTACTTTCTTTAAATAAAGGAATTTTCTGATTTCAATTGCATCATAAGTGTTGCATCATTGTGTGAATGATTTGAAAAATCATCATTGATTCCATGCATGAGCTTTTGATGAATTGCAAAATATATTTGTGTTATGCCTCGAAAGATTTCATGGCATTTCGTATATTCGAAAGAAAGAGCATTCAATAAATGATATTGAGCTTGAATATGATAAAGGTTTGAAAATTATGATTTCTATTAGTTTTAAGAGCTTTTATAAAATATGGTTTTATGTAAAAGTTTGAAAACTTGTGATTTCGTGATAAATTTGGAAGTGTATAGAAAATATTGTTTATGGAAATATTTGAAAGTTTTGATTCCTAAAAATGCTTTGAAACTGTCTAGAAAATGGTTTATGCAATTGTTTGAAAATTTATGACTTAGAATACTTTCAAATTAGTTAGAAAATGTTGTTTATAAAAGTGGTTGAAAGATTTTGATTTCAATGTCTAATGTTTATAAAAAAGTATTTGAAAATTTATGATTTCGACATTGTTTATAAAAGTGTTTGAAAAGTTTACGATTTCCAAACTTGTTTATAAAAATGTTTGACAAAGTGTGATTTTCGAAATGCATTTGAAATTATTTAGAAAATAAGGTTTATTTAAATGTTGAAAAGTACAATTTTCGAAAGGCGTTTGAAATGGTTTTAGAAACTGTTTTAAGAATTTATACAAGTTTTAAATGTTTGATAAATTAAGAAAATTTCTGAAGTTTCGAAAAATGACACAAAGACTCAATTTCTTGTCTTCAAATGATTTGGGAGATTGATTGAAAAATTGAGAAAGTATTGAATTTTATTGGTCCCGAATATTTTTGAAAAAAGGGTTACGAGTTTTAAAATGAATTGAGAAATGAAGAAGGATTTTGAAATTTATTTAGTGATTTGGATTTAAGAAATTACGTAAAGTGTTAAATTCGTTATTTTCATTTAATTTGATAAGTTATGAAAATATTTTGGAATGTTTTTAAGAAAATACAAGATTTATGAAAATAAAAGTAAAAATAAAATAAAATTGAATAATGTACTTTATGAACCTGCATACGTTGATTTATGTCTTAAAGAAATCACTTGCATTCGTTGTTCTGATGTTGATCCATACTTGATTACATTGTTGAATTGAGATTGAATATGTTTATTGATGTGATAATGTTATGCCATTGGGTGTGCCATGGCATTTTGATTTGAATGGAAAAAGAAAAGAAAAGGGAAGCATATCATTTTGATAAATGATCTTGAGCATTGCTTATATGCTTTTGTGTGGCGAGAGAGTTACGGATGGATAGTCACGCACGCCGACGTATGGAAAATTATAGCCTTCTCCTACTGCCGCTTGAGGCAACGAGATCCTTGAGAAATCGGACTCGGATAGTTTACGGTATAAACTTCGGTTTATCCGTTGTGTTTACTGAACTCTCGAGCCACGTGTTATCAGCATTACTTATGTGATTGCCATTGCATCTATGAATTGTCAAGTTGATGCATTCATGTTTTATAAACTTATGGGTTTATGGCTGAAAGCCTAAAAATCATATGTTTTGCAAATGGAGATTTTGGCTACAAAGAAGGAAAAGAACCTTTTGAAAATGTGTTTTACTGGATTTCAAAGAAATGTTTTCTAAGACCAGAAAAGAAAAAGAATTTCAAGGATTTTGCTTATATATTTGTTATAAACTGTTACCCACGAGTTATAAGCTCACCCCCCCTTCATTCCCATCCATAGGTGATGAGAAGAAGATCGGGTGAAAGAAAATGAAGATTTCTATTTGCATATGTTTATAATGTATTATTGGTAAGTTAAATGGTTGCTGAGAAGTCTAAAATTGTTATGTATTATGTACTTTGGTTTAGGGTTATGGGTAATGTTTAAGGCTTGAAAATGCCACTATGATTTGTATAAAGCTTTGATTTATGAAATTGTGTATGTAATGAGCATAAGGTGTATGAATTCTGGAATTATATATTGATTTAAGTTATGTATGGGATGTGTATATGATTATGAGTATGATAAGGTATTGTGGTTTGAGATTTGGATAAGGCTATTGAGTTATGATGTTGCACATGGATAGTGCGATTGTATGTGAATGTATTTGGATTAAGGAATGAGAAAAGAGAGAAAAGAAAAGAAAAAGAAGAAAAAAATTTATACCGATTTCAGATTAAGGTTAGTCCAAGGTTTCCAACGCGACGCTTTCTCCTAAAAGTATATTATCGGATGTCGGTACTTGTGTTTCAGTTCAAATGCTTCGATTCGATTTGTGATTCGTGATCGTTTGTTTGGTTTGTCTCCGAGCCAATTCGATTTGACTTTGTTTGTATGCTTCGCTTCCAAGTTGGCTTTCGATTCGTTAATGATTTGTTTCGCTTTGTGATCAATCGTTTATTCGTTTCGTCTCTTTGTGATTCGTTCCGTCTTCCGTTTTCCGATTGGGGCGCCGGCCTCCGGATCGGGTCCCAACACCACATATATAAGTCGACTTACACATGCATAAGTCGATTTGTATTCTCAGGTAAGTCGACTTACACATGTATAAGTCGACTTGTTCGTGCATATAAGTCGACTTGCACAATGGTATAAGTTGACTTGTACGTGCACAGTATCATAAGTCGACTTACACAATGGTATAAGTCGACTTGTACGTACATAGTAGCATAAGTCGACTTACACAAGTCGACTTACAACATGCAAAGGTGGGATGATGGATGATTTTAGGTATAGATTCAATGTGATTGATGAAATGCCCTAAATCATTCCATATAGTCATGGTGACTATAATCCTACAGCTTGGAGAAGAAGAAGATGAGACCAGAGTTTGAAAACCCTCACAAATAATTTGAAAACTAACGCCTTCCATTAATATGGGGAGAACCAGAGTTCTTATAGAGTTCGGGTTGTTGGGTAAACCCAAGCTCACTCTATACGGATATGTTCGAACCATGGAAATAAGATTTTCGGATTAATGGATCGGTTTTCACTAGAAGCGTTGATTTGTTGAGTAAACTCAAGGTCAACGTAGACAGAGGCGAAATTGGGTAGTGCACATCAGATGTACGCGCATCAAGAGTTGATAACCTAATGTGTGTGCATACATCACGAGTTGATAGCACTAGTCGATAGTTGCATCTAGATGCAATTGGTATGACTGATACCTGCCGATTGATCTAAGGTGACTTGTTGGGTAAACCCAAGGTCATTTTAGTAATGTCGGATATTTATGATGCAATTGGTATGACCGATACCTACCGATTGACCTAAGGTGGCTTGTTGGGTAAACCCAAGGTCATTTTAGTAATGTCAGATATCGACCCACTAGGACATTTTGTCATAATGTTTCTTGGATTCGCATCGAGGTTATGGATTCTTTGAAACTAGTGGAGCTATATGCATGTCATGCAAGTCCTTATGATCATGCATGTAATTCTATTCTAACATTCTTTCTCTCTCTCCCTTTAGGTTTATTGAAGATGACTTCCAGTGTGAATTTGCACTCACTAATGGACTCCAATAAATTAACTGGACCCAACTTTCTTGATTGGCTGAGAAATCTGAGAATTGTTCTCAGATCTGAGGAACTGGGCTATGTCCTAGATGTTCCACTTCCTGATCCACTTGTTGTTGATGCTATCAAGAAGGATAGCAAGGCAATGCTTGTGGTGGACTCTTCTTCTTCTGGTTCAAACAAAAAGAAAATGAAGAAGAAAAAGTCTAAGAAACCAAAAGGAAGTGCAGCCAAGAAGAAAACCAAAGAAACTGCACCAAATGGAACTTGCTTCCATCAGGCAAGACCGCCACCTAAGCTTAAACTCAGAAGTCTATCTGGAAGAATTGAAGCAGAACAAGGCATTAGATGCCTCGACTTCTTCAAGTATGTTTGTCATTAAGGTTAATACTGTTTCTGACCATAACATATGGGTATTAGATACCCGTTGTGGCTCACACATATGCAATGATATGTAGGGCCTCGTGACGATGAGATGCTCATGAAGGAGAACTAGACTGCGTGTAGGAAATGGAGCAAGAGTCACTGCATTAGCCGTAGGCACTTATTTTTGTCACTCCCAAAGGGCTTGTAATTAAATTGGATGAATGCTATTTTGTACCTATTTTAACAAAGAACATATTATTCTTCTTGTTTAAATAGAAATGGTTTCCATTTGACTTTTAGTAACAATGGTTGTTCTATTAGTTTGAATGGAATGCTTTATGGTACTCGGTACATTATGCAATGGAATTTACATATTAGATATGTTACATCCAATTATGAATGTCAATGACACGAAAAAGACATAAACGAGATAATTTAAAATCAACTTACTTATGACATTGTCGCCTTAGCCATATAAATGAGAGACGCATAGCTAAGCTCCATGAGAATGGTAGTTTAGGGTCATTTGATTATGGATCATATGACACATGTGAATCTTGTTTATTAGGCAAGATGACTAAGTTACCCTTTAAGGAAAGGGTGAACGTCTGATTGGAGTATTAGACCTAATACATTCGGATGTATGTGGTCCGATGTCCATCCATGCTAGAAGTGGTTGTCTTTACTTCATTACCTTTATCGATGATTATTCTCGATATGGGTACCAGATTCGATGAGATACAAATCTGAAGCATTTGAAAAGTTCAAACAATTCAGAAATGAAGTAGAAAACCAACTTGGGAAAAGTATCAAGACATTACGATCCGATTATGGTGGGGAATACTTAGACCAACAATTTTTGGATTATCTCAGAGATAATGAGATTTTATCTCAATGGACTCCTTCTTACACACCACAGCATAATGGTGTGGCTGAAAGGAGAAATCGAACCTTGTTAGACATGGTACGATCAATGATGGGCTTTGCAAAGTTACCTAAATCCTTTTGGGGGTATGCACTCGAGACAACTGTTTACTTGCTAAACAGAGTTCCATCAAAGACAGTTGATGTTACTCCATATGAGATGTGGACTAACAAAAGACCCTATCTTACTCATTTGAAAGTTTGGGGTTGTCCTGCTTATGTGAAGCGGATACGATCGGATAAACTTGATGCAAAGTCCGACAAGTGTTTGTTTGTAGGATATCCTAAAGAAACAATGAGATATCAATTCTACCTTCTTTGAGGAACAAAAGGTGTTTGTTTAAAGCATGTTGTCTTTTTAGAGAAGAGTTTCTTTTACAAGAAGACGGTGGGAGCAAAATAGAACTTGAAGAAGTTCAAGATGCTCGAACAGACGCAAATCAATCGCTCAACTCAAACTGCGTGACTCATACAGATGAAGTAACAGATTCAACCTTCTACAACACACGAAGTTCGTAGGTCACGTAGATACGCCTGCTCTCGAGAGATATGGATTTCTCGTGAATGAACAGAATGACGTATTGCTCATAGAAGATAATGAGCCTACTACCTATGAAGAGGTTTTGAAGAGTTTAGAGTATGAGAAATGGCTTCATGCCATGCAGGCTGAAATGGATTCCATGTATGAAAACCAAGTATGGACTTTGGTTGAGGCACCCGAAGGAATAAAACCCATAGGGTGTAAATGGGTTTTCAAAAGAAAATCGATATGGATGGTAATGTAATTACCTATAAAGCAAGGCTTGTGGCTAAAGGTTTTCGTCAAAGACAAGGAGTTGACTACGACGAGACCTTCAGCCCAGTAGCAATGCTTAAATCCATTAGGATACTCATAGCCATTGCCAATCGTTATGATTATGAGATATAACAAATGGATGTGAAGACAACTTTCCTAAATAGAAATCTAGTTGAGGATGTGTATATGACACAACCTGAGGGCTTCATCTCCTATGATGGCGAAAAGGTATGCAAGCTTCAGAAATCCATCTATGGATTGAAGCAAGCATCCAGGAGTTGGAATATCCGTTTTGATGAGGTAATCAAAGAGTTTGGTTTCTCACAAAATCCGGATGAATACTGTGTGTATAAGAAGGTTAGTGGGACTGCAATCGTATTCCTTGTGCTATATGTAGATGACATATTATTACTAGGAAACGATGTCTCTATGCTACAATCTGTGAAGATTTGGTTGTCCAAACAATTTTCCATGAAAGACCTTGGTGAAGCAACTTATATCCTTGGGATAAAAATTTATAGAGATAGATCAAAAAGATTGCTTGGTCTTTCACAATCAACGTACATAGACAAGATGCTGAAGAGGTTTAGCATGGAACAATCCAAGAGAGGGTACCTTCCCGTGACTCATGGGATAACACTCTCAAAATTTATGTGTCCTAAGACACAAGATGAGAGGATGAGCATGAATATGATCCCGTATGCATCTGCGGTAGGATCTATCATGTACACTATGTTATGTACGAGACCCGATGTATCATATGCTCTAAGTGTTATGAGCAGATACCAATCGGATCCTGGTGAGGGTCACTGGGTGGCTGTCAAGAATATCCTCAAGTACTTGCGAAGGACTAAGGATGTTTTCTTGATATATGGAGATGGAGATCTCAAAGTGAGCGGGTATACAGATGCGATTTCAATCGATAAGGATGATTCCAAATCCCAATCAGTTATATATTCACATCGAATCTATGGGCGGTCGGTTGGAAGAGTTCCAAACAAGAAACGACTGCCGATTCAATAACCGAGGCAGAGTACATTGCCGCTTCAGACGTAGCAAAGGAAGCAGTTTGAATCAAGAAGTTCATTAATGAACTTGGTGTGGTTCCTAGCAGTGATGGGCCCATACAGTTGTATTGTAACAATAATGGGGCTATTGCGCAGGCGAAGGAACCAAGGTCTCATCAACGATCCAAACACGTACTCCGCAGATATCATCTGATCAGGGAGATCATTGGATGAAGTGATGTCCAGATAGAGAGAATTCCCACCGAGCAGAATATTGTTGATCCGTTGACAAAGCCATTATCACAAAAGAGTTTTGATTCTCATACTACTTTATGGTATTAGATATCAAGGCGATTGGCTTTAGGTCAAGTGGGAGATTGTTAGAGTAGTGCCTTAAAGGCAATCGCCTTTAGCGCATTTTGTACAAAGTCAGGTACGCCTCTTTATGAATAAATAAAGAAAGGCATATTTCATTAATTTGTTGTTCATTATTTATGAATAGATATTGATCTATAAGTAAATTAATGAAGTCCATGATATATGACATAGCATGAAGGAAATTATGATGTGATCATACTCTGAGATTCCTATCATGTGCAATTATGTCAAGATCTAAATTATCTCCAATCGTAGGATTATCAAACCGACATCAGAATCCGGAGAGACTGGCACATCTCAAGCTCCTTGATTTGATCAAGCAGTGGATCTCAGAAACTGTAAATATGGGATATTTAGGGTTGAGATGTGAATGCTTACCAAAGGTAGTAAGTACATTGGATGACCTGCTATGAGATCATCACATGGATGTCCTATTCTAATGTCAGTGATAATCTCATCATAGCAATGGTGCAAGTATCTTTAGACTTGAGGTGCTCAAGGATATCTTGGATACTGATTCTATGCTTTGACTCCATTCCTTGTTGTCTTACAGAGGTCGCTCATAGGGTGGTGATTGGATACAACTTGAGGTATTCGAAGGTAATTGGGTAGCCAATAGAGGATTCACCACTTCTGTGATAGAAGAAGATGATACCCATGGCCTCTTGTCAAGGTCATTACTTGGAAATCTCTGGCCAGAGTTCATATGTCATGAAGAGTGTCTTCAGTGACATATAAAGTAATGAGTCCCAGGACAAGAACTAATATCACTTGGGCTAGAGTTGACGTAGTCATTCTAGTAAGAGTTGACACTTTGCCCATACTCATAACCAAGTGGGGTATAACATGGTGAAAGGACGAATTGCGCGATAATTATCTATGGAAGGGTTCGTGATATGGTCCGTGATGAATATATGTTCATTCGTCATACCAATTACTTTCCGGTCAATTGGGGGTCATGATGTGTTGCTAGATACCGCTCATGACTTGCTCAGATTAAGTGTTAATCTAAGTGGCCAACATAACCGGGAACCTAATGGGTCACACGCATAAGAGTGTCTCGGAGAATTCGTAAAATAGTTTTAGACAGAGATCCAATAAATGGAGAGCAATAGAATTAAATAGATCCCGATGAGATCGAGATATGTCCCGATGAGATCGCGACATCGATATTGCTGAAAAAGATTTCCGGTAGTTTTTTCATACCGGGACCCGGTAGGCCGATAGGACCGATCCCAGTGTGACTGGACCACTTCAGCATTTATATATATATATATATATATATATATATCTTATTATCTAAGTTGTGGATCCCATTATCTAATTCCAGAACATGCCATGGGCTCACTATGCATGTATCCCTAAATTATGGATCATATTGCTTCTCTAGTTTGTGTCTTTTGTAATGATATCTATGCCACACCAATATGCCCATGTCTTTACACCTTACCTTCTTATTTAATTTCCATAACTAAAGATTCCCCAAAATAAGAGCATGGCCATATACATATTCCTTTATACAAATTAGAGGTAAAGAAATATGTTGAAGATATGGGTTTGTTGATATCATAAAGTTGTTTTTGTAGAAGATATATTATAAGCCATGTTTATGTTACATTATGTGTTTTAAGTGTGTAGAGAAAAAGAAGGACTATAGTATATGGATATAGGCATGGTTGAACTTGTTTCATATTCTAGAAAAAGACAGTGAGATTGATGGCTTAGGACACAATCGTGGCCCAAGCTATGTCAAAAGTTACCCTTATTTAGAAATATTTTTTGGGAGAATTCGAACTCTAGGAGGATTCTACATGTTAAAAATCAAAGTTAAGCTATGTAGTATCTAGTAATGGGGCAAGTTGTGTTAAATTATATCAGCTAGAGTTTGAAATTAACTATATTTATATAAACTTGGTATATATAACATAAATATGTAATCTTCATCAAGTGGAGAGTTTTATTCATCAATATAAAATCAACAACTCTTAAGGACGTAGATACACCCAAATTAATTGAACCATTTTAAAATTCTTGCTATTGGTTTTTATTGTTCTTTCTTTCATGTGAATCTATTCTTATTGCTACACTTTATTTATGATGAAATGGTATCAGAGGATAGTAGAGGAAATAATGACTTCATTTGTAAGATTTAAAGTGCGGAAGTTAAACTAAATTAAAAACTTTAGACTATGGTAATAAAAAGTAAATGATTTATTGGCACGATAATTCTTACTGAAGGGGATGCATGAGAATAAGCAGGAAGACATAGATGAGTAAGATTAGGAGGAGTTATAGGTGTGACTAGTTGAAACCATTCAATTATGTTTGGCAAATAAGGTCATGTACCATGTTGCAGAGATTGTATCTCTTGGGGATATATGGAAGAATCTAGAGAGTCAATACATATCAAAATCTCTCATAAATAAGTTATATTTAAAGTAGAGACTATATAGGTTGAAGATGTAAGAGGGAACGAATTTGGATCAATGTATCAATATATTTAACCAAATAGACAATGATTTGTTAAGGCTTAAGGTTACCATTATAGATGAGGATTAAATAATGATTTTTCTTTTTTCTTTGTTTTTTTTTAATATCTAGTACATTAGGTAAGAGGATAGTTGGTGTGAAGGATTTCATAGCTCTGTTATTAGCTTATAACTAATATAGACTAAATATTGGTGAAAGCTATCAAGTTAAAGGGTTTTATATAAGGGAAAACAAATACTACAAAAGAACGTAGGGGATATAACTTGTCTAAGTGAAGTTATGTGTTAAAATCCAAGGATGGAAAGACATTTCAATGTTATAAGTTTAAGAAAATTGGAAATATTAGGATGTATTGTACAAATAAGAAAAATTAAAGGGAAGAAAGGGAAATTAATGATTCATCAAGGTTTGCTAACATAGTGAAGTAGGGACTATAATTGTAGCTATAAAGATATGATCTATATTTCAAAAGTCAATTACTAAACTCATGTATTTTGGATATAGGATGCACACATCAATATGACACAAATAAGGATTAGTTTATATTATAGATCAAGTAACTTCAGGATTGTTTGGTTAAGGATGATATAGTGTGCAAAGTCTTTAGAGTATGATAGTTAAAGCATAACAAGTTAGGATTAAAATGTTTGGTGGCATTTATGTTAAGTGAAGTTTGATATATACCAAATTTGATGAATAATTTGATCTATTTGGTTATTTTATATGTGAATAATTTTGGATCTAAAACCTATAGGGACAACAATAAGGTGGTAAAGGGTGTGCGATTATGATCACAAGATTAAAATTAACTAAAAAATCTACAAACTAATAGTAAACATAATTATAGGTAGAAAAACTACAAAAATTGAGTCAAAGGAAGATAAGTACAATGTTATTAAAACATATAAATATTCATCTTAGTAAGTGGTAGATGACGAAACTTTATAAGAAAGAGCTTATCAAGTATGAAAACTTAGGAAGTTATATTTTATAAGTTTTATATGCTTGATAAGTCATATGTTAGGAAAAATATATGGAAATGACATGTTAAAATTAGGAAAGGGTATGATTAATGTGATACAAATAGAACTATAATATCCTAGAACATGCTAACATGGTTAGAATTTAAAGTTCAGGAGATAGAACAATGTCAGAAAATGCGTTAATATAGTATGGTTAATAATATAATGAAAGGACCATTAGGCCACCAAGGAGATATAATTAGGAAGATTTATTAACAAATGCTCTTATCATTAGTGATAGGGATCCAACTGTATATGGATGAGTTTTATAATGAAGGGTGTAAGTTTCATAAGATAGGAATTAATTGCATGTAATTATATCTTTTTGGAAAAGGTTCACATTTTAAAGAATGTAGTTAATATATTGACTAAGTAGGTCACCAAGGAGAAGTTCAAGTACATTTCTTGATTAATGTATAGGTATGATAGACATGGTTTCAACCTAGCTTATGAGAGGTATATATGTCAAGGCAAAGATTGTTATGCATGACCTATATACACAGGTACAATCTAAAAATATTTTGGGAAGAATATGAGCTTTTTCTTGGAAGTCTTTAAGTAATCATAGTCTATGATATATGCATGGCCTATGACATATTTCTTTTATAGAAATCATAGGTAAATACATGAGCATGTTGAGGTGAAAGAGGCGATTTTGTAAAATACATAATCTAGGATATGATCATGTTATAAACTATGTTCAAGTGTGTGGAGAAGTAGGAGGATCCATAAACTAGGGGTAAGAGAATGACTAAATCTGTGTCATATTCTAGAAAAGATAGTGAGATTCATAACTACAGGCTAGTTTGTTTTAGCAAAATCAACCTGATTAAAAACACATTTTTGGTAAAATTTTAAACACGAAGAGGATTCCATAATTTATAATTCTGGGCAACTGTGTTTGGTAAAAGGGCAACTCTGTTAAATTCTACCATTTATAATTTGTAATTCTCTATACTTATGTAAACCTAGTCCATATAAAGGAAATCTATAATCTTTATCAAGTGGAGACTTTTGATTAATCAATAGAAAATTAGCCACTATGGGATCTCAAGGATGTAGTCATACCAAATTAGCTAAACATTATTAAAAATCTTCTTGTTGGTTCTTGTTGTTTCTTTTTTTTCATACAAATATATCTTTGCTACATACACCTTATTTCTTAATAAATACCCTACATCTCCTCTTTAAGATAAGTGATATTTGGAGTTCTCATAGAGATAATAGGAGATTGTATACCATTATGTCCATGATAAATACTTCAATATATAATTTTAAAGATAAGACTAGTTTATATATCACTTTGTTCTAAAAAGTAAGCATTAACATGCAACTTTTTAAATATCTTAAAAGGTATCATACTCCTTGAATGAAGTTCTTGATATTTTTCCTTTGGGAAATGGTTTTGATGAATCCTTTCCATCACCATATCCCTTTATTGAATTTCATTAATCAATGATATTTATCAATACGTTCTTTTAAGTTAATTTTTTAATCTTTTGTTATACCTTATCCCAAATATCCTTTATATATTATACATAACCTTCAAGTTCAACACTAAATCTTATTGTTTTTAGTAAACGAATCAAATCAATAGGCTTCCTTAGTTGAATTCAAAATTTATCTCAAAAGGAATCTTACTAGTTTGCATATTTATGAAATTGTTATATACAAATTTTGTCACAAAAAGAATTAGGGCGTGGAGGTATGTTTAAGAGAATTTAGGAGAGGTGCATCATGTTAGCCCCTTAGTGGCAAAAGCAGCAGTGGAAGCAACTTAAAGAGACTTGAAAAAAATATTTTGTCCAGAGTTCTGTTTGATTCATTTTCTACATTCAGAGATGTGATGTCCAAGCTTTTTGCAGTAGCTACAAGATTCTTTATAAAACTTCTTACCTAAGTTGTGAGTTGTAAGTTGGAAGGACAACATCAGTATACGAGCCTGATTTTTCAATACGAAGCATATTGAGGTGAATTTTCTCTTATATGCATTCCTTAATGACAGTGTTGAGATTGGGTAGAATTCTTCTATGAAGAAGAGAGTTGTGAATAGGTTCAAATTCATCACTGAGAGTTATAAGAAAATTTCATATATGTTGACGATCTTGATGATTTGCATAAAGCATAACACGTGATCATCAAGCGCTAGTTGATCCCAAAGTTCTTACAATTCAGACACATAACTATGTATTGTCTGTCCAGGTTATTATTGCATGCGATGGAGTCTCCTATACAATTGAAATCGATGGACATCATCTAATACAGAGTAATGATTTATTTTTCAAGAAATTTCCATAATTCGAGCTTTTTCAAATTGTTGAAAGTCAAGTTTTATAGATTTGAAACATGTATTTTGAAACCATGTTAAGATTTGATGGTTCTATCCATCCTATGCCAGTAATCGTTCAGTGAATACGTCAACGTTTTCATCTTTCTTTTGAGCATGTTTAGGTATTTCCCTAGTAACAATATGGCAAAAGAGTCTTCCCTTAAGAAAACTATAGATTTTCCCAACCTTAAGATCATAGCTGGAGTCATCAAAGATGATATTAATATAGTCAGGAATGTATTTGAGAAGGTTATGTGCATGCATAGTGAAATAACAACATAAAATAGGAGAAAACCTACTTATAGAAATATAATTTGGTTATTCTGATGTTGAATTCAGAGAGTCGAAAAACCTTAAGAATTGGTCATATTTGTAAAGAACTCGAATTAAAATGTATTGAATCGAACATCAAAGTGACAGTTAACTTCTTTTCGAATTGAACTGAACCCATGTTCTAAACCGAACAAAAGAGGAGATAGCACATTGACAAATGAGGAAATGATAGACCTGTGAAGACGTGGCATCTAACTAGAATTATGTTGCAAATGATGTGGCGGTATTGGATGACAGGATGATGGCATGTATCTCCATTTCTGTGACTAAATGACATCATTTTTCTTGGGAGCAAAACAAGGTTATTTAGGTTATCTTTTTTGTCCAAAAAACAAACAACTAAAGTTGAAAACTAGTAGCTATTAAAGACACATCTGGATGTGGATGGTTTAAAAATATCTTTTTATAATTAGGGCTCATTTAAAATACCTCGTGAGCAACAAAAAGAAAAGGCACATTTGGGCATATGGAGTAGTGTCTGGAGGTGAATTTTACACCATTGTGATCTGCGCAAGACAAGAAGTAATTTGGTATATGTCAAATTGTTCCTGGAGTAGATTTAGGAAACCAGAATACGAAAGCAGAATGCTAGAGAGAAAGAATGGAGAAGGCTCTAGAATTTAAACTCCTTTTCTTGCAAAAGACTCTGACATTACATAGAAATAGAAAACTAAGAAAAATGTTGAAATACTTTCTGTATTTTTGTGTGTATGTTTTGTAACGTACGTCAAACTATTTATACATTTTAGATGTCTATAACAAAACAACAAATCAATTCAATAATATACAAACATTACCAATTTATTTTGAATATATTAAGAACTAAAACAGTCGATGGAGAAAATGATCATGTCCCTGACATTTCCATTCTTGCCAAGTTGTACCTTAAACAGCCACAGCCATGGCGACATAAGAAACACAAGCTAATTAGCAATTCTATACACCTACTGGTAAGCCTGACTTGAAAGAAATTGAAAGGAATCTTACCACGAAACTTACATGTTCTAAATGAGTTCTCTAATTATAGAAAAATAGAAGTAAACAAGAGATTATTAGCTCAATCAGCTTCTTGAATCCCACCAAGCACTACAGAACCAACGAACAAACCAGCAGCTCCCACCACAAGAGCCCCAGCTATCACAGCCTGCACCACCACCAGACCTGCCGAGTCATCCGGAATCACCACTATCGCCGCCAAGGCCGCCACAAATATTGGAAGCGCAGCCGACGCAAGAGTGGACGGCGATACTGTCGCCAACTTCTCCAATAAACTCAAAAGCCCCAACTCCTCAGCCTTAGAGAACAAGCCCAGCTTCTCTATCGATGAAAGCGTGACTCCCAACTCCTCCGCCTTGGACAAAAGCCCGGCTTTTTCCACATTGCTAAGGACTTTCCGTTTCTCTAGCTTCTTAAAGACATCGAACTCCACTTCTTCGCTTGCCTCGTAGAAGATTCCTGCACCGTACCATGATTTCTTCCACCCTTCATCGTACTTGTTTACCTAAAGAAACCAAAAAGAAAAAAAAAGTTCAGAACCATACGAAACAATACACTCCTTTAATTCAACTCTCTTAAAACATAGGATATTTATATAAGAGGTGATCGCCTTTTTCTTGGGGGCCATGGCAACGATCGTTAAGGGCTGTTTTGGAGAAAACAGTCGGTGAAGATGAGGGTTATTGGAGGAGAGGAATTGATTTTGGTGGCTCCGAAGAGTAACCGGCCAAGAAGTTGGTGGAGCGACCGCCATGAATGAGGACACTGAGCTATCTCCGGAGAACAGGACTTGGTTTGTCTACTCTCTTTGGTGATGCCAATTGACACGTGGGATGGTCCGTGTAATCTCAAGTTCTCTCTGAGCACCAATCATATTGGTGATAGCTTTATCCTACAGGTTTCACATTTTTAATTGAAATGAGTTAAGTTGCTCCAATTACTGAATATGGCATCTAACTAACAATTACATCCTTTTTTGATGTAAATGTATGCGAATAAATTCTACAAGATAAGGTGGTAAAAATTGGTACATCTTAAACTTTCGAATCACCAAATTTTGGGAACATAGTCTGTTGCACATTAAAAATGTTATTACTCATTAAAATGACCCTCTTAAATTAATTTTAAGTAAATATAATTTTGTTGGCTAGTTCTTCTGTATTTATTAATCAATTTTAATTTTGTGTTAGATAATTTTATTTATATATTTATGTGAGACTCACGTATTTATGTAAACAAAATTAACTAGTACAAGATTGGAACATCATTTTGAGATAAGAAGATTTAGCGTCACATCCAGTCAAATGGTGTCTTGTAATTTTAAGTTAATGAATTAAGCTTAGTTTAACTAAAATTAAGTTAACAAATAATAATAAATATTTTTATTATAGTATTCGAGACTATAGCATCACATCATGTTTTAATGATGTATGACCATGTTATCTTGAATGTCCCGAGGGTGTGACATGGTTGGTATGGGTTTGATTTTGGTTAAGTTAAGTTCGATTTCACGTAAATTTCTCTTGTAAGGCGCTGAGAAATTTTAATTTTACATGTAGATTGAGAACTAGTTGGATCTTTAATGATAAGGTCGTCTTGGTGGTTCATTCACTTATGAGGTAGTCTTTATTAATTGGTGTCTTGCAAATTTCTTTAAAATTTCTCGAATCAAAAAAAAAATGTTATCTTGAATGTGCTCTTATCAGTATTAGGTGCTTTTTTTTTTTTTTTTTTGGTGAAATGAAAAATCCTTGTTGAACTATTTTTTAGGTGTATTTTGAGATGCCATAACCAGAAGAAAGAACATTCTGATTTCTACTTGTCAAATTTTTTTGTTAAATGGTATTATGAATACATGGACTTGTAGCTGAATTGTATGTAGCAACTCAAATTAAAATTAAACTAATTAATAATAAATTTTAAGTTAACACATGCCAATTAGCACTAGGACCCTAATGCGTCCTACTGTTAGAGCTATGCGTCACTTTTTTTTTTGTTTTTTCATTAATTGTTTCTTTACGTGATCGTATTTTCAATGTTTTAGTATTTCAGAATTCGTCCGACCTGAACATGCAAGTGTTATGTAGACTTTATGACATAGACTGATAGAAGTAGGCTGCCTTGGACCAATACGTACTAAATAGTTCGGAGAGAAAATTGCCGCGGATCCTACCTTGCCTCACATTTTCCGTTTCCCACTATTTTCTATTTATAATTAATACTCGGAAGTAAAATCTCCACTCTGAGTGACTGGAGCTAAAAATTTGCATGCAATATGACTAAATGGTTTCCCTGTTTGTCTGCTTTAGGCTCTTGCTAGGGGCTGGCCGCAATCGAAATTCCTAGCTTGGACATCTTATTTGTGGCTCTGAAGTCTACCTCTCCACTGATGCCCAAGAGCAGCTTTTGCCATAGTTGAAACTGGATAAATGCACTAACTTTGGCCTCTGAGTTGATACGAGCCTTTATCAAAGAAAACGGGAACAGTGCATACTGCCCGCCGATTGTAAGCAAAGTTGTCGCATTTGTCGACAAAACTTGCTTTAACTCCGCTGCAATGGCAGTCCTTGTGAGGGGGTCGAACTCGTGGTAGAAGTAAGCCTTTAGACTTTCAAGTTTGTCATCCCTGCATTTATTGTTAATCGTCATGTTAAGGTAAACC
Source organism: Erythroxylum novogranatense (assembly GCA_029891385.1). Taxonomy (NCBI): domain Eukaryota; kingdom Viridiplantae; phylum Streptophyta; class Magnoliopsida; order Malpighiales; family Erythroxylaceae; genus Erythroxylum; species Erythroxylum novogranatense. Next base: position 101,402,776 of record CM057225.1, on the reverse strand, counting down.
TTCAAGGGTAGCCTCAAATGCTCATTGGGTTCTGCTTACAAGTTCAAAGAAGTGATAAAGAAGTTGCTATTGAAGCTTAAACCAGCACTGATATCGTCGAATGTTCTTGTTGATACGTCGAAAGCAAAGCCAGTTCTGACGGAAAAAGAAGTGCTTCCAATCACACTAGACAAGTTCACAACAGGATTATAAACAGTACCATTAAAAGATCCTTGCTCATGTGCCTTCACCCCAACTCCTGCCGTAATCCCAGAATTTTCTTGCAGGAATCGGAGTTCCACCTGTTCTTGCAATTACAGAATAAGTAATTTGGTGTTTTAAAATCATAATCTGATGCATTGTGAGTGGACAGTGGAGTAAATTTCAAGGGTATCGCTTACTAGTCTACCAGAAATTCTCTCACCTTGGCAGAATCAGGAATTGTGAATCTGAAGAGTGTTGTGAGTCCTGGGAAAATCTCTGGAGCTGTAAAAGTAGTGAAAACAAAAATGCAATTCATTCAAATCCACTGCTAAGTCTGCAGAAGACGGTCACGCCATTATTTCAAATCCCGATATTTTCGTGTTTTGGGTCAAGTACGAAAGACGGAGGAAAGTCTATTAAGATTGGACATTAATAGAGCGTAAAAAGACTAGCACATGTTTCGCTTTTTCCTTATGAAGGAAGTAGTCGATCTCATAGGCTAAAGTATAGAGATACTTAAACAAACGTGTGGGTGCTTGTTAGAGAACAAGTTCATTGAATAGACCGATATGAGAAATCCATTTGGAACATTACTTGTATGTCATGGAATTCTCATTGTGATGATATAAGTGATCCTTTGACTTGAGATCATCAAAGTTATCTTGTATGGGATTGTTATATTTTGATACTACTCGTGATCTATAAAGGTCATTTAAACAGTAGTCATTGGATATAACATGAATCTGTATGGAGATAGTTGAATGATTAAGATAGGATTCATCACCCTAAAGTAATTAGGAGAATGTTCCATTGTTCTCGATTAATATTGATTCGAAAATCCTTGGCGAGGTGGAATGGTATTTTGTAAACAGTTTACAAATATCATTAATTGAATTAATAGCTAATGGCGAAGAACTAATATAATTAGACTCAAAATAGAGTAGACATTAATTCCATGCTCTATGTCTAATTAGAACATTAGTTGATGAAAGGATTGAATTATACTGGAAAAATCATGCACTTAAAGGTTAGTCAAACCACTTTGACATTCCCGAATATTTGGGTGGTCATGATACGTCATAGACGTCAATCCCGATCTATGATTATAAATTGTTTAATTGGAGAATTAAAGATAAATTAAAAGGAGTTTTAATTTATCTAATTCTAATTATGAATTAAATTATAATTTATAGTCATTGCAACATATTTGGGAACCTAATGGGTCACACATATAAAATGGGTTGAAGAGAGCAAAATTAATTTAATCAAGTTGACTTGATTGTAAAGTTTGAGAAACTTTATAATTAAATATGAGATATTTAATAAATAAGGATCAATATAAGATATTGAATCATATTTGGGCATATTTGGTATTTAATTAGAATTATTTGTAATTCTAATTAAAGTTTAATTGAAATTAGTGTTTAATTTCAATTAAATTACCCAAACGTCCAAAGCTTATTATAAATAGGCTTAAGCTTCATGTAGCTAAAGACTTCATGCTTAACCCTCTCGTAAAAGTTACGAGTTCTCTCAACTCGCTTTTGTGGATCTTGTTAGAGGTGACACTTGTGCGGTTACGGTGGTTGAGACGGATTGGTTTCGAAAACGGTTCGAGAGATGTATCAAGACAAAGATTGAGTTTCGGAATAAGGTACGAATTAAATTCCGCTTTATTATGATTCGTGTTAATCATTTTATAGAATAAATAGATCTTGGTTTTCGGGAAATCAAAAGTCACGAAAAAGTTTCGTGATTATTCCGCTGCGGTCGGATCAGATCCGATCCTGATTTTCCCAACAGAAAGATCAGCACTAAAGAAGCGACATTCTTAAATTACTCGGCAACTTTCCTATAGAAAAGCTAGAATGTGGAATCTTTGAATATCAACTAAATGTAGCAACTCTCTTTCAATTTACAGATGCTTTTTGTTGATAAATCTACAGACGTTTGTAATACCTTTTTATATCCAAATGCCAATCTTACACTATCATAAATGATAAGGAGGATTTAACTTACATTCGCATGATAGATCAAAGTTCCACTTGACGTACTGGTAGCGAAAATAAGTTGGTGGTCGAGTAGCATAGTCTTTGTAGAGCAGATCTATAAATAAAAGAGAAAAGATTATATGAAGAAAAGCAACAACGTAAGAAGAGAGTAGAGGCAAAGAGCAGAATGCACGACCTCTGGCTTTCTTGCCGAGATCAAAGTGTAAACCTGGAAACTTGCTCATTAATCTCCACAAATGAAAAGGCAATCTCAAAACTTTCTGGCTCCACCTGAGGGCAATAAAATACATTGGCAATTGGATAAAGGTCAAGAGGAAGCTTCCTGACGTACACCCGTAATTTGTATCAAATGAAATTTCCAAGAACCCTTCAACATTGTTAGTTGGCTCATTAAAGCCATACAAAACTATGATTACACATAATCAGCATTTAAAAAATGATACTTAAAAATGTCAAAGGAAAGAGGTGGATGACAATATTTAACATTAGATGAACCTGCCTACTCGCCATTGCAACAAAGTAGACATTTAGTTAGATCTTTTTAGCGACGTTCCAAAAATCGTCGCTATAACTGACCATATTGCGACGATTTTTAAAATCGTCCTTAAAATTAACCATTTAGCAACTAATTACAAAAGCATCACAAAAAATCAACATTTTGTAACGAATTACAAAAATCGTCCTCAAATGGTGAACATTTAGTGACAAATGCCAAAAATCATCACAAAATGGCCTACATTGGGACGATTTTTTATATTTGTCAATAAATGAACTTTTGGTGATATTTTCAGAAATTGTCACCATAATTTAGTAAACATTTGGTGATTAATTTCCAAAATCGTCACCAAATGGCACAATTGGTGACGATTATGTAAAATCGTTGCTAAAAAGATATGCAGTGACGAATTTGAGAAATCGCCAACAAAGGTTCGTAGATATTTAGCTACGTGTTTTTAACGACGTTTTTCACATTTTTGCTAAAAGTTACCGTTTGGTGACGAATTTTGAAAATCGTCACTAAATGGCCCACATTTACGCTGTGTTTGGCTATTGTCTCTAATATGCAGAGACGAAACGAGACAAAAATTTAGAGATAAAATAGAACAAAAATTGGAGATAGTGAGGTGTTTGATTTTGATGGACAAAACAGATAAAACTGTCTTCGTTTTGAGGACAGAAATGTGTTTGGTTGCAGTTGACATAACATAAAAATAGTGTCAATGACTAAAATACCTCTACAATATAATATGATTGGAAATATGTAATTCATTCATTACCTTAAAACGAATGATTTGTATTAGTAAAAAGTTAACAAATAATAATAATAATAATAACAATAAGAAATTGATTTCAGATAATAATAATAATAATAATAATAATAATAATAATAATAATAATAATAATAATAATAATAATAATAATAATAGAAGACAAAGAGGAAGAAAATTAATAATAATAAGAAATTAAATCATCACAATAATAATAAGAAAATTAAATATGAATAATAATGATAATAAAATAATAATAAGAAAATTAATTTTGTATAATAATAATAATAATAATAATAAGATAATTAATTTTGTATAATAAAATTAATAAAATAAAAATAATAGGTACAAAATTTATAATAATAATAATAATAAGATAATTAATTTCAGATAATAAAATTAATAATATTAATAATAAAAGAATAATAAAAGTAGAAAATTTATAATGATGATGATGATGATGATAATAATTAGATAATAAAATTAATAACAACAACAACAACAACAACAATAATAATAATAATAATAAGTTCAAAATTAATAATAATAATAATAATAATAATAATAATAATAATAATAATAATAATAATAATAATAATAATGATGATGATGATGATGATGATGATGATAATAATAATGATGATGATGATGAGATTAATAATATAATTAAAAATAAAAAATTGCTTATGTGGGAGGAGGGGTATTTTTGGAAGTTGCTTATATGATTTGTTTTTGTCCCCGGGACAAGAAATCTTGTACCACAGTCTTGGAAGGAACAAAAAATTTCTATTTCTAGGCTCAAGTCGAAACAAAAATAGGTTGGGACAACAAACAAACACTACCAGGCATAGAACTTTTGTGTCCCTATTATCTGTCTCCATCAACGGAGACATCAACCAAACGTTGCGTTAGTGATGATTTCTCAAATCGTCACGAAATGGTTGACATTCAGTGACAATTTCTAGAAATCGTCACCTGCAAATCATCACGAAAAGGTCCAAATTCAGTGACGATTTATAAAAACGTCACCAAAGATTCCACAATAATTTGCAACACATTTGGTGACCATTTGCCAAAAACGTCACCAAAGGGTTAACATTTTCCAAAATTATTAAACTAACATTTTTACAATCTATCATGGTTAAGATATGTTTTGAATGTTTACAACGTGTTGTTGAAAAAGCACACACAACATAATTTTAAGTGTTAAACTATAGTATTAATTAATCATTAATAATTAGTAATAGTGCAAAAATTAGTTATACAAAATTTAACAATTGTATCAATATAATTATATGATATATGGAAGGTTAACAATTCTTACAATCATTGTACAAGAACAATGACAATCCACACTTAATAGTACGCAACTTGACCCCTAGCTAGTAGAGAGCTTGTTTAATAAATTCTTATAGATACAAAAATGAATCAAATTTAAAGCTGAGTCCAATTGATTGCATTGATAAATGACAATGATATAATTATGTTTTTGGATTCTAAGTGACATAAGAGTTAGTAAAGGTGAATGAGTCCATGATGTCTGGATTCCTGTGGAGGGTCTTTGCACATTCGAAGGCACCAATTAAAACAGTGATAGTTCTTCCCTTATGTGTTGGGTTTTTCACACCTTCTTGTAACAACGTTTTTGTTATAGCTACACTTGTGGAGGATACAGTGAATAAGTCACTATATTTAGTATGAAAGACAAGTTTTCTAGATGAATTGCCAGTACAAAATGGTTTACCTAAAACACAATCAGTATAGAACTTAGATATTGTCATATTAGTAAACTGTTAAACAAATCGAAATTGGAGTGAAATGTATATGTGAATTGTTGGACCCTGAACTTTTCTTGAAAGTTAGAACTATTAAATGAGAACTTATTAGTGATTAGTCATGAGTAAAGAAAAATGGGAATTCTTGAATTAGAAATTTATGAAGTTTATTTATAAATGTTTTTAATTACATATGGTTGCAAAAATTAGAATGGAAATATTAGGATTAAATTAAAGTATGGTACGGTGTTTAAGAAGATTAAAGGAGTTAGTAGATAAAGACAAAAGAAGGGACAAATGGGCATTTCATTAATTGATGAGGGGTAAAATTGGAAAGACAACAAACATGTTGTCTTGAATTAAAAGAAGAAGAGAAGAACATTGTGGAAGAAGAGAAAGAAGAGAAGAAAAACGTGAGAGAAGAAAGAAAGAAGAGAAGAAAATCATGGAAGCTAGGGAAGGAAGAAGAAGAAAATCGTGGGAAGAAGATTTGTTCAAGGTAAGCTTCATTTTTCTTCTTGCCTTGTTAGAAAAACAAAAGGAGTTAGGAAGAGAATTAGTTTTGTGTTGGGAATGAAGGGAAAAAGAAGATGATTCAAGAGACCCATTTGATTTCTAGGGTTTCTAAACTAGGTTTTGGTCTTTCTAACCTAGACAAGCTATGGGTAGGTTAGTTTAAGCTTGATTTTATCATTTTTGTGATTGTTGAAACTTCATGAATTTTATGGAATATTTTTTTGAATGAGAACTTGGTTTGTTTTAGAAAACTAAGAAAACCTTATCCAAGGGCAAGAGGAAAGGCATAATTGAACTTGGATTTTGTAAGCTAATTAGGTAGGTAATGTGTTTATGGTTATTGTGTAAATGAGGAATTTGCTTATATGTGTGTGTATATGCTTAATTGATTGGATTTAAATTATGGTGAATGTGAAAAATGCATTATGATATGTTTTATGTCATGCCTTGAAAAATGTATGACATTTTGATATAATCGAAAGCAAAAAGAGTATAAGAAGTATGAGAATATGAATATGTGATTGATTGAATTAAGCATAGAATTGCTTGTGTGTGGGCAAGAGAAACCATTTCATTAGTCACGTGTAAGTTGACCTAAAAGCCTTCTCCCGACTGCCCGCTTGTGACATATGAGATTCAAAAAATGGACTCATTTTGTTCATGGTATAAACTTCAGTTTCTTCATTTTGTTCCACGGAACTCTCAAGCCATTTGTTTGTGTATTTGCATTTTGATTTGTCAAGTTATGATGCAAGATTGAGTGTAATGTTTTGATGATTATGATATGTTCTATGTGATGACATTTTGAACTATAAGTTGTGAATTAGAATTGTGAATGATGGATTTGCTAGCCAAAATGAGATATAGATGTATATGGATAAAAGTATGTGTATATGTCTGACTGTGTGGCTTGTTACCAATGGCTATAAACATATTAGCCACTGAGCTTTGTAGCTCAACCCACTATTTTCTCCTCAGGTATAGAACGAGAAGATCGTTGATCCTGATAAAGCATTTGGAAACTCTGAGATAGCTACATTTAGTGATTAAGTTAGTTTGATAACTTTTGAGTAGATTTAGCAACATATTGAACATGAGCATCCGATGTATTTTGGTATTTTGTGTGAAGTCATTGATGTAGATGTTGATTTGCAACTAAAGCTATGTTCAAACGCTATTTTGTTTTAGTAATGAGATTGAGTATTGAAGAAGTTCTTTTGTTATAATGATAATGAAATAAGGTTGTGTTTTACTCGTGAATCTCAAAGTTGGTATATTGTATTTTTTTAAGCTTTCACAAGGGTAAAATGTGTATTTCGACTTTAGGGGAAGAACTATATTAATCTAGGCTGAATTTGTTGGAACCCGATCTTGAAACCGGAGCCCAATCGTAAAACAAAATCTTAAACGGAAACAGAAAGCGAAACAAAGAGGGCAAAAGCGAAAGAGAAAAATCAAAAGCGAAAGATGGATCAAAAAGCTTGCGGAAGCGATAAGAAACAAAAAACTTGGAATCGAATGCTCATGCAATTTCGGAAATCATAAAGCGTAAACCAATCAAAAACGGAATCGAAGAAACGGATTTACAAAATCTCAGAATCAAAGAAACCAAAACGATTCAATCAAACTTATGGGCAATTTCTGACATCCGAGAAACGCAAAAACTTAGGAAAACTAGCATTGGAAACCAATAAGACATTTTATCTAAGCCAATCCAATCCGGCATATTTTTTTTTCTTTTTCATTTTTCACAATTTGTTCAAAGGCGTGCCCACGTTTCAAAACAATACAAATTTCTAAATGGTATTTAACAATTCCACCACCTCAATTCATTTCATTCTTCAAATTCATCATTTCATATCTTATTTTCTTTTTCCTTAAACATCACACACATACCATGTTAAACCATAAACAATTAGCACTTCTATATATATCAAACAACCCACACAATCATCGGACCTCCTTTCAAACGCAAATCAAACTCATACCTAACCAAAGCACTTCAATAACTCTCAAACATTAGTATCATCGGACCTCCTATCCGGAACCCATATCACATTCAATCACATTCATCCATATCCAAGTCACATTCATATCTCAATTCGATACATAAATTCATAATTCATATAGATCATGAAATAAATACTTCCAAAATATTAATGGCATTTTCAAGCCCTAATACATCACCGATATAAAAAAAGTCCAAATATACATAAGAATGTAATAATTCCAAAATCCTTCACAAAAGTCTAAAATCTTATTCTTACAAACAATGAACTTAATCCTACAACATAAATACAAATGAACAGACGTCATCACTTTCTTTCATCCGTCTCCTTCTTGATACTTGGAGATGGGGATGAAAGGGGTGAGCTTTACAGCTCGTGGATAACATGTTTATAATAGAAAATTAAGAAAAAAATTTTTTTCAAAATTTTTTCCATTTTATGGAAATTTCACAATAGAAATTTGGCAAAATGCTTATTTCTCAAACTTTTCAACTTTTCAAATCATTCATGATCAATTTCAAAAATTTCACGGTTGAAAACCTCAATTGCTTATTTCTCAAAATCCTTAAAATTTTCACAATTCACGAACAATTCCTAAAACATGAATGTAGCACATTATAACACACATAAGCATATAACACACCAAAATTTTGGTTTGGGTCTATCCAGAAACAGAACATACTGCACATTCTCCGCATAGCGGTCCTGTGCAGCCATGAACAGAACGTACTACACCTTTCTGCATAGCGGTCTGGTGTAGCCGTGAACTTATGGGAGTCCTTAATGGAGCTCCAATGCCACTAGCGCGCAGGAGGGCGAAACCTAGACAAGTGCACTTGACCCTCTTATGAGACCTAACCAAACTTACATAACAGACAATTCACACTTGAAAATCGGACTGTTCGAAGGCATATTTCAAAACTTAGTTTTCGTACATGTATCATAATTCAAACATATTTCCATTCACATTGCAAATTCATCATCCAAATTCACATAACAATTTCACATTCATTTAAAAAAATGAAATCATCGATTATAGGCATTTCTCAAATTATGCAAAAACAATGCATTTTGTAATTGCAGCAATTTATCGAATCATTAACAATGAAATTGAAAAATATTTATCTCCTTCTTGATTTTTCGAAAACATAAACAATGAATTTGCAAATCATTTCTCTTCTTGACTTTTCGAAAACTTATAATTAGCTTATAATTCAAAGTATAAACATGGTACCTACCTCATATCCATGCTTGAAACTTGTTCAAAGCCTCAATTTCTCCATTGCTTTCCTTCATCCAAATTAAAATTCCCTAATCAATAAACAACCAAATTGAATAATTCACACCATGTAATCACCAAAATTAACTTTAGAAATCACAATCCCATAACATTCTTAAGCTATCTAAACCAAAATTCCTTTAAAAATTCAAAGATCAAAATCTTTTCTTACCTTAAATCTTCTCCAATTTCGAAATTTCTTAACTCATATTGGAGCTCTCATCTTCTTCCATCTTTTTTCCTCTTGGAGCATCTATAAAATCTTTCTTGAAAACCCATAAAAATCGAAACCTAACATATTTTTCTTCTTCTCCTTTCTTTCCACCAAAAGCTCTCCCTTTTCTCTCTTCTTTCTTCTTTCTTTTCTTTCTAACTTAAACAAATTCGTGCTTCTCCTCTTCTTAAACGACAGCTCACTCTTCTTGCATTTAATGAATGCAAAATGACCATTATGCCCTTACATATATGCCTTATAACTTAAAACCTTAATTGTTCTTCCAAGTTTGCCCCTAAAATTCATTTTAATACATGCTTACTTTAGGACATTTTTCTAACCATAAAATTGAAGGAATTTACTAAAACTTCCTTATAGAGAAATGTTCCTCATTGTCTCAATTTTATAATGACACCAAAATCATTTAATTTGGTTCACTACTCCAAAAGTTATACTCCAAACATTTTGGACTATTCTTATGCTAAAACATTTTCCTGCGATTTATTTCTATCCAAAAATTGACATTCTTAGAGACTAAATTGAAACTCAATTTCTTCAGAACATTTGTATCTCTATCTCTCTAGTTTAATCCAAATTAAGAATCACCTCATTTGGATGACTAGAGAAAAAGTTATGACCAAAATACTTTCAGCTCTTACTAATCCAAGACTGCACACTAAACCCGACTTTAATTCAGAAATTGAAAGTCTTAGGGGCAAAATTGAAATTCAATTCCTTCATATTACCTGTAGCCCTATGTCTTTAGTTTATTTTGCAACAAGAATAAACTCAGTAAGATCTCTACATATTAAGAATTTACCAAAATACTGAACCATGTTTAGAAACTTTCCCAACTCACTTTGATTTAATCAATCATCCTCAATTTAATCTAAAAAATCCACAATTTTCCATGGACAGATAGAGGGATGTCTTAAGAATCCAACGGTTTAAAAATCAAGTCAATCGGATGTCGAACGGAAAAGATATAAGCACTTTAAAGATTAGAAAAGGGTCGAATTAGGGGAGGAAATAACCAAAATAGAAGAAGTCAAACGGCGTTACAGGGGGAACCAAAACGGCAGCGAGTTGGGGTGAGTTGGTCGCCCTCGTGAGGGCGTCGTGATCGCGACGGCCGCGAGGGAAAAGTTCCCTGGCCCCTTTTTTCCCCAAAACTCCTAACTTTCAAAATACATAACTTTTGACTCAAGAGTTCAAAATTTACAAACTTGGTATCAAAAGAAAGCTGAAAGGAAGCTCTACAACTTCCATGAAGAACTGAAAAATCAATTCCGTCTCTAAAGGGGTCAAAATCCCACTCAAACTTTCTTTCCAATTAATGTCTCCCTAAACAGTATCACAACTTCTAAAATTTTTATCTTTCAACTACAAGGTTTAAAAATGGCATACTTTATATCAATGGAAAGATAAAAATGCAACCTACAACTTTCATGAAGGACATAAAAATCAATTTGATCTCTAAGGGAGTCAAAAACCACTTCAAAGTTTCTGCCCACTAATGATTATCCCAAACAGTAACAAAAACTTCTAAAAATCATAACTTCCTATTCCATGGTCCAAAAATTCTATACTTTACATCAATGGAAAGATAAAAACATAATCTAAAACTTTGATGAAGCACTTAAAGGCAATTTTAATCTCTAACTAGGTCAATTTTTCAATCAAAATTTCTGCCAGAAATTTTTCATCCTAAAACAACATCCAAACTTCCAAATTTCACATCTTCCAATTCCCACAATTAAAATAACATATTATACATTATTGTAAAGCTATGAAATTTCTCTATAGCTTTCATGAAGACCACTTACTCCAATTCAAACCACATCAGTACAAAATTTGCCTCAAAGCACAGTACACACAAACTTACCCTTAATAACATTTTTTTAAAAAACAAAGCAAAATAACCTTAACTTCGAAAGATCATAACTTTCAATACCAATATAAAAAATATCATAATTTATGGTGATAGAAAGCTCTCAACAGAAGCTACAAGTTTCACGAAGATCATTTTATCAAAATTTGCCTACATCAAGCCAGAAAAATTCACAAAAGTTTCAGATCAAAAACTCACTTTCTGTTACTATTCATCCTCAAAATTTCAGATTTTCAATTCTCCAAAATCTAACACTTTCATTTTTCATTTATTGCTTTTCAATTCCATTTAAAGAAATTCATTCACTATCAATTCCATTTAAACTCAAAATACCATTTTAGGTCATAATTAATCATAAACATCAATAACAAAAGCATACACACATATACTCTCTCATCATCAACTTGCTAAATTCACCTATCTTAATCTCATATAACAAGTCACATTCTTAAATTCTCTTTTTCTTTGCACATAAATAATTCACCACAAATTCCCCATTTTATGTCAATTTATACTTCAAAATTTCAAGAAAAGTTCGGGGTCCAACAGAATTAGACAAAGTTATCTTTTTAGAAGTTGTAGATTATCTTTCTAACCTTCCAATGATATAAAGCATGAAATTTTTGAATATAGGAGTTGAGAGATATGATCATTATAAAATTAGTAATGCTACATGGGATGTACATATATGGGACAGCTACAGTAAATTACAATTTTGACCTTTTTGGAGGCAAAATTTTTTTTGAGTTCTTCATGAAACCTATAGGTCTAGAATTCTTCTTCGAAACGGTCTAAGAATGACCTTAATCTGACCTCTTTAGTGGAAGTTATGCATATAAATGCATAGGGTGAGATCGCGAGGAACAAGGTGTGAGTGCAACAAAAGCTGCGGATTGAAGAGAAAACAACTCCTCACTGGTGCGTTTGCAAGAGCGTCTGGTGCGATCACACTCGGGCTTTTTGGCCATAACTTTGTTATCCAACCTTCAAATGACTTGATTATTAAAGCTTTAGATTTCTAACACATTCCTCTATCTCTCTATAAAAATTGGTAGCCTTTGGAGTTGATTTGAAAAAGATTTATGGAAAGAAAGTGAGAAAATGAGTTGGAAGAGCACGAATTGGTTATAAACATACTTTGACTTTTTAATCATATCTTGAGCTATAGAGCTTCTAATCAGATGATTCTTGTTGCAAAATAAACTAAAGACATGAAGATACAATGTTTCTGAGGAAGTCATTTTTAAATTTTGATGTCTGACTAGTTTGAGCTCCCCTTTGTGGGATGAGTGTCTAGATGTCACTTAGGACGTCGGGACACGAGTCTTGCAAGGGCGGGTATCTAACACTTATGGTATTAAAGTGATAGTTGGACTTTAAAAATGGGGTCCATCATGAGACCAAACGAAGTCTATAGAATTGATGAATTTTCCACATCAATCGATTTCCTTAATCTTAATCCTTTACGGACTGTTGTGATATCGCTACCGCCTCTATGGGCATACATGTAACATCCCACCCTTGACAGGAAGGGTAAAATAGTAAATTGTCATAGGATGAGATTGATAGAGATTAATTAGTATTGTTCATGCATACTAGTATTAGTAATCAGTGAAATTGTGCACATGCAAATTTCAGTACATGCATACGTGACATTCCCGGTAGATGTGCCTACTGTAATTTTATTGTGATTAACGTGATTATTGAGTTTGAAAAATTATTCTGAGTGAACCAATGAGTGTTTTATATTTTAAGGGATTTTTAGGAATTTTTCGGAGAAAATTTCTGGACCAAAAAATCGCCAAGTGGCGAACCGGTTGATTTTCGGTAGCAAAATTGCTATCCAATGACACTGTAATATTGGGTTTAATATTTTGGAATTGTCCGTGGGACCCTTTTGAAAATGTATTAAAGATGTAAATTTTAATATTAGGATTAAATGATTAAAGTATTATTTAAAATTTTGTCTTTATTCCTTTAAATTTGGACATGTGTCATGGTGACACATCCCCATTGTGATTCTCGATTCTTCCTATTTAAACACATGAAAGATGACTTTCTTCCTTATTTTTTCCTTAGCCAACCGAAATTACCATCTCCTCTTTCTTTGGTTCTTTCCTTTTTCTTTGGCTTTGGTTCACTCTTTCTTCTCCTACTTAATGCTTCCCTCATACTTGCAAGCTTAAGCCTTGAGTGGATGATGATGTTGTGGGTGGAAAGTGAGAATTAGAAAGTAGAGAAAGTGGAGAAGTTGGTGTAGTATTGAAGGGGGAAAAGCTTGATTTGGTAAGTTTTTGTTTTAAGCTTTCATTTATGCATTTAATGAATAAATTGGTTGTTAGATGCATTGATTGGTATGAATTGGTCATTAATCATGATTTATGATGATCTATTGGCTCAATTCTTGTGTGATTAGGATGCTTATGCATGTGGAATTGGTATTAGAAGTGATAGGATTTAAGTTGAAGATGAAAGCTGGAAAATTGATTTTGACCTAGTACACTGATTTGATCATAACTAATTGTGTGGTTATGCAAATGAGATGAGGTTTTTCCAAATGAAACTTTGTCCTGTTGGCTACAATTTTGTGTGAAATAGGTGTTGTCTAATTTTAGCATTAAGAGGTTGAAATTTGGCTTGGAAAGTTACTGCTGGGACTTATGTGAACAGTATCCGGATTGATGACCTGATTGTGTTGATGATTTTTCTAAATTAATTGAGAAGGAATTAGGGCAAATGGTCTAAATGAAAGTTGAAGCCTGTATTGTTAGATTTCCAATGCCACTGATTTTGTAATTTTTCGATATGTATATTGGGAGATATGCATTGATGACTATTGGCTGGTAAAATGCATTTTAGTGAAACCTAGCTAAAATGTCAGTTTTGTGAGTATTCTGATTGGAAGCAATTTTAGAAATTTTTTGAATTGAATTGGCTTGAGTGATCTTCTGAAGAGTTGTAGAGGAAACATTGATCTTGAAAATGGTATTTAGCATGTAATTTTGGAGATCATATTTGGGAGTTATGAGTTTTCAAAAATGGAACCTCCATTAGGTTTTTAACTGTTGCCCTGATCAGTCACTTGTTTGGCAGTTGTGAATTGGTTAGAGATGGACTTGGCTCTTAAGCTCTTCATGAAACTTGAAGTATGTGGTGTTATCTTTCCAATGATATAAGGTAGTGATTTTGTTGACCTGTGTACAGGGAATTATGCTTGATAGAACATTACTGTCCAGATTGGGTGATTTCTGGGGCAGCCTCATTGATTGAATTATTTGACCTAGTTAACAATTGAATTTGATTTCAGGTTGTTCATGAAAGTTGTAGATAACATTAGTATCTTTCTGAGAATATTTATTGTGTAATTTTTGACAAAGTAAATGAGAATTTATTGAATTTACAAGATACTGTACTGTTTTAGAACTCATTGACTGGGCAGTAACTTTGATTGCATTTTTGACACCCTTAGAGGTGAAATTGGCTTTTGTGTCCTTCATAAAACTTGTAGATCTATCTTTTCTCTATGAAATAGATACCAAGTTTGTCTAATTTGGAATTCGGAGTAGGGAGTTATGCCCTGTGTAAGTTGGGATGTAGCAGGACATTTGTTCCAGATCGGCTATTGTTATAGTATAAGTTGACTTGCATCCTCAGACAAGTCGACTAGGATCTTATATTTTCCTTCTTTTGCTCATAACTTTTTCGTCCGACATCCGATTGACCTGATTCTTGAGGCATTGGATTCGTGAAACATTGAATTTCATTTCATGAGAAATTGGGAATTTTTGGACGAGAAATTGACGGGTGTTCGGGATATGGGTATTTCATCACTATTTTATTTAATTGGGGATCTATAGAGGTCCAAATTGAGCGCCGTCAACGCCATTGGATTTCTAATTTTTAGGCGAATTTTTATGATAAAAAAGGTGAGATTAGGGCTGGAAATATCATGAACATGCATTTTCACCTACATGTGCATCATTACTAGTTCGGATGGGATAAGTAGTGACTATTATCTTCTTTGATTTTTATAGAGGCCCAATTGGAGCGTCGTTCGATCGACATCGCAGAGACTTCCCGACATTAGCTCGGAAGTAATAGGTGAGTAACCTAGATGTGTTTCTCAATTATTACTTGTCAAATATGGAGATAATGGCGGGACTAGGAATGTGTACATTGTGTGGCCTGTCTGCCATTATTGTGATTGACTGTGATTGATTGTCAATTATGAATTATTCATTGTTGTGAATTATGGACTGTTACTTGAGCATACTGACTGTTAATTGACTGTGTTTGACTATGAATGATTAACTGTTTATGGGAATGTTGTAATTGGGCATGTGCATTCATACACAGATGCATAAACTGATAAAGGAAAATTGTGAACCGAGTCGCCACTGATGTTGAAACGAGCCTAGAGCTCGAAATACTGAAACGAGCCTAGAGCTCGAAGGGGGATAATTCTCCCACGCCGCTTCATCGATCACTAAACACTGCTTACGCTTCGGTTACAAACAATCGTAATTAAACTGAAAAAGAGTCACATGTGCATTGCATCATTACTGGACTGAATACCCGAAATGGGTTTTACTATATCAGGATCAGATATATATGTGTGATCAGACCGTAGTATTACCGCAATCGCTTTATTACCGTGAATTGATTATGTGATGCATGAATTGGGAGAACCATCGATGATGGTTCCTCATTGAGTTCGCAAACTCATCCAAAATTGCAATCTATTTTTCAGACTTGAAGAGTACCCGCTTGACACGGAGTAGGTCTCTGTAGGCAAGTGAAGGATGAGGTCGGGATCGCCAAGGCGTCTGCATTAGTGTCTTATCGAATTAGTTTTGCAATCATTGTACAACAATGCTTTATATTTATAATGAGCCCATTGTGGTTTTATTGTTTTTATACATTGATTGATTGTAAATTATTATTGGATGACTGTAATAACTGAAAATGGTTAACTATGAACATGGACTCAAGATTGTATTGGATGGCTCAATGGTAAGAGGCGTGTTCTTAAAGAATAGCAAAATCTTGAGGTCTTGGATTTGAGTCGTGGCTCACCCTTGACCAAAGAGGACAATACCTGGAGTGACGGCGGTAGAGGCCGGGCTCTACTGTAGTGGTCGCGTGGCCAGAGTTCACGGACCCTACAATACATGTCATGTTCGAGATTCAAGGAAGCTTAAAACAACATGTAGTAGATATACCATCAAATGTGAATATATATAATAGCTTTATAAAGGAAATCAGATGTACATTATAAGGAAAGTGACATTGTTCGGATGATACTAAACACCTTGAAGTAAAAGATCAACCATAGAAGACAAAAGATCATTAATGTATAAAATGGAGATTTTTCTGCATTGTTTATTTTTTCAGTAGAGACAATTTTGCCATAGTCCTCCTAAAGAATGAATTAGTACCATCTATAACTAGTCGCCATGTCGACATTCCTTGATTAATAATGCTAAGAGATATATTCTGCAAATGTCGATTTAGAATAAAATGATGATATGTTCAACTCCAATTTCGATGATAAGTGAAAGTAGTCCAGTTTATTACTTATACATCTTCAATGTGCCTAATGATATGAAAGTTACCCTTAATAAAATTTAAATAATCTATTATGTAGTTTGTATCACATACAAAATTTAGAATTTAAAGTATAACAGATATGATTATGTTCTTGATGTACAGAAATATAGTATTATCTATATTGGGCTATATTACTATTAATGGAAATGAATAAAAGTAAAATACTCTTAAAAACCTTTCATTAAATAGTTACAAAGTTTTGATGAGGGAAGTGTTAAAGATCGTTCGAAAGAAGCCAACCCATATATAAATAATAAAGACAGATAGTAAATCATCTTCAAAACACAACCATAAACGCAACCCATTAAGAACTCACAATAAATACCTAAAAGTATAAGTTAAACTTAGAACAACTTCGCTAATGAAAATAGAACAAAAGAACAATACCAATTCAGTTAATGATGGTTCTTCGACGGTGATGACCACAACACATATCCCAAATAGAAGAGAGGATTTTGAGAAATGTTGACAGTTTAAACGAGAATGAAGTAGCCTTTTATTGTGGTTGTCATCAAAAACCTAATACAAAACAATGTCGTTTTTCTTGTTTAGGTAAACGATGTCATTTCTAGTTTACTGTAGTTGTTTGGAAGTACTATTAATTAATTGGCTATGATATATTATATTTGGTCGACAAACTTCAGATGTAGCGACTAATACATGGTTCGTCGCTAAAGCCCGCGAATTCATAAATAATTTTTAATAAATTTATTTTCCTATTCCAAATAAAACATAATTTGAATTAAAAATTAAACTATTCAATTGAAAACAATTTTCAAATTAATTTGTTGACCCTTCAAATAAGTTATAATTGGCTTACAATTTTTATAAAATTATAGATTTTAATTATTATAATTTCAAAAATGTATTAAAATTAGATATTTTAATTATTATAATTTAGTTTAATTTGGAAAAACTAAATTATAATAATTTAACAAGACATTGTAATATAATTAAAAACTATTTCTAACAAATTAAAATTAAAGATTAGTCATTCCCAAAAATTAAGCAAATGAAGAACAATTGCATATACAAGTGAGAAGATTAATTTAACATTTTGTATGATGTATTAGGAATACCTCATATATATTAATCAATTAAGAAAATTAAGAAAGTAAAGAAATTGCTTCGGTTTTGGGCGACGACATGGAAATTTGGTAGTAAATTGTCTACCATTTACGACTAAGTGTTGTGATTGGTCACAGAAATGGTCTTTTGTGACTAAACTTACTTCGTTGTAAAAACCCTCGAGTGTTAATCAATTAAAAAAATTAAGAATGTAAAGGAAATGCTTGGGTTTTGGCAACGGTGGGTATAATTGTTAGCGAATTGGAGTGATAGGCAATGATAGTTTTAATCATCAGAAAAAGGTAAAAGTTTTAGTATTGGTGATGATTTATCAATTTGGTAGGGAAATGTTGTACATTTTGCGACACTATTTTATTTCATAGCAAACGTTTTACATTTGGCGATGATGTTGGATCCTGAACTTTTCTTGGAATTTAAAAATATGAAATGAGAAATTATTGGCGATTATTCATGTGTAAAAAAAAGAAGAATTTTTTTGAATTTGAAATGAAGTAGAAAAGGTAGTTAGAACAAGATGAGTTATATGTGAAATATTGGAAGTTATAAGTTGAAACATGTTCATTGAGTATGTTTCGGTGTCTTAGCCATAACTTTTTCTCTAGTTATCTAAATGAGATGACATTTGATTTGGAGTAAACTAAAGAGATAGGGCTACAAATTTTCTGATGAAATCGAGTTTTAATTTAGTCTCTAAGAATATCAATTTTCGGATGGAAGTTGAGCATAAAATGTTGTTTTAGTAAAAGAACAGTTTGGAAATTTTTGAGGTATAACTTTTAGATTATAAAACCAAATTGAATGATTTTGATGTCATTAGAAAATTGAGACAATGAGGAACATTTTTCTAGAATGAAGTGTTATCAAATTCGTTCAATTACCTGATCAGAAAAGGTCTTGATTTTTGTAAGAAGTTAGGCAATGACTTAAATGAATTTTGGGGTCTTAATGTAACATCCCGTTACTGTCATTAAGGGTATTATGGTAATTTTGGGACGAATGATAGGATTTCCACAGATACACCGATGAGCATCTTTCACGGCCTCTAATCATAGAGGGACCGGTCTACCGTGATATGCATATATTCATAGGTACATGCATTCATGATTTTCCTAGATTTAATTGTAAATTAGAATCGACTTTGAGTGTAATTGACTGATTTAATACATTTTTATGAGTGATTGGTAATATATAGAGGCTTATAGGAAATTTTGTGAAATTCGGAGAAAATGCCCGAATTCCGATGGCGATGGAAAAATTAGAATTTGACCGATAGGAAATAAATATGTTGAGCCATTGAAATTTTGAGACCGAAATTTAGATCGATATGGAGACCTGTGTCTATAAATAGCTAGGGTTGAGATTTTGGGGAAAAGGTTCAAGCATTTCATCGCTTTCTCTTCCTTCCTTCTGCTCGACGATCCCTCCCCATTGGTGAGTCTTGCTATTTCTCCCTTTGGTTTTCCCTTCTATTGTGCTTAGCCAACTGATTTATTGTGATTGATGAAGGATCGAGAGATTTGGAGAGTGTTAATCGGTGATTTGAGGAAGTTAGGGTTACTGGCGATTTTGAGATTTGGGATTTATCGTCGATTGGTAAGTTTTGTTGGCTTTAATGTTGTTATTATCGGTCATTTGAGTATTTATGGCATTTATGGGGTTTGTTTGAGTAGATAGAATTAGTAATGGACATTTAATCGTTATAGAGGCATCGTTGGATCGTCGCTCCACGGATTTTTGGGACTTCAGCAAGAGTTCTGGTAACAGTGAGTAACCTAGTTGGTTCCTCAAATTACCGATTGTCTAAGTGCTCTCAGTATGAATTCTTCAGTATGATTATTGAAATGAATGTGATTGAATTGTATGCTTTATCAGATCAACGGAATTTGTTACATCCCATTTGAAATATACATGATCAAACCGTATGCTCTCACCGTATTGGACTAGACCACTGAAATGTATGAGAGTGAACTATATTATTACTGGAACATATGTGACCGATTCGCATACGATTACTGTAGTGGATTGGATTACTGAGTGATACTGAGAACTGTAATAATCGGACTTTTAGCCAACTATTGAACATTTATCAACATCAATTATCGAGCATCGCATTTGCATGCATAAATGCATGATCGAGATAATGGAATGTGTCCAAGTTGCTAAAATCACCGAAAAGAGCTTTGAGCTCGAACATCGATCGACGGGCATAGCCCGAGGATTTATCCCCGCGCCCTTCATCAATATCGACCGAGCGCTTGGGCACGAATCAATAATCGGAAAAGATTCTCATATGCATTACATACATTTGACCGATCAATTGTGACATTGAATGATTACGTGATGACATGATTGATCAGTAATGTGATATTGTAAAGTGTTACATGCTATCGTAAGTGGTTATCACCGTGAATTGTATATCGTAATTGTGTATCATCGCATAATCGTTGTATAATCTTGTAAAATGATATCTCGATCATCGTAAACTGGTATAGACTCGTAAATTGTATATGATATCGTTAATTGACTCATATCGATCAGGCTGGTACGCTGCACGCGTAATGCATATTTGAGTGAACCATCGATGATGGTTTCTCATTGAGTTCGCAAACTCACCCAAAATTGCATCATATTTTTCAGACTTTGGTCACCAAGAGCGTTTTGAGGATGACCTAGGATAGATGTTTGTACCGCTTCCTTTTTGGTTTTGTTAGAGACCGATAGATGTGATTTATTTATCGCGATGCCATGTGGATATTAGTAGAATCGCTTACGGTAGAAGGCGCTACATTTAATAAAGTATTTTTGTGGAGTTAATTAACATGTTAATTTGAGTTAGGTGTTATAACATGGGTTAATTGAATTATAATGTTAAGGTGGTAAGATTGCATGAGGGACAAAATTGGCAAGTCACTTAAGCATTTAAGTTACAAGGCATATAAGGAAGGGTAGAAGGGTCTTTGTACACTCATTAATGGCAAAATTGTAATAAAAAGTGTGGGCTTGTTTTTAAGGAAGAAGCATGAACAAAATTGAGGGAGGAAAACAAAGAGAAGAGAGAAGAATGAGAGAATTCGGTGGAGAAGAAAGGAAAGAAAGAAGAAAAGCTAGGTTTCAACTTTTCTTGGCTTTTCAAGCATAATATGGTTGGACCCGTAATAGAGCAAGAAGAGGAATCGATGATGATTAAGGGAATTTCATTGGATTAAGCTCACGTTTCATGATTCCAAACATTTGGGCTCTGAAAACGGGGTCCAATAGATGAAATGTATATTCATCGTCAAATGTACCAGATAAGAAAAATTAAATAAATGCTAGGATGATGTCATTTGTGGGACGACAAACAATGTCATCCTACTATTTGTTTAAACAAAGACGCGTGCTCCCTCTCTTATTTTCCCTAAAAAAATAACACCCCTTCTCTCCTTTTTTTTTCAAAACTGACGTCTTCTCTATGCCCTATCTTCTCCTTTATCTTGGGTAACAACAAAGAATCTTCTCCGTGCACTTGCTCTCTTCATTTGGTGAGCATTGTTGATTGGATTTTTAGACTTGTCATTGAAGTTGTTGGCAGTTAGACAACATGAAAGGACACAAGATGAACAGCCACTTAACATAACCTCTGTCGGTTATGTTTATTCTCATATAAAAGGAGAATTCAGGGAGTGGAATAAAAACATTCATTGCAATAAAAAAGAAAAACTCTCCCATTCTTTCTCACGTGAAACACACCATCAAAGTTTAGAGTTTGGGACGTGAATTAATAGTGACTCTAGTAGCCAATTGTGAAACATCGATTAACAAACAAAGAATCGATCAATCGATTCCGCATTAAGGTCAGTCCTTATATATAAATCTACATTAGTATTAGAGCCAATATTGTGTTTGCGTTTACATTATACTTAAAAATTTTTGACCCATGATTTACGTTTATTTTTGTTCACGTAAAATGCATGAGTTTGTCATTTTGACATTGAAATGCATTAAAACATTGGTTTGGTTTTACAAAACTGAGAAACTTTATTTCTTGTTCTTTAAGTCATAGAAAGGAACGTTTGGAAATAAGTGAACGTGTGCATGAAGGTTTTGGTTTTTCAAATTTTTATGGGTTAATGGTTGTTCATGCACATTAAATGCATTAAATGCATTTAATGAGTGTTGTAACATGAATAAATAGAAAGTAATGTTTGAAAAGGAAAACAGTGTGCATGAGGGAAATGAAAAAAAGTCTTCCTTAGTTTTCGTGTTTATATGGTAATACAAAAGGAGAGGTTTTGTGAATGATTATATTGATACTCTTTGTCTTTATTACATGTAAGAAGTTACGGTATGCATGAAAACTAGAGCGGGTCTTTGTTTTTTTCCTTGGTTTTTATGCATGATTATAAGTCTTTGTTACATTAAGAAGAGCATTGGCTTTTCAGTGAAACTTTCACAGTGAAGGCTCCTTAAATGCATGTGTAAGATTTGTACAAATGCATTTAATGCGTTAAATGGTTTCAAAGAAATTATCCACGCAGAGGCTTGAAACTTCTCATTCTTGTTTCAAATGTTAATGTGTTAAATGGTTTTACATAAAACATCCACGCAGAGGCTTGAAACTTCTCATTCTTGTTTCAAACGTTCATACGTTAAATGGTTTTACAGAAATTCTCCACGCAGAGGCTTGAAACTTCTCATTTTTTTTGTTTGTTTCAAATGATTAAGTGTGTTCTAACCGCTTCAGGAATGTGTTTTCATATAATGTAATTTGAAATATTCCATAAATATATTTTATGGGTAATTTTGTATTATATTTAAAATGATATTATATAAATGAGTTTTATATAATTTTGTATGTAAATTTGTTTTATATGTATTAAAATTTTTAATTGTAAATTAGTTTTACATATAAGATTTGTTTCTTGTTTTGGCATCTTTGTGATATGTCCAATTCAAAATAAGTTCATTAAATTATAGAAATTCCTAATTCATTTTTTTGTATAAGATGATTACGAACTTAGCAAAATTTTCAATCATACTATATGAATTATGGATTTTTCAAATAATTTAATTAATGAAAATGTGCCTTACGTCATGTTTATATATACTTGTGGATAAGGCCACTAAAATCTTGATCGGTGATTTGTCCACCATTAAAAAATTGGATGGGTCCAATTGTGATATGTGACAAAGGAAGATTCAGTATCTTCTAAATGAATGAGAATTGCTCGAACATTTGACCATAATAATGACTGTGCTTTCAGTCAAAGATAAAGACAGAAACGATATTGATACTGCTAGTGAGCAATATCAAGCATCCTTAAAGGCTTATGCAGATTGGTCTAAAAAAGATCGTAAGACATGTTATACTATATTGTATTTCATGCATGATGATCTAATTGGAGAATTTAAGGATTATGCCACTGCTAAATACATGTGGGACAAACTTAAGATCACTTTTAGTCAAACATCTGCTACAAGGCTTCGTGTTTTGCACCTCAAGTGGATGAACTACAAGATTAATATGATTCATACTATGTCTGAACATTTACAAACCATGAGTGCTATGGTTCGTGATCTTAAGGCAGCTGACCGGGCTATCTTTGAAAAGGAACAAGTCCTAAATGTGATTTGGGCTCTTCCAGATCATCTTGAGCACTGGAAGAATGTGAAACTTGTTTTGACACATAATGAGAACGTCAAAACCCTTTCAAAATCACAAGACACCTCAAAATAAAGGAGGATTGCTTAAAAACATCTGACTCCTCCAATATGGCTCTTTTTTGCTAAAAGCAAAGGACCAAAGGGCAACAATGCCTATCGAGGTAAAAGAAAAGGTTCTTGGCCTCCTCAAAGGAATGAACCAAAAGGTCATATTGTCAAGAACCAAAAGGCTAAGGGCCAAGGAGAGAAAAACATGACACGTGTGAAGTGCTATAATTGTGGAAAGAAAGGTCATTTTGGTCAGAATGGTCCTAAACCTAAGAAGGTGCCTTTCTTATCCATTACTCATTAGTTATATGTTTGTTCTCATACATTAGTTGGTAATTCTCTTCTTAATTGGATTGTAGATACAGGAGTAAGCAAGCACATAATTCGGGATCGAGTTGGCCATGTGGACTTTCATCAATATCCGGTGGGTTCACAAACTCTCATGTTAGGAAACAACAGTGAAGAAGATGTCCTAGGAATAGGGATGTATCAACTCAAGTTACGTGGAGGACATATTTTGTTTCTCCATGATGTTCTCTATGCACCCAGGGTACGATGTTGCCTTATATCTCTTGTAACTTTAATAAAATCAGGATTTGTTTTTAGTTCTAATCATTATGGATTGGATATTATGTATAATGGCAATATTTTTGGCTATGTTACATTGAAAAACAATTTTCTAATTCTTGATTTGGATGCTTGTTATGATAATTTGTCTTCTATGTTTCATATTTTGATCCTGATTCTGAATC
Organism: Erythroxylum novogranatense; assembly: GCA_029891385.1. Lineage (NCBI taxonomy): Eukaryota > Viridiplantae > Streptophyta > Magnoliopsida > Malpighiales > Erythroxylaceae > Erythroxylum > Erythroxylum novogranatense. The sequence continues at coordinate 101,378,487 of CM057225.1, read as the reverse complement.
TGTTAAATGGCATGCTAGACTTGGTCACATTAGCGAGCCGAGGCTCTGAATCACTAGGCTCAAGGCCCAATCACGTTGAGCTTAAAGCTCGTTGGTCGCTCTGGTCACAACTGCCAATTACTGATCATGCAATTATGCATGAATGCAAATGTCCAAATAACAAAATCTACACCATAACTGATTCCCATTTAACATATTCACATAAGTCAATCCCAAATAATCACATGAAAATCAATTATAGCACTTCGATATGTCATTCCAAATATTTCAGACACCCATGGTCCGAAATCAATCAAAATCAAACACACATAATCCTCCATTATCTCCACATGGCATAATTGCGAAATATTAAACACATAAAGGTTGAGGAACCAACTAGGTTACTCACCTAATAACTTCCGAGCTAATGCCGGGAAGTCTCTGCCACGTACGTGGATCTACGGTCCAACCGAGCCTCTATAGCAATTAAAATAGGTAAACATTACCAACTGTATAGTTAGAATAACCAAACAATGCACATGGAATAATTAAAACGTGTATAATGCATGTTCATGGCATTCTCGGCCCTAATCCAAAATTTTCCCATCATAAAAATTTCATCTACAAATTAGAAAGCTATAGCCACTGACGGCACCCAATTTGGACTTCAATCGGCCCAAAAATACTAAAACAGTAATCACCGGACAATTACCCGGGGTCACGTCAATTTCCCGTCTAAAAATTCCCAATTTCTCACAAAATGAAATTCAATATTCTATGAAGCTGATGCCTCAAGAATCAGGTCAATCGGACGTCGGACGGAAAAGAAATTGACAAAAGAAGCAAGTAGGTCACTTAATGCCATTAAAATTCTACCTCTCTTCTTTCCCCTTTCTTTCTTATTGCCAATCTGAATTTCCAACAACCATAATTCTTAACACACAAATCGGAAAAATACAAACCATAGCTTATTGGAAAGGTCATGAAAAGCTTTACAATTCTTAAGAAGACCAAAAAAATCAATTCCAACCCTAAGGGTGTCAAATATCCCATCAAAGCTACTGACCTACTCAAAATCTACCAACACAGGACAGTACTTTGCAAATTCAAGGACTCACTGATTCTTCAGCTACAAATTACTACATAAATATGCCCAATAAGTTCACAATGTCATCTACAACTTTCATGAACAATCCAAAATCAAAATCCATTGCTAAACAAGTCAATTAATTCCCTCAATGTTGCTGTCCCTGAAACCATTCAATTTGAGCAGTAAACTTATAACAAGCATAACTCCCTGTACACAAGTCAGAAAAATCAGAACTTTACATCCCTGAAAAGATAAATCTTCAAAATTCAATTCTTCCTGAAATAACCAAACTCCAATTCAGCCTCTAACAGTTTCAAATATGTTATGAAAGTTTCTGACCTAATCAGCACATAACATCACAATGTAGGTTCAGCTTTTGAAATTCCATATCTCCCACATCTGATTTCCAAACAATTATAAGCCATATATCATTTCCAAGATCAATGTATCATCTAGAACTCTTCAGTACATCCCTAAAACCATTTCAGTCCACAAAAATCACTAAAATTACTCCAAAACAGAATGTACACCAAATCTGCTAATCCAGCTAGGTTTCACTCATGCATAAAAACAGTCCATAGTTATCAGTCCATAACTCCTACTATCCATATCGAAAAATTGCAAAATCAGTGGCAATGGAAAGCTAACTCAATATGATACAACTTTCATGAAGACCAGTTTCCTAAATTCCATATCAATTAATTTATAAAAATCAGCAAAACTCATAGGTTAAGGTTTCGGTTACTGTTCATAGGCAATAAAACAGTAACCTCCCATGCAAAATTTCGACCCTCTAACATTACAATTCAACAACACCTATTTCACACTAAATTGAAGCCAACATCCCAAAGTTTCATTGGGCACAAACCTTACCTCATTTGCACACCTACACAATTAGTTATGATCAAAACATTACAATAGGTCAAAATGCATTTTCCAGCTTTTCAACTACTACCTATTTCCTATCACTTCTAACATCAATAACACATCACTAAGCATCCATTTTACCTCTAATTCAACCACAATTCATCACAACATATACTTCTAATGACACAACAATTGGCAGCACATACTTACACACTTCCATATTTTTTTTCATTCATTACTCATCACAAATATCATTGATAACACTCTTATCACATGTTTTAACTACCATAACCAATTCCTCACACAAGCATACATTAAACCCATTCAAACCTACCACTTCCATAATCAAATAAATGCTCAAAGGATGCCTATAAATGCTTCTAACTACCAAAAGGATAACAACAAATACAACTCTTACCTTAAATAAGTTACAAGCTCTACTTTCCTCCAAGCTCTAAGTTCACACCAACTTCTTTTGTTTCAAACCTCATCCACGGTTATGACAAGCATCCCAAAGAGCATCATCAATTCAAAGTTTAAGCTTGGTCTTGGCTGTGACTAGTGGGGAAGCAAGCAAATAACAAGAGGAATTTATATGGGAGGGAAAGAAGTAGTCGACAAGATAAATTGAGTAGGCTAGCTAAAGAAGGTATTTTAAATTGACTCACTAAGGTTAAGTTGCCTAGATATGAGTCATGTTTAGCAAGTAAGGCACCCGCAAAACCTTTTGGTAAGGATTCAAGGGTGTCTAAACCTTTAGAGCTTATTCACTCTAATATTTGCGGACCCATGAATGTTAAGGCACATCATGGGGCTATCTATTTTCTCACTTTAATATATGACTATTCTCGCTATAGGTATGTGCATCTTTTAGCTCATCGTTATAAAGTGTTTAATGTGTTCAAACATTTTGTGACTGAAGTTGAGAAACAATTGAAAAGAAGAGTTAAAACTCTTCAGATTGATCATGGTCGAGAATATCTATTTGATATGGTCAAAGAATTTTATGAGAAAAATGGTATAATAAGACAACTAACGATTCCTCGAACTCTACAACAAAACGGTGTTACGGAGCGTAGGAATCGAACATTGCTTGATATGGTTAGGTCAATGATGGCACATGCTCCTCTTCCAATTAATTTTTGAGGAGATGCATTGCTCACAACAACTTATATTCTTAACCGTGTGCTAAGTAAAAGTGTACCTACCACTCCATATAAGTTATGGAATGGAAGAAAGCCCTCTTTAAATCATTTGCGCCGATGGGGTTCAACTGGTTATGTACACAACCCAACTTATAAACATAGGAAACTTGGCCTAAAAGCCACTAAAATGGTGTTTATAAGATACCCTAAACATTCTAAAGGGTATGTTATCTTTGGTGAGCACCCGAATGGTGGCATGATGGAAGTTGCTTCCCGCAATGTGGAGTTTCTTGAGGATGAGTTCCCCAGTATAGGTGAAATAAAAAAGGACCTAGATTTGTATGAGTTACAACCGAATACTCTTGGTGAGGAGAATTTAGTTACTCACCAAGTCACCGAGACTTTTTCTACCCAAGAGAACAAAATCGAGAATGAGGCTCGTTTTCTATCTCTAAATCAAGAACCTGTAGATAGTCTATATGTTCAAAATCTCACATCTCAAGGGGATAGTGGGAATGGTTCTCACCATGATTTGGACCCCACATCTCCAAGAGCTAGGGGAGAGATCTTGATTCAGGGCAGACAAATGTAGGTCCTAGACTTCGAAGAAGAGAGCATAGAAGAATTCCTCGATGATATTTTCAAATCAAAGAGGAAATATTCCTTTGTACTCCTTTGGAAATAGAAGAACCAACCTCTTTTGAAGAGGCTATTGATTCACCTAACCACACAGAGTGGATGGATGCCATGAGGGATGAAATGGACTCAATGACACGAAATCAGGTTTAGAAACTAGTTGATCTTCCACTCCAACAAAGTCAATTAGAAATAAGTGGGTTTTCAAGATAAAACGTAAGGTGGATGGAATGATCGAAAAGTTCAAGGCCCGATTGGTAGCAAAAAGCTATTCCCAAATAGAGGGTATAGACTATGAAGAGACATTTTCTCCTACGGTGAGATTTGCCTCTATTCACTTACTTCTGGCTCTGGTTGCCCATTTGGACCTAGAGTTGTTTCAAATGGATGTAAAGATTGCTTTCCTCAATGGTAACCTTGAGGAAGAGATGTATATGAATCAACTTATTGGTTTTGTATGAAAAGGTCAAGAAGACAAAGTGTGTTGTCTTAAAAGATCCATACATGTTCTCAAACAGTCTTCCAGATCGTGGTATTTCAGATTCCATGAAGTCATTACTTCTTTTGGCTTATTCATGGTTTCAGAAGACCATTGTGTGTATGTCAAGAGAACAACAAGTGGAATTTTATTTCTCACTTTGTATGTTGATGACATATTACTAGTCGGGAATAATATGGAGATGCTCAAGACCACTAAAAAGTGGTTGTCCTCTGTCTTTGATATGAAGGACATGGGTGAAGCTAGGTATGTCTTAAGCGTGGAAATAACTAAAAATTGTCCTAAGAAGCTTCTTCGTTTAAGTTAGAAAACGTATATTAATAAATCTTTAGACCGTTTTCGAATGCATTATTCCAAACTCGTTGACACTTCACTTGAAAAGGGTGTTACTTTGATTCTTAATCAATGCCCTAAAATAGAGAAGGAAAAAGAAAAAATGAGTAATGTTCCCTATGTTAGTGTCGTAGGAAGCTTAATGTATGCTATGTTGTGTACGCAGCTTGACATTTGCTTTGTAGTTAGTTTAGTAAGTAGTTTCCAAAGCAACCCAGGACCTACTCATTGGCAAGCAGTCAAAAGGATTTTTCGCTACCTTCATGGTACTTCAGACCTAGTCCTTTACTATCAAGGTAGGGATTTACAATTAAGGGGATTTTTGAATGTTGATTGGGGTGGTGACCCGGATGAATCTAGGTTAACCTCAGGATATGTTTTCACCTTGGGAGGGGAGCCATATCTTGGTGTAACAAGAAGCAAGATTGTATAGCATTATCAACAATGGAAGCAGAATATGTTGCATGTTGTCTTGCCACTCAGGAGGTAATATGCTTGAGAAGTTTTCTTCATGATCTTATTCTTACTCCCAGAGTTAATGATCCTATTGAAATATTATGTGACAACACTGTAGCCATATAGTTTGCTAAATCTAAAGTTTCATAGAAAATCTAAGCATATCAAAAGGCGTTATCATTTTGTAAGAGATGCCATAAAAAATAAAGAAGTTGCCATAAAGTATATACCTACTAAAAAGATGGTAGCTGATCCTTTAACTAAACTTATTCCCCGAGATTCGTTTAAGACTCATATGATGAGTTTAGGTTTACGTAGTTTAATTTTTCCATTAAGTTATATCTTGTTGTATAATGGACATGTTTTCAATTGTAACAAGTTTTTGTTTAATAAAATTTTATTTCTCAAATGTTCATTAGTACGTAATTATATGATAAGGCACATTGTAATGTCACCACACACCAGACTTCTGATTGACCTTATCATATAAGCAATTGCCCTAACGCTTGAGTAACGGTAGGATGAGACTTCACAATATTAATATTGAGTGTATGTAATATTGTGTTATCTTCATACTTGTGTAGTAAGCATGATAAGTTTTTATATTTAAATAGTCACATTAGTAAGTCTAAGATGAGACTCTGATGAGTCGGATGTGAAAGATTCAGACTTCGCATTGAAGCTTTAAAGCCAATTCTCGAGTGTCAAGATTAACATTAGGTATCTTAATCTAGTGACTCGGATTAGTTTTAAGTAAAGCTAGATTCGTGATTTGCATGGCTATGTTATGATACACATTTCATACAACGTGTGCTATATAACGACATTCTTGTGAAGTGATAGTTAAATCCCTTTCTCTGTCACTGTATGATCCCATAGACTTTAATATCTAATTGAATGAAACCTTCGACTTAGAACTATGATATAAAGTCAAGGCTTGGTGTTGCTACTTTAGTGTGTTTTTCTAAGGGCTGAGTTGTATACAATCCAACGGAGCACAATAGGAAAGCAGTTAAGCTAAAATGGATTATTATGAGTATCTAAGGAAGAATCTTTTCCTTCATCACCATATCAGCCCGGGTGATTATACTTGATGTATAATCATATGATATATCTATGAGCATAAAAGAACAATGTATGCCTTTGGTGATATTTTGGATGATTTGGGGTATCATGACCATAGGAAAGTGTTATGTTAGTTAGATGGACTTAATATGACACGTGAAATTTTAGAGAGAGGATGCAACTCGTGGCTTATGTGGTCGAGTGGGAGTTGTTGGTAGTTAGACAACATGAAAGGACATAAGATGAACATCCACATAACATAACCTCCGTCGGTTATGTCTATTCTCATATAAAAGGAGAATTCAGGGAGTGGAATAAAAGTGTTCATTGCAATAAAAGAGAAAAACTCTCTCATTCTTTCTCACATGAAACACACCATCAAAGTTTAGAGTTTGGGATATGGATTAACGGTGACTCTAGTAGCCAACCGTGAGACATGGATTAACAAATAGAGAATCGATCAACCGCTTTCGCATTAAGGTCAGTCCTTATATATAATCCACAGAAGTCGATATTGGTCTGATGTTTTTGTGTTATGTTTTGAGTTTGTTGTCGATTTGTTTGCTTTCATTGGTGATGGTTGAGTGAAGTAGGAGTTGTGTTATTATTGAAGGAAGGGAAAACATACTATTTTTTAATGTTCTTGAGTTGAAAATTACTTGCCTATAAGGTGTCGAAAAATTCCTCATAGTGTTTTGAGTTTATGATGTTAGAGAACCAAGGTTCAATTATGTTAAAAATTAAATTTTAATGTTATATTTTCTGTTATGTTAAAAACCAAGTTTGGAACCTGGGTAATGGAAAAAGCAAAAGGGATAGGAGGAACACAATTACATATGGTGAAGACACCCAAACATTAAACAAAAACTTTGAATTTAAAAATTGAAAAGTGTCATTAATTTATAGCAACATATTCTTGGGTTTGGAAAGTGAAATGAGGTAAGGGAAAGTGTCATTACTAAATAGTGATTTACATGATTGATTGGTTCTTAATTTTTGGTTTAATAGGATTAGAACGATAAGTTTATGCGTCTTGTGAATGTTCTTCTTCTATTAAAATATTTATTCATGTATTTATAATTAGAAAAATAAATGAGTAAATCATTGAATAAAAATTGCTTATATTAAAAAATTTGATTCATGTTTTCAATAGTTAATAATTACTGATTCGTATATTATATACTATAGGTTAAAATGATTGTTTGATATGTGGCAAATCTCTTCACTTTTAAAATGTCAAATTCTTCAACATCCTTTTTTGTGATTTGAATATACTTTTATAGTACCATAAAGAAGAAATTTTGTATTTAGTTGGTGATTGTGTATAGAGTTTTTTTGCAGATGCTATCTTTTTGTGTTTAATTGGAGCCAAAACTGAAGAATTCGTGTGGCATCTCTAGGTATATTCGAGAAAAACCCTCCTTTTGTATTTGTTGGAAATCGAGTAAGACTAGTTGAATATACCTAAAAATAGTCATTGTAAGGATTGGGGCTTATGGAACTAGCAACTATTTGAAGTGGTTGTAGGATTAATCATTCAAGTTCCTCCTTCTTAGTGGATTGCGGTTGTTTGTCGATTCAAGTAACCCGTCTAACCCAGTTACAAAATCATTTGGACAAAAAATTGTAGTTGTTGTTAATGCGAATTAGTAGTGACCATTATTGTTAATGCAAATTAGTAGTAATCATCTTAATAATTAGCTTGTTAATTATTGTTTTATATGTCAGTTGTCATTTCATTTTGTTGTATATTGTTTACGTAATTGGTGCGTATGAACTGACAACACGAATTTAGTAGCTAATAAACCCATTGATGCGTATGCAATCAAAACACGATATTGTCATGTCATTTATAGCCATTTTTAGACAAAAGCATTTTGAATCACCATGCAATTTAAGAAGATAAAATAACCCTATTTTCTTTCTTTTGCTAATGACATTTAAAATAATCGCTTAAATGTAAGCAACTAAAATTAATACAAAATTAGTAGTTAACCTTGTACAATGTAATTAATTTTGTACTAAATAGTTAGTACCATAACACCATCAAACAAATTAAATGATAAATATAACATGTTTAATTACATTATACACTAATGTGAATGATATAATTTATATGTTGACAAATTAGAAAAGAGCAATAGGTGTTATAAAGGAAATTGGTAAAGGTAATTTCACCAATAGTTTTAAAAAGATGAAAATTGGAAGCTTAATATCTTTCTTTTGCCAATGACATTTAAAATAATAGCTTCAATGTAAACAACAAAAATTGATACAAAAGACTTAACCAATTACAATGTCATTATATAACAGAAGAAGTTAAGCAGACAAATTAATATAAGAAACAAATCAATATAGTACATACATATGATGATATATAGGTTGGAAATCGGTGATGTAGCTCTAATGAGGCTTATCGGTGAAAACTTTCACGAGCCTAGAAGCAACAGCGAGAACTCCAATTCTTGATTTACAAGTGTAAACAACACCACGTACTTTAATTACATACTTTTTTGGCTGTAATATTGAATGAAAAAGGCATGTAATAACTCAATTATCTTCTTTTATTGTACACCTAAATGGATAAGAGTTGGATGTCTCATTGAAAATGGCCAATTGAATACATATAAGGAGTTAAGAGTTTCATGAAATTTGTAAAAGATTAAATGGGGGATAAATGTACTATTTGTTGTCTATGCATCAATTGCTTAAATGTCGACTTCCAAAGTCAAGACGTGGTATGTAATCACTTGTTGATCCGAGGCATAGATAAATTCTATACTCCATGGCTTTATCATGGTGAGCATAAGGAAGCAAGTTACGGTAGAAGTGGTGGTACATCTTATGATGACAGTTACAATAATGATGTAGATGATTGTGATGTGAATGATGATGGTGATGATGAGATTGACGAGATGTTAGATGCTTGTCGGAATAATATGGAGACTATGAATGAAATAGAAATGCCTAACATAATTGGTAGGATTACAGAAGATAATTTTGGGAAGTTACTGAAAATTTCTCAAGAACAATTATATCCCAGGTGTTTTAATTTCTCACAACTATTATTTGTTGTGAAGTTGTTGCATTTGAAGGTTTATAATAAATGGAGTAACAAGTCCTTTGACATGTTAATTGACTCACTAAATGATGCATTACCTATTGGACACGTTGCCAAAATCTTATTATGATGTAAAGAAACTATTAAGGGACCTTGGATTGGGATACATTTCAATTCATGGTTGTAAGTATGATTGTGTTCTTTTTTGGAAGGAAAGTAAAGATCTTCAAGAGTGTCTTATTTGTGGTGCATTAAGGTGGCAGGTGGATGATGGGAGAGGGAAAAAGATACCGAATAAAATCCTTTGATACTTTCCTATTAAACCATGATTATAAAGACTTTTTATGTCAACAAAAATAGCCATAAATATGAGGTGGCATAAAGAGAAACACTTTGATGATAATATTATACATCATCCAACAGACTCAATGGCATGAAAAGAAATTGATAGAAAGTTTCTGTAGTTTGCACAAGATAGTCATAATGTTTGATTTGGATTGGTCTCGGATGGATTTAATCCTTTTGATAATATGAGTACTTCATATAGCATGTGGCTAGTGATTTTAGTCCCATATAATTTACCTCCATAGAAGTATATGAAGGAGCCTTTTATATTGTTATCTTTACTTATTCCAAGACCTATTGCTCCTAGTAAGGACATCGATGTATACATGTAACCATTAATTGATGACTTAAATGATCTATGAGAATTTGGATTACAAACTTTTAATGTTGTTGAAGGTGAAACATTTATAATGCATGCTGCTATTTTGTGGACTATAGTCCACAAAATGATTTCCTAGCTTATGGAAATTTGTCTGGGTAGAGCACTAAAGGGTATATGGCTTGTCCTGTGTGTAACCATCAAACATATTCAATGAGGATACGAAATAAAATATGTTATATGGGTCATCGTCGTTATTTGGAACATGGGCATAGATGGTAAAGAAGTAAACTGTTTAATGACAAAGTAGAATTAGGTGAAGGTCCAATGCAGTTGTCTAGTGATTATATTGTTTACCAATTATCACATTTGGATGACATTACACTTGGCAAACACCCAAGTAATAGAAAGCAAAAGAGAAATAATGTTGAATTGAATTGGATTTAAAAAATCATAATTTTCAACTTGCCATATTGGAAGGAATTAGTACTGAGACATAATCTTGATATCATGTATATTGAGAAAAACATTTGTGATTCCATTCTAGGGGTTGTTGTGGGAATTGATGGGAAATCTAAAGACATAATTAAGGCTATACTTGATTTGGAAGACATGAATATTAGAAAGGACTTGCATTTGAAAAGAAGAGATGACGGGTCATACGTTATTCCCCCTGCTTGTTACAACATTTTAAAAAGTGAGAAACAATCATTCTGTCAGTTCTTCTAATCAGTTTTCTTGATGGGTATACATTAAATATAGGCCGTTGTGTGAATGTTAAAGAGGGAAAAGTGTCAGGGTTGAAAAGTCATAATTGTCATTTACTTTTGCAACGATTAATTCCTATTGAATACGTCGGTGTTTGTCGAAGGATGTGTCTGTTACTTTGGGTCAATTGTGAGAGTTTTTTAATAAACTATGTTGCAAGACACTTAAACTTGAATAGCTTGATAAAATGGAAAAAGACATAGCATTGATTCTATGTAAGCTTGAACTATTATTCCCCTTATTGTTTTTTGATGTTATGGTTCATTTGGCAATTCACTTACCATAAGAAGCAAAACTTTGTGGACTGGTTCAATTTCGATGGATGTTTTTGATTGAAAGGTAATTCATATTAAATTCATCAATTTTTTCTATATTCTTTGTTTGTAAGAATTCCTAAGTTTATATTTGATTATGTTCAGGTTTTTGTGCTCTCTTAAGCATTATGTACGTAATAGAGCTCGACTAAAAGGGTTTATTACAAAGGCTTATATAGCAAATGAGTGCTTAACTTTTTGTTTAATATACTTAACTGATGTGGACACAAGATTTAATAAAGCATAACGTAACTTTGATTTTCATGATGACGGTGGGTTGTCTATTTTCTCCCAAAAAGTTAGGCCACTTAGTGTGGGTAAATATATGGAGTTAACTAAAGAAGAATTCGAAATCGCTTATTAGTATATTTTGAACAATTGTAAGAAAGTCGATACATTTATGGAGTATGTATATTCCTTTTTATTTAAAAAATCATATCATAATTTTCTTCATTAATTCTGAGATCTTACTATCGTTCTCTTTTGTAAGTAGAGAACATAAAGACACAATCGCAGTAAAGGGATTATTAATGTTGAGGAAAGAGATAGGCAGAAGTTTGTATGATGGTTTAGAAATTGAGTAAGTTTCATATTAATTACATATTATGAAAATATGAGAATATGTTTCATCCTCATATTTATTTTCAATTTATCATGTAGATGATACGGTTACATAATCGTAACATGCAAGAAGTGACAACATCATTATATAATTTGGCATGTGGGCCTCATATTTATGGGAAGAAATACACAGGTTGCATTGTTAATGGGGTGAGATTTCATATACAAGTTTGAGATAGTCGAAGTTAGAAGTCAAAATTGTAAGGTTGTCATTGAAGGATGTCATGACGACGAAATCATTGACTTCTATGGTGTCATCTATGAAATAATAGAGTTGCACTACATCAAGGATAAGAAGGTTGTTCTACTTAAATGCAAACTGATATGAAAGTGAACAGGCATGTTACTAGCATAAATGTTAGTAAGACATGGTATGATAATGATCCTTTTATCCTTGAAAGTCAAGTCAAATAAGTTTTCTACATCAACGATATTGTATTAGGTAGTAATAGGAAGATTGTTCAAAAGTTTCAACAAAGGAAAGCCTTTGATTTTTGTTAAAGGGATATTGGTCTATTGGATGAGGATGCAGATGAAGTCTATCAAGAAATTAGATTAGAGTTCAATAACAAAGGCATTCCAGTAGAAGATGTAGATATATCATCATTCCATAGGAGAGATGTTGATCCCAACATAGTTTAACTAGATGAAATCCAAGCCCATCTTATCTTACAAATAAATGAAGACTATAACATCTTGTTACCCATGTTAAGGCTAGAATAGTAAATATGAGAGATTATTGAGAAATTAAAAAGTGCATTTCATGCTCATGCATAATATGTCATACACATATACGTGAATATATATATTTGCACATTAAAATAATTGTACATGCATTCATTAATAATTTCTGGGTATAATTGATTTTTATATGTAATATGTGATTTTATTGAGAACTGTGGTTTATTGGTATTGAAAATAATTTGGAGAGTGTAGTTATTGGGTTATAAATTTTTGGAGAATTTTAGGGAAAATTTCTGAAAATGTTAGACGTTATAAAACTAGGAAAAATGCCAAGTGGCAAGTAAATTGATGAATGAAAATATAAATAAGAACAAATGATAATGAAGGAATTTTAGAGATGATTAAACTAGTTAAGTGAGAAACTAGTTTAATGCTTTAGAACATGTATGAATGACAATTGTCACTTTCCTAGTTTAAGATTTATTATAAGATTACACTTGAAAGAACAAGTTACTGGTGTTCTTGACTTACTGTTCTTCTTCGTAGCTATCTTCTTCAAGCTTCTTCTTTTTCACAGAGTTTTTCATCAAACCTCCACCAAAGTTAAACCTTGATTTCCTTTATATATTAGCACTCCTACTTTGTTATCTATTTCTTTTGCCTTAAGAAAAACCTAACCCAAACCACCTTCAAGATGATGTATATGGTTGTATGAGGAATTAGGGCTTCTTAAGAATTTGAAGAATTGGAAGTTTTAACAAGTAAGTACATGTAAATCTTTATGAGTTGTTGGTATATGAGATAAATTTGGTGATTTATTTGTCACTTAATGATCATGAGAAAATGGACATTTTTCATGAATACTGTGGATGAAGGATGATATTTTGATATTTTTGTTTGTGTTTTGAGGATAAAAATGTTAGATGAGAGTGTTGAAATGATATTTGGAGTTGAAAGATCACTGAAAATGTGTAACATATTAGTGCAAAATTTATGAAAGATGATATATATATATATATATATAGCATATGTGAATATTTTGGTGATTTAAAGATGAACTGAAAATAAATTTAGAGGTAAGGAATAGGTGTAAGGTGATGTCTGGAGATGAGAAAGATTGATTAAAATAATAGTTTGAGAAAGAGAATGAAGAGAATGCAGAAAATGAAAGAAGAAATGCAAAAAAAAGGGTGAAATGCGTGATGTTTTAATCTGGATTTTTGGATTTGTTTGTGGACGATTTATGTTAAATGAGAGTCAAAAAGGGGGGAAGATATAAGCTAGAAATGTTGGTTTAAGTGAAAGGAAAGAAGAAGGAAAAGAAGAACTACAATTCAGTGAAGAAGAGGAGTAGCACAATTGCAACATTTGAAGGGGATCTGGAAAGCACGATCGTGACTTTTAAAGGAATGTGGAAAAGCACGATCGTGACTTCTTTGGCTACTGAAGAGGGATTGTTTTGAACATCCCTTATTGTTTTGATCATAACTTCTTCCGCTGATCTCCAAATGATATGAGATTTGAACCAACAGACTTGAAACACATTGTTCTACATCTCTACCAAAAATTATAGCCATCTGAAATCATTTGGAAGAGAGGGATCGATGAAATTGGGATGAAATTGATGAGGAGTTTTGGAATTTCTTGACTGGAGTATTTTATTAAACATGCTTTGGTATTTTGATATATCTTGATCTGTAAGTTTCCAAATGAGATGATTCTTCATTTAGAGTAAACTAGAGACATACGGCTACAATTTTTAAAATAAATTGATTTGAATTATGGCCTTAAGTGTCTTAAAATGTAGCCTGAAGTTCATTTTTGGCTTAAGTTGTAGCAATGTCGTGCTAGAAAATTCATGTCCTATAATTATCGAATAAACTATATTGATGTAGGTCAAATCAGACAAAATTTTCTTCACAAAAGTTGTATATTATTCTCTTAGCTTTCGATTGGTATAAATTTTGTAACTTTTGGATATTGTAATTGAGAAATATGAGTTGTACAACTTGGAGTGTATGATCATGCACTAGCCAAAATTTTGAATGTACTCAGTCCGAAGTATTGAATATAACTTTCAGATTACTAAATAAAATGGTATGATATTGGTGTCATTAGAAACGCATTAGAAAGGAGAACAATTTTCTAAATAAAGTGTTTTCAAATTACTTGATTTTCTTGGTCAGAAAGAACATGTAAGGTTGGCTCGAAAGTATGTTTCGGGAAAAATCTGAATTGACCAAAATGGTTATGAATTTTGATTATAATGGTTTTAGTGAGGTGTAAACCCTAAGTATGAATGATACTTAAGAGATTTTTGGTATTGGATTGATTATGTGACTTGAATAATAGAAAAATACCTAGGAATGTCATTGAACATGCATTGTACATTTTTCATATACATAAAGGTGCATCCATGAATATTTATGAAATTGTGCAAAATTGTGATACGTGTATGTATTACGCATTATAGAGGGTAGTTGGAACATCACATCTAGATGTTGTTGGAACTTTGAGGCAATAGCTTTGGGAACAAACTGTGAGGAACCTAGATGGTATCACTTAATTAATTGCTTGTGATAGATTATGTTTTGAATCATTTTACGAATGTGATTTGATTGCGTTAATTCTAGAAACTGAAGGTCCGTGACTTATGATGCATGAATGAGATATTGAAGTGCTACTTGTATGTGAATGTGAATAAATAAATATTACACAACAATTTTGTTTCTGAGTGTTCATGTGAAATCATGTGATTGATTAGGAATATGTTAATGTGAAACATTCTAATGCATGAATGCATGAAAGATAAAGGCAATTGTGATAGGAGTTGCCAGTATAAAGAGCTTAAAGCTCGGATTGTGATTAGAGCCTTAGGCTCGATTGTGATTGTAACTAGTGTCCACTAAGGGATATGGGACATTATCTGATAAAGCTCGGTATCCATAAGGGATATGGGCTAGCAAAAAGGCACTCGATCATAACGACAATAATAAATAAAAATGATTCTCACGTGCATTGCATTTATAATTGATATGTGTATTTTGTATGAATGAAATGTTCAGTATGATTGTTCTAAAAGCGATATGTGACGCTTTTTGCAAAAATGCAAAGATATGAATTATATGTTACATATGTGAGGTGTTGCATGCATTGAGTGAACTATCGATGATGGTTATCTCATTGAGTTCACAAAACTCATCAAAATTGCAACATTGATTTTTTAGGACTGAGAGAGGACATTAGCTACTGAGAGACACTACAAGAAGCATAGTCTTATACTTTTGGGAGAAAAAATGGTTTAAAGGTCGGTCAGCTGAAATCAGAAGATTAGATAGATTTTTGTGTAATTTCCTCTTTCATGTAGTATATTTTGTATTAGGATATGATGATGTACATGTATGGATGTTTGAAAGCTTCAATGTTTACACGTTCGGATTTATGAAATGAAATAAGGAAATTTGGATTTGAAAATATTGTGCCTTTTTGAGGATGTCTTATAAGAGAATAAAGAATGATGATGCCATGTTTAAGTGAATGTTGTGAATGCTCTAGCGTACCGTGATCATAGGTTATGTACTGGAATATCCTCAAGGTGTTCCGGTATGTACCTCATGGTAATGGGAGGGGGGCATATTGGTTTACTAGATGAAGATGCAGATGAAGTCTAACAAGAAATTGGATTAGAGTTCAATAACAAAGGCATTCCAGTAGAAGATGCAGATATATCATCATTCCATAAGGGAGATGTCGATCCCAACATAGTTCAACTAGATGAAGTCCAAGCCCATCTTATCTTCCAAATAGATGAAGACTATACTCAGGATGACTTAAATGACAATGACAATACCTTGCTCGAATATATTAGTGATGAAGAATCCATTGATAATGTACTTAATGATGATGATTTTCAAAATCTTCATCATGATTATTGCATGTAAATAAATTGTTTGCATTGTTTGAAATGTTATGTTCATAATTTCCTTATGTCATTGATGTTTAAGTTATATTAATTTATGATGACTAGATGCATATTTTTAATATTTCACTTATGTTTATGCAGAATGTTATGCCAATTGTTTAGTATTTGACTAATGATCTCCTTAAATTCATGTGGAATATTGATGTTTGAGATAAGCTTAAGCGTTATCTTTATATTTCGTTTTAGTTGTTCAGTATAGTTGTGGGCTCCTGGAAATTTTTTTAAAAGCATGATTAGATTAATTTTGAGGTCTTGCTAAATTAATTTATGTTGGAATTAATTAGCATGTTAATGTGGGTAAGATAATATGGTATAGGTTAATGACACTGAGCTATTAAAGTAGTGGGAGAGAGTAAGGCCAATTTTGGCAAGTCACTCAAGTTTAAAAACCATAAGGCATAAAGGAAGGGCAAGGTGGACTTTTATCATTCATTAAGGGTAAAATGGGAAGAAAAAAGTGTAGTTTCCTTCCTTAAGAGGGGGAAAAACGAAAATGGGAGAGAAGGAAGTGAAATAACAAAACCAAAGAGAGGAAGAAGAGAGGTTTCAGTGGTTGAGAAGAAAGAAGAGAGTTGAGCTAGGGTTTCATCTTTTCTAAGCCTTCTAGAGAGATTTTGGTGTTGTAAGAAGGGAAAAAGGTAAAGGAAGATAAGAGCTTTCTTTTGAACCAAGCATTTCTTCATTTGGAGAAGATTTGAGGTAAGAGCATTTTAAGGCTTTGAATTTTTGGAAGGGTTTTGGTTTTAAGAGCTTAGTAAATATATGGGTTTAAGTGTTCTAGGATCAATTTATACATTAGTTTCTTTAGGTTCTCTTTTGGAAATTTCTATTGGGAATTGTATTTATGTTAAAAAGGGAATCAAGAAAGACAAGAGGAGTAATGTAACACCCCACTCCCGCAAGACCTGAACCCGACATCGACGGTGATATCCAGGTCCGTGCCCCGCGAGGGTGGCGTGCTACATCACTCAAGAGAAAACTCAAGATAACTTTTTTTTCTTAACACATACTCACACATATTATCGTGAATGCGGAAAACAATTTATATAAACAATTCAATGGCCTTGGGGTCTTTTTACATTTACAATTTATTTCACCAATTGACTTTACAACTTGTCCAACTTAGTAATACAAAAGTCCAAGAATAGAAATACTAAGACAAACGCGAACTGATCCCGACCACTTCTCTGCTTCCTCAACCAACAGATGTCATACGCCCGTTGCCTAACGGGGTATTCTTCTAAGTCCTGAAAAATAGATGCAAATTTTGGGTGAGTTTTGCGAACTCAATGAGAAACCATCATCGATGGTTCACTCAATTCATGCATGTTCAATCAGCTTACCAAATATCACATACGATCACGATTCACAAATGTAATCTCAAATAATACATACCATTACATTTCACAAATGTAAGGCATATCACCTTTCATACAATCCAAATTCAATCATACTATATATGCAATGCACATGAGACCCTTTCTATTTTCATTACGTTGTTGTGGACTGCGCTCAAATCTGTCCCAAGAACGGGCACATTGCGTTGAGCTAGTGGCTCAAAACATTGGGCTTGAAGCCTAATACATTGAGCCCGAGGCTCAATACGCTTGGACTGAGGTCTCCAAGTTGAAATAAAGCTCATATACGCTAGGCGTGATATGCCCCGATACGGTGGCTCCGGCGGTCTGGCGCTTTTATCGATCATGTCCTTATGCAAGAATGCATATGTTCCAATTTCCATTTACGCTTATTTCTATCACTTACATTCAATGCCATTTCTATTTCTTGGACCTTCGGTCCCAGATTTCAATCATATATTTTCCAATTTATTGCATCATACCATATCGCATTTAAAAGTCACATCCAATGTATTGAAACAGACAATTAACACTTCAATATCAATTTCCCATTTCCTCGGACCTTTGGTCCGAGATCTCCAATATAAATATTCACACACAGATTACACAAGTAGCACTTCGTTATCTCATTCCAAATATTTCAGACACCTATGGTCCAAATCAATCAAAATCAAACACACATAAACCCTCCATTATCTCCACATGGCATAATTGCAAAATCTTAAACACATAAAGGTTGAGGAACCAACTAGGTTACTCACCTGCACTTCGAAACTAACATCTGAAGTTTCAATAACGTCGGTAGATCGACGCCCAAATGTGCCTCTATAACAAACAGCAGAGGAATCCGATCACTAATTATCCAATCCGAACTAATATAATGCACATGTAAGTGTATAATGTATGTTCATGAGATTTCTGGCCCTAAATCCAAAATTTTCCCTTCATAAAAATTTCATCAAAAATTAGAAAACTATAGCCACTGACAGCACTCAATTCGGATCTCGATCGGTCCAAAAATAAATAAAACAGTGACCATAGAACAATTACCCGAGGCCACGTCAATTTCCCGTCCAAAAATTCCCAATTTCTCAAAAAATGAAATTCAATATTTCACTAATCCGATGCCTCAAGAATCAGGTCAATCGGACGTCGGACGGAAAAGAAATTGACAAAAGAAACACCAAATACCAAATAATCAAATAATAATAAATAATAATAATAATAAAAATCAGATGGCCTCGTCACTAGGGCGAGGCGTCGCCCTAGTGATGCCGTCTGATCCGGCGTGTTGCCGCTAGGGCGACACGTCGCCTAGTGATGCCGTTTCAAACGAGCCTCGTCCACTAGGCGAGAGCCATCGCCCCTAGTGACCGGCAATATACCATTCTCATTCCTTTTTTTCAGATTTCTAAACCAACTTTCAATACCCATAACTCTTAGCACACAAATCAGAAAAATACAAATTATACCTTGTTGGAAAGATAAGGAAACCCTCTACAATTCTCAAGAAGACCATAAGAATCAATCTCACCCCTAAGGGTGTCAAAAATCCCTTCAAAGCTACTGCCTACTCAAATCCCATTAAAACAGAACAGTACATTGCAAATTCCATAACTCTCTGATTCTTCAGCCAAAAATTACCACATAAATATGCTCAATAAGTTCACAATGTCATCTACAACTTTCATGAACAACCCAAATCAAATTCCATAACCAACTAGGTCAAACAATTCGACAAAGAATCTGTATACAGAAACTAACCAATCTGGTCAGTAATTTCCCAATCAGCATAACTCTTAGCACAAATGTCACAAAATTCACTACCTTATATCCCTGAAAAGATAAGTTCTCAAACTTCAATTTTCATGAAGAACTCAATTTCCAATTCAATTTCTAACAATGTCAAAACCGTTGTGGAAGTTACTGCCATGATCAGCAATTCATAACCTAATGCAGGATCAATGTTTGCAAAATCATAACTCCCAAATCTGACCTCTAAAAATTACACACCATATATCATTTTCAAGATAATTCCTTCCTCTGGAACTTTGCAGAAGATCACTCACACCAATTCAGTTCACATAATTAGCTAAAATTGCTTCCAATCCGCAAGCTCACAAACTCAACACTTAGGCTAGGTTTAATCAAAATGCTCAAAACCAGTCAATAGTAATCAGTTCATATCTCCCAATATACATCTCGAAAAATATCAAGATCAGTGGAAATGGAAAGCTAACTCAATATGCTACAACTTCCATGAAGACCATTTTCCCAAATTCCATCTCAATTAATTTAGAAAAATCAGCAAAATAATCAGGTCATATATGCGGGTACTGTTCACAGACCCTACAACCAGAAACTTTCCATGCAAAATTCACCTTCCTAACATTACAATTTAACAACACCTATTTCACACAAATTTGAAGCCAACATCCCAAAGTTTCAGTGGGCACAAACCTCACCTCATTTGCACACCTACACAATTAGTTATGATCAAAACATTTCAATAGGTTAAACACCAATTTTCCAGATTTCATCAATACCTCATCCTCTTCCATTCTATCACTTTACCTACATTAATATACCTTCATTTACACCTCCAATTCAGCCACAAACTCAACACAACAATTATTTGTATACTAACACAAAGTTGGCAGCACCCACACAATCATTTGTCATTCATATAGCCTTTCTAATCTCAAGCTAAAACCAAGTTAAAATCAATAAAAACCATATTTATTCATTCACCCATACACAAGCATATATTTAAACCCATTCAAACCTACCACTTCCATGATCACTTACATGCTCAAAGGAATCCCATGCATGCTTCTAACTACCAAAAGAAGGAAAGCAAACACAACTCTTACCTTAATCAAGTTGCAAGTTCAAGCTAGCAATACTCACCTAAGTAAGTAGCAAGCTTAAACTTCTTCAATCTTCCATCTCATCACACCAACTTTCCAACACCTATGGTTACCACTCTCACACACAACTCAACATCCTCACAAGGCTTAAGGTAGGATTTATATAAGAAGAAAGAAGGAGCAAGCAAGTAAGTAGCAAAGAAAGTTTCTTGAATGAGGGATGGACAATCACCCACGAAGCAAGAAGAAGAAGAGCACTCACTGATGAAAGATGAAAGACAACTAATAACTTGTAAAGTAATTTTGTTAAGTCTTTCACACAAGGAGAGGTGTCGTGAGAAGTGAAGGGAACAAGACAAAATCCTTAAATGCACGAGAACACTTGGCAATTTATGAAGAAAAGAACAAAAACATAATGAAGAGAAACAAAGCCACGGTTGAATGAAGGGAGGAGTAATAAAAAATGGGACTTTAACCTTTCCAAACTTGGAAAGTCGTAAAAGGCTCACACTCTTGACATAAATATGAAACCATTTTAATAGACCTCACTTGTCACTTGCCACTTGTCCAGAATTTTATTCCGGTTCCAAATTTTACTCCAATTCCTCGTCAAACTTCAATGGCTTAATTTAATAAATCCCAACATCATGTCTCTAATTTTCTTGTGTCATTGGCCAGTCTTTTCTAGTACCGGAAACCAGTCAGTTGGAATTTTCTGGTCCTGGCAAGAACCTCAAAAAATTCCGAAAAAATTTTCATAAATCCCTAAAAATGGAAAACACTCAATGGCGCACTCCAAATAATTTTTCAAATACAATTATCCCATAAATTTCACAAAAGGTCTCAATTTGAAACCTAAGCCGGAAAATATCATGAATGCATGTTTACCATGTGCAAGCGCAACAACCCATCATTCATAGAGGCTATATGTCAGATGCATGCATGCCGAGTTATAATTTAAAACTCCTAACCTGTCCCAATTTACTAAAATACCCTTCCCATCGATGATAGGATGTTAAAATTCTCCCCTCCTAATAAAAATTTCGTCCTCGAAATTTCATATACGATTTATCCGGAAGGCATGGGAGTCCTTTTTCATAATACCTTCTGTTTTCCACTGTTTTCACTACACCACCAAATGCGATCCAAAACAATCAATTTTCTCAAACTCTCCATTATTTTACCGCTTTCATGATTATGCTAATTTGTCACTTTCAATATCAACAACATATATATCGGATCCTAACAATATTTCCAATTCGCCTAGCTTACCAATCCATAATGCTATTTACACCACAATCACATAGAGGCCCTCATCACTAATTCAATTTCCTTAACTACATCTTTATTTCCATCTAAGACCTTTTGCCGAGGCCATACCCTTCAAAATATTTCATTTATCGCTTATCAGATTTCGTTATTATCAAAACACAAATCTCATGATATTTGTAACCTCAGTGTGAATCAATTCGATTCATTGTCACCATCTTAAATTCCTTAACCTTTCACTTTATTGCCCTGATCACATAATATAGGGATAACGACTCCTTTTTGACAATAAGACCCCTTATACGCTTTTCGAATGGTGACACCAATATAATGATTGTCATGCCATAATCTCTTTGCACTATATATCAATATCATATCCCAATGACATCCAAAAATACCTGTTGGTTTATCACACATGTCATCGTTCACTTTGACAGACTATACCATCAATTTCTTTTCCACAATACTTTTACTAGAGCATAACGCTTCAATTGTTTCTTGTGTTTTCTCGAACCATGCACTTATGATCATTTGATTTCCCATTTTAACCTTTCAATTACTCTTTCAATATGCTCATGCTAGAACATAAAGCTTCGATCATTCTTTACATTTTCACTAACAGTTCCTGTACTGAGTATCACCCATATTTCTTAATTTGAACTATACCTATCACTTTCCTCACAATTGGAGTTATCTTCGCCTCGACACGGTTTACAATTTCTACATCCTCACTTCGGGTTTTGCCAATCCACTTTGATGCACACCAACTCTGAAATTCCCATAGCTAATAATACTTTCTTTTGCCCCTTTTTGTCAGTTCGACTATAACACTCAATAATACACTAGATTTGGTAACCTTATTGCCCAAATATTGATCTTCCGCAATTGAATTTATTTCTTTCTTTGTTGAACCCTTAAATTGCACCATTGGCTTAGTTTGAAGAAATCATTGCTAAATCCTTTTAAATCATTTAAATGCATAAACTAATTCAATCGTTATCAATTTGCATATTCATAGACATCTCCCAACTATATCTGCGATTAATGTCTCCAAGCCTTTAGGCCACACTCAAGATAACAAATTGCAAATCATCCATCATGATACCGCCTACGGAAGTATATTTACCCCAAGGTACATAAAATCACTTTATACAATTTCAATAGATCACATCATACCCTTTATTGGGACACTTCATAGAATATAGTAAATTTTTTTTTAAAATGTCTCCTTTATGATCATCACCATAATATTCACACGCTTTCCTCAAATATTATTGTTAATTTACTAAAACGGAAAATCTTTGACAATTTCTATATGCATCTAGCATTCCGTTAGTTCTAATAAATTCCCAATTCCACATACCCATATCTTTTGAACTTCCACATTTTATCAAAACCTATATCTTGATTAATTATCCCAATATCCCATGTTCGCATACTAATCCATTCATTATTCATTCAATCAAATTAAGATTCACTCTTAAGAGACTTGCATGTCAACCAATTTCCTCAACTATACCAATTCATCTATTCCTTATGCTTATATCCATTATCCACTCCAAACACAATTTAGACATGTTCCTTTTCAGTAATACAATAACCTTAGTTGACTCCTAACTCTTTCATTATCGAACGTCTCCAATGAGGAACAATTTTCGTTTAATTTTTCTCATCATATCATATTCTTGCCACATGTTCCTTACCTAAATTTCTCCACATAACGTAATTTATTTACGATAGATTACCCAATTGACTTGAATAAACAATCGTTATATCGATCTCGCATTTAGAACATAATTACACAAAGTATACACGAACCTTTAATTCCTCAACTTCGCAATTAATATTTCCTTAATATTCAAGACTTTTCTTCAATAATCAAAACCATCTCATTAACATAATGTACACTTTTTCAGTTGCATATTTTATCTCTTACGATTGAGTCATAAAACTTTATCAATCAACTATTTTCCATCTCTATATATATATTAGTGCCTCTTAATATTTCATGAAGCTCAATCAAGGGCACTTAAACAATTTCTTTTCCTCTACTATCTTACCATTCATCACCATAATCATCACATCCTATCGACAATATATCTCTATAGTCCCATCAATTTGCCCGTTAATAGATCATACCGCTAAGAATACCTTAATTACATTTAATTCTCGATAACCATTTTCTTTTGGTACCAATTCTCGATCATGGGGACCTTACTATATTCATGTCCTCTTTATTCCTCAAGCTCATTACCAATGCGAACACCTTTAACTGTCTCACTTCTTTCTCAATTGATCATTCTCAACATTTTCATGCCTTACTCTCACTCATTTTGAACTTGAGCTACCGACATTATAATCTGAGCTTCGTAATAGGCCACCGATTACTTCCTATATCATATTCACGTAAATTATTCATTTATGCTTTTCATTTCACCCATGATGGTAATCCCATTATCGATATACACTTACAAAGGATCATATAATCCAACTCAACAATCTTCCTATTTACACCAGTCCTCGCTCGTGAGGATCATATACAATCTCAATTCATTCACAACTGATCATTATAAGCACTTTCATTTCTTCTTCTAACTCATAAAGGGATTTTTTTTTTTGACAAGAATTTTGGCTAGCAAGTATCCATTAACTCATCAATTACTGCTTAACATTTTCATTTAACATAGGGCTCCCATAATCGTGTGTGCATTTACTTAGCGCATCAATTGAACCCAACAACTTTTTCATCTACCAATTTCATTGTATTACATTTCAATCTTTTCATTATTGCATTATACCCATATATTTCCTTTCAAATCAATATCACGATATGAAATCATTCTTGATTTTGCACTTAATATATAATTTGACCCAAATCACCAATCCTTATTTATAACTCTCATCACGGAATCAATCCCAATTGTAACTTTTCTATATCATAGATACACTTTATTGTCATTTACCTTATACAATCGTAAATCTTACCATTATCACATCTCTATTTTTCCTCTATTAATTTACAACTATAATCTTTATTTCTAACTCATATTCAAGGATATACCCAATATCACTCCAATTTTGCACTTCACAATATACCCGTCAATCTCAATACACTAAATATTCGTCTATCTGATCAAACCATACACTCTTTCCTATTTTGCGATATCCATTACTTCCTTTTCTTACATTCTAACACATTATCCTTTTTCTCACTTTTTCTAACCGCTAAAACGATCGAGACATACTTATGCATATTTGACCCATATACTACATCGGGATCGGTGTAGGAAAATCCCGGTGTTCATCACATGAACACAAAGGAATTTAAAATTTTGAGTCCCGTGACATTCCCCGAAAGCCGGGATCCATGTGTAGTACAAACAATCAAACCATAACGACCAAAGGAGACCGCCTCTAACGGTATCCACGCAGAGGTTGAAAACCTAACCGGACAAACTCTTTTGACCGGGAATAGCTAGACTAAAGAAAAGAGTGCTAGCCTTACCTTAGCCTCGAGAGCAAATGAAATGATCTTGGTGGAGCCTTGGAGAAGTAGAAGCCAAGTTGAATGGAAGAGATGAAGAAGATGAAAACAAAGTTTTCAAAGCTTAACACTTAAGCATTTTCGATTCTACCCTTCCATAACCGTGCAAGCTACTTTCATACCTTCTAATATGTATTTTAATGAGTTAAAACACATATGAAAGGCTTAGTGAATGGGCATCCACGTAGATGGCATAAAAATGCCTTAAAATGCTAAATGATCATTAAGTTTGACTTTTCAAACTTATTTCATCTCCACCATTTTGGTTCCACGAAATTCAACATATATATATATAATTAATTATTAATTAATTAATTAATATATATATATTTGTCAAGAGGTCCAAGAATGTCGCTTAAAGCGGTTTTCAGCAATGTCGATGTCACGATCTCATCGGGACATATCCCAATCTCATCGGGATCCATTTAATCCTATTGCTTTCCGGACATCGGATCTCTGTCAAAACTATTTTACAGATTCTCGAGTCACTCTTATCGCAGTGACCCATTAGGTTCCTTGTTATGTTGACCACTTAGATTAACACTTAACTGAGGCAAGTCATGAGCGGTATCTAGCAACACATCATGACCCCCAATTGACCGGAAAGTAATTGGTTCGACTAATGAAACCATATCATTTAACCCTTCCATAGACAATTATCGGCAATTCGTCTTTCACCATGCTATACCCCACTTGCTTGAGTATGGGCAATGTGTCAACTCTTACTAGACCGATCGATCAAATCTAGTCCAAGTGTAATCGCTTCGCCCTAGACTCATTACTTTATACGTCCATGAAGACCATCTTCATGACATATGTATCTCCGACACCGAGACTTCAAAGTAATGATCCCGATAAGAGGCCATGGGTATCTCTTCGCTATCACGTAAGTGGTGAATCCTCTATTGGCTACTCAATTACCTTCAAATACCTCAAGTCGCACCCAATCACCACCCTACGAGCGACCTCTCAAAGGCAACAAGGAATGGAGTCAAAGTACGTAATCAAGACCAAGATATCCTCGAGTACCTCAAGTCAAGGATACTTGCACCATTGCTATGATGAGATTATCATCGACATTTGTATAGACATCCATGTGATGATCTCATAGCAGTCATCCAATGTACTTACTACCACTAGTAAGCATCCACATGTCAAATCTAAATATCTCAATATTTACAGCTTTACGAGATCCACCGCTGATCCAATCAAGGAGTTTGACATGTGTTAGTCTATCCGGATTAATGATGTCCAGTCTCATTAATCCTATGACTAAGGATAATTTAGATATCGACATAATTGCACATGATAGGAATCTCGAGTATATGATCGCATCATAATTTCCTTCATGCTATGTCATGTATCAAGGACTTCATTAATTTGATTAAAGATCACTATCATTTCATAATAAAATGAACATCAAATAAATGAAATATGCCTTGCTTTATTTATTCATAAAGTCATACATGACTATGAACAAAATGCTAAAGGGATTGCCTTTAGGCACTACTCTAACAATCTCCCACTTGACCTAAAGCCAATCGCCTTGGTATCTAATACCATGTCGAGTACACGAGAATCAAAATTCTTACGTGACAATGGCTTTGTCAACGGATCGACAATATTCTCGCTCGTAGAATTCTCTCTATCAAGACATCACGCCGAGCAATGATCTCCCGAATCAAATGGTATCGGTGAGTACGTGTTTGGACTGCTGATGAGACCTTGGTTCCTTTGCTCACAAGAATAGCTCCATTGTTGTCACAATACAACCAGATGGGTCCATCACATTTAGGAACCACACCAAGTTCAAGAATGAACTTCGGTCCAAACGGCTTTTTTACTACGCCACGATGCGGCAATGTACTCGCCTCGTTAGTTGAATCGGCAATCGTCTCCTGCTTGGAACTCTTCCAATTGACCGCTCGCCATTTAGTGTGAAAACGTAACTCGATTGGGACTCGAGTCGCCCTTATCGATTGAAAATCGCATCTGATGCCGCCACTGGAGACTTCCATCTCCATATATCAAGAAAACATCCTTAGTTCTTCGCAAGTACTTTAGGATATTCTCGATACCACCCAATGACCCTCACCAGATCCGATTGGTATACGCTCGTAATATTTAGAGCATATGATACATCGGGTCTCGTATATAGCATTGCGTATATATAGATCCTACTGCAGATGCATACGGATCATATTCATACGCATCCTCTCATCCCGGTCCGAGGACATGGACTTCGAGTGTTATCCCATGAACAATGGGAAGAAACCCTCTCTTGGATTGCTCCATGCTAAACCTCTTTAGCACCTTGTCTATGTATCGTTGATTGTGAAAGACCAAGCAACCTCTTCGATCTATCTCTATAAATCTTTATCCCAAGGATATAAGTTGCTTCTCCAAGGTCTTTCATGGCAAATTGTTTGGACAACCAAATTTTACAGATCAGAAGATTGAGACATCGCTTCCTAGCAACAATATGTCATCTACATATAACACAAGGAATACGATCGTAGCTCCATTAACCTTCTTCTACACAAGTGTTCATCCGGATTTTGTGAGAAATCAAACTCTTTGATTGTCTCATCAAACGGATATTCCAACTCTGGATGCTTGCTTCAATCCATAAATGGATTTACGCTTGCATACCTTTTCGCCATCGCCGAAATGAAGCCCTCAAAGTTGTGTCATGACATCCTCCTCGTGATTTCCATTCGGAAAGTCGTCTTCACATCCATTTGCCATATCTCATAATCATAATGAGCGGCAATGGCTAGAGTATCCTAATGGATTTAAGCATTGCTCTCGGATCAAGGTCTCGTCATAGTCAACTCCTTGTCTTTGACGAAAGCCTTTAGCCACAAGCCTCGCTTATGGGTAATCACATTACCATCCATGTCGGTTTCTTCTTGAAAATCCATTTGCACCCTATAGGTTTTATCCTTCAGTGCATCAACCAAAGTCCATACTTGGTTTTCATACATGGAATCCATTTGATTTCATGGCACGGGCCATTTTTCGACTCTAAACTCTTTAGAACCTCTTCATAGTAGTAGGCTCATCATCCTCTATGAAGCGATACGTCATTCTGCTCACTTACGAAATCCATATCTCTAGAACAGAGCGTATCCTACTTGACCTACTAATTTTGTGTGTAGTAGAAGGTTGAACTGCTACCTCATCAGTATGAGTTACACGCTTTCGTGTTCAGCAGCTTGATTCTGCGTCGTCCGAGCATCTTGAACTTCTTCAAGCTCAATTTTGCTCCCACCGTCCTCTTTTAAAAGAAACTCTTTCTAAAAGACAGCATGCCTTGAAACAAACACCTTTTGTTCCTCAAAGAAGGTAGAATTGATATCCCTTGTTTCGTTAGGATATCCTACGAACAAACACTTGTCGATTTTGCTTCAAGCTTATCTCGATCAAGGCCCGCTTTACATAAGCAGACAACCCCATACTTTCAAATGAGAAAGATAAGGTTTCTTGTTAGTCCACATCTCATATGGAGTAACATCAACTGACTTTGATGGAACTCGCTTAACAAGTAAACAATCGCCTCAAACGCATACCCCCAAAAGGATTTTGGCAATCAGTAAAGCCCATCATTGATCGTATCTACGTCCAACAAGGTTCGATTTCTCCTTTCGCCACACCATTATGTCAGTGTGTAAGGAGGAGTCCACCGAGATAAAGTCCCATTATCTCTCGAGATAATCTAAAACTCTTGGTCTAAGTATTCACCACCACGATCCGATCGTAATGTTTTAATACTTTTCCCAGTTGGTTTTCTACTTCATTTCGAATTGTTTGAACTTTTCACACGCTTGATTTGTATCTCATCGACATCTGTACCCATATCGAGAATAATCATCGATAAAGGTAATGAAGTAACGACAATCACTTCGCATGGATGGACATCGACCACATACATCCGAATGTATTAGGTCTAATAATCCAATCGCTTGCTCACCCTTTCCTTAAAGGTAACTTAGTCATCTTGCCTAACAAACAAGATTCATATGTGTCATATGATTCATAATCAAATGACCCTAAACTTCCACTTTGTGGAGCTTAATGATCGCCTCTCATTTATATGGCCAAGGCATAATGCCATAAGTAAGTTGATTTTAAATTATCTCTTTATGTCTTTTAGCCATTGACATTCATAACCGGATGTGATATATCTAATATGTAAATACCATTGCATAATGTACCAAGACATAAAGCATTCCATTTGAGCTAATAGAACAACCATTGTTACCAAAAGACAAATGGAAACCAAATCTATTTAAACAAGAAATGCATAATATGTTCTTTGTTAACACGGTACAAAATAACAATCATCCAAGTTAAGTCTGAAGCCCACCGGGAGTGTCAAAACATAAGTCCCTACGGCTAATGCAAAGAACCCTTGCTCCATTGCCAACACGCAGTCCATTTCTCCCTTTATGAGTCAGCCATCGTCCCGAGGCCTCGTGATATCATTGCATATGTGTGCCACAACCGTATCTAATACCCATATGTTATGATCGTAAATGATTAACCTCAATGACAAACATACGAAGAAGTCGAGGCATCCGATGCCTTCTTCGCTTCAGCTTCTTCCAGATAAACTTTGCGCTTACGCCCAATGACCAGCCTTACCGCAATGGAAGCAGTACCTTTTGGTGCAGTCTCTTTGGTCTTCTTCTTGCCTTTCGCTGCACTTCCTTTCGCTTCGAGCCTTTTTCTTCTTCGCTTCCTCTTCGAACCAGAGGAAGAAGAATCCACCAATAGCAACGCTTTGCTATCTTGCTTGACAAATTGTTTCATTGCCTTGAAAGATTGATCAGCTCGAATTGCGGTGGATATTTGTTCATTCGATAGTTCAATACAAACCGTGAATAACTATCGACAAACCAACAAGAATTAAGTCTATACTTAACTCGTAATCCATCACAAAACCTAAGACGGCCAACCTCTCAATATAGCCATTCATCTTCAATGCATATTGCAATCGCAGATGAACCAGAGTCATTCGTTGTAAAGAGCAACCTTGAGGTCTCGAACTGCTCGGACCGTGCTTGCTCATCAAACAACTCTCTAAGATGAAACACTATCGCAGTGAGCATCCATAGACTCACGCCGCTTCGCAGCCTCAGTGACATCGATGCAAGCATAATGCAGTGGCTATGTCACCGCCTTTTTAGATGCTTATTTATATGCCTTCCGATCATCATCAAGCTCCTTCAGAAGTGGATCCGAAGTTTAAAAATCAAGGATATATCCTAGATCCTCGATCCGAGAACAATTCTCGATTACGCACCAATCAAGAAAATTTGGTCCAGCTTAATTTGTTTGAGTCCATTAGAGCCAAGATTCACATCGGTCTACATCTTCAACCAACCTAAACGTAGAGAGAAAGAAAGTTAGAATAAATTAAATGTATGACCATAAGGACTTAAATGACATACATATAGCTCCCACTAGTTTCAATGTAATCCATAACCCTCATCATGAATCCAAGAAACAAATGGCACATCGACTGGTGGTCGATATCCGACATTACTAAGAATGACCTTTGGTTTGCCCAACAAGCCACCTTAGGTCAATCGGTAGGTATCGGACATACCAATTGCATCTCAAATGCAACTATCGCCCGAAAGGCTATCAACAGCTGATATATGCACATACATCAAGTTATCAACACTGACGCGTGTACATCCGATGTACACTACCCAATTTCGCCTCTCCCACGCTGACCTTAAGTTTGCCCAACAAATCAACGCTTCTAGGAAAACCGACCCATTAATCCAAAATCTCATTTTCATGGTTCAAACATATCCAGATAGGCGAAGCTTGAGTTTGCCCAACAACTCAACCCTATAAGAACTCGTTCTACCATATTAATGGAAGGCGTTAGTTTTCATATTTAAATTGAGAGATTTTAGGTCTCATCTTTCTAATCTCATCCAAGGATCATAGTCACTATGACTATATGGTCTCGATTTAGGCATTGCATCAATCACATTGAATTCATACCAAATCATCCCATGTTTGCATGCTTTCAATCGACTAACAATAATTCCAATGACTATTGCTTCAGATTGCGCTAGTCGACTAACAAGAATGCCAATGACTACATGACCTACCAGTCGACTAACACAAGTGATAGTCGATCGGTGATCAGATGTCCCAATGACTATCACAGAGTGCTAGTCACTAGGGCATCAACAATGTACGACCCAAATGACCATCGCAAGAATGATAATGATCGCGCACGTGAAATGCCTCTAATCGCTAATTTCAATCCATGCATTTCCAATTCACAATACCATATACCAAGTATATTATCCTTTATATTAATGTGCTAATGAAACATTTTCATTGAAACATACATGCCATATAGTCTAACTATATATGAAAACCTTGAAACCGATTAATCCACTATTAATCACTAGATTTCCACATAATTCAAGGACACCAAATAATCATGCTAAGTATCTCTAGGGCTACACGTTATCAAGATTACTCCGCACTTGTCACAAAAATTGCGACGCCAAAATAACCAAGATAACTAATAAGCTAACGAGATGCTAAAGTGACCTATTCGACATCCAAAAATTATTGGAAACCTAAATTCAAGAATCTCAACTTGGCATGCATACCACATCAATATAACACATTTTTAATCACTATAAAATGATTCAAGGCATTGAACTGAAAATAACACAACCAATCATTCCAAACAAAATAGACCCAGCAACTTTCTCAAAACTGCTAAGCTCAACATTTTGCTCAAAATGACTATTGAAACACTTTCAATAAATACTGAGAAAATTACAGAGGTGAAAAATGTTCTAACATGCTCCATGAATTTTTCCAGGATTTATTTCCCACAAAACTCATTGAAACTCAGCAATCTAGCCGAAACAGAATCTGTGTTCTCCAACACAGACATTCCCATAAGCACACAAGTAATTCGGAAATAAATAGTAAATCACCTTGAAAACAATTTTCCATCCACAGAGACATTCACAAACATCTTAGGGACATGTCGGTGAAAACCAATCCAAAAAATATTTTTTTCTAGAATTTATTCTCGAATTTACAAGCATACCTGTTTCAGAAACGTTCAACAAGACAGCATCCAAACTTGAGGGAATTAAATAGCAAAACATATCAAACGACATCGATAAATTTTTTCCTTTATAGAAACATTCAGAAACATCTTATGAGCAGGTTCTATGCAAGAAAATTTCGAAAACCCTAAGTCTATACTGATTTCGAAATTCACAGAAGCAGCATGCTACACAGCTCAATTCACAAAGGAACTCCGACCTAGTTATCATTTCGACTGCTTATACAACACAAGCGCCTCTCGATACCACTGTAGGAAAATCCGGGGTGTTCATCACATGAACACAGTCGGAATTTAAAATTTTGAGTCCCAGACATTCCCAAAGCCAGGATCCATGTGTAAGTACAAACAATCAAACCATAACGACTAAAGGAGACCGTCTCTAACCAGATCCACGCAGAGGTCGGAAAACCTAACCGGATAAACTTTTTGACCCGGGAATAGCTAGACTAAAGAAAGAGTGCTAGCTATTACCTTAGCCTTGGAGAGCAAATGAAATGATCTTGGTGGAGCCTTGGAGAAGTAGAAGCCAAGTTGAATGGAAGAGATGAAGAAGATGAAAACAAAGTTTTCAAAGCTTAACACTTAAGCATTTTCGATTACTCCTTCCATAACCGTGCAAGCTACTTTCATACCTTCTAATATGTATTTTAATGAGTTAAAACACATATGAAAGGCTTGTGGATGGGCATCCACGAGATGGCATAAAAATGCCTTAAAATGCTAAATGATCATTAAGTTTGACTTTTCAAACTTATTTCATCTCCACCATTTTCGTTCCACCGAATTAACATATATATATATATATAATTAATTAATTTTAATTAATTAATTAATATATATATATTTGTGAAGAGGTCCAACAAACTGGGTGCTTCTACTAAGCCTATCTGGCCCTCGCAAGTGAAAGATCGCCGAAACGGTTTTCAAAGAATGTCGATGTCACGATCTCATCGGACATATCCCAATCTCATCGGGATCCATTTAATCCTATTGCTTCCAGATATCGGATCTCCGTCTCAAACTATTTTACAGATTCTCCGAGTCACTCTTATGCGCAGACCCATTAGGTTCCCTTTATGTTGGCCACTTAGATTAACACTTAACTGAGCAAGTCATGAGCGGTATCTAGAACACATCACGACCCCAATCGACCGGAAAGTAATTGGTTTGACTAATGAAACCATATCACTAACCCTTCCATAGACAATTATCATGGTAATTCGTCCTTTCACCATGCTATACCCCACTTGCTTGGAGTATGGGCAATGTGTCAACTCTTACTAGACCGATCGATCAAATCTAGTCCAAGTGTAATCAGCTTCTCGCCCTAGACTCATTACTTTATACGTCCATGAAGACCATCTTCATGACATATGTATGCTCCGCACCGAGACTTCAAAGTAATGATCCCGATAAGAGGCCATGGGTATCTCTTCTCGCTATCACGTATGGTGAATCCTCTATTGGCTACTCAATTACCTTCGAATACCTCAAGTCGCACTCCAATCACCACCCTATGAGCGACCTCGAAAAGGCAACAAGGAATGGAGTCAAAGTATGTAATCAAGACTCAAGATATCCTCGAGTACCTCAAGTCTAAGGATACTTGCACCATTGCTATGATGAGATTATCACCGACATTTGTATAGACATCCATGTGATGATCTCATAAGAAGTCATCCAATGTACTTACTACCACTAGTAAGCATCCACATGTCAAATCTAAATAACTCAATATTTACGCTTCGAGATCCACCGCTGATCCAATCAAGGAGTTTGACATGTGTTAGTCTATCCGGATTAATGATGTCCAGCCTCATTAATCCTATGACTAGGATAATTTAGATATCGATATAATTGCACATGATAGGAATCTCAAGAGTATGATCGCATCATAATTTCCTTCATGCTATGTCATGATCAAGGACTTCATTAATTTGATTAAAGATCACTATCATTTCATAATAAAATGAACATCAAATAAATGAAATATGCCTTGCTTTATTTATTCATAAAGTCTGCATACATGACTATGAACAAAATGCGCTAAAGGGATTGCCTTTAGGCACTACTTAACAATCGCTGTCACCGTCACGTGACATGACTTAAATACATACACCCTATGTTTCGATCGTGCCTGATACATTACGCATTCGGGCTCGATATTACCTAATGTAACACCCCACTCCCGAAGACCTGAACCCACATCGACGGTGATATCTGTGTCCGTGTTCTCGCGAGGGTGGCGTGCTACATCACTCAAGAGAAAACTCAAGATAACTTTTTTTTCTTAACACATACTCACACATATTATCGTGAATGCGAAAACAATTTATATAAACAATTCAATGGCCTCAGGGCCCTTTTTACATTTACAATTTATTTCACCAATTGACTTTACAACTTGTCCAACTTAGTAATACAAAAGTCCAAGAATAGAAATACTAAGATGACGCGAACCGATCCCACCACTTCTCCGCTTCCTCAACCAACAGATGTCATACGCCTGCTGCTTAACGGGTATTCTTCTAAGTCCCGAAAATATATGCAAATTTTGGGTGAGTTTTATGAACTCAATGAGAAACCATCATCGATGGTTCACTCAATTCATACATGTTCAATCACCACCAAATATCACATACGATCACGATTCACAAATGTAATCTCAAATAATACATACCATTACATTTCACAAATGTAAGGCATATCACCTTTCATACAATCCAAATTCAATCATACTATATATGCAATGCACATGAGACCCTTTCCATTTTCATTACGTTGTTGTGACTGCGCTTGAAATCGCCCCAAGAATCGGCACATTGCGCTGAGCGGTGGCTTCAAACATCGGGCTTGAAGTTCTAATACATCGAGCCCGAGGCTCAATACGCTGGACCCGAGGTCCATGCGCTGAAATGAAAGCTCTCATATACGTTAGGCGGATATGCCCCGATACGGTGGTCGCTCCGGTCACAACCGCTTTTATCTCGATCATGTCCTTATGCAAGAATGCATATGTTCCAATTTCCATTTACGCTATTTCTATCACTTACATTCAATGCCATTTTATTTCTTCGACCTTCGTCCCAGATTTCAATCATATATTTTTCCAATTTATTGCATCATACCATATCGCATTTAAAAGTCACATCCAATGTATTGAAATGCACAATTAACACTTCAATATCAATTTCCATTTCCTAACCTTGGTCCGAGATTCCAATATAAACATTCACACACAATTACACAAGTAGCACTTCGTTATCTCATTCCAAATATTTCAGACACCTATGGTCCAAATCAATCAAAATCAAACACACATAAACCTCCATTATCTCCACATGGCATAATTGCAAAATATTAAACACATAAAGGTCGAGGAACCAACTAGGTTACTCACCGCATTCCGAGCTAACATCTGAAGTTTCAAGAACGCCGGTAGATCGACGCCCAAATGTGCCTCTATAACAAAATGAGAGGAATCCATCACTAATTATCCAATCCGAACTAATATAATACACATGTAAGTGTATAATGTATGTTCATGAGATTTCGCCCTAAATCCAAATTTTTCCCGCCATAAAATTCCATCAAAATTAGAAAACTATAGCCATCGACAAAGACTCAATTCGGATCTCGATCGGTCCAAAATAAATAAAATAAAGACTATAGAACAATTACCCGAGGCCACGCTAATTTCCGTCCAAAATTCCCAATTTCTCAAAATGAAATTCAATATTTCACTAATCCGATGCCTCAAGAATCAGTCAATCTGACGCCTGACGGAAAAGAAATTGACAAAAGAAACACCAAATACCAAATAATCAAATAATAATAAATAATAATAATAATAAAATCAGATGGTTCCTCGTCACTAGTAGGTCGCGCCTAGTGATGCCGTTCGATCCGGTCGTTGTTGCCGCTAGGGCTGACGCTGTCGCCTAGTGATGCCGTTCAAACGAGCCTCGCCACTGTGGCTACAACTTCCATGAAGACCATTTTCCCAACTCAATATGCCGCTCAAACGCGTCATACTAGCTAACTCAATATGCTACAACTTCCATGAAGACCATTTTCCCAAATTCCATCTCAATTAATTTATAAAATCAGCAAAATAATCAGGTCATATATGCGGTACTGCTCACGTACCCTACAACCAGAAACTTTCCATGCAAAATTCACCTTCCTAACATTACAATTTAACAACACCTATTTCACACAAATTTGAAGCCAACATCCCAAAGTTTCAGTGGGCACAAACCTCACCTCATTTGCACACCTACACAATTAGTTATGATCAAAACATTTCAATAGGTTAAACACCAATTTTCCAGATTTCATCAATACCTCATCCTCTTCCATTCTATCACTTTACCTACATTAATATACCTTCATTTACACCTCCAATTCAGCCACAAACTCAACACAACAATTATTTGTATACTAACACAAAGTTGGCAGCACCCACACAATCATTTGTCATTCATATAGCCTTTCTAATCTCAAGCTAAAACCAAGTTAAAATCAATAAAAACCATATTTATTCATTCACCCATACACAATCATATATTTAAACCCATTCAAACCTACCACTTCCATGATCACTTACATGCTCAAAGGAATCTCATGCATGCTTCTAACTACCAAAAGAAGGAAAGCAAACACAACTCTTACCTTAATCAAGTTGCAAGTCTGCTAGCAATACTCACCTAAGTAAGTAGTGTTTAAACTTCTTCAATCTTCCATCTCATCACACCAACTTTCCAACACCTATGGTTACCACTCACACACACAACTCAACATCCTCACAAGGCTTAAGGTAGGATTTATATAAGAAGAAAGAAGGAGCAAGCAAGTAAGTAGCAAAGAAAGTTTCGAATGAGGATGGACAATCACCCACGAAGCAAGAAGAAGAAGAGCACTCATCGATGAAAGATGAAAGACAACTAATAACTTGTAAAGTAATTTTGTTAAGTCTTTCACACAAGGAGAGGTGTCGGAGAAGTGAAGGAACAAGACAAAATCCTTAAATGCATGAGAACACTTGGCAATTTATGAAGAAAAGAACAAAACACAATGAAGAGAAACAAAGCCACGGTTGAATGAAGGAGGAGTAATAAAAACGGACTTTAACCTTTCCAAACTTGGAAAGTCGTAAAAGGCTCACACTCTTGACATAAATATGAAACCATTTTAATAGACCTCACTTGTCACTTGCCACTTGTCTGCATTTTTATTCCTGCCCAAATTTTACTCCAATTCTCGTCAAACTTCAATGGCTTAATTTAATAAATCCCAACATCATGTCTCTAATTTTCTTGTGCCATTGGCCGTCTTTTCTAGTACCGAAACCACCATTGAATTTTCCTATCCGCAAGAACTCAAAAATTTCAAAAAATTCTCATAAATCCTAAAATGGAAAACACTCAATGGCGACTCCAAATAATTTTTCAAATACAATTATCCCATAAATTTCACAAAGGTCTCAATTTGAAACCTGTTTTAAAATATCATGAATGCATGTTTACTATGTGCAAGTGCAACAACCCATCATTCATAGAGGCTATATGTTGTATGCGATGCCGAAGTTATAATTTAAAACTCCTAACCTGTCCCAATTTACTAAAATACCCTTCCCATCGATGATAGGATGTTACAAGTAAGAGGAGAGGCATTTTTGAACAAGCCATAATCAAGGATTTCAAGGTGGGTTTCACTTTTATAGTTAAGTAATAAGCCAATAAAAGTTTTTTGTCAAGAAATGACATCAATTAATTTTGAAACAACCTCATACATGTGCATTTAATGTTTTTAAATGCTGCAAGATTGTGTTACATGCTTACACATGATTTGTGTGATGATTTATAAAAATTTGTTTTTAAAATGATTTCTTTAAAATGATGCATTATTATGAAACCATACTTTTGAAAATGATTTTTAAGGTATAACAAGCATGTGAAAAGCAAAATTTCAAGAGAATGTGCCATTTTGGGCATTAAGCTTACAAGATTTTGAAATCTATGTGTTATGTGGGTTTGTGGTAGTCCCTCAAGAACCGTCACATGCACGCTGACCTAAGTATAGGCTTCTCCCACTTGCCCGCTAGTGGCATAGAGTTCCTCAAGGACTCCCTCAAGAATTGACAACTACATAATACCATTACATTGGAAATGTGTAATGCTTCATGTTTTGGACTTACCCAAATCCGATATCTGTAGGGAAAGTTATAGCAATTTTTCCCATTCGTCTTTCTTTTTCCGTTGTTTTGTTTTTTCATTTGGTTTCGTTTGTACCTATCTCCTGTTCTATTTTTGACCCTTCTGAAGATAAAATCTATCTTCAAGGTCTTCATGAAAGTTGTAGATCTTGAAGTCCTCTTTCGAACCATCTAAAGAACACCTAAATCTGATATCTTTAGGGAAAGTTATAGCAATTTTCCCCATTTGTCTGTCTTTTTCCATTGTTCTGCTTTTTCATTTGGTTTCGTCTATACCTATCTTCTTTTCCATTTTTATCTATCTTCTATTCCATTTTTGACCCTTCAAAAGATAGAATCTGTTTTCAAGGTCTTCATGAAAGTTGTAGATCTTGAAATTCTCTTTCGAACCATCTAAAGAACACCTCAATCCAATATTTGTAGGGAAATTTATAGTAAATTTTCCCATTCATCTGTCTTTTTCCATTCTTCTGTTTTTTTCATTTGGTTTCGTCTATGTTTATCTTCTATTTCATTTTTACCCTTTAGAAGATAGAATTTGTCTTCGAGGTCTTCATAAAAGTTGTAGATCTTGAAGTCTTCTTTCAAACCATCTAAAGAACACCCAAATTAAATATCTTTAGGGAAAGTTATAGCAATTATAAGGGTGTGGAAACCTCTCCCTTGTAGACGCGTTTTCCATGCCCTAACGCACCAGATCCCATCAGAACTCCAAAGTTAAACGTGTTAGGGCAAGAGCAGTACCAGGATGGGTGACCTCCGGAAATCCTGAAAAAACAAAACCGTGAGGGCACGAGGCCCTAGAGTCTGAAGCCTAAAGTGGACAATATCTACAAGCGGGTGGGTGCGAGGCTCGAAAGGCCGAGGTCCTACACTTATGGTATTAGAGCGACTAGGTTTAGGAGTATCCTAAGCCTTAGGTGGTAGCATAAGCATGAAATGAACATGCATTATTTTAAGAAAGCCAATTGCATGGTTTTAAAATTGTTTTACATAATTTGAAATTGTTTTACATAAAAAAATTGTTTTACATAAGCTAAAGGTTTTCATTGGTTTTTTATTAAAGGAGTGAAAAATGCCGCCTCGAAAGAGAACTCTAGGAGTTGTGACTCAAATTAGCTCTTACCAAGGGAGCACGGATGAATCCTATGTCCCTGCAAGATGCTGGGACACACCCTGCTCCTGATTCCGAGGCACCTAGTGTGCAACATGAAGTGTCACTGCCTCCTCCTCCTATGTCTACTATGGACCCACAGTTCTTTCAAGTCTACGCTCAGGCTTTCACTTATGCTTTGGGCCAAGGGTCACAAATTTCAGTGCCAGCTCTAGTGGAGAGGAGTGGGCAGTATGATAAGTTCCGCAAGTATGGAGCTATAGATTTCAACGAGACTACAAATCTCGAAGAGGCTGAAGTCTGGTTGAAAAGGATCAAGAGAGTTCTAATGCACGGCGTGGATGAGGAGAAGTTAGATTATGTAGTGAGCTTGCTATAGGGGGACGTACTTCATTGATGGGAATCAGTGCCCCACAGTCAGGATATGCCTCCGTTGTTGTCATGGAGAGAATTTTTGGAGGCTTTCAGGAGGAAATACATCTCGTGGGTCTATATCCAAGAGAAGGCTAGAGAGTTCCCAAATCTCACACAGAGGGACACGAGTCTGAGTAAATATGAGCTGTGATTTACCCAGCTATCA
The DNA here is from genome assembly GCA_029891385.1 of Erythroxylum novogranatense. NCBI lineage: Eukaryota > Viridiplantae > Streptophyta > Magnoliopsida > Malpighiales > Erythroxylaceae > Erythroxylum > Erythroxylum novogranatense. Next base: position 101,338,245 of record CM057225.1, on the reverse strand, counting down.
CGATCGCGGCCAACATTGTTACTAATGAGGAGGATAAGTGTCGCAAGTTTGGGAGAGGACTGCATTTAGAGATCAAGGAGAAAGTCTTGATCCACAATTTCTGTGACTACCAACAATTGGTAGATGCAGCACTCCAGGCTGAGAAGCTAGAGAATATCAGGAATGAAGTGAGCACGAAAAGGAAAAACCGAGAGCAGTCTACTAAGAAAGGAATAAGTGTTCCAAGGCTTGAAAAGAGTACAAGCAATTATCATACTCAGAGTGAAGTGAGAAGCAGTGGCCCTATCAAGACCAAGCATACAAGAGCAATCTCGGGGCAAGCCTCAAGTGTAGAAGGCCCTGGAAGGACAGGAAAGAGCAGATACACGAACCCTCAATGTGAGCATTGTGGGAAGCTTCACAAAGGAGAATATTTTAAGTTACTTGGAATCAGGCCAGTTGCTGAGGTGGGTAGTTCTAGAGTTGGAAAGAACGCTATTCCTCCATAAAGACCAAGGGGTCAGGGTCAGGCAAGGGTGTTCGCCATGACCAGATAGTTGGGTCAATCTTATGTGGCATGAACTATATGGAGGTAGTGTGTGATCAAGATAGGGTTCATCACTTTAAAGTAATCAGGGAAGATGTTTCGTCGTTTTCAATTAGTATTGATTTGGGAAATCCTTTGCCAAGGTAGAATGATGCTTTGTAAATAGTTTACTAATGTCATTAATTGAATCGATAGCTATTGTCAGAGAACTAATATGATTGGAGTCAGAAAGAGTAGACATTAATTTCATTCTCTATGTCTAATCAGAACATTATATGATGAAAGGAATAATTATATGAAAAAGATCATACACGAAAATATTAGCCAAAACCACTTTAACATTCTTAAATATTTATGTGGTCGTGATGCGTTATCTCAACAATTCTCCCACTTGGAGATTAATCCAGTCAACCTAACTGTTGGAACCCCTCCCTGGTGCGACACGTGTCCGACGACCTGCGTGATATCCGACGCTGCCCCACGAGGAAGCGATTCTCACCACGAAAGAACCCTCAAATCGGACTTAATTTCACTTCATCCAATAAAGTCGATAGCTCGACCCTAAGTCTCTTCTAATAGCTTTGATCTGCTTAGGCCCATCATTGTTCCTATACCTAAGCTACTACGAAATCCTAGACCTCTAGGTCAAATGAAATCGTAAAACGCCTCAATCGGACCTTTCAGAGGTCGTGAAATCGACCTTTCGGCAAAATCGACACTCATTGGCCCTAAATCCAACTAAAACCCGACACTCTCATTTTATCAAAAAGGATAGAAAATTGAGCTAGTCAACTAACGCTTCAAATCTCATGTGAATCAAGGTCAAAAGACAAAGATACAAAGAAAATAGGAAAACGATTATTATAGGTTTACTAAGCTTACCTTTTCATACCTTTTGCAAAATTGAAAATGTATGACATTTTAACCAAAAGGAATCGAGTATGACCTATATAACTATACCAAAAGATATAAGGTTATTTAAAACAATTAGGAAGGAAAAAGTCATATTTATCATTAAAAGAAATGGAGACTTGTTTAAGGTTGGTATTAAGCAAATTACCATATGAATAATGCAAATTACCAAATGAATAGTAACATTTACCAAATGAATAGTAATCTGAAAATTTCAAACGCCCATAACTTTTTCATCCTAATTCAAACTTAACCCTTTTTATCCCGCTTTAAAGATCTTGCCAAACTCTATCAACTTTAAGAAATACTTTTTTCTAAATTTTAACTTTAGGATGGTCTAATTCATTAATATAAGGTGGCTGCCCATTTTTTTAAAAATGAACAGCACCTCCCTAAAAACGCCTAGCCCAATTTTACAACCTAACTCCTACCGCATAAAAATACTTCTATCTTCCAATTCACAAACATATTCGTAAATCAAACCACCCTAACTCCAATTGGCAACAACGCAAGCCTAGGTATCTAGCAATTCATCAATTTAATTTCTTTAAGACATACCATTCCATCTTTACTTTTACAATCCCAAACATGAAATCTCATAATCATACATAACCATACATTCTTAAACATATACAAATATACAATGAAACTTTAAAACCTTTAAACTTTACATGAAATGGACAATTACAATGCTTTAACGAGCATTTTAGCCCTAATACATCCAAAAGCCAAAGAACGGTTATAAAGCCCAAAATGCTAGTTAAAGCATTGGTTTCAAAATAAGACTTTAAAACAAAAGCATCGGAGTAATTCTTCATTCCCGATGCGACGACCCCGCTCGTCAAACCTGTGGAGGAAGGAAGGGGTGAGCTCGACTACTCAGGGTAACAAAGTTAATAAACAAGTATAAGCTAAAACATGCATCGACAATTATAATTTCAAGTAAATAATCATCAATTTCATTTTCTAACAAATAAGACATTTACAAAATCACCAAATATCAGATAACATCACAAAAGCATATCACAGATGCTCGAGTGATCCTAACAGATGCGTCTACACATGTTCGATAAAGCACTACGTAGTCAGGAATGAGGGGAGTCCGATTTCGGATCTCCTATGCCACTAGCGGGCAGGCGGGCGAAGCCTATGACAAGTGCGCACTTGCTAACAGAGGGGATCACTACAAACCCAAGAAATCATACATGTTCACATTTAGCATTCTTCCTACATCTCATATTAACATTTTGTTCACTTTCAATCAAGTTTCCACAACTTTGCCATACATGCAATCATTCACAAGGATTTGCCACAATTGGCCATTGCAATTCGGTACGTGATCATGTAACAAACAATTTTACAAACCTTGACACATATATATACATCAAAAGGCACATAAAACATGTTCGAACTATCACAACCACTATTTCATTCAAAAGTTGAAAATCATAGGAAACTACTCAAGAGTCATTTAAGTAGCTTATTACTTAATTATTAAAAAGTTACCCACCTTGACTTCGTTGGTTCGGAATTTGGTTCACTTGCCCCAATGGATTATTTTGACCCTCTTCACTTTCCAAACGCCGCAAATGACCTTAAATCAAGCATAATAAGGCTAATTAATAAAAGAGTAAGATGCTGGAATTTTCTTCAACTGTAAAAACTTAAATCTAAACCAATATAACCTCACCTAAACCTTCCTATAATTCTCCTAGGCTATACCAACATAAAACCCCCATCAAAACTACTCTAAAAGTTCAAAATTTCTCAATCCTAAGCCATGAACACATGCTGGAATTTTAATAAAGCTTTCTTAATTTTGCTTCTTTCATTTTTCTTTCACCAATACCTTTCAAACCACCATTATTAATCAAACTAACATCAAAACCCTTAAAATTTCGAAATCCACTTAACCATCACGACATCCCCTTCTATTTTCTATAGAAACCTACACAAAACTCTTTCCTTGCTCATTCTTTCACTAAAACCTCATCCAATCATCCATTTAAACATGAAAGAAGATAAACTCAAACAAACCAATCTATAATTTCAAACCCTAACCAATCCTAATCTGATTTTTGTTTCTTCTTCCTCTTCTTACCTTCTTCTTCTACTTCTAACCATATATTTGAAATAAGAAAGAGGAAACCCTAAATAGATAGCCAAAAATTCGAAATCTTCTTACCTAGGTTGAAACCCACGACTTCCTCTTCTTCAAAAGATGAAATAACTCCTTCCTTCCTCTTTTTCTTTCATAAACCACGGAATCTACCTTGCTCAAGCTTGAAACACCTTCTTCTTCCCTTCTCCTTGATGGCCAATCTACTCCTCTCCTTTCTTCCTTTGAATTTTGAAAACTTCTCCTACTCTCTCTCTTTGGTAAGTTTCGATGCCTTGCTAAAAGACCTAGGTTTTGCTTCTTTTCTCACTTAATCCCTAAGCCAAAACGACCTCACTTTGGCCTCTCCTCCATGCAATTTCGTTGGTCACTTAAGTCTTAGGAAGTTTCCTAAGCTTCTTTCCATAACTTAACTCTTTAACTTAATCCTAAGCTAAGTCTTCAAGCCCAAAATTTCCGCTTTCTAACTTTCACCAAATTTTCATTTCCTCTTTCTATTTCAAACTTAACTTTTGGGCTCCTACTTAAAAGCCCATAAGCTCCCTTCCTTTTCATTTAATCTTCCATACAAACCCCACCCACTTAATTAATAAACCTAAAGCCTTATAACCATTTAAACAAATTCTAATTTATTCCTAATATGACCTAATTTAATAATTTTATTCTTTGAAAATATAATACAAAATTAAAATTCTGAAATTTAATATTATTGCTATAAATTATAACTCTCAATTTCTTCAATTACTAATTATTGCTCTAAAATCCCAAATATTCTAACCAATAGAAAATCTAATAAACCCTAATTACTTCAATTAATACTAGCCAAAAGATAATGAACTTACCAATAATTTAAACAAACCTATTTAATAAAGAAAAAAGAACTGGGTTAACATTTCTTCCTCTTAAAAGAATTTCGTCCTCTAAATTCTTACCCTAATCAATGAAAAGTCGATGATACTTCCTTCATAGCTTCCAATGGCTCCCACGTGGCCTCTTCCAATCAATGGTTCCTCCATAACACTTTTACTAACTGTATTGTCTTATTCCTAAGTACCTTTTCTTTTGTATCCAAAATCAGACCGAAGCTCTTCATAACTCAAATCCTCACCAATTGAACTTCCTCACTGAATAACACGAGATGATCTGATCGGTATCTCCTCAACATTAAGACATGAAAACATCATGAATCGAGATAACTCAGAGGCAAGGCTAACTTATATTCCAAAGGACCAATCCTCTCCGTAATCTCATACGCCCCACATATCTCTGACTCACCTACCCTTCTTCCAAATCTCGTAATTCCTTTCCAAGGAGAAGTCTTCGTAAACACTTTCTCTCCAACCTCATACTCCATCTCCTTCGATGAGAATCTTCATAACTTTTCATTCGATCCTCGAAATGCTTAATCTCTCGCTAATCACATTGACTTTATCTATCGTCATCCAATCAACTCGCCCCAAAAGCTTCCCTCGCTCCTCTTCATCCCAACACACCGGAGTCCGACATCTCCTCCCATACAGAGCCTCATAAGGAGCCATCCAATGCTCGAATGATAATGAATTGTTGTAAGCAAATTAGATCAATGGCAAGTGTTCATCCCAAGCTCCTCGAAAATCCATTACACAAGCCCTGAGCATTCCCTCAAGAGTCTGAATGGTCCTCTCAGACTGACCATCTGTTTGAGGATGAAAAGCAGTACTAAAATTCAACTTAGTACCTAAGGCCTCCTGCAAACTGCCCCAAAATCTTGAAGTAAAACGGGGATCCCTATCAGACACAATCGAATCCGGGATCCCATGCAATCTCACAACCTCATCTATATACTTCTTAGCTAGCACATGCAGCGGATCTGTCTCGTCGATTGCCGTAAATGAGCTGATTTTGTCAATCTATCTACAATCACCCATATGGCATCATGCCTCCCATCGTCCCGGGCAATCCCATCGAAAGTCCATAGTCACCTTCGCCACTTCCACTGAATAGATAAAGGCTTTAATCGTCTCAAGGTGCTTGATGCTCACTTTAACTCACGACACACCGCATACTTACTCACATATTCGCCACATCTTTCTTCATACCTCCCACCGAAATGTTCCTTAAGATCCTCAGACATCTCGGTACTACCCGGATGCATAGATACGGTGCATTGTGCGCTTCATCCGTAATCTCATCCTTCACCTCCTTGACATCCGAATGCATGTACTATTTCTCGATCGCCGAAGCCCATCATCACTTATTACCATGTCGTAATTCTTACCCTTCAATTTCTTCCCATAATCGACTCGATCGATCCCGACCTCGCAACTCTTTTACTTTATCTCAAGAATCGCCTCACCCAAAATGGCAACCATGCAACTTGTCTCATCCTCGCTTCTAGATTGAGCTCGAGCTTAGCCATCTCTTCCAATAGCGCAAATACACCGTCTAACATATGCTATGGAAGACTTCTTACTCAAGGCATCTCAAATAACATTTGCCTTACCAGATGATACTCAATCAACAAAGTCATAGTCCTCGAGCAATTCAATCCATCGCCTGCCTCAAATTCAGCTCCTTCGCTCAACAGATATTTGAGACTCTTGGATCTCGTGAAGATCCTCGCTCTCAACCCCATATAGGTAATGTCTCCAGATCTTTAAAGCAAAGATCACCGCCGCTAACTCCAAATCATGGGTCTGATAATTCACCTCATAAGGCTTTAGCCGCCGAGGCATATGTTATCACCTTATCTTCCCGCATAAGCACACATCCTAACCCCTTTCCGAAGCGCCACTATACACGTAAAACTCCCATCTCCTCAGAGGCAACGCTAGAACCGAGCACTAGTCAACTGCGCTTCAGCCTCAAAACTTCTCCGCATTCATCACCCAGAAAACTTCGATTTTCCTTAACAACTTAGTCAAAGGAGTAGCAATTAAGGAAAATCCTCCACAAATCGCCTATAGTAACCAAATAAACCCGTAAAGCTCCTCACCTCTTTCATCGCCGCTGAGCGCGCGCTTCACTACAACTTCAACTTTCTTTGGGTCTACATGCACCCCATTCTTAGAAACAATGTGACCAAGAAAGACCACTCAGTAGCCAAAATTCACATTTTGTGAATTTGCATACAACTCTCTCTCCTCATCAGAACACAATCCTCAAGTGTTCCTCATGGTCTCTCTCACCTCGGAATACACTAGAATATCATCGATGAACACGATAACAAATCGATCCAAAACTCCTTAAACACCCTGCTCATCAAATCCATAAAGCGGCAGGAGCATTGGTCAATCCAAAAGGCATAACCAAAACTCATAATGGCCATACCGAGTCCTAAAGGTCGCCTTGCTCACATCGACTCCTTAATCCCGAGTTGATGGTAGCCGACACGAGATCAATCTTGAGAAGACCGTTGTTCTCGCAATGATCAAACAAGTCATCTATCCGAGGCAATGGATACTTGTTTTCACGGTCACCTTATTAATTCTTCCGTAATCAATGCACATCCTCCGTGTTCCATCTTTCTTTCAACAAACAAGACCGCGCCCCAGGGTGAAATGTTCTGGTCTAATGAATCCCTTATCTAATGATCCTCTAATCGCCTCCTTCACCACCGAGCCATCTGACGGTGGAATCGAAATAGAGTCGCCCCGGAGCCAAATCAATAGCAAACTCAATCTCCTCTCCTGGTAACCCGCAACTCTTCAGAACACATCAGAAATTCCTCACAATGGGAATATCCTCCACCTTACTCTCCTTCACACCGGTATCCGTAACACACGCCAAGAAGACTTCACACCTCTTCCCATCGCCTATCACCAACAAAGTCAAACCAAATTGTATGTGTCAACTTTCTATCTCCCTAAAACTACTTTCCACCCTCACCCGCATCAAACTCCACTTCCCTTTACCACAATCCAATTTCGCCTTATACTTCTCATCACATCCATTCCAACGATCACATCTAACCCCTTCAGATCTAGAGGTAGCAGATCTACTACTAAACTAGATCCATCAATCACAAGCTCACAACCTCTAAAGATCCCATTTACAACAAATTCCTCCCTAACGGAGTACTAACAAATAAAACTCATCCAATAAAACCGATCGCATATCGTGCAATAACAAACTCGCAGAGACAAAGGAATGGGTGGAACCCGAGTCAAAAGAACATATACATCGAATGAAAGAGCCGAGCCATACCAAGCATAACCTCGAGATGCGGCCAGATCCTCCTCTCGAGTCATAGCAAACACCCGAAGCCAGGCTTGCCCTCTCGGTCTCCTCAATGAATAGGCTTCTTCATCGACCTGTAATCGCCCACCTGTAAACCGTCCGTCCCCACTGCTCCACTCTCCTCGAACTCAGAATCGAGATCCCGCCTCGGCCCACAAAGGACAGCCTCAACCGATGTCCCTTCTCCACACTTGAAACAAGCACCGATAATTTATTTACATTCACCCCGATGGGGTTCCTACAATGCTCACATAGAGGAGTCGGATTCTGCTTTCTCTCTGTCTCCGCTATTTCTCCCACCGAGGAGGCCTCAGACCGACTCGCCTCAATCGCCGCTCACTGAGGGCACTGCCGCCTCCCGACTCAGACTCTAAACTCTTCTCACCCACGAAGGCCTCAACACTACCCTCTCCGAGGAAACTACTCGCTGCTTTCTTTTCCTGCCACCTCCGTCTGATGTTCTCTAATTTTTCGCTGAGTGCCGATCCACCACCGCCGATAATTAGAGAAATTATGAATCACTACCTTCTCCCGATTCCTGTGGAGGCCTCCTCAAACTTTCTGCACTTATTTTCTTCATTAGCCACCATATATGCCGATACCGAGATAAATTGGGTGAATCTCACTCATACTCACTCAATGATACCCTCCGAGCTAAATTCATAAACTCTCCGCCTTTTCTTGCATATAAACCCGGAGAAATACTTTTTCTGAAATAATTCTCCAAAATCTTTCCATAACAACACAGAGGTACCGCCGACTCGTGGTACCGACTCCCACCAATGAAGAGCATTCCCTCGCAAAGACTCACTGCGTATACTCCAACTTCTCTTCATCTGCATTAACCCTCTCTGTCCTCTTCATCCAAGCTTCACTTCCTGGATTGGTGGTACCATGAAAGTCCACCGCACCAAACTTCCAGAATTTGTCATAACGCCTGCCTGAATCACCGGAGTCAAGCGCTGAGCCCGAGATCCCCGCCCCAAGGCTACGGTGAATGCCTGGCAAAGCTCAAAATCATGGATCCATCGCAGTATAGCAGAGGAGGAGGAGGTTGCTCTCAAAGTTGCACACTAGTGCCTCTGAGCGTGAGCCGAGTGTGTCCTTGCATCTTGTGGGACATGAGACTCATCTGCTGCCCCCGACGAGAACTAGAGCGAGAAAGAGTTCCATGACCCACGCCGAGGTGGCATATTTACTCCTTCAAAATAAAACAAGTGAAAACTTTAGTTCAAAAGAAATCGCTAAAATCAGTTACAATTCATCATGTAGTCGAAATTACCATATAGGCATGTAAAATCGCTGAAAACAATACAAAAGGACACAAATCATACAATCCCTAACGCTCTCCTTCTACCCAACCTAAACCAAAGCTCGATATCATAAGTGTTAGAACCCTCCTCGGTGCGACACGTGTCCGATTTACTTGTGACATCTCGACGCTGGCCCCACGAGGAAGCGATTCCTCACCACGAAAGAACCCTCAAACCGACTTAATTTCACTTCATCCAATAAAGTTGATAGCTCGACCCTAAGTCTCTTCCAATAGCTTTGATCTGCTTAGGGCCCATCATTGCTCCTATAACGAAGTTACTACGAAATCCTAGACCTCAGGTCAAATGAAATCGAAAACGCCTCAATCGGACTTTTGTAGGTCGTGAAACGACCTTTCGAGCAAAATCGACACTCATTGGCCCTAAAATCCAACTAAAACCCGACACTCTCATTTTACCGAAAAAGGATAGAAAATTGAGCTAGTCAACTAATGTTTCAAATCTCATGTGAATCGAAGGTCAAAAGACAAAGATACAAAGAAAATAGGAAAACGATTATTATAGGTTTACTAAGCTTACCTTTTCATACCTTTGCAAAAGTTGAAAATGTATGACATTTTAATCAAAAGGAATCGAGTATGACCTATATAACTATACCAAAAAGATATAAGGTTATTTAAAACAATTAGGAAGGAACAAAAGTCATATTTATCATTAAAAGAAATGGAGACTTGTTTAAGGTTGGTATTAAGCAAATTACCATATGAATAATGCAAATTACCAAATGAATAGTAACATTTACCAAATGAATAGTAATCTGAAAATTTCAAACGCCCATAACTTTTTCATCCTAATTCGAAACTTAACCCTTTTTATCCCGTTTTAAAGATCTTGCCAAACTCTATCAACTTTAAGAAATACTTCTTTTCCAAATTTTAACTTTAGGATGGTCTAATTCACAATACAAGGTGGCTGCCCATTTTTTAAAAAAATTGATAAGACCTCCCTAAAACGCCTAGCCCAATTCTACAACCTAACTCCTACCGCATAAAATACTTCTATCTTCCAATTCACAAACATATTCAGAAATCAAACCACCCTAACTCCAATTGGCAACAACGCAAGCCTAGGTATCTAGCAATTCATCAATTTAATTTCTTTAAGACATACCATTCCATCTTTACTTTTACAATCCCAAACATGAAATCTCATAATCATACATAACCATACATTCTTAAACATATACAAATATACAATGAAACTTTAAAACCTTTAAACTTTACATGAAATGGACAATTACAATGCTTTAACGAGCATTTTAGCCCAATACATCCAAAAGCCAAAGAACGGTTATAAAAGCCCAAAATGCTAGTTAAAGCATTGGTTTCAAAAGTAAGACTTTAAAAACAAAAGCATCGGAGTAATTCTTCATTCCCGATGCGACGACCCAGTTTCTCGCTCTAAACCTGTGGAGGGAAGGAAGGGGTGAGCTCGACGACTCCCTGGTAACAAAGTTAATAAACAAGTATAAGCTAAAACATGCATCGACAATTATAATTTCAAGTCAATAATCATCAATTTCATTTTCTAACAAATAAGACATTTACAAAATCACCAAATATCGATAACATCACAAAAGCATATCACAGATGCTCGAGTGATCCTAACAGACGTCTTACACATGTTCGACAAAGCACCACGTAGTCAGTGAAACGAGGGGAGTCCGATTGATCTCCTATGCCACTAGCGGGCAAAGTAGCGGCTTTATGACAAGTGCGCACTTGCTAACAGAGGGGATCACTACAAACCCAAGAAATCATACATGTTCACATTTAGCATTCTTCCTACATCTCATATTAACATTTTGTTCACTTTCAATCAAGTTTCCACAACTTTGCCATACATGCAATCATTCACAAGGATTTGCCACAATTGGCCATTGCAATTGATGCGTGATCATGTAACAAACAATTTTACAAACCTTGACACATATATATACATCAAAAGGCACATAAAACATGTTCAACTATCACAACCACTATTTCATTCAAAAGTTGAAAATCATAGGAAACTACTCAAGAGTCATTTAAGTAGCTTATTACTTAATTATTAAAAGTTACCCACCTTGACTTCGTTGGTTCTAATTTGGTTCACTTGCCCTAATGGATTATTTTGACCTCTTCACTTTCCAAACGCAAAAATGACCTTAAATCAAGCATAATAAGGCTAATTAATAAAAGAGTAAGATGCTGGAATTTTCTTCAACTGTAAAACTTAAATCTAAACCAATATAACCTCACCTAAACCTTCCTATAATTCTCCTAGGCTATACCAACATAAAACCCCATCAAAACTACTCTAAAAGTTCAAAATTTCTCAATCCTAAGCCATGAACACATGCTGGAATTTTAATAAAGCTTTCTTAATTTTGCTTCTTTCATTTTTCTTTCACCAATACCTTTCAAACCACCATTATTAATCAAACTAACATCAAAACCCTTAAAATTTCAAATCCACTTAACCATCACGACATCCCTTCTATTTTCTATAGAAACCTACACAAAACTCTTTCCTTGCTCATTCTTTCACTAAAACCTCATCCAATCATCCATTTAAACATGAAAGAAGATAAACTCAAACAAACCAATCTATAATTTCGAAACCCTAACCAATCCTAATCTGATTTTTGTTTCTTCTTCCTCTTCTTACCTTCTTCTTCTACTTCTAACCATATATTTGAAATAAGAAAGAGGAAACCCTAAATAGATAGCCAAAAATTCGAAATCTTCTTACCTAGGTTGAAACCCACGACTTCCTCTTCTTCAAAAGATGAAATAACTCCTTCCCTTCCTCTTTTTCTTTCATAAACCACGTGAATCTACCTTGCTCAAGCTTGAAACACCTTCTTCTTCCCTTCTCCTTGGATGGCCGAATCTACTCTCTCCTTTCTTCCTTTGAATTTTCGAAACTTCTCCTACTCTCTTCTCTTTGGTAAGTTTCGATGCCTTGCTAAAAGACCTAGGTTTTGCTTCTTTTCTCACTTAATCCCTAAGCCAAAAACGACCTCACTTTGGCCTCTCCCTCCATGCAATTTCGTTGGTCACTTAAGTCTTAGGAAGTTTCCTAAGCTTCTTTCCATAACTTAACTCTTTAACTTAATCCTAAGCTAAGTCTTCAAGCCCAAAATTTCCTCCTTCTAACTTTCACCAAATTTTCATTTCTTTCTATTTCAAACTTAACTTTTGTGGGCTCCTACTTAAAAGCCCATAAGCTCCCTTCCTTTTCATTTAATCTTCCATACAAACCCTAGCCCACTTAATTAATAAACCTAAAGCCTTATAACCATTTAAACAAATTCTAATTTATTCCTAACATGACCTAATTTAATAATTTTATTCTTTGAAAATATAATACAAAATTAAAATTCCTGAAATTTAATATTATTGCTATAAATTCTAACTCTCAATTTCTTCAATTACTAATTATTACTCTAAAATCCCAAATATTCTAACCAATAGGAAATCTAATAAAACCTTAATTACTTCAATTAATACTAGCCAAAAGATAATGAACTTACCAATAATTTAAACAAACCTATTTAATAAAGAAAAAAAAAGAACGGGGTCTAACACTAACTATCTTCATTCCCCATGCTAATATACCCAACAAACTCACCTAGCCACAACATCTCCCACGCTAAGGTAGAAAACCAATTGAGGCCTTGCACAATCATAGTTTTCCAGCATCAACACCTTTAGTTAACATGTATGCTAGATTCTTAGCACCATCAATCTCTTCAAACACATCTCACCTTCTTCCATTAGACTGCGAATGAAATGGTACCTACGCCGGATGTGCTTAGTTCTAAAATGATACACTGGGTTGTTCACCAGCTATATGGCACTCTGACTATCAATGAAGAGAACCTTATCATGTTGCTTCTTGCCCAACTCTTTTAAGTAATTAGTGAACCATATCATCTCCTTACCAACTTCAGCTATTGCAACATATTCAGCCTCTATAGATGACATAGATGCACACTTATGAAGTTTAGACATCCAGGTCTCTACTGTCCCATCTATAGTGTAGATATACCTAGATGTACTCTTGCTTGAATCCACATCTCCACTAATATCAGTATTAAAAAAAACCCTCTAGTATTACCTTGCCATTCCCATAACAAAGTGAGGTGCTAATTGTTTCTTTCAAATGTAGCATCCCACTCCCGCAAGACCCGAACCTAATATCGATGGTGATATCCGAGCCCGTGACCCGCGAGGGTGGTATACTAGAGCAGTCAATGCAGTTTAAAAAAAACTCATTATGATATTTTTCTTTCTGAAAACAGTCGCGTGCGTGGAAATAATAAACGATTCGGGCCGGTGATACGAAAACCCTTTTCAGTCATACACTTTATCAAATATCACATTTCAAAACAATATTTATCAATTAGGGCCCTCAAATAATTCATTACTATTTTGCAGAATATAAATTTACACATAATTCAAAATGACACAAATGCAAGCGTGAACTGATCCCGACTTCAAACACCGACTCTCTTGCAGTAATCATACTCCCGTTTCACTAACGGGGTACTCTTCAATTCCTGAAAAATAGTTGCAATGTTGGGTGAATTTGCGAACTCAATGAGAAACCATCATCGATGGTTCACTCAATTCATGCATATTCAATCAATTTACCAAATAATACATACAATCACATTTCTTAAATGTAAGGCGTTTCGCCTTTAACACAATTCATATTCAATCATTTATAGATGCAATACACATGTGACACTTTTCATTTTCATTTCTTTGTTGTGACCGTGTGCCTGAAACTGTCCTAGTGATGGGCACATTGCGTTGAGCCAGTGGCTCTGAAAACATTGGGCTTGAAGCCCTGATACATTGAGCCTGAGGCTTTGAATACGTTGGACCTGAGGTCCTGTGCGTTGAGCTGAAAGCTCTCATATACTTTGGGCGTGATATGCCCTGATACGGTGGCTGCTCCGGTCACAACTGCCTTTATCTGATCATACTTTTATGCATGCAATGTACATGTTCCAATTTCCATTTACATGTCAATGCTATTTGCCATTTCTTCGACTTTCATCCCAGATTTCAATTATATACATTTTCAATTTATTGCATTGATGCATTCACAGGTCATTTACACACATTAGCACTTCCATATCACATTTTCAACATTTCGACACCCCGTCCAAATCAATCAAAATCAAACACACAGATCCTTCCTTAACTCCACATGGCATCAATGCGTAATATTAAACACACACATAGATTGAGAAACCAACTAGGTTACTCACCTATCACTTCCGAGCTAATGCCGGGAAGTCTCTGTCACGTCGGTCGAACTATGCTCCAATTGAGCCTCTATAAGAATCAGAGAAGAAAACAATCACTAATTATCCAATCCAAATTCGTTAACGATGCACATGTAGGTGTATAATGCATGTTCATGCATTCCCAGCTCTAATCTCATTTTTTTCCACCAGAAAAATCCGTTTAACAATTAGAAATCCAATGGCGTTGACGGCGCTTAATTTGGACCTCTATAGGTCCCCAATTAAATAAAATAGTGATGAAATACCTATTTTTCGGACACCCGTCAATTTCCTGTTCAAAAATTCCCAATCTTAAATATTCCATGAATCCGATGCCTCAAGAATCAGGTCAATCGGATGTCGGACGGAAAAGTTATTCCCAAAAGAACACAAAAAGCAATTAAAACAATTCATATATATACATATATATATATATATATATATATAAGCCCTTATTTTCTTCTCTTTTTTCCCTTTTTCCTATCTGACATTCTAACTAGCATATCTCTTTACACACAATTCAGAAAATTACAAACCATACCTCTTTGGAAAGATCATGAAACCCTCTACAAGTTTCATGAAAACCATAAAAATCACATTTACCCCTAAGGGTGTCAAAATTCAATTGAAACTTCTGCCCATTCAAAACCTATCAAAATAGAGCAGTACATGGTAAATTCAGTAACTCCCATTCTCTTCAGTCAGAAATTACACAATAAATATGCTCAGAAATATCACAATGTGATCTAAAACTTTCATGAACAAACCAAAATCAAATTCAATTGTTAACTAGGTCAAATAATTCAATCAATGATGCTGCCCCAGAAATCACCCAATCTGGACAGTAATGTTCTATCAAGCATAACTCCCTGTACACAAGTCAAAAAAATCACTACCTTATATCATTGGAAAGATAAAACCACATAATTCAAGTTTCATGAAGAGATTAAAAGTCAATTCTATCTCTAACCAATTCAAAACTGTCAAACAATTGACTGATCAGGGAAGCAGTTAAAAACCTAATGCAGGTTCCATTTTTGAAAACTCATAACTCCCAAATATGATCTCCAACAATTGCATGCTAAATACCATTTTCAATATCAATGTTTCCTTTACAACTCTTAAGAAGATCAATCAAGCCAATTCAATTCACAAAAATTGCTAAAATTGCTTCCAATCAGAATGCTCAAAAAACTGACATTTCAGCTAGGTTTCACTAAAATGCATTTTACCAGCCAATAGTCATCAATGCATATCT
The DNA here is from genome assembly GCA_029891385.1 of Erythroxylum novogranatense. Taxonomy (NCBI): domain Eukaryota; kingdom Viridiplantae; phylum Streptophyta; class Magnoliopsida; order Malpighiales; family Erythroxylaceae; genus Erythroxylum; species Erythroxylum novogranatense. Next base: position 101,322,594 of record CM057225.1, on the reverse strand, counting down.
CCCAATATACATATCAAAAAATTGAAAAATTAGTGGCATTGGAAAGCTAACAATACAGGCTTCAACTTTCATTTAGGCCATTTGCCCTAATTCCATCTCGATTAATTTAGAAAAATCATCAAAACTCTAGGTCTTTTGGTTCGGTTACCGTTCATACTGATCCCAACAGTAACTTTCCAAGCCAAAATTCAACCTCTTAAGTCTACAATTAGACAACACCTATTTCACACAAAATTGTACCCAAGAAGCCAAAGTTTCATTTGGAACAAACCTCACCTCATTTGCATAACCACACATTGAGTTATGCTCAAAACATTGCAATAGGTTCAATATCCATTTTCCAGCTTTCATCTTCAACTTAACTCCTATCACTTCTACTACCAATAACACATCACTAAACATCCATTTACACCTCTAATTCAGCCACAAAATCATCACAACAATTTCTTGTATAATTGAGCATAATTGGAAGCAACCACATACACAACTTCCATACTTTATTTCCATTCATTAAACATCATAAACATCATTAACAACATTACATTTACATTCTTTAACTACCATATCCAATTCCCTCACACAAGCATGCATGTAAACCCATACAAAACTACCACTTTCATGATCAAATAAATGCATAAAGGATCCCCATGAATGCTTCTAACTACCAAGAGAAGAAATATAAACATCAATTCTCACCTAACAAGTTGTAAACTCTTCACTTCTCCAAGCTTCACTCAAACCTCTCAACCTCTCTTCACACCTATGGTTACCACTCTTTAAGGCAAGGATTGAGCTTTTTGTGCATAGAAGAAGAGTAAGCACATAGGATATGAAGGTCTAGATAAGTGGAGGAAGGTAGCACTTTAAAAGAAGAAGAAAACAAGCAAAGGAAGGAGGAGGAACAAAACCCACGAAGGAGGGAGGAAGAAGCGTCCACAGATGAAGGAAAAATTTTTCTTTTAAAAGTGATTTGTGACTTTTGAAGGGGGAATGTCCGTATAGTATAAGAATAGCTTAAGAAAAAGATATTAAATGAGAGGACACTTGTCCTTTGATGGAGAGAAAAAGACAAAAATCAATTTAGACTATTTAATAAAGGAATCCCTAATATAAATTCATCTTTAATCCCTCTAATGCTAATGGCTCTATAACAACTCCAAAAAAATCAATTATCCAATATTTCAATGCCTTTAGGCAGTACTTTTCAGTACGAAAAACCCACTCAGTGAGCCAGTTAGAAATTTTCCGATTCGGGCAAATAACCCGAAAAATTTCAGAAAAATTTTCACAAATCCCTAAAAATGTAAAACACTCAAATGGCGCAATCCGAATAATTTTTCAGATACAAGAACCATATTAATCACAGTAAAACTACATTAGGCACAAAAATCGGGAATGTTATGTATGCATGTACAGTACTTTCATGTGCACAAATGATACTGTGTACCAATCCTATTATGCATGAACAGTCCTAAGTCATCCGATCCATCTCATCCTATGCCAAATTTACTATTTTACCATTCCAGTAGGGGGTGGGATGTTGCAATTCCCCCCTCCTTATAAAGATTTCGTCCTCAAAATTCTCAGTCAACGGTTCAATATGACAGTATTCCTATGTTCCTACATGTCCCATACACTTTTTCACTCAATGATTCATTTTCCGAAAAGTCACACAGAACTACACTCGATCGGTTGTTCACCACTTGTTTGACTAACTCATTATCACTCATCACGGTAGACGGACTCAACAAGGCTGTCAGTTAGCGATCTCACTATCTTAACTATCTCACTTGCCATTTTCAGAGTAGCCACTACCTTTGGTTCCGATGCTATGACTCAATTCATTATTTCCGAACCTGCTCACTCATCACGTTTTATCCATCCAATACCTTTTTCTCACTATACCATCCAATACCTTTTTCTCAATATATAGACTTATTCCAATAACTTCATTAATATCCTTTTTGTTAATTTTGGGTATACTTTGTCACTATGATACTTCCAATAAAATAGTTTCTCTCGTCTGCGACACTTCCCTTTCCTTTAGTACCGACACAGTGGCACTTATCTCTATTTTTCACTATAACCGGTGGTAATACACTTAACGCATTTACCCCTCATATTACATTGACTCTTAGTCCAGATTCAGTGTTCTTTTGACATGTCACTGTTCTATATGTATTTAATTCTTTTTCATTAGTCCGATCCTGATCCACTTCAGCTAACCCATGCAGTTTTCCTAAGTCACTTTCCTTTGTTTCACTCATCACAAGTATCTCGACTCAATTTTGGTCTTTGACTCTTGTTAGGCACTTTTCTGTGTAATATAAGCGTGTACAATTCCTTTTTATGATCACTAATAGCCCTAAAGTCACTCAGTCAAAATTATATAACAAGGTCATAATCCTATGAAGTCCAAAACACTTAAGCACTTTTTCTGTGGAACATTCAACCTATAATCACTTGAATCTATAATCATTTCGTTCTATACCCCTAGTGATTCAATTTCACTTTTCGCATATACTTACTAGAATGTCTAGCTTCGACTATTCACTTTCTTGTTCTAGCACTTTTTTTCGAGTACATATACTTCTTCTTTGAAGCATGCAATATTGTTTTTCCGATTTCACTCGCATATTCAGACTCATCATAGGACTCACTACTTTAACTCCTACACTCTTAACCTTTCTTACCTTTATCCATTATCACTAGATCTACAACTTCAATTTTCCAGTAACACTTCACAATTACCCATAATCTACTTGACATCCTTTGAAATTCCCAATATCTGTAATTGGTCTGTTTATTGTAGCATTATCTATTCACTATTTGAGTTTCGTAAGTAGAATTGTCTGTTCATTTCAGAATTGTCGGTATAGTAGTCATTTATGCCCGTCTTTTTCGTCGAATAAGCACAATGTATCCTAATAGGAATCTAAATTCCCCAAGGCTTTAAACAATTTCGATCATAACACCAATACCGAACATAATGTCTCAGTTCATCTCACATTGCCCCCCTCTCCAAGGGTATGCTCATCATCCGTATCTAATTCCTCCATTATTCTTTTACTTTTCACTGTTAAACACTTTCAAACACATTCCGTCGATAATCATAGTCACTACCATTTGCTTACTTCGCATCATTCCCTCTTGAACTTTTCCATACATCACCAAACATCATTCAATTCATTCAGTCCACAATTAGTGTATTTACAATCCCTTTATGAAGATAACATTACATCATGTCATTGTCAGTTTCCCTTTAGGACTTCTTATCTCTACTCATTTTCTGTTTTCAATTGATTTCCTGTCATTCACATCGACATATGATAATAACTAGTCATCCATACTTGGACCTTCATAAATTCCACTTTATTTGAGTATTTCACTTCGCAGTTCGGGACTATTTTCTTTTTAGTTTCAAATCAAGATTTCCCAACAGTTTTGCATCACATATGGAGATCTATTCACTTCACATTGCAATAGAATCACCTCAAATTAAAATTCCACTCACCTACGTGGATACGTTACATTCCCGTACACACAAAGCAGGTAACCTCAGTAGTATATTTCACTTGTTATGTCTAAATCTCCTCTTGAGATATGACTCAATTTCACTTTTGATTTCATCCGTACTTCTTTTCGTTTGACCATTAGTCTTGCTACCGTCATTTTACCGTTCACTAAAGTCCCATCAGCCAATTAGTGTCCCTAATTGCTTTTCAATCATTCTCAACTATACGCACTATCTCAATCAGAACAATGTTATGCCATAATTGAAAAGATCAAAACATTCCTTGCACTAAGGTTCCCTGTGACACTAAACACTTTCTTTAACACCTATTCTTTAAACTACACATCACCGGAGACCAAATAGGAACTTATACTATTAAACATTCCACAAAACTCCTTTCTGGTTATACTGATCCTCAAATAGAGGACTGATGCCATTATTATTCTTCATTTCCTCTCATACAAGTACACTCAGTCCTCTTATGTCATACTTTAACCCCTTATGAACATTACACTTATAGCCACTCATAGTAGCACACCAATCATCTCCTCTCTTATTTTCATGTATCTTTCACATACGTTTCCTTAATCATGATCAAATTTACTGTCCAATAGATACTCCCAACGGTAAATCAACTTAAATACGACAACTCTTTTCATATATTACTATCATTGTTTCATTCATTTTTTTTTTCATTTCCCTAGTTTCATTCCCATATCATTCATGTGTCAGCTTGACCTTTTAAGGTCATATCCACTTGGCTTATACAATGTCATCTCCTTATTGCTACATATCTCTTTATCTTCCTCAAACAATCTATAATAGGGTATTCACAAATCCCAAAAACACAAAATCGGTGATACAACTCCATCAGTATCTCTATCTATTTACCCAGCCATTTACCATTTCTGTGTCCAAATACATCTTTTCACCTAATCCAGAATTTCCCGATATACAATCAGTAAAAATTGTCAGTCAGTCTTTTTTTTTCCTTACGATCTTATTATACTAATTTTCAAATTCTTAACACCATACTCGCATAACCATTTCAATCTCAAGCTTATGCGCTCATAATCATACCCGTTTAACTAGTTCATTTCAGTTTATCTGTACACTTTTATCTCACCATTTCTACTTCGTTTTACACTAAGAGTCATTTTTTTTTAGTTCATATCTGCCTGATCGAACCATATCCTCCTAGCTTATTTCCAATTCCCATTTCGTCGAAGATACAAGTCAGAACTCTAATTACCTCATTATTTAATTTCACATAGGCCTACTGTAACCAATATGCTTCTCATATCTCCAGTGGACCTATTCGTTTTCTGTCGCCATCATATTGTCACTTTAATCCGGGAATTCATTGTGATATCACTTCTTTCCTTAATCAGTCTAAACCTACATAGTCATTCTAACCACTGTACATTATAATTCTCATTATTGATGTTTCCTTTTTCCCATTCCTCATTGCCCATACACATTCATGGGCTCACATTCAAATACGGTCTCACTTTTCTCTCACTTAGTCACTTAACACGTATGCACACGTAGGATTTCTACTCGTGCGACTCAAACTGGGGATCAGTTGCCCGGTCTGCAACGACACGACTCAAATGCATGCAACCTTAACCTATGTTTCAGACTGTGCCCAGATACATTCGTACTTCTGGGCTCTGATACAACAAATGTAGCATCCCACTCCCGCAAGACCCGAACCCGATATCGATGGTGATATCCGAGCCCGTGATCTGTGAGGGTGGTATGCTAGATCAGTCAATGCAGTTTAAAAAAACTCATTATGATATTTTTCTTTTTGAAAACAGTCGCGTGCGCGGAAATAATAAACGATTCGGGCCGGTGATACGAAAAGCCTTTTCAGTCATACACTTTATCAAATATCACATTTCAAAACAATATTTATCAATTAGGGCCCTCAAACAATTCATTACTATTTTTGCAGAATATAAATTTACACATAATTCAAAATGACACAAATGCAAACGTGAACTGATTCCGACTTCAAACACCGACTCTCTTGCAGTTATCATACTCCCGTTTCATTAACGGGGTACTCTTCAATTCCTAAAAAATAGTTGCAATGTTGGGTGAGTTTGCGAACTCAATGAGAAACCATCATCGATGGTTCACTCAATTCATGCATATTCAATCAATTTACCAAATAATACATACAATCACATTTCTCAAATGTAAGGCGTTTCGCCTTTAACACAATTCATATTCAATCATTTATAGATGCAATACACATGTGACACTTTTCATTTTCATTTCATTGTGTGACTGCGGCGCCAAATCGTCCCAATGGCGGGCATATTGCGTTGAGCCGATGGCTCTGAAAACATGGGCTTGAAGCCACGATACATCGAGCTGAGGCTTTGAATACGTTGGACTGAGGTCCTGTGCATTGAGTGAAAGCTCTCTTATCGTTAGGCATGATATGCCCCGATACGATGGTACTCAGTCCTGATTGCCGCTTTATCGATCATACTTTTATGCATGCAATGTACATGTTCCAATTTCCATTTACATGTCAATGCTATTTGCCATTTCTTCGGACTTTCAGTCCGGTATTTCAATTATATACATTTTCAATTTATTGCATTGATGCATTCACAGTCATTTACACACATTAGCACTTCCATATCACATTTCCAATATTTCGAACACCCCTGGTCCGAAATCAATCAAAATCAAACACACAGATCCTTCCTTAACTCCACATGGCATCAATGCGTAATATTAAACACACACATAGATTGAGAAACCAACTAGGTTACTCACCTATCACTTCCGAGCTAATACCGGGAAGTCTCTGCCACGTTGGTCGAACGACACTCCAATTGAGCCTCTATAAGAATCAGAGAAGAAAACGATCACTAATTATCCAATCCAAATTCGTTAACGATGCACATGTAGGTGTATAATGCATGTTCATGCATTCCCGGCGCTAATCTCATTTTTTTTCCACCAGAAAAATCCGTTTAAAAATTAGAAATCCAATGGTGTTGACGGCGCTCAATTTGGACCTCTATAGGTCCCCAATTAAATAAAACAATGATGAAATACCTATTTTCCGGACACTCGTCAATTTCCCGTTCAAAAATTCTCAATCTTAAATATTCCATGAATTCGATGCCTTAAGAATCAGGTCAATCGGATGTCGGACGGAAAAGTTATTCCCAAAAGAACACAAAAAGCAATTAAAACAATTCATATATATATATATATATATATATATATATAAGCCCTTATTTTCTTCTCTTTTTTCCCTTTTTCCTATCTGACATTCTAACTAGCATATCTCTTTACACACAATTCAGAAAATTACAAACCATACCTCTTTGGAAAGATCATGAAACCCTCTACAAGTTTCATGAAAACCATAAAAATCACATTTATCCCTAAGGGTGTCAAAATTCAATTGAAACTTCTGCCCATTCAAAACCTATCAAAATAGAGCAGTACTTGGTAAATTTAGTAACTCCCAATCTCTTCAGTCAGAAATTACACAATAAATATGCTCAGAAATATCACAATGTGATCTAAAACTTTCATGAACAAACCAAAATCAAATTCAATTGTTAACTAGGTCAAATAATTCAATCAATGATGCTGCCCCAAAAATCACCCAATCTGGACAGTAATGTTCTATCAAGCATAACTCCCTGTACACAAGTCAAAAAAATCACTACCTTATATCATTGGAAAGATAAAACCACATACTTCAAGTTTCATGCAGAGCTTAAAAGCTAATTCTATCTCTAACCAATTCAAAACTGCCAAAAAATTGACTGATCAGGGAAGCAGTTAAAAACCTAATGCAGGTTCCATTTTTGAAAACTCATAACTCCCAAATATGATCTCCAACAATTGCATGCTAAATACCATTTTCAAGATCCATGTTTCCTCTACAACTATTAAGAAGATCAATCAAGCCAATTCAATTCACAAAAATTGCTAAAATTGCTTCCAATCAGAATGCTCACAAAACTGACATTTCAGCTAGGTTTCACTAAAATGCATTTTACCAGCCAATAGTCATCAATGCATATCTCCCAATATACATATCGAAAAATTGAAAAATTAGTGGCATTTGAAAGCTAACAATACAGGATTCAACTTTCATTTAGGCCATTTTCCCTAATTCCATCTCAATTAATTTAGAAAAATCATCAAAATTCTAGGTCTTTTGGTTCGGTTACTGTTCATACTAATCCCAACAGTAACTTTCCAAGCCAAAATTCAACCTCTTAAGTCAACAATTAGACAACACCTATTTCACACAAAATTGTACCCAAGAATCCAAAGTTTCATTTGGCACAAACCTCACCTCATTTTCATAACAACACAATGATTTATGCTCAAAACATTGCAATAGGTTCAATATCCATTTTCCAGCTTTCATCTTCAACTTAACTCCTATCACTTCTACTACCAATAACACATCACTAAACATCCATTTACACCTCTAATTCAGCCACAAAATCATCACAACAATTTCTTGTATAATTGAGCATAATTGGCAGCAACCACATACACAACTTCCATACTTTATTTCCATTCATTAAACATCATAAACATCATTAACAACATTACATTTACATTCTTTAACTACCATATCCAATTCCCTCACACAAGCATGCATGTAAACCCATACAAAACTACCACTTTCATGATCAAATAAATGCATAAAGGATCCCCATGAATGCTTCTAACTACCAAGAGAAGAAATATAAACATCAATTCTCACCTAACAAGTTGTAAACTCTTCACTTCTCAAGCTTCACTCAAACCTCTCAACCTCTCTTCACACCTATGGTTACCACTCTTTAAGGCAAGGATTGAGCTTTTGTGCATAGAAGAAGAGTAAGCACATAGGATATGAAGGTCTAGATAAGTGGAGGAAGGTAGCACTTTAAAAGAAGAAGAAAACAAGCAAAGGAAGGAGGAGGAACAAAACCCACGAAGGAGGGAGGAAGAAGCGTCCACGGATGAAGGAATTTTTTTTTTTTAAAAAGTGATTTGTGACTTTTGAAGGGGGAGTGTCCGTATAGTATAAGAATAGCTTAAGAAAAAGATATTAAATGAGAGGACACTTGTCCTTTGATGGAGAGAAAAAGACAAAAATCAATTTAGACTATTTAATAAAGGAATCCCTAATATAAATTCATCTTTAATCCCTCTAATGCTAATGGCTCTATAACAACTCCAAAAAAATCAATTATCCAATATTTCAGTGCCTTTAGGCATTACTTTTCAGTACGGAAAACCCACTCAGTCAGCCAGTTAGAAATTTTTCGATCCGGGCAAATAACCCGAAAAATTTCAGAAAAATTCTCACAAATTCCTAAAAATGTAAAACACTCAATGGCGCAATCTGAATAATTTTTCAGATACAAGAACCATATTAATCACGGTAAAACTACATTAGGCACAAAAATCGGAATGTCATGTATGCATGTACAGTACTTTCATGTGCACAAATGATACTGTGTACCAATCCTATTATGCATGAACAGTCCTAAGTCATCCGATCCATCTCATCCTATGCCAAATTTACTATTTTACCATTCCAGTAGGGGGTGGGATGTTACATCAGGTATCTCGAAGCCACTTCATATCTTCCCAATGCTCTTTCCTTGGATCTGGCATGTATCTTCTCACAACTCCCATTGTATGTGCTATATCAAGCCTAGTGCAGACTATAGCATACATTAAACTCCCAACTGTAGAAACATAAGGCACTTTTGCCATAAGCTCACATTCCTCAGCTGTCTTGGGTGATTGCTCCTTTGACAATTTGAGATGATTAGCCAAAGGCGTGCTCTTGGGCTTAGCATCATCAACTCTGAACCTGGACAACATCTTCTCAATGTATTGCTCCTAGGATAGATTTAGAATTCCAACAGACCGATCTCGAGAAATCCTCATCCCTAGAATTTGCATTGCTGCACCCAAATCTTTCATCTCAAACTCGATGACGGTCTCCCTTTAAGATTATTTATCTCCTCCATACTTGAACCTACAATCAGTATATCATCCACATACAAGAGTAAAATAACAAGGAGTCAGTAAATTTCTTGATGTAACAACATCTATCCTTTTTACTCCTATGAAAACTGTTTCTGAACATGAAAGAGTCAAACTTCTTGTACCACTGTCTTTGAGCCTGTGTTGGGTCCCGTTTCTGAAACCCAACCTCGGAAACATATGTTGGACCCCGAACCTTGAGTGACAATTTGATTTAGTAATATTAATGGTCAAGTGGATGAGTTGATTGAAATGAAGTTATATAGCAAGAATTAGAAAGAAAAAGTGTGAAAATTTGAAGGATTTAGAAAGTTTGACTTTTGGAGAGAGAATATTTGACTTTGAGAGTTGACTTATGATTTAGGCAAAATTTGAGAAAATGATCAACATGAAAATTGTAGCCTCTGTCGAGAGTTTTTTGTGGACATAAAGTTTGTAATTTTTCGATATCGGGAGTGAAAGTTATGATCAGTCAAAGTTTATGTTTGATCGGGTTTGACTTTTATTATGGTTGAAACTTTGACTGAGAAATTAACCTAGTTAGAGGTTAATTGAGCTTTGATGTTCTTCATAAGAATTGAAGGATTTGTTTTGATCTTTATTTCGATATAAAGTATGCAATTTTTCGATCTCGGAATAATAAGTTAAGATTTTTACAAGTTTGTATAGAAGATAGTATCTTTGACCGGAAAATGGACTTCCGTAGGAGTCGAATTGATGTTTATGTTCTTCTTGGAAGATTTAGAGCTTCTCTCAAGTTTTCTATAGAGACTAAGTTTGTCAAAATCGGAGTTCGGGAGTAAAGTTATGAATTTCGAAGTTTTGATTTTAAGTGAAAAAAAAAAGAAAGTTTTAGCGCCCTCGCTAGGGCGACGGCTCGCCCTAGCGAGGCGGGCGCTGCGCTCGCCCTCGCGAGCTGTGCGCCCTCGCTAGGGCGACGCCTCGCCCTAGCGAGCGGGCCTCGCGAGCTGGGCGTCCGTCGCCATCCGACGCCTGCTTTGCTTTTCTCGATTTTCTTGACTTTCCTCCTTTAATCCGACCTTTGTTCACTATTTTGCTTATATCTTTCCGCTCGACATCCGATTGAGTTGATTCTTTTGCGTTGGATTCCTAAGACAATGAATTTCATTTTATAAGAAATTTAGAACTTTTGAGATTAAATTAATGGTGATTAATTTAATCAAAGTGAGTCGGGAAATTTTCCGAGCATGATTCAGTGTTTTGTGAAATTCGGGATCTGTAGAGATCCGATTGAAGCGATTCTTGAGGCGAAATAAAGATAAGACAAGGGGCTACAAATCATATGAAGACATGAAATGTCAATTTTGCCCTTAGGATTTTTAATTTTTGAATTTAAATTCGGATTAGGGTTTAATTTTTGGATTGGGAACACCTGTGAGTAATTTGAGTATAACTTTTGATCTGGGAATCGAAATGAGACGATTCTTGTTTTGAATTAGACTAGAGACATAAGGCTACAATTGTTATGAAGACATCGAGTTTCAATTCCGGGATTAAGAATGTGAAATTTTGGACGGAAATAATCGTACATAGAAAATGTGTTAGAATATGGATATTTCCGCACTGTTTCGCGCATAACTTTTGATGTGGTACTCCGAATTGAGCGCGGTCAGTGGCGTTGGATTAGTATGAGTGAGAGGAACATTTCTCGAGAAGGAAGTTTTGACAAATTCCTTCAAATCGTTAGTGCGAATCAAACCGCAAGTAAGTGTAACTTTAAGTTTTGAATGAAGGGCAAATTGGTCATTTGACCTTCAATTAATGAAACACATGCAAGAGATGTCGTTTTGGCTTATTAAAAGCCACGGAAGTGGCTGGAGAAGTCTGGAAAATGTTAGAAGAAAGAAGAAGAAATAAGAAGAGAGAGTTTCGGGTGATGGAGGAAAAGACGAGAGAGAAGAGATTTTCATTTTTTCTACTTGTTTCTTAAGGATTTTGGGTTGGTTCCAAGAGAGAGAAAGATAGAGGAGCCTAAGAGCTTCCTTTCAAGCCAAAAAATTCAATTTGGAAGAGAAAGAGGTAAGAGAAATTGTTCTACTTTGAGATTTTGATTAATTTTGGTTTAGAATTATGACATATGAGATGGGTTTATGGATTGTGGAATTAATTTTGATGTATATGCTTTAGGTTGAGTTTAATTTTGGATGGAAAATTGATTAAGGTTTAGGCTTAATTTTATGATTGAGAATTTTGAGATATTTTGGTGTAGAATTATAGAAATATGATGAATTGATGATATATGAAATCAATTTCAAGAATCAGATTTTATGGTATTGAATTGGGATAAATTGGTTTAGGCCAATTTTAAGATTTAGGGATTTTGAAATTGAGGATTTAAATAGTTTGGAATTAATGTGAATTGATGAATTGTGAGATTAATTTTGAAGAAATTATGTTTTATGAGATTGAATTTGGGTTATTATGGTTTAGGTCGATTTAAGTGAAAGAAGGAAAGAAGCAAGGATCAAATTGAAGCTCGGGATAAACTTCTAGCGTCATTTCGAGGTGGGTAGCATATTTATATTTTGATTTGTGAGCAATATGCAATTTTTGAAAAATTAAAGAAAGCAATTTTGAAAAATAAAGAAAGCAAAAATGTGAAAATTTTGACAAATTATTGTTTTGTAAAGGTTTGAATTTCTGATTTCCGAATGTTTTCTGAAAGATTATTATAAGTTTGAATTCATTGCTTTCAATGATTCGATAAACCGATAGAAATTTCTGAAAATGCATTTGTTGTGTATGCATTATTCAATTGTTGAAATTATTGTTTGATTGAATGTTTTGATTGTTGAATTTAGTGAATGATAGATCAATAAATTGAGTGGTATGCATTTTGGGAAAATTTTGAAGAAAAGTAAGAAATTGAAAAGTGCCTTGAGCAATCCGACTTTTCGCTTTCGATTATGTGTTATGTAGGTTTGGTAGGTCCCTTGGTGAGTCATTGCCTCTATGTGTATAGCCTTCTCCAGTCGCTGCTAGTGGCACGGAGTTCCGTTCGGACTCCTTCACGGCTATAATTGGACCGCAATGCGAAAAGTGTAGTACGTTTCGTTCCTGTTGCGATCGCAGACAGACCGCTTATGGGGACTGCAAGACGCTCGCTTGGACTAGCTGCACCATTCGATGTGTAATATGTTTTGATTTGTTTATGTGTTCGCATTCATATTTATGAAAAATTCAAGAAGTTTTGAAAATGAGAAAAAGTGAGATTATTATGAAAAGTTTGAAAAATATGAAAAAAAATGGGTTTGAGGAAATTGTTTGAAAAATTATAAAGTTTGAAAAATTAAGCCCTTTTGGCAAAAAGAGTATTAAAATGATTTCCGCTTATTTATCGATTTATAAATGTGTTATCCTCGAGCTTTCGAGCTCACCCCCTCTTTCATCCCTATCTCTAGGTTTCGAGCAAGAGATCGGATGAAAGAATGTGAAGACGTCAGTTTCGACATTTGAATATGTTAGATTTTGAATATTTGGAATTTGTATATGAAATTGTGTATGATGTTTGGAATATATATTTATGTTTGATTATGGGAATGAGTTTGATTGGTGAGACTAGTGTATTGAGTTACAATTTAGGCGCTTTAGAAATAGGTTTGTGTTTATCTGTTGAGATCCGGATTTGAGGTCCGGTTGATTTTGATTGTGTATGATTGTTTGAGTTTTTAGAAGTGTATTTTGAACCTTGCGGGTTTGGGTTAGGATAAAGGCAAAATTTATGTTTTCAAATTTCGATAAAATCGGGTTAAAATGTAATTTGAGATTTGTATGGATGAATAAGAATTTGTATGATTGTTGAGTTTGGGTTTAAGAATGAATTTTCCTATGGAAATTATTTGGATGTGATTGATGTAAGAAATGAGAATAAGAAAGAAAAAATTATATCAGTTTTGGAACGCCTTAGGATCCCCAACGCGATTCTCGCTTTCTGTTCTTGCTTAGTCACGGATGTGGGAAAGTGTTTGATTTACATTGATTTGTTTGCTTACTTTGTTTTCTATCCGAATTGATTTGCATTCGATTCGATCCCGCCGCTTATTCGTTCCGCTTTGGGATTCAGTATTCGATTATTTCGCCGCTATATTCGATTGAATCTGCTCGCTTGATTCGATTAGTATTTGCTTCCGCTTCGCTACTTTCGATTTGTGCGCTTCGCATTTTGTTTTCAATTCGACATTTCCGCTTTCGTTCCGCTTTTGCTCGTGTTTGTTTCAGATTCGCTGGCTTCGCTTTGTTTCCGCTTCCTTCGCTTCCGTTTGCTTGGTTTCCGCTCGCTTATGTAAGAGTGGAAGTGTTAATTCCTTCGCTTCCGCTTGTTTCGTTTTCCGATCTCAGTATAAGTAGTTGGGTTCCGTAACGGATCCAACATTTATAATATCGAGCATAGAGTGAAAGTGTTAAGTTTTTTGGTTGGGATCCGGTTCCGGATCGGGTCCCAACATTTATGGTATCAGAGCATAGAGTGAAAGTGTTAAGTTTTTTCGGTTAGGATCCGGTTCCCGGATCGGGTCCCAACATTTATGGTATCAGAGCATAGAGTGAAAGTGTTAAGTTTATTCGGTTGGGATCCGGTTCCCGGATCGGGTCCTGTTCTTTGCTTAGTCACAGATGTCGGAAATTGTTTCAGTTTACATTGATTTGTTTGCTTACTTTGTTTTCTATCCGAATTCGATTTGCATTCGATTCGATCCCGCTTTCGCTTATTCGTTCCGCTTTGGGATTCATATTCGATTATTTCGCTTCGCTATATTCGATTGAATCTGTTCGTTTGATTCGATTAGTATTTGCTTCCGCTTCGCTACTTTCGGATTTGTGCGCTTCCGCATTTTGTTTTCGATTCGACATTTCGCTTTCCGTTCCGTTTTGCTCGTGTTTGTTTCAGATTCGCAGCTTCGCTTTGTTTCCGCTTCCTTCGCTTCCGCTTGCTTCGCTTCCGCTCGCTTATGTAAGAGTGGAAGTGTTAATCCCTTCGTTTCCGTTTGTTTCGTTTTCCGATCTGTATAAGTAGTTGGGTTCCGGTAACGGGATCCAACATTTATGGTATCAGAGCATAGAGTGAAAGTGTTAAGTTTTTTCGGTTGGGATCCGGTTCTCGGATCGGGTCCCAACATTTATGGTATCAGAGCATAGAGTGAAAGTGTTAAGTTTATTCGGTTGGGATCCGGTTCCCGGATCGGGTCCCAACATTTATGGTATCAGAGCATAGAGTGAAAGTGTTAAGTTTATTCGGTTGGGATCCGGTTCCCGGATCGGGTCCCAACATTTATGGTATCAGAGCCCAGTATTATGATCATACTTGGGCAATATGATTATCGAGATTGAATTTAGTGATTGTCTGAGTGAGGTTAAGAAATTTGATTGATTTTAGGTGTGTGTTAATGAACTTGAGATTTGAAGTTCATTATGGCATTATGCGATGAGAATTTTAAAATGAATTTGGATGATTTGACTTTACACATTTATGAGATTAAAATAAGAACTGCTTGAAGGATAGGAGTAAATGAGAAATATTTGGAGAATTAAATTGATTGTGGATTAAAGTGGCGAGAATCATAATCGATTTTAGGAATGTGAATTGATGAGCATGACTTGTCATGCCTTATTTGAAGAATTAAAGTGATTGTTTGTTTAGGGTGTTAAGAATATGATTGATTAGAAACATGTGTTTGTGGAACTGAAATGTAAATTGCAAAATGAATTGGGAGAAATTGATATAGCCTATACTTACGTGAGATGAAAGTATGACTATTTGAAAGATGACATGGTGATAAAGATTAAATGATGATTGAACCATATTGGGATTCTTTAAGAAATGGACCATTGACTTGTGTCCATATATAAAGAAATAATGAGTTATAGATATAGTGTTTTGATATGATATGAGTGGTATATGGTTTAAGGAAATGAAATTTTGAAGAGATTGAGAATATGTATGAAGAGTAAATTTGATGAAAAAGAAATTGATTATGAGTTTTGGAAAGAAATTAATAAGAAAGTGCTTGATGATCTTTGTTTAGAAAGAAATTTATGCAAGAATGAGTTACTTGGAGTTAAGTAAATATGAATTTCGAGGACGAAATTCTTTTAAGAGGGGGAGAAATGTTGGACCCCGAACCTTGAGTGACAATTTGATTTAGTAATATTAATGGTCAAGTGGATGAGTTGATTGAAATGAAGTTATATAGCAAGAATTAGAAAGAAAAAGTGTGAAAATTTGAAGGATTTAGAAAGTTTGACTTTTGGAGAGAGAATATTTGACTTTGAGAGTTGACTTATGATTTAGGCAAAATTTGAGAAAATGATCAACATGAAAATTGTAGCCTCTGTCGAGAGTTTTTTGTGGACATAAAGTTTGCAATTTTTCGATATCGGGAGTGAAAGTTATGATCAGTCAAAGTTTATGTTTGATCGGGTTTGACTTTTATTATGGTTGAAACTTTGACTGAGAAATTAACCTAGTTAGAGGTTAATTGAGCTTTGATGTTCTTCATAAGAATTGAAGGATTTGTTTTAATCTTTATTTCGATATAAAGTATGCAATTTTTCGATCTCGAATAATAAGTTATGATTTTACAAGTTTGTATAGAAGATAGTATCTTTGACGGAAAATGGACTTCCGTGGGAGTCTAATTGATGTTTATGTTCTTCTTGGAAGATTTAGAGCTTCTCTCAAGTTTTCTATAGAGACTAAGTTTGTCAAAATCGGAGTTCGGGAGTAAAAGTTATGAATTTGGAAGTTTTGATTTTAAGTGAAAAAAAAGAGAAAGTTTTAGCGCCTCGCTAGGCGACGGCTCGCCCTAGCGAGGCGGGCATCTGCTTCGCCCTCATGAGGGCAAGGCTCGCCTCGCAAGCTGTGCACTGCTAGGGCGACGCCGCCTAGCGAGCTGGCTCATGAGTCGGGCGTCCAGACGCCATCCGACGCCTGCTTTGCTCTTTCGATTTTCTTGACTTTCCTCCTTTAATCCGACCTTTGTTCACTATTTTGCTTATATCTTTCCGTCCGACATCCGATTGAGTTGATTCTTTTGCGTTGGATTCCTAAGACAATGAATTTCATTTTATAAGAAATTTGTGAACTTTTGAGATTAAATTAATGGTGATTAATTTAATCAAAGTGAGTCGGGAAATTTTCGAGCATGATTCAGTGTTTTGTGAAATTCGGGATCTGTAGAGATCCGATTGAAGCGATTCTTGAGGCGAAATAAAGATAAGACAAGGGCTACAAATCATATGAAGACATGAAATGTCAATTTTGCCCTTAGGATTTTTAATTTTTGAATTTAAATTTGGATTAGGGTTTAATTTTTGGATTGGGAACACCTGTGAGTAATTTGAGTATAACTTTTGATCTGGGAATCGAAATAAGACGATTCTTGTTTTGAATTAGACTAGAGACATAAGGCTACAATTGTTATGAAGACATCGAGTTTCAATTCCGGGATTAAGAATGTGAAATTTTGGACGGAAATAATCGTACATAGAAAATGTGTTAGAATATGGATATTTCCGCACTGTTTTGCGCATAACTTTTGATGTGGTACTCCGAATTGAGCGCGGTCAGTGGCGTTGGATTCGTATGAGTGAGAGGAACATTTCTCGAGAAGGAAGTTTTGACAAATTCCTTCAAATCGTTAGTACGAATCAAACCGCAAGTAAGTGTAACTTTAAGTTTTGAATGAAGGGCAAATTGGTCATTTGACCTTCAATTAATGAAACACATGCAAGAGATGTTGTTTTGGCTTATTAAAAGCCACGGAAGTGGCTGGAGAAGTCTGGAAAATGTTAGAAGAAAGAAGAAGAAATAAGAAGAGAGAGTTTCGGGTGATGGAGGAAAAGATGAGAGAGAAAGAGATTTTCGATTTTTTTCTACTTGTTTCTTAAGGATTTTGGGTTGGTTCCAAGAGAGAGAAAGATAGAGGAGCCTAAGAGCTTCCTTTCAAGCCAAAAAAAATTCGAATTTGGAAGAGAAAGAGGTAAGAGAAATTGTTCTACTTTGAGATTTTGATTAATTTTCGGTTTAGAATTATGACATATGAGATGGGTTTATGGATTGTGGAATTAATTTTGATGTATATGCTTTAGGTTGAGTTTAATTTTGGATGAAAAATTGATTAAGGTTTAGGCTTAATTTTATGATTGAGAATTTTGAGATATTTTGGTGTAGAATTATAGGAAATATGATGAATTGATGATATATGAAATCAATTTCGAAGAATCTGTATTTTATGGTATTGAATTGGGATAAATTGGTTTAGGCCAATTTTAAGATTTGGGGATTTTTGAAATTGAGGATTTAAATAGTTTGGAATTAATGTGAATTGATGAATTGTGAGATTAATTTTGAAGAAAATATGTTTTATGAGATTGAATTTGGGTTATTATGGTTTAGGTCGATTTAAGTGAAAGAAGGAAAGAAGCAAGGATCAAATTGAAGCTCGGGATAAACTTCTAGCGTCATTTCGAGGTGGGTAGCATATTTATATTTTGATTTGTGAGCAATATGCAATTTTTGAAAAATTAAAGAAAGCAATTCTGAAAAATAAAGAAAGCAAAAATGTGAAAATTTTGACAAATTATTGTTTTGTAAAGGTTTGAATTTCTGATTTCCGAATGTTTTCTGAAAGATTATTATAAGTTTGAATTCATTGCTTTCAATAATTCGATAAACCGATAGAAATTTCTGAAAATGCATTTGTTGTGTATGCATTATTCAATTGTTGAAATTATTGTTTGATTGAATGTTTTGATTGTTGAATTTAGTGAATGATAGATCAATAAATTGAGTGGTATGCATTTTGGGGAAAATTTTGAAGAAAAGTAAGAAATTGAAAAGTGCCTTCTAGCAATCCGACTTTTCGTTTTCGATTATGTGTTATGTGGGTTTGGTAGGTCCTTGGTGAGTCATATTGCTCTATGTGTATAGCCTTCTCCAGTGCTGCTCATAGTGGCACGGAGTCTGATTGGACTCTTCACGGCTTACTTGGACATGCAATGCGAAAGTGTAGACGTTTCACATTCACGATCGCATGACCGCTTATGCGGGGCGTGCAAGACGCTCTGCTTGGACCTAGCTGCACCATTCGATGTGTAATATGTTTTGATTTGTTTATGTGTTCGCATTCATATTTATGAAAATTCAAGAAGTTTTGAAAATGAGAAAAAGTGAGATTATTATGAAAAGTTTGAAAATATGAAAAAAATGGGTTTGAGGAAATTGTTTGAAAAATTATAAAGTTTGAAAAAATTCGCCTTTTTGGCAAAAAGAGTATTAAAATGATTTCCGCTTATTTATCGATTTATAAATGTGTTATCCACGAGCTTTGAGCTCACCCCTCTTTCATCCCTATCTCCGTGTTTGAAGCGGAGATCGGATGAAAGAATGTGAAGACGCCGCTTTACATTTGAATATGTTAGATTTTGAATATTTGGAATTTGTATATGAAATTGTGTATGATGTTTGGAATATATATTTATGTTTGATTATGGGAATGAGTTTGATTGGTGAGACTAGTGTATTGAGTTACAATTTGAAGCGGTTTAGAAATAGGTTTGTGTTTATCTGCTTGAGATCCGGACGGAGGGTCCTGTTGATTTTGATTGTGTATGATTGTTTGAGTTTTAGAAGTGTATTTTGAACCCTTGCAGGTTTGGGTTAGGATAAAGCGCAGATATATATCTTAGAAATTTCGATAAAATCGGGGTTAAAAATGTAATTTGAGATTTGTATGGATGAATAAGAATTTGTATGATTGTTGAGTTTCGGTTTAAGAATGAATTTTCCTATGGGAAATTATATGGATGTGATTGATGTGAAATGAGAATAAGAAAGAAAAAAATTATATCGATTTTGGAACGCCTTAGGATCCCCAACGCGATTCTCGCTTTCTCGTTCTTTGCTTAGTCACGTATGTCGGAAAGTGTTTGATTTACATTGATTTGTTTGCTTACTTTGTTTTCTATCCGAATTGATTTGCATTCGATTCGATCCCGCTTTCGCTTATTCGCTCCGCTTTGGGATTCAGATTCGATTATTTCGCTTCGCTATATTCGATTGAATCATTCGTTTGATTCGATTAGTATTTGCTTCCCATTTTTTGATTTGTGCGCTTCCGCATTTTGTTTTCGATTCGACATTTCCGTTTTCCGTTCCGTTTTGCTCCGTGTTTGTTTCAGTATTCGCTTGGCTTCTGCTTTGTTTCCGCTTCCTTTCGTTTCCGTTTGCTTCGGTTTCCGTTCTGCTTATGTAAGAGTGGAAGTGTTAATCCCTTCGTTTCCGTTTGTTTCGTTTTCCGATCTGTATAAGTAGTTGGGTTCCGGTAACGGGATCCAACATTTATGGTATCAGAGCATAGAGTGAAAGTGTTAAGTTTTTTCGGTTGGGATCCGGTTCCCGGATCGGGTCCCAACATTTATGGTATCAGAGCATAGAGTGAAAGTGTTAAGTTTATTCGGTTGGGATCCGGTTCCCGGATCGGGTCCCAACAACATAAATCGAAAAACAAAGTGGCAGAAACGAAAGAACGGGTCATAAAGCAAAAGTGGGCCAAACGGAAAAATAATGAACGGGCGGAATCAAAAGCGAAAATCAAAGTGAGCGAAAACCAAAGAAATCAAATCGGATCAAAAAGTGAAGGAATCGAAAGCGCGTGCAGAACCAAAAGAATCGAAAGGCCGCAATCAAACTTAAGGTCAAATTCTGACATCCAAAAATGCATACTTTACAAAAAAACAAACATACGCGTTGGAAAACTATAAAGACGATCCAATCTACCTCAATCCGCTTAGACAATTGGGTCTAAACCCAAATCCAAATCGGTATAATTTTTTTTCATTCAAAACAATTCAATTTCCCCATTTGGAAATCATCAATTCCATAACCTCAATTCATCTTATGCTTCATATGCGAATCATAACCATCAATTCATACACAATGAGCACTTCAATAATTCAAATCCATCATCATAATCATCGGACCTTCTGTCCGAAATCCAAACGCAATCAATTACATTCATATACACATAATATTTCATTATCCAAGTCACATACGTGCCTCAAAATCTATACACAAATCCATAACTCATTTTTCTATTTCATATATAAATCTATATCTCATACACAAGTTCATAATTCAAGTTCATATACATTTTCATAACTCATTTCCATTATGAGATAAAATGTTTACAACATATTAATGACATTTCCAAGCCATATACAATATAAATACCAAAATCCAAAATACATAAGATACAAGAACCAATAATTTCTCAACAAAAGTCTAACTTAAAAAAAAACAATATGTACATATACAACAAAAACCTTCACTTTCCTTCACTCGATCTTCTTCTGCTCATCACTTATGGATGGGAATGAAGGGGTGAGCTTATAGCTCGTGGGTAACATGCTTATAACCCAGAATAAGCAAAAATATTGAAATATTTAATTCCTTTGCAAAATTCACCTTGAAATTCGTGCAACATAAATTTCCCATAATTCAAAACTTATTAAGCGAGTTATAAACGTCATAAATCATAATTCAAAGCATCATCAATTAAACATAACAAATGCATCAAAAAGATCATAAATCAAATACACATAAAACAACAAAATTGGTTCGGATGGGTCCAGAACAGAACGTACTACACATTTCCGCATAACGATCATGTGTAGCCGTGAATTTATGGGAGTCTGTGAGGAGCTTCAATGCCACTAGCGGGCAGGCGGGAAAAGCCTATATATAGAAAAATGCACTTGAATATCTTAAGGGACCACCACAAACCCATACAAGCATACAATTCACATTGTTCAAACATATTGGCCAAAAGGCCACTTTTCTGAAAGGCAATTTATAGTCATTGCATTCTTTCAAAAATCATATTCACATTCTTTTTCAAATTATCAATCAAAATTCACATAAAAATTTTCAAATCATTCAAGCAATGTAATGCAACAATCATAGCAATTTCTCAATCAATCACAAAACAATCAAAGCAACATTTTCAAAGCCATTGAAAACATTTCATTTTCTTGATTCAAAAGAAAGCATGTATGGCTCATTACTTAAATTATAAACATGAAACCCACCTTATTTCCTTGCTTGAAACTTGTCCAAAGCCTCTACTCTTTCTCCCATAACTTCTCTAATTTCCTTCAGCAATTGCAAAAATCCCTAACCAATAGGAATTCAAATTGAACATCACATAAGGCATAATCACCAAAATTAATCTTAGAAAACTTAAACCCATAGGTTTCTTAAGCTATCTAAACCAAGAAACTTTCAAAATTCCAAAATCTTAAAACCCAACTTACCTTAAATCCTTCACCAAATGAAGAGTTTCTTAGCTTGGATGGAAGCTCTCATGCTCCTCTTTCTTTTTCCTTCATGAATCAACTTCAAAATCACACTTGAAAACCAAACAAAATCAAACCCTAGCATTTTCTTTCTTCTTTCCTCTTCTCCATCGAGCACTCTCTTCTCTTCTCTCTTTTCTTTTGTTCTTTCTTGACAATTTCGTGCTTGCTTCCTTCTTAACAAGCAAGACCACCTTTTAATTACCAAAATGCCATTAATGAATGAGCAAAGACCTTTATTCCCTTCCTTATAAGCCTTGTAACTGAAATGGCTTAGTTTTCTTCCCAAAATGCCCTCATACATAATATACCACTTTAATTCAATTTAATCCAGTCAACCTATACCATATGATCTTACTCAAATTGACATGCTAATTAATTTCACAAAAATAACATAATATAACAAAGCCTCAAAATTCATTTAATTCATACTTAACTTAAGACATTTTTCTAATCATCAAATTGAAGGAATTTGCTAACACTTCCTTCTAAAGAAATGTTCCTTATAGTCTCAATTTTATAATGACACCAAAATCATTTAATTTGGTTCAATAATCCAAAAGTTATACTCCAAACATTTTCGACTGCTTTTATACTAAAACATTTCCCTAAGTTTGACTTTCATCCAAACATTGACACTCTTAGAGACTGAATTAAAATTCAATTCCATCAGAACATTTGTAGCCCTATTGCTCTAGTTTAATCTAAATCAAGAATTATCACATTCGAATGACTAAAGCAAAAGTTATGGCCTAAACACTTTCAGCTCTTACTAATCTAAGACTAAACACTAAACCCAACTTCAATTCAGAAATTTAAAGTCTTAGGGGCTGAATTAAAATTCAGTTCCTTTAGATAACTTATAATTCCATGTCTCTAATTTATTTAGAAATAAAAATCAACTTAATTAGATCTCTACATATCAAGATATCACCAAAATACATAAGTATGTTCAGAAAAATGTCCAACTCAAACTCTTTAATCAATCCTCTCACTTTGATTCAATCAATCTTTTTCAAATAAAACTCAAAAATCCACAATTTTCATGGAGAGTTAGGGGAATGTCTTAGGAATCCAACGCTTTGAAAATCAAGTCAATCAGATATCGGAAGAAAAAGTTAAAAACAAAAGAATGGAAAGGGTCTGGTCACCTCTTGAGTAGGTCGTGAAGAGACCAGTTCGCGAGGGTGAGCTGGCCGCGAGAAGACCAGTTCGCGATCATGAGCTGATCACGATCGCAACCAACTAACTTCCAAAACCAATATCTTTTGACTCAGAACTCTAAAATTTGCGAACTTGATATCAATGGAAATATAAAAGAAAGTTCTACAATTTCATGAAGGACTTAAAAATCAATTTGGCCTCTAAGGGAGTCAAAAATCTATTCAACGTTTCTGTCCAATTCACGTCACCCTAAACAATAACATAAATTTTAAAAATCATAACTTCCTATTCCATAGTCTAAAAATTCTATTATTTATATCAATGGAAAGATAAAAACACAATCTACAACTTTTATGAAGAACTTAAAAGCAATTTCAGCCTCTATAAGGGTCAAAATTTCAATCCAAGTTACTGTTCAATAATGATCATCCTGAACAGTAACACAATTTCTAAAAATCATAACTTCCTATTCTATTGCCCAAAAATTTCAAACTTTATATCAATGGAAAGATCAAAACACAATCTTCAACTTTCAATAAGGAATTCAAAGCAATTTCAACCTCTAACTAGGTCAAATTTCACTTCAAAGATTCTGCCCATAAATTCACCTTAAACAACATCCAAACTTCAAAAATTTATATCTTTTAATTCCCACATCCATAAATGGCATATTACACATCATTGTACAGATATGAAATCCCTATATAACTTTCAATAAGGCTACTTGATCCAATTCAAACCATATCAATCCAGAATTTGCCTTAAAGTACAGTACACACAAACATACCCTTATGAGCATTTTCAAAAATAAAGCAAAATAAACTTAAATTTGAATGATCATAACTTTCAATCCCGATATCGAAAAATGTCATACTTTATATCAATAGAAAGCTATCAACAAAAGGTACAACTTTCTTAAAGATCATTTTATCAAAATCCTTCCAAATCAAACTAGAAAAATTCATGAAAGTTTCAGCTTACAATTCACTTTCTGCTACTATTCATCCCAAACAATTTCAGATTGACAATTTTCCAAAATCTCACACTTTCATTGTTTATTCTCTTGCTTTTCAATTCCATCCAAAAGAAACTCATTCACTATAAATTTCATAATACATACAAATTTACTCAAAACTTCACATCAATTCCATTAAACTCAAAAACCACCATTTCATGCACTAACCTCAAAATATCATTTCAAAATCTTGAATTTCCCATTTCTTTGCAAATGAAAATAAAACCACCAAATCCTCATTTAATCTCATTTAATAATTCAAATTTTTTAAGAAAAGTTCGGGGTCTAACAGCCTGCTTCAATCTATACAAGCTCCTTTTGAGCTTACACATCATGTGTTCCTTACCAGGGACCTCATATCCCTCAGGTTACTGTATGTAGATTTCTTCCTCGAGATCTCCATGGAAAAATGTTATTTTTACATCCATCTGCTCAAGGTGCAAATCCTCTGCTGTAACAATACTTGACAGAATTTTAATTGTAGTTAGCTTCACAACAAGAGAGAATATTTCAATGTAGTCAATACCTTTTCTTTGTGAATATCCCTTAACTACCAATCCAGCCTTAAACCTAATTGTACCATCAGTTTCATTATTGATCCTGTAGACTCACTTGTTCAATAGAGCTTTCTTCCCTGCAGGCAACCCAGTTAACTCCCAAATATCATTCTTTTCAAGTGACCATATCTCATCATCCATGGCTTAGTACTCCTACTTGATTGAATCCTTCACCTGTAAAGCCTCATCAAAGGATTCTAGTTTCCCTCCATCAGTCATCAACAAATAATGCAAGGATGGTGAATACCTTTCTGGTGACCTGGTGACCCTGGTAGATCTCCTCAACACTGGCTCAAGTATGACTGGCTACTATTCTGGTTCTGTAACAATATTTTTTAGATTTTCCTGTGGTCTTGCTATAACATCACGAGGTGAAATTTCTTACAACTCAACCTTAGCTCCCATTTCTTCTACATATTCAGACCGCACCCTAAAATTGCCCTTATATAGGACATTCTCATCAAAAGTAAGATCACAGTGTCTCAAAGATCTTCCTATTCTTGTCATCATAAAATATGTATCTAAACTGATCCAAACTGTTGGGACCCGATCCCGAGATCGGACCCCAACCGAAAAATGAAACGAACGAAAGCGAAATCGAAAGAAAGGAACACATGGCAGAAGTAAAATCATATACGAATCAATATGAATCGAATCAAAGCAACGAAACGAAACATAAAGCGAAATCGAATCGGATGCGAATCGAATCACAAATCGGAAGCGAATGCAAAAAGAGAAACGATCGAATCCATCGAACTGATCGAATCCTCTATAACATTTAAGAATGCCATTTGATCCAATTCAAACCACAACAGTCCAAAAATCGCCTCAAAACACAACATATACAATCCTACACTTAGAGCATTTTCCAAAACCAAAGCAAAATACACTTAACTTTCAAATATTATAACTTTCAATCCCGATATCGAAAAAATAGCATACTTTATGGCTACGAAAAGCTCTCAATATAAGCTACAAATTTTCATTAAGATCATTCTCTCAAAATGTGCCTAAATAAAAATTCAATTCTCAAGTCAAACTTTCTATCTTCAAAAATCAACTTTCTTAATTTCTTCAAAATATAACACTTTCACTAATTATTTCTTGCTTTTCAACTTCCATTTCAATCAACTAGTTCATTTTGACTTTCATAATTCATACAACTCTACTCAAATTTCAAAGTCATCAAAATCAATCACTTCATTTCTCATCAATCCCCTTTAAGCACAATCACATCTATAACACAATTCATATCTAAAATCACTCATTGAATTCATTTAATATTTCTAATTTCCACCGAAAGTTCGGGGTCCAACAATTCTCCCCCTCTTAAAAGAATTTTGCCCTCGAAATTTCTATCTGAATAATCACCAAGTAACTTATTCTCTCA
The DNA here is from genome assembly GCA_029891385.1 of Erythroxylum novogranatense. Classification (NCBI taxonomy): domain Eukaryota; kingdom Viridiplantae; phylum Streptophyta; class Magnoliopsida; order Malpighiales; family Erythroxylaceae; genus Erythroxylum; species Erythroxylum novogranatense. The sequence goes on along the minus strand of CM057225.1, from coordinate 101,296,534 downwards.
AATAATTTCTTCGAAATAATCATATTCAATCCCTTTCTTAACTAATGCCTCATCATACATATTTCTCAACGTACTCACAATCTATCACTTCTTGTGTCAAATACCACTAATATCATATCATATCAATATATATATATATATATATATATATATATATATTTTTAATGGATTTACACAAGTCAATGGTCCAATTCGTAATAACCTTAATATGGACCAATACCATTCAATTTAATCCTTTTGAACTTCCATATATATCTATATCTCTATCATTTAACTCATATTTCAAGTATCCTATATTACATCTCACATATATATATCCGAAAGGAATTCATCCAAATTCATCGTGAAATTCGAACCTTAATCTCCATTATCACATTCTTTTATCATCAATCATGCTTTCGACACTCTAATCAAAACATTCTTATACTCCAAATACATGTTAGGTCATTCACATCAATATCACATTCTCACTAATTCAATCGTATTCATTCACTAACTCTTATCATCTTCTCATACAAATCACTCATACACATACGCCCATGTAAGATCCTATTACTGGGCTCTGATACCACAACTGTTGGGACCCGATCTCAAGACCGGACTCCAACTAAAAAACGGAACGAACGAAAGCGAAATCGAAAGAAAGGAACACATGGTGGAAGTAAAATCATATACAAATCAATATGAATCGAATCAAAGCAACGAAACAAAACATAAAGAGAAATCGAATCGGATGCGAATCGAATCACAAATCGGAAGCGAATGCAAAAAAAGAAACAATCGAATCCATCGAACTGAAATAAATTTCGACATCCGTTGAAAACACACAGCATAGGAAACTTATCGCGTTGGAAACCTTAAGACAATTCTCAAACCCCGTATAATTTTTTTTTCTTATCTTATTCATTCCTATACAAAGCACTTCAATTCCTCATTTAGACAAATCCATCCTCAACCAATATCTCAATCTATTTGATCCTATTTAAATCATGACCGTCAATTACACAAAATCTTACTAATCCTTTCTTTTGTCAATAGACACTTAATACACATACCTATATATCCGAAATTCATACACCATAAACGCTTTAATAATTCTCAATCCAATCATTCATGAATTTCACAATTTCCAAAATCACATACACCATACCCAATTTCATACACAAATACATTTATCCAAATTTATCTAAAGCCATATACATATCAACACTAAAATCCAAATTACTCAAAATCTAACTTATACAAATTACGAAAACATGCAAGAAGTCGATCTAACATCTTGATCGTCTTTCATCCAATCTCCTACTCAAATACCTGGAGATGGGGATGAAAGGGGGGTGAGCTGATAGCTCGTGGGTAATAGTTTATAACAAATAAATAAGCAAAACCTTTTAAAAATGCTTTTCTTTTCTTTTCTTGCAGAAACCTTGTTTGAAACCCATAATGCACATTTTCAAAATTTCTTTTCTCGCAATGATCGAAACCACAATTTCTAAAACATGAATGTATCAATCATAACACCTTACAATGCAAATGCACACATAACGGCTCGAGAGTTCCATAAACACGACGAAAAATTGAAGTTTTACCGTAAACACGACAAGTCCATTTTCGGATCTCGTGGGCCTCTAACGGGCAGCTGGGAGAAGGCTAAAGGTCATCGTGCACGAGACTAATGAAATAGGTTCTCTCTTGCCCACACAAAAGCACATATCATGCTCAACTTAATTTATCGAATGATCTTTTTCGAATATACGAAATGCCATGAAATCTTTTGAGGCATAACACAAAGGTATTTTGCAATTCATCAAAAGTTCATGTATTGAATCAATAATGATTTTTCAAATCATTCATACAATGATGCAACATTTATGATGCAATTGAAATTAGAAAATCTCTTTGTTTAAGGAAAGCAATAATGGCTTATAAATCTATTATAAACAGGTACCCACCTCGAATCAATGCTAGAAGCTTGTCCTTAGCTTCAATTTGACCATTGCGTCTCTCTTTCTTCCAATAGAAACTTCCCTACACCAATTTCCCACAAATTCAATCTCATAAATAACATAGTCCTTAAAATTGAACTTAGAAAACACTAATTCCACACATAATCAAGCCATCTAAATCACCAATTTTTAAAAACCCCAATTCATAAAATTGGGCATAACCCTAATTAATTTTCATCCAAAATTAAACCCATAGTATTAGCAATCTTCAAAATTGACTTCATACTCCACAAACCCATACCATTTTCCATGATTCTAAACTAACAATCTTCCAAAGAAACTCAAATCTAAAAATTACTCTTACCTCATTTCTCCTCCATTTTCGGATTTTCTTGGTTCAAGATGAAGCTCTCTTCATCCTCCACCTTTTTCTCTCTTGGGATGACATCAAAACGTCTCTTCAAGTGGTAGAAAAATCGAGCCCTAGCTTTCTCCCCTTTTTCTCCACCGAAGCTTGCTCTCCCTTCTCTCTTCTCTCTTCTTCTTATTATTTATTTCTTTCCTTTGATTATAAGTTTCGGGCTTCTCCTTCAAACAATGACAACCCTCTTGCTTTTATAGTGCCATGTCATTTAATGAATGAGGAATGACCCATATGCCCCTCCATTTAAGCCTATAAACTTAACCCTTTAAGTAAACTTCCAAATTGCCCCTTCCTTGGTCTTTAAAACTGACATCTTGTTTGATTATTTTGATCAAGTAAATAAAGCCATTTGATAAGAATTTCTTTTTGGGAAATGTCCCTCTATGTCTTACAAATCCATCGCTTCAATAATCGGATCGATGGGAGCTCTATAGCTCAAGATATCTTCAAAATATTGAAATATGTTCGGCCATTACAAAACCAATACTAAACACTACACGTAACTTCACTCCAGAAATTGAACATCTTAGAGGCTAAATTGTCGATTGGCTCCTTCATATAACTTGTAGATCTATGTCTCTAGTTTCATTTGAAATAGAAATCACCTCATTTCGACCTCTACTGATTCAGAAAACATCAAAATACTGAAATATTTTCAGTGGGAAACACCAGCTTAAATCCTCTAAGAACACACTCACTTCACCCGTCCCACCTTTTCCACTTAATCTTTCTCACTTCATTTCAGATAGCTTCGATTTGGTGGAGATGAAGATAAAGGTCTTATGAATCCAATGGTTCAAGAATCAAGTCATTCGGAGGTCTAGAGAAGAAGTTATGGTCAAAAAAAGCAACCATGTTTATGACATCAATTGTACTGAACCTATTTCGGGGAAACAGCTATAACTTTCTGTAGAAATGTCTGATTGAGGTGTTATTTGAATGGTTAGAAAGAGGACATGAAGAGCTACAACTTTCATGAAGGTCTCAAAGGCCAAATCTTTCATTTGTGGGGTCAAAAACAAAAGCAAACGATGATGATGTCATTTTAAGACGATGATGACATCATCAGACGATACAGATTGGGAAAATTGCTATAACATTCCCTACAGATATCGGATTAAACATTTCTTTATATGGATGGAAAGATAATTTCAAGAGTTAAAACTCTTATGCAGACCTCAAAGGCCAAATCCAACGTTTTAAGGGTAGAAAATGGATCAGAAGGTAACAATATATAATGGCAAACGGTCAAACCGAGACGCAAAAGTCAAACCGAGGCGATGAGCGATGAGATGATGAGCGATTGTCTCATTTCTATGAATAATGGCGGCGATGAAAGAATCGAGACGGTCAATGAAAAGTCAATCGATGAATAGTGCGTAAAAGTCAAACGATGGCGAGGCGATGAGCGGGCGATGAACAGATGCCCTCTCATTTTTCTCGAAACGTCTCAACTTATAAGACGATAACTTTTGACTCGAACTCCAAATTTGATAAACTCGGTGTCTATAGAAAGGTAAAAGAACACTCTACAACTTTCATGAAGGCCTTAAAAATCAGATCAACCTCTAAATTGGTCAATAACTCCACACAAAGTGACTGATCGATCAACTTCACACTAAACAACATCAGAACTTCTAAAAATCATAACTTTCTACTCCTTGTCCAATATTTTCGTGCTTTATATCAATGTAAAGATAAAACAAGCTCTACAACTCTCAAGCTACTTGATCCCATTCCATACACATCAATCCCGAATTTGCATTGATCACAGCATACCGAAAACTTCCCTATGAACACATCAATTCAAAATTTGCAGCATCCAACTTCAATAACTCACATCTCCCAACCTCCACATCCAAAAATAGCACATTATACATCATTGTCCTCTATAACATTTAAGAATGCCATTTGATTCAATTCAAACCACAACAGTCAAATTGCCTCAAACACAACATATACAAACACTTAGAGCATTTTCCAAAACCAAAGCAAAATACACTTAACTTTCAAAGATCATAACTTTCAATCCCGATATCGAAAAAATAACATGCTTTATGGCTACGAAAAGCTCTCAACATAAGCTACAAATTTTCATTAAGATCATTTTCTCAAAATGTGTCTAAATCAAAAATCCAACTCTCAAGTCAAACTTTCTATCTTCAAAAATCAACTTTCTTAATTTCTTCAAAATATAACACTTTCACTAATTATTTCTTGCTTTTCAACTTCCATTTCAATCAACTAGTTCATTTTGACTTTCATAACTCATACAACTCTACTCAAATTTCAAAGTCATCAAAATCAATCACTTCATTTCTCATCAATCTCCTTTAAGCACAATAACATCTATAACATAATTCATATCCGAAAACACTCATTAAATTCATTTAATATTTCTAATTTCCACCGAAAGTTCGGGGTCCAACAATTCTCCCCCTCTTAAAAGAATTTCGCCCTCAAAATTTCTATCTGAATAATCACCAAGTAACTTATTCTCTCAAATAATTTCTTCGAAATAATCATATTCAATCCCTTTCTTAACTAATTCCTCATCATACATATTTCTCAACGTACTCACAATCTATCACTTCTTGTGTCAAATACCACTAATATCATATCATATCAATATATATATATATATATATATATACGGATTTACACAAGTCAATGGTCCAATTCTTAATAACCTTAATATGGACCAATACCATTCAATTTAATCCTTTTGAACTTCCATATATATCTATATCTCTATCATTTAACTCATCTTTCAAGTATCCTATATTACATCTCACATATATATATCTGAAAGGAATTCATCTAAATTCATCGTGAAATTCGAACCTTAATCTCCATTATCACATTCTTTTATCATCAATCATGCTTTCGACACCCTAATCAAAACATTCTTATACTCCAAATACATGTTAGGTCATTCACATCAATATCACATTCTCACTAATTCAATCGTATTCATTCACTAACTCTTATCATCTTCTCATACAAATCACTCATACACATACGCCCATATAAGATCCTATTACTGGGCTCGATATATTAATCGTTGGAACCCGATCTTGAGACCGGACCCCAACCGAAAAACGAAACGAACGAAAGCGAAATCGAAAGAAAGGAACACATGGCGGAAGTAAAATCATATACGAATCAATATGAATCTAATCAAAGCAACGAAACGAAACATAAAGAGAAATCGAATCGGATGCGAATCGAATCACAAATCAGAAGCGAATGCAAAAAGAGAAACGATCGAATCCATCGAACTGAAATAAATTTCGACATCCGTTGAAAACACAAAACATAGGAAACTTATCGCGTTGGAAACCTTAAGGCAATTCTCAAAACCCGTATAATTTTTTTTCTTATCTTATTCATTCCTATACAAAGCACTTCAATTCCTCATTTAGACAAATCCATCCTCAACCAATATCTCAATCTATTTGATCCTATTTAAATCATGACCGTCAATTATTGTTACTAATCCTTTCTTTTGTCAATAGAAACTTAATACACATACCTATATATTCGAAATTCATACACCATAAACGCTTTAATAATTCTCAATCCAATCATTCATGAATTTCACAATTTCTAAAATCACATACACCATACCCAATTTCATACACAAATACATTTATCCAAATTTATCTAAATCCATATACATATCAACACTAAAATCCAAATTACTCAAAATCTAACTTATACAAATTACGAAAACATGCAAGAAGTCGATCTGACATCTTGACCGTCTTTCATCCAATCTCCTGCTCAAATACCTAGAGATGGGGATGAAAGGGGGGTGAGCTGATAACTCATGGGTAACAGTTTATAACAAATAAATAAGCAAAACCTTTTAAAATGCTTTTCTTTTCTTTTCTTGCAAAACCTTGTTTGAAACCCATAATGCATTTTCAAAATTTCTTTTCTCGCAATGGTCGTGTTGGGACCCGATCCGGAAATCGGATCCCAACCGGAAAACAAAGAACGCAGGAGACGGAAGCGAATGGAAACACAAATTTCGCATCGAAATTTCGAATCGGAAACAAATAGCGGAAGCCAATAGCAAAAACAAACTCGAATCACAAAGCAAGCGGAAGCAAAGCAAATGCGAACCGAATATAGAATCGAAACGGAAGCAAATCGGAAGGATAACAAATCGAACCAAACGAGGTCCCAATCGAAAACGAAAAACAGAAAACGGAATGCGGAAACAAAGTACAAAGCGGAGGAGAAAATAGCGAAGTGAATCGAATATCAAGCAAAACAAAGCGAAGCGGAATCGATACTTAACAAATGTCCGACATCCGTGCATAAATTATCTAAAGGAAGCGTCGCGTTGGAATTCCTTAGACTCAGACTATCCCGAAATCCGGTATAATTTTTTTCTTTTTCTCATATACATTTATTACATCTATAGGCAATCTCATTCAAATCAAACAAATAATTTCCACTCTTGGAAATTCATTCTCATGCAAATTTCAAAACTTGCTCATATTCTTATATATCCGTACAAGTCCCAAAATACATTTTTATCCCAATTTTTATCAAAATTTTGGCAGCATAACGGCAACGTTTATCCTAACCCAAAAATTCCTGCAAAGGCAAAAATACACTTCTAAAAGCTCAAACAATCACACAATCATCAAAATCAACCGGACCCTCCGTCCGGAATTTCAGCAGAAGCAAACACACTCCTAGTTCTAAAACACTTTCATAATTCTAATTCCATCTACTAGTCTCATGATTCAAACTCAAACTCAAACTCAGAATCAAACATAAATATATATCCCAAAAATCATACACAATTTCATATACAAATTCCAAAACCATACACAAAACTCAACCTTATACACAAGTACACTTTTCCCAAACTTATCTTAAACCATATACACATCCATACTAAAATCCAAATTACTCAAAATCTAACTTATACAAATGTCGAAACTGACGTCTTCACATTCTTTCATCCGATCTCCTGCTCGAAACCTGGAGATGGGGATGAAAGGGGGGATGAGCTCGGAAGCTCGTGGATAACACATTTATAAATTGACAAATAAGCAGAAGTCAATTTTTCATAATCTTTTTGCCAAAATGGCTAATTTTCAAACTTTGTAACTTTTCAAAACGGTTTCCTCAAACCTTTCAATTTTTCAAACTTATCATAACAAAATTCACTTTTTCATTTCTCAATTTTTAAGCATGAATGCAGAACACAGAAAAAAATCAAAAACACGTAACATATCAAAATGGTTTGGTTCGGTCCAACAGAACGTACTACACATTCCCGCATAGCGGTCCTGTGTAGTCGTGAACAGAACGTACTACACTTTCCCACATAGCGGTTCGATTAGTAAGCGGTGAAGGAGTCCAAATCGAGCTCCGTACCCTAGCGGCAGCACCAAAGCGAAGGCTATAACGAATAGAAACAGCAATCGACTCACCAAGGGACTGACCAAACCCACATAACACATAATCGAAAACGAATTTTCAGATTGCCCGAAGGCACGTTTCGAAATCTTGATTTTTTTCACACATGTCCTAATAGACATATTTTCATTCATAACTTCACAATATTCAACCAATACACATAACACATTCTCAAAAATTCAATAATGCACAACCATAGCAATTATTAAAACTTCATGTATAATGATGCAATTTTATCCAAAACTCATTTGGAAATCATAATTCCATAACAGTAACAAACTTTTATTTTCAAACATTTACAAAAACATTAATTTATCAAAATCCAAATTTATTTATTTATTTGCTTTCTTGATTTTTTTCAAAATTCGTAGATTGCTTACAAATCAAAATATAAATATGCTACCCACCTCGAATTGATGCCAAAAACTTGATCCTAGCTCCAAATTGATCCTTGCTTCTTTTCTTCTTTCAATTAAAATCGACCTAAGCCACAATCATTCAAATTCCACATCATAATTTGCATAATTCTCAAAATTAACTATCGAAAATTCATAATCATCATATTTCCAAGCTTTCTAAAACCAAAATTTCTAAAATCCCCAAATTCAAACTTTGACCTAAACCAATTCACTCAAATTCAATCTCATAAATAACTTAATTTTCAAAATTGATCTCACAATTCATCAATTCACATTAATTCCAAAATATGTAAATCCTCAATTTCAAAAATCCCCAAATCTTAAAATTGGCCTAAACCAATTTATCCAAATTCAATATCATAATTCACAAATTCTTCATAAATGACTTCATATTCCACAAACCCATATCATTATTTATAATTCTACACCAAAATTTCACAAAATTCTTAATCACAAAATTAAGCCTAAACCTTATTCAAATTTCCATCCAAAATTAAACACAACCTAAAGCATATAAATCAAAATTGACTTCATATATCACATACCCATATCATTTTCCATGTTTCTCAATCAAAAATTCATCAAAAACTCAAAGTTGAAAATTTTCTCTTACCTCTTCCTTCTCCAAATTTCGAATTTCTTACTTTGAGAGGAAGCTTTCATCCTCTTCTCTCTTTTTACCTTTCAAATCAATGAAAAATCCTCTTGAAAACTCTTAAAAATGCAAAACTTAACTTTCTCTCTCTACTCTCTCTTCTCTCCATATACGAAGCTCTCTCATCTTTTCTCTCTTTTTTTTATTCTCTTCTTCTTTTCTTAAAAAAAACCGATTTCTACTCTTTTAATTTCTCTTCTTAACTTTTCTAGACCATTCTACACGATAACTCATCTTACAAGATGCCATGTCATTTAAAATTTGATTAAAAGACCAAAATGTCCTTGCATTTACCTTATGCCATTCTCACTTGCGGGTCTGATTCGCACTATCAAGTTGAAGGAATTTGTTAAAACTTCTTTCTAGAGAAATGTTCCTCTCAATCATACGAATCCAACGCCACTGACCGCGCTCAATTCGGATCACTACACCAAAAGTTATGCACAAAACAGTTCGGGTATATCCATATTCTAACACATTTTCCATGTACGATTTATTTCCGTCCAAAAGTTTACATTCTTAATCCCAGAACTGAAACTAGATGTCTTCATAATAATTGTAGCCTTATGTCTCTAGTTTAATTCAAAATAAGAATCGCCTCATTTCAATTCCCAGATCAAAAGTTATGCTCAAAATACTCTCAGATGTTCCTAATCCAAAAATTTCACACAATTCCGAACTTAAATTCAGAAAGTGAAAGTCTTAGGGGCAAAATTGACATTTTATTTCTTCATATGATTTGTAGCCCCTTGTCTTATCTTTATTTTTCCTTAATAATAGCTTCAATCGGATCTCTACAGATCCCAAATTTCACAAAATACTGAACCATGTTCGGAAAATTTCCCTACTCACTTTGATTAAATTAATCTCCATTAATTTAATCTCAAAAATTCACAAATTTCTATGAGGATGTAGATAATTGTCTTAGGAATCCAACGCCATAAGAATCAACTCAATCGGATGTCGGACGAAAAGATATGAGCAAAAGAGTGAACAAAGGTCGAATTAGAGGAGGAATCAAGAAAACTAAAAGAGCAAAACGGCGTCGTACTAGGGCGAGGCGAGGGCTCGCTCGCCCCGGGCGACGCGTCGCCCTAGCGACGCCAGCCAGACGCTCGCCATCGCTAGGGCGATGAGTCGCCCTAGTGACTGGGAAACTTCATTTTCATTTTTCTTTTTTTTCCCCCAAAAAACCCGAAACTTCTAAAATTCATAACTCTCAATCCCGAACTCCAATTTTGACAAACTTAGTCTCTATAGAAAGCTTGAGGGAAGCTCTATATCTTCCACGAAGGACATAAAAATCAATTTGACTTTTACGGGACTCCATTTTCCGGTCAAAGATACTATCCTCTAATAATCATGCTAAAATACAATATAAACTTGTAAAAATCATAACTTATTATTCCGAGATCGAAAAATTGCATACTTTATATCGAAATAAAGATCAAAACAAACCCTTCAATTTTAATGAAGAACATCAAAGCTAAATTAACCTCTAACTAGGTTAATTTCTCAGTCAAAGATTCAGTCATACTCAAAGTCAAAAGTCAATCTTTTCAAACATAAACTTTGACTGATCATAACTTCCACTCCCGATATCGAAAAATTGCAAACTTTATGGCTACAGAAAGCTCTTAACGTACTCTACAAGTTTCAGAAGACCATTTTCTCAAATTATGCCTAAATCAAAAGTCAACTTCTAAAGGCCAAAAAGTCAACTATTTCACAATTTTTCATATTTTCACACTTTCTCATTTTATTCATGATTTTCAACTTAATGTCAATCAACTCATCCACTTAATTTCATAAACCACACTAATCCACTCAAAACCCCAAAGATATCAAAATCAAATCATTTCTTTTCTTATCAATATCCTTTAATTTTAAGTCCTCCATTACACAATACATACACAAAGCACTCCTTAAATTTCATTTTCATAATTCAAATTTTCACTCAAAGATCGGGGTCCAACAGGTTGAAACCATAATTTTCAAAACATGAATGCATCAATCATAACACCTTACAATGCAAATGCACACATAACGGCTCGAGAGTTCCATAAACACGACGGAAAATCTAAGTTTTACCGTAAACACGACGAGTCCATTTTCGGATCTCGTGGGCCTCTAACGGGCAGCCGGGAGAAGGCTAAGGGTCATCATGCACGAGACTAACGAAACAGGTTCTCTCTTGCCCACACAAAAGCACATATCATGCTCAACTCAATTTATCGAATGATCTTTTTCGAATATACGAAATGCCATAAAATCTTTCGAGGCATAACACAAAGGTATTTTGCAATTCATCAAAAGTTCATGTATTGAATCAATAATGATTTTTCAAATCATTCATACAATGATGCAACATTTATGATGCAATTGAAATCAGAAAATCTCTTTGTTTAAGGAAAGCAATAGTGGCTTATAAATATATTATAAACAGGTACCCACCTCGAATCGATGCTAGAAGCTTGTCCTTAGCTTCAATTTGACCATTACATATCTCTTTCTTCCAATAGAAACTTCCCTACACCAATTTCCCACAAATTCAATCGCATAAATAACATAGTCCTTAAAATTGAACTTAGAAAACACTAATTCCACACATAATCAAGCCATCTAAATCACCAATTTTCAAAAACCCCAATTCATAAAATTGGGCATAACCCTAATTAATTTACATCCAAAATTAAACCCATAGTACTTAGCAATCATCAAAATTGACTTCATACTCCACAAACCCATACCATTTTCCATGATTCTAAACTAACAATCTTCTAGAGAAACTCAAATCTTAAAAATTGCTCTTACCTCATTTCTCCTCCATTTTCGGATTTTCTTGTTTCAAGATGAAGCTCTCTTCATCCTCCACCTTTTTCTCTCTTGGGATGACATCAAGACCTCTCTTCAATTGGTAGAAAAATTGAGCCCTAGCTTTCTCCCCTTTTTCTCCACCGAAGCTTGCTCTCTCTTCTCTCTTCTCTCTTCCCTCTTATTCTCTTATTATTTCTTTCCTTTGATTATAAGTTTCGGGCTTCTCCTTCAAACAATGACAGCCCTCTTGCTTTTATAGTGCCATGTCATTTAATGAATAGTACTTCGTCTCATTTCTATGAATAGTAACTGAGACAATGAACAGTAACTGAGACGGTCAAACTGAGACGCAAAAAGTCAAACTGAGACGATGAATAGTACTTTGTCTCATTTTTTCTCCAGAACGTCTCAACTTATAAGACGCATAACTTTTGACTCAGAACTCCAAATTTGACAAACTCGGTGTCTATAGAAAGGTAAAAGAACCCTCTACAACTTTCATGAAGGCCTTAAAAATCAGATCGACTTCTAAATTAATGAAAAACTCCACACAAAGTGACTGGTCGATCAGCTTCACACTAAACAACATCAGAACTTCTAAAAATCATAACTTTCTACTCCCTTGTCCAATATTTTCGTGTTTTATATCAATGTAAAGATAAAGAAAAGCTCTACAACTCTCAAGAAGGATACTTGATCACATTCCATACACATCAGTCCCGAATTTGCATTGATCACAGCATACACAAAACTTCCCTATGAACACATCAATTAAAAAATTTGCAGCATCTGCACTCAACTTCAATAACTCACATCTCCCAACCTCCACATCCAAAAATAGCACATTATACATCATTGGGAAACTATGGAGGTCCTCTATAACATTTAAGAATGCCATTTGATCTAATTCAAACCACAACAGTCCATAAATCGCCTCAAAACACAATATATACAATCCTACACTTAGAGCATTTTTCAAAACCAAAGCAAAATACACTTAACTTTCAAAGATCATAACTTTCAATCCCGATATCGAAAAAATAGCATACTTTATGGCTACAAAAGCTCTCAACATAAGCTACAAATTTTCATTAAGATCATTTTCTCAAAATGTGCCTAAATCAAAAATTCAACTCTCAAGTCAAACTTTCTATCTTCAAAAATCAACTTTCTTAATTTCTTCAAAATATAACACTTTCACTAATTATTTCTTGCTTTTCAACTTCCATTTCAATCAACTAGTTCATTTTGACTTTCATAACTCATACAACTCTACTCAAATTTCAAAGTCATCAAAATCAATCACTTCATTTCTCATCAATCTCCTTTAAGCACAATAACATCTATAACACAATTCATATATGAAAACACTCATTGAATTCATTTAATATTTCTAATTTTCACCGAAAGTTTGGGGTCCAACACAAACCATACCTAATGAAATAGCACTTCAAAGTCTTTACATCAAGCTTGTCTCTCTTCTCGGGATCAATATAAGCATAGGCAGCACACCTAAAAGTCCATAGGTGAGTAAACTTGACCACCTTACCTGACCAAACCTCTTCTGGCATCTTGAAACCCAAAGGAACTGAAGGTCCTTTATTCAAGTATGCTATCGTGCTCACTGCATCTGCCAAAATGTTTTTGGCAACCCAGCATGTAGTCTCATGCTTCTTGCTCGATCATTCAACGTTCTATTCATTCTTTCAGCAATCTCATTCTGTTTTGCCTTGCCAGGAATTGTCCTGATGCACCTGATTCCCTTATCAGCACAGAACTTCTTGAATTCTATAGAATCATACTCTCCACCATTATCAGACCTTAGGCATTTGATCTTCAACCCAGTTTGATTTTCAACGTCAGGCTTCCACCTCTTAAAGGTAACAAACACATTTGACTTATGTTTTAGAAAGTAAAATACCCTCCTATTGAAATCATCAATGAAGGTAACGTAGTATCTTGAACCACCAAGAGAGGAGACTGGAGATGGCCCCCACACATCTGTGTGTACTAGTTCTAATTGTTCTGCCTTTGGTTCTCTACTAGCCTTTGTGAAACTGATATGTTTCTACTTTCCCAGAACATAACTCTCATAAAAACCCATATCAATATATTTTAAACCTTGCAGATACCCTTTAAAGCTAGCATCTTTATCCCCTTCTGACTCATGTGTCCTAGTCTATTGTGCCACATATTTGAGCTCGATGTATTATCAACTACAATCACCATATTCGAACACCCTGCAGTAGTGTATAAAGTTCTAGATTTTGTGCCCCGTGTTATCACTATAGCTCCCTTCACAATTTTCTAGAAACTCTCCCTGAACACTAACCTGTAGCCCGTGTTGTCCAACTGACCAATATAAATCAGATTCTTCTTCAAGTCAGGAATATATCAAACATCATGCAGTTTCCATTTACTCGCACCTAAGGTTTGGTACATACATCCCCCTTTCTAGCAATCTCCAAGGCTTTATTATTAGTAAGATACACCTTTTCAAAATTTCAAACTTGAAATTATGGAATAACTCTCTACTCGGAGAAGAGTGGAATGATTACACCGAAATCAAATATCCAGGAGTCAATCGGACTGTCTACACTAAGAATTAAAACGTCACCAATGTCTTCCGCAGAACATACAAAATCATCATCTTCATGGGGCTTATCGTTTTTCTGGGCTTTCTTCTTTTTAGGTTTAGGGCAGTTCTTTTTGAAGTGTCCTTTTTCACCATAGTCCCAACAAGAGACCTCGTTTCTACTTCAAGATTTTCCCCAATCTTTTGATTTCGATTGACTATGTTTACTATCGCCTCGCTTCGACTTTCTCCTGCCCCTTCCCTCGGCACTAAGTGTGTTATCAGACAAATCCTCGATTTCCTTTTTGCGAATGCTCTCGCTCAGGACAACATCTCAGAACTTTAGCTTCTCAAACACCCGCAACTACTAATTACAGAAAAAATAGTATCCCATGACTCGAGTAGAGAGGACATCAAAATTAATATCATCTGAGCTTAATTGACTGATAATCATATTAAATTTGTTAACATGATATGCGATAGATCCATTTTCAGACATCTCTAGATTAAACAAATGACGCATCAAATATACCTTATTAATGGCCAATAGTTTTTCATACATGTTTGCCAGAGCCTTCATTACTCTTGTAGTCATTGTCTCCTTAACAATATTAAAGGCAACATTTCTCACCAACGACAAACGAATCAATCATAACACCTGCCGATCTTTCAAATCCCAAACCTCCTGTTTCATGGTTTCTGGTTTCTTCCCTGACAAGGGTTCGTGGAGGCTTCTCTGATACAAATAATCTTCCATCTACATCTCCAGAAATTGAAATCGGTTCCATCGAATTTCTCAATTTGAACCTTCACTGTGGGGCCCCATTTCGAAGCTCAACAATCCAGAGTCATAAAGCATGAGTGGGTTTCCTTGAAGGGTTATTTCAATGAACCCTCATTAGTCGTCATCTCACAGGAGTCGCTTACCCACACCAGCCAATCACCAACATCTCCATTTGACTTCTTCAAGACAATTGTAGCTCTATATCTCTAGTTTATTTGGAAACAAGAACCACCTCATTCGAGCTTTATAGCTTAAGATATGCTTAAAATCTCAAAGTACGAAGTTATGGCCAAAAGAATCAAATATGTTTATATCCTCAATCATATTGTACCTCTCTTGGCGCAATTGCCATAACTTTTGTTAAAGATGTTGGATTGATGTCATTTTCTGATGGTTAGAAAGAAGACTTCGGGATCTACAACTTCTATGAAGAACTCAAAGCGAGATTCTACCTCTAAAAGGGGTCAAAATTGTAATTTACTGTAGTTATCCTGTGAATGTCCATTTAACGGACATTGTCAGGTTTGGGAGCCATTTTTCACCCAAGAAGGTTCGTTTAATTGACATGGACTGGATTAGCAGCCATTTCCACCCGAAAAGGTCTATTTAACGAACCTAATGTCCGTTAAACGGACATTGGGGTTCCCCAAACTCCTCCAATGCTTCCAACATCTTTTTTAACACCATAATCACTCATAATCTCCCCAAATTCAACCCTTCTAGTGTAAAACCATTTCATATCTATACAAACACCAACTTTGACCCATTCAATCCACTAATCTCTACTCATTTAATTCATCAAAACCATTAATTCTCACCATTTACCATAGTTGTTTTGGGTATACATCCTATGCAGCATCACCACTTGTATTGCTCATATATCTCAACTCTGATATCCAAAATTTACATACTTTATACCGTCGGAAAGTTAAGAGGATAAACTACAAATTCCAAGAAGACCACTTTGTCTAATTCGGCCTAGATTAATCCAGTTTTTCTCTTGAAGTCAGTACACAATTTTACCCCAATGGAAAACTGAAAATATGAAATGTACACTACAAAATAATAAGCACATCCACAGTAGAACTTCTTCAATTTTCAATTCATTGGCAAATCAAAATGAAATTTATACATAGCTTTAATTACATATCAACATTACATCAAAGTCTTAACATAAGTTACAAAAGTACATTGGATGCTCAATGTTCAATATGTTTATAAAGCTATTCAAAAGTCTAGCCACTAACTTAGTACAAAAGCTAACTATCTTGGGATTTATCCAATTGCCTTGCAAGGATCACTGATCTTCTCGATTTGCAGCTGAGGAGTGGGAAAAATATTGGGTTGAGCTATACAGCTCAGTGGCTAAAATATTTATAGCTATTGGCAATAAGCCACACAATCAAACATATATGTGAATATTCATATATGCAACATGTCTTCTCTTAATCTAGCAATGGAAGTTCAACATTCACAATTCCAATTCATAACTCATAGCTCAATACACAATCAAAGCATAACACACAAATTTCATTATAACTTAAAATATCAAAATGCGAATGCACAAACAATTGGCTTGAGGGTTCCATAGAAACAGAATAGAGAAACCGAAGTTTGCACCATGAACATAATGAGTCCATTTCGGAGCTCATATTCCATAAGCGGGTAGTTGGGAGAAGGTTCCTTTCAACGTGCACGTGATGAACAGAATGGTTCTACTATTTCCCAAACACAATCAAATCTCATGCTCAATTCAATCAAAAGTTCATATTCTCATGCTTTTTCTTCTTTCCATTTAATCAAAATGTCATGATACAAGGCATAACATAATCACGCTCACAATTCAATTTATCAAATGTCATACCGCATAGTGCAATTTCCACATCACAACATTTCAAAGTAAGTCATTTTAGCACACAATACACTCACAAGGCATTTTACTCATTACACGATAACTATAAATAAATTACCCACATAAATAGCTAGCAAAATCCAAGTCAAGCTTGTCCTTCCTCTTGCTCTTGGATTGGGTTCCCTTGAGTTCCTAAATAAACCAAAATTTTTCATTCAATTCCAATTCAATAAAACCCCTAAAACTTCAACATAACAATAAATGAAATAATTGCTAAATTGGGTTTAGCATTAACTTACCCATGGTCTATCTAAGTTAGAAAAATCCAAAACCTAGCTTAGAAACCCTAGAAATCAAATGGGTCTCTCAATCATCCTCTTCCTCCAAACCCTTTCTCTCTCTAAAACTTCTTCATTCTCAACACAATAACCCATTTCTTTACTAAAGCAAGAAGAAAGGATGAAAAACTTACCTTAAAAAGCTTGATTCTTCTCTTCTTTCCATTATTTTTATTCCTTCTTCCCTATCGTTCTCGATTTTTCTTCTCTTTTTTCTCTCTCTCACGTTTTCTCTCTTTTCTTCTCCTCTTTGGCTGCTCACGACACTCTCCTCTTCTCTTCATTAATTCAAGACTATTTCTACTTCTTTTCTTCCAATTATACCCTCCATTAGTTAGTCTCTTCCAAGTTTGCCCTTCTTTTGTCTTTTATGACTCTACTCCTTTAATCCACTTAACACAAGCCTACTAACTACTTAAACTAACTTAATTTCTAACACTTCATTCCAATTTCAAACTTCTAATTTCTATTCATACTTGCTAATTTAATGACCCAATTATAAAAAATAATAAAAATAATTAAACAAACAAACAAGCATGAATAAATGACTAAATAATTAATAAGAAATTTAGAAAAATTCAGGATCCAACATTCGCACTTTTCATCTTTTCAGATTGTTGTGATACAAACCAATCTCTAATACTAATTGTTATGAACGATCAATCACAATAATCAAAGAACAAGTGTAGAAATAACAAACACACACAGATTTACATGGTTCACCAATGTTTTTAGTTACGTCCACGGGAGGCTAGGGTTTTATTTCACTGTGAATGTTTTCAGCAACAGTACACTGGGAGAATAGAATGTATTTATATGCACAGGAGAATACAAAAGACATAACTACCCTCCAATAACTGATCCAAATTTTTGCCTCGGGGGCCTGGTGTAAAGTTCAAATATATTATCAGGCTCCATATCTCAACAAACTCATCTTTATACTTGCATCGGAGAACTAACTTGCATAGTTAGAATAGGCTCTACATCTCTCTCTGTATCTAATTCCAAACTCCATCTTAAAGATGTATTTCTAGTCCCTTCTATGACCAAAAATCTTATGAGTGTTAATAAACTCACGAAGGACAATCCAATAGATGTTCATTTTACTAATAATAGTTGTGTTGTGAAGGACAAGAAGACAGGTCGTCCTCTGTGTGCGGGATAACAAACTAAGGAATGTATCAAATGTCTAAACATGCTCCGGTGGCTCAGAGTAATATGGCGTCACTCACATAGAAAGGAAAGAATTCCTAAAATGGCACTATAAGCTTGGACATCCCAGAGACAGAGTTTTGAAGCAAATATTGAATAAATGCAATGTGAATCTTTAACATCTGAATTTTATTGTTAAGCATGTCAATGTGGAAAATCAAAACAGTTACCTTTTTCCAAATCTATGTCTGTAACATCCCATTGCTAGAGGGAAGGGTAGGATGGTAAATGTGAGTGACTCATGAGAGTTAGGGATGTATTCTACATGTTCATGCATAACTTGCTACATACTTATACTTGATTGTTGCACATGAAAATACTTGTACATGCATTCATGAATAATTTCGGGTATAACTGGATGGATTGGTGAATTTCGAGAATTTTGAATGTTATTACATTGAAAATGTTATGGGTTAGTGAAATCTTGATATTTTGAATTTTGGTAGAATTATTGTATTTGTATATGTTGGTGAAGTTATGGAGTATTGATAAAGATATATTTATAGTAGGGAACAAGAAATAAATTAAATGAAGATTTGGAGATAGTTGGGTTGTAAAGATGATTGTTGTATTAGAAAGAGGGGAACTAAATAGAGTTAGTTTCAAAAGAAACTAAGTTAGAGTTTAATCATTAAGAAAGTGACATGTGTCACTTAGACCTTGTACTCTAGCTAGGAGTAGGTCACTATTCCTTGAGAGTTGACAGGTTAAGTCTTGTCCAAGTCCCTTCTTTATTCTCATCTTTCTAAAACTTCTCTCTTCGAAACACAGAGTTTTCCATCAAAATATCTTCTAAGGGACTTCTGTGAGCTTCCATTCTTTTACCAAACTTACTTTGCCACTTGTGTCATCTACTCTAAAGAAAAACCAAAAGCTAATCATTTCACTCAATGAAGTATGAAAAGATGTGGAGTTTAGGGCTTGAAGATTTTGGAGTTTTTAGCAGGTAAGTGTTAGAGAAATCCCTTGCAGTTTGGGATTTTTAAATAAAGTTGTTAAATTTCAGTCATCTGCATGAAAATGTACTTTATGTGTTTGTTCATAAATAATGGGTAGTTGGGGAGAAATAAATTCAGTTATAGTGTTAAATTAGTTTTGAAAAAACTTTTGGTGTTTGGTGACGTAAAGTGTTGAAAGTTAGAAAATCTGGAAAATTTCTCATTGAGTATGTTTCAGTATTTTAGCCATAACATTTTCTATGGTTGTCCAAATGAGATGATTCTTGATTCGAGTAAACTAGGAATATATGGCTACAATTTGTATGAAGATATTGAATTTCAGTTCTATCTCTAAGAGTCTCTAAAGTTGTCACGAAGTGGAGAACTGGGTGCAGGATGTTGAGAGTTGAGCGAAATTTGTGTTCCAATTTCGGGAGGAAATATGGACCTGATTTAGATAGATTCTAGTAAAATTTCCTTTGGAAAATTTATAGAGCTTTTTTATCTTTCCAACGGTATAAATTTTGTAAGTTTTGGATATCGGAGTCAAAAGTTATGATTGTTATAAGTGGTGATGTTCTGGAGTAAAAGCAGACGATGGAAATGAGACGATAGAAAAGCAGATGATGGAAATGAGACGATAGGAAGGTAGATGATGGAAATGAGACGATGGAAAAATTAAGACGAAAGCAAGAACTGATTGGAGTCTTTTGGTCATAACTTTTTCTCTAGACCTCCAAATGACCTTATTTTTTAAGCATTGAATTCCTAACATATTTCTTTATCCCTCCACCAAAAAGGTATGGTCTTTGGTATTAAATTGGAAATGATTGACTGAATCAAAGTAAGGGTACTGGTGGAAGGAGTATGAATTGGATATTTTACTGAATATATTTCAGTATTTTGATGATATCTTGGTCTATAGGATTCCAATTGAAGTGATCCTTGATTTGTAGTAAACTAGAGTAATAGGGCTACAAATTATATAAAGGAGCTGAATCTTGATACGGTCTTTAAGGTGTTCAAATTCTGGATGGAAGTTGGATGTAATACACTATTTTGGAGAGGAACAGTCCGAAAATATTTGAGGTACATCTTTGAAACTACTGAACCAAATTGAGTGATTTTAGTGTTAATGGAAAGATAAAAGATAGAGGAACACTTTCCTAAGAGAGAGTAGGCTCAAATTATGCAAGTTTTGCCTTCTTATTAAACATGAACAATTGACCCGAGAGTTAGAGTTTGGAGAAAGATCTGAAATGGTTCATTGAGCTATGACATTGGATTCAAATGGTTTATGGAGGTTTAAATCCCACAAAATGAGGCTAGTTAAGTGAGTTTTGATAGTTGAATGTCTTGTGATGAAATTGATGGATTGATAACCGGGGTAGTCATGAATATGCATTGTACATATTTCATCTCATTCATGTGCATTATTAAACACTTATGATTGTTCAAATTATGATATATGCATATGTTATTTGTTATAGAGGAGCCACTGGAACGTCAACCTCCAGACGTTGCTGGATCTTCTAGGCATTAACTTCGGGAGAAACTTGTGAGTAACCTAGACGGTCTCACTTAATTAATTGTTTGCTTAGAATATGTTTTGAATGAGTTATTTAAGTGCTCTAAGCATGCGAAAATTGTGAATGTGCATATGAATGCAAAGGTATGCTCAGCATTTATGCTGAATGCCGGACTAAGGTCCGATAATGAATGTGATCAAAATGTGAATATGCATCCATGTGATTGACTGAGGTTATGATATGTGCAACATTCATTACATGAATGCATGTAAGATAAAGGAAGTTATGACCAGAGTAGCCAGGACAAAGAGCTTAAAGCTCGGAATGTGAATAGAGCCTCGGGCTCGAGTGCGACTGTCCCCGATATCCACTAAGGGATATGGGACGTATACAACAAAGTTCGACATCCATGAGGGGATGAGTTGGAAAAAGGCACTTGGCCATAACGACAATAATAAATGAAAATGAGTCTCATGTGTATTACCAATTATAATTGATGTATGTTTGTTTTGAACAATGTGATATATTGTGAATATGCAATGAAGTGAATATTATGTTATGTGCAATGATGTGATGCATGAATTGAGTGAACCATCGATGATGGTTACCTCATTGAGTTCGCAAAACTCACCAAAATTACAACGTTGTCTTTTCAGGACCGAGAGACAACTCTAGCTGCTATAGAGGATCTTCTAGCCTAGTATATTGCGATTGGAGATAGAAGTCATGGCTCAAAGATCGGTCAGCTGGGGGTTCTTTTGGATGGTTTAGATAACTTTGATACACTTTTCCTCATTCACGTAACACTAATGTATTAGGTTTCTATTGATGTACATTTGGATAATGTTGAAAGACATTGTAGACTTCGATTTTTGTGAAGTGTAATGAGGAAAAAGTTGGTTTTAAAATATTGTGATCTTCTTATGATGCTTTATAAGTGAACTACATTATCATACCATATGATGGGATTGTAGTGATCGTATGTAGCGTGCCCTCATCATAGGACATGTATCGGAATGACCTCTAGGTGTTCCGGTGGGTACCCTGCGGTAAGGGGGTGCTACAATTAGGTGGTATGAGAGCATGGTTTAGCATCTGTTGGGACTTATAAAAATGATAAACATGAAATGTCTTGAGTAATGCGGATAATGATTGAAGTCATCTTTTGTTATAGGTCATCCGCTCTAGGTGATCAGGTTGATCAACCCACTGACCAAGGATCTATAGGAGCCAGTAGAGAGTCCTCGATACCTCATTTCGAGGGGTTGCCTCCAAGAGTTCCCGAGAGAAGGGAGAGGAGGTATGATAGGCTTCGGAAGCAGGGAGCTGTGGACTTCTTTGGCAGCACAAACCCTGCTGAGGCCGAGGGATGGTTAGGGAGGATTGAGAGGGTTTTTGATCAGATAGACTGCGAGCCTGATGAGAGGTTTGACTATGCAGTATCATTACTGCAGGGCCCAGCTTACCAGTGGTGGAAGACTATTCTAGGCAGTACCACCAGACCTTGTCTATTGAAGTGGGAAGACTTTCTGAGAGTCTTCAGAGACAACTACATGCCCAAGGTCTACTTGGACATGAAGATGCAAAAGTTCTTAGAACTGAAGCAGGGCAAGATGTCAGTGGCGGACTATGAGGTCCGATTTAATGAATTAATGAGTTATGCTACCGCTTTGATTCCTACAGAGGAAGACAAGTGCAGGAGGTTTGAAAATGGGCTTAATATGGAGATCAAAACAAGGTTGGCGAGGTCAAATATGGGCACTATCACTAAATTGAGAGCTGCCTCAATCAGAATTGAACAGCTAATAAAGGAGAAACAAGCAGAGATCGGGCAAGGGTCCAGAGGAAAGAGGCCTAGTGAGAGTCAAGGCAGTTCTGGCAGGAGTTTTAGTAAGCGCCAGAGTAGACCATTCAGATCATCAGGTGGATTTAGATAGTCCGGAACGGGAAGGAGAGGTAGATCTACACAGACTGGTGGGGGACGAAGTATAGTGCAAAACCAACGGCCCTCATGTGAGTATTGTGGGAAAAAGGCATGGTGGAGAGTGTTGGGTTGTGACAGGAGCTTGTTTGGCTTGTGGCTCTTTCGAACACAAAGTTAGAGATTATCCGGTTGTTACTGGAACCCAGTCTGGTGTTAGTGGGAGATCCGGGAGTGATGCTACAGTTCAGCAGAGTAGAGTTGGTGGATCTGGATAGAGAGGTAGAGGTAGAGATAGAGGGAGAGCTGGGAGTTCTTCCATGAGGCCTGCGGGATAAGGCAGCCGACCACAATCTCAGGCTAGGGTCTATGCCATGACTAGGCAGGAGGCCCAAGACTCACCAGATGTGGTTGCAGGTGTACTTCTTGTTTATGATTTGGAGGCATTTGCACTGCTAGATCCAGGATCCACACACTCTTTTATCGCACCGCATTTGGCATATAGATTGCATTGTGATAGAGAGTTACTACAGTATGGGCTAGAGGTGAGTACACCTCTAGGTAGCACTACTATTATTGGTGAGGTATGCAAGGGGTGTTTAATTAAGATTGATCGAGCAGAGCTGGAGGCAGACCTGATAGTAATGCAATTGAAGGAGATAGATGTGATCTTAGGCATGGATTGGCTCACTGCCCATAGGGCCATCATGAACTGTTACACCAAGGAGGTAGTGTTAGAATCTCCTGGTCAGCCTATAGCAGTATTCAGAGGAATTAGTCAGGTAGTGCCAGCTAGGATGATATCCTTCATGAGTGCTTTGAGGTTGATCTGAGGAGAATGTGAGGCTTATCGTACATTATTGATACTAGGGTTGAGCAGAGCGTGCAGGACATTCCAGTGGTTAAGGAATTCCTATAGGTATTTCCCGAGGAGTTACCTGGTTTACCACCAGATCGGGAAATAGAGTTCACAATTGATCTGGTTCCAGGTGATGCTCCTATATCCATTCCTCCATATAGGATGGCACTGTGGGCTGAAGGAGCCGGCTTCGATTGCAAGAGTTGTTAGAAAAGGGTTTCATAAGGCCCAGTGTTTCACCTTGGGGAGCGCCAGTGTTGTTTGTGAAGAAGAAGGATGGGACTTTGAAGTTATGCATCAATTATAGGCAGCTAAATCGGGTGACTGTGAAGAACAAGTATCCATTGCCTAGAATTGATGACTTGCTCGACCAGTTGCAGGGAGCTCAAGTATTTACTAAGCTAGATCTGAGATCAGGGTATTACCAGTTGAAGATAGCAGAGGCTGATATACCTAAGAGTGCTTTCAGGAGCAAGTATGGGCACTATGAGTTCCTAGTGATGTCGTTTGGGTTAACTAATGCCCCGGCAGCTTTTATGGCCTTGATGAATAAGGTGTTCCAGCCCTACCTGGATCGATTTGTAATTGTGTTCATTGATGATATCTTGGTGTACTCAAAGAGTAGAAAAGAGCATGCTGAGCATGTGAGAATTATTTTACAGATTATGAGAAAGAAGCAGTTGTATGCCAAATTCAGTAAGTGTGAATTTTGGTTAGATCAAGTTATATTTCTGGGACATATAGTGATTGGAGATGACATATAGGTAGACCCAAAGAAGATAGAGGCGATGAATTGGGAAGCTCCGAGAAATGTGTCGAAATTCGAAGCTTCCTAGGATTGGCTGGGTATTATCAAAGATTTGTCGAGGGGTTTTCCTTGATCTCGGCCCCTCTGACTAAACTTCTAAGGAAGAATGTAGTGTTCAGTTAGAACGAGGAGTGTCAGAAGAGCTTTGAGGAGTTGAAATATCGGTTAATTACCGCACCGGTGTTGACCATTCCATCAAGGACTGGAGGATATGTAGTGTACAGTGATGCATCGCATCAAGGTTTGGGATGTGTACTGATGCAGCATGGCAAGGTGATCGCCTATGCATCGAGACAATTAAGGTCTCACGAGATCAATTATCCGATACATGATTTAGAGCTAGCTGCAGTTGTCTTTGCTCTAAAGATTTGGAGGCATTATTTATATGGAGAGACTTTCCAGATCTACACTGATCATAAGAGTCTGAGGTATCTATTGAGTCAGAGCGAGTTAAACTTGAGGCAGAGGAGATGGATTGAGCTACTGAAAGATTATGACTGCACTATTGAGTACCACCCAGGGAAAGCTATTGTGGTGGCAGATGCTTTGAGCAGGAAGTCTAATGTTAGTACAGCTCAGATTCAGTTATCGAGATTACCTAATCTGATTAATTTGAGAGCTCTAAATGTAGAGTTGAATCTGGAGCAAGATGAGGCACTAGTTGCTACCTTGAAGTTGAGACCAATGCTACATGATAGAATCAGAAAAGTACAGAACAAAGATTCTGATATGGTAAAGCTTATAGAGAAAGTGAAGGCAAATCCGAAGTCCGAGTTTGAGTTGAGGAATGAGACTTTGTGGTTGAGACATAGGCTATGTGTGCCTAATGTGGATGAATTGAGGAGGGAGATCCTTGAAAAAGCTCATATGGCCACCTATGCTATGCATTCTGGTACTACCAAGATGTATAACACATTGAAGCAACATTTTTGGTGACCTGGAATGAAGAAACAAGTAGCTGAGTATGTGTCAAGATGTATGACGTGCCAGCAAGTGAAGGCAGAGCACCAGGCTCCAGTAGGGAAGTTGAATTCATTGCCCATTCCGGAGTGAAAATGGGAACGGATCACTATGGACTTCATCATGGGTTTGCCAAAGACTCCGAGGCAGCATGATGTTATTTGGGTCATAGTGGATCGGTTAACTAAATCGGCCCATTTCTTACCAGTGAGAGAGAATAACTCACTTGATCAGTTGGCCCAGAAGTATGTGAATGAGGTGGTGAGACTGCATGGAGTGCCAGTGTCCATAGTATCAGATAGAGATCCGAGATTTACTTCGAGATTTTGGAAGAACTTGCAGACTGCCATGGGAACTAAGTTGAATTTCAATACAGCGTTTCATCCTCAAACAGATGGACAGAGTGAGAGGACAATTAAAACTGTTGAGGATATGCTCAGGGCTTGTGTATTGGAGTTTAGAGGAGCTTGGGATCAATATATGGCATTGATTGAGTTTGCCTACAATAACCACTACCACAGTAGTATCGGAATGGTACCATATGAAGCACTGTACGGTAGAAAATGTCGGTCGCCATTGTATTGGGATGAAGAGGGCTTGAGAATGGTGGAAGGCCCAGAATTGATACAGGAAACAGTGGACAAGGTGAAGCTGATCCGAAGCTGAATTAAAGCGGCTCAGGATAGGCAAAAGAGTTATGTGGATCAACATCGACGTGATATGGAGTACGGTGTAGGAGATATAGTATTTTTGAGAGTGTTACCCTAGAGGGGAGTTTTGAGATTCGGTAAAAAGGGCAAGTTGAGCCCTAGGTACATTGGTCCTTATGAGATCATTGAGAGGATAGGACCTTTGGCCTATAAGTTGGCTTTACAGAATGAGATGTCTCAATTGCATAATGTGTTTTATGTGAGTATGCTCCGAAGATATTGATCAGATCCGAAACATGTGATACTGACTCAGGAGATTGAGGTTGCTAGTAACTTAAGCTATGTTGAGGAGCCGATCGAGATTGTGGGATCACGGATTAAGCAGTTGAGGAACAAGGTTATTCCTTTGGTAAAAGTCTTTTGGAGGAACCACTCAACTAAAGAAGCAACATGGGAGACAGAGGAGCATATGAGGAGACAATATCCCCACCTATTCGAGCAAGCAGGTAAGAATTTCTAGGACGAAATTTCTTTAAGGAGGGGAGAGTTGTAATATCTCATTGCTAGAGGGAAGGGTAGGATGGTAAATGTGAGTGACTCATGAGAGTTAGGGATGTATTCTACATGTTCATGCATAACTTGCTACATACTTATACTTGATTGTTGCATATGAAAATACTTGTACATGCATTCATGAATAATTCCGGGTATAATTGAATGGATTGGTAAATTTTCGAGAATTATGAATGTTATTACATTGAAAATTTTATGGGTTAGTGAAATCTTGATATTTTGAATTTTGGTAGAATTATTGTATTTGTATATGTTGGTGAAGTTATGGAGTATTGAGAAAGATATATTTATAATAGGAACAAGAAATAAATTAAATGAAGATTTGGAGATAGTTGGGTTGTAAAGATGATTGTTGTATTGGAAGAGGGAACTAAATGGAGTTAGTTTCAAAAGAAACTAAGTTAGAGTTTAATCATTAAGAAAGTGACATGTGTCACTTAGACCTTATACTCTAGCTAGGAGTAGGTCACTATTCCTTGAGAGTTGACAGAGTTAAGTCTTGTCCAAGTCCTTCTTTATTCTCATCTTTCTAAAACTTCTCTCTTGAAACACGAGTTTTCCATCAAAATATCTTCTAAGGGACTTACGTGATCTTCCATTCTTTCACCAAACTTACTTTGCCACTTGTGTCATCTACTCTAAAGAAAAACCAGAAGTTGATCATTTCACTCAGTGAAGTACGAAAAGGTGTGGAGTTTAGGGCTTGAAGATTTTGGAGTTTTTAGCAGGTAAGTGTTAGAGAAATCCCTTGCAGTTTGAGATTTGTAAAATAAAGTTGCTAATTTGTTGTCATCTGCATGAAAAATGTACTTTATGTGTTTGTTCATAAATACTGGGTAGTTGGGGAGAAATAAATTCAGTTATAGTGTTAAATTAGTTTTGAGAAAACTTTTGGTGTTTGGTGACGTAAAGTGTTGAAAGTTAGAAAATCTGGAAAATTTCTCACTGAGTATGTTTCAGTATTTTAGCCATAACATTTTCTGTGGTTGTCCAAATGAGATGATTCTTAATTCGAAGTAAACTAGGAATATATGGCTACAATTCGTATGAAGACATTGAATTTGATTTCTATCTCTAAGAGTCTCTAAAGTTGTCATGAAGTGGAGAACTGGGTGCAGGATGTTGAGAGTTGATCGAAAATTCGTGTTCCAATTTTGGGAGGAAATATGGACCTAATTTAGATAGATTATGGTAAAGTTGCCTTCTAAAAAGTTGTAGAGCTTTCTTTTATCTGTCCAATGGTATAAAGTTTGTAAGTTTTGGATATCGGAGTCAAAAGTTATGATTGTTATAAGTGGTGATGTTATGGAGCAAAAGCAGACGATAGAAATGAGACGATAGGAAGGCAGACGATGGAAATGAGACGATGGAAAAACTAAGACGAAAGCAAGAACTGATTGGAGTCTTTTGGTCATAACTTTTTCTCTAGACCTCCAAATGACCTGATTTTTGAAGCATTGGATTCCTAACATATTTCTTTATCCCTCCACCAAAAAGGTATGGTCTTTGGTATTAAATTGGAAATGATTGACTGAATCAAAGTAAGGGTACCGGTGGAAGGAGTATGAATTGGATATTTTACTGAATGTATTTCAGTATTTTGATGATATCTTGGTCTATAGGATTCTAATTGAGGTGATCCTTGATTTGTAGTAAACTAGAGTAATAGGGTTATAAATTATATAAAGGAGCTGAATCTTGATACGGTCTTTAAGGTGTTCAAATTCTGGATGAAAGTTGGATGTAATACACTATTTTGGAGAGGAACAGTCTGAAAATGTTTGAGGTACATCTTTGAAACTACTGAACCAAATTGAGTGATTTTGGTGTTAATGGAAAGATAAAAGATAGAGGAATACTTTTCTAAAAGAGAGTAGGCTCAAATTATGCAAGTTTTGCCTTCTTATTAAACATGAACAGTTGACCCGAGAGTTAGAGTTTGGAGAAAGATCTGAAATGGCTCATTGGGCTATGAAATTGGATTCAAATGGTTTATTGAGGTTTAAATCCCACAGAATGAGGTTAGTTAAGTGAGTTTTGATAGTTGAATGTCTTGTGATGAAATTGATGGATTGATAACTGGGATAGTCATGAATATGCATTGTACATATTTCATCTCATTCATGTGCATTATTAAACACTTATGATTGTTCAAATTATGATATATGCATATGTTATTTGTTATAGAGGAGCCACTGGAACGTCAACCTCCAGACGTTGCTGGATCTTCCAGGCATTAGCTTCGGGAGAAACTTGTAAGTAACCTAGACGGTCTCACTTAATTAATTGTTTGCTTAGAATATGTTTTGAATGAGTTATTTAAGTGCTCTAAGTATGCGAAAATTGTGAATGTGCATATGAATGCAAAGGTATGCTCAGCATTTATGCTGAATGTCGGACTAAGGTCCGATGATGAATGTGATCAAAATGTGAATGTGCATCTATGTGATTGACTGACGTTATGATATGTACAACATTCATTACATGAATGCATGTAAGATAAAGGAAGTTATGACCAGAGTAGCCAAGACAAAGAGCTTAAAGCTCGGAATGTGAATAGAGCCTCGGGCTCGAGTGCGACTGTCCCCGATATCCACTAAGGGATATGGGACGTATAAACAAAGCTCGACATCCATGAGGGGATGAGCTGGAAAAAGGCACTCGACCATAACGACAATAATAAATAAAAATGAGTCTCATGTGTATTGCCAATTATAATTGATGTATGTTTGTTGTGAACAATGTGATATATTGTGAATATGCAATGAAGTGAATATTATGTTATGTGCAATGATGTGATGCATGAATTGAGTAAACCATCGATGATGGTTACCTCATTGAGTTCGCAAAACTCACCAAAATTGCAACGTTGTCTTTTCAGGACCGAGAGACAACTCTAGCTGCTATAGAGGATCTTCTAGCCGAGTAGATTGCGATTGGAGATAGAAGTCATGGTTCAAAGATCGGTCAGCTGGGGGTTCTTTTGGATGGTTTAGATAACTTTGATACACTTTTCCTCATTCACGTAACACTAATGTATTAGGTTTCTATTGATGGGATTGTAGTGATCGTATGTAGCGTGCCCTCATCGTAGGACATATATCGAAATGACCCCCAGGTGTTCCGGTGGGTACCCTGCGGTAAGGGGGTGCTACAATGTCTCATGCTTCTTTTCCTTTGGAGTTAATTCATACGGATCTTTTGGGACCATCACCAATTCAATCTGTAAGTGACCATCATTTCTACATTCACTTCGTTGATGATTATAGTACATATACGTAGCTATATCCTTTGAAACATAAAAGTGAAGCCGTGAATGCATTTAACCTTTTTTGGGTATAAGTTGAAAACCATTTTAACACAAAGATCAAAACAATCCAATGTGAAAATGGAACTGAATACAAACCCTTTGTAAGTATCACACGAGCAGCTGGAATTGAAATGAGGTTTACTTGCCCCTACACCTCTGCACAGAATGGGAGAGCAAAATGAAAGCACAGACACGTTGTTGAAATGGGTTTAACGTTACTAGATCAAGCACAGTTACCCCTCACATACTGGGTAGATGCCTTTCAAATAGTTATTTATCTCATCAACCGATTACCAACACCTACACTTGAAGGGTTAACTCCACTGTTTCAACTCTATGGCATAAAACCCAAGTATAAAACCCTACAGCCTTTCAAATGTACATGTTGTCCTTGTTTAAAACCATACAAAAAGCATAAGTTTCAATACCACAGTCAGAAATGCATTTTTCTTGGACCCGCTCCTCAACATAAGGGATCCAAATGTCTCAGCTCCTCAGGAAAAATATACATCTCATGTCATGTTGTGTTCAATGATTCACTCTTTCTATGCACTGAAGGATTCCTGAATTGACGAACGATATCGACTGAGAATGAATACATTATCCCTTTGATTATTACTCCAAATAAAGAGAACACTCGTAATAACCAGAATAACAATGATACAGAGTCTCTCAACACTGAGAAAGTTGGCTCAACAAATAACTCTCCAACAGCTATATTATCCTCACATGAGCCTCATTCATTAAGTCACGGATCATCTTCAATAGATGGATTAAGCCTAATCGAGCAAAACAAAAATCAACGGGAAGCAAGACTCATCCAAACGAACACACATCCAATGACCACTTGAGCAAAGGATGGAATACACAAACCCAAATATCCATTTGTTGGGTTACTTCACTCAGCAAAGTCTATCCATTTAGCTCAGCCCACGGAACCTTGAAATGTCACAGATGCCCTGGCCTCATCACACTAGAAACAAGCCATGACTGATGAATTCATAACCCTTCAGTGAAACAAGACGTGGATTCTTGTTCCCTACACTGGTGCGCAGAAGTTGGTTGATTGCAAATGGGTCTTCAAAA
Organism: Erythroxylum novogranatense; assembly: GCA_029891385.1. NCBI lineage: Eukaryota > Viridiplantae > Streptophyta > Magnoliopsida > Malpighiales > Erythroxylaceae > Erythroxylum > Erythroxylum novogranatense. The sequence goes on along the minus strand of CM057225.1, from coordinate 101,265,433 downwards.
ACAAACTTAAACTAGATGGATCCATTCTCAAGCACAAAGCCAAACTTGTCACAAAAGGATTTCAACAAGCACCAGGAATTGATTACGGTGAAACATTCAGCCCCGTAGTAAAACCAACAACAATTTGAATAGTTCTCACCATTGCTATCACCTACGGCTAGGAAATTCGACAATTGGACTTTAATAATTAATTTCTTAATGGTATTCTTTGAGAAAATTTTTACATGCACCAACCGGAAGGATTTTGTGATCATCGACATCCAAATCATGTATGCAAACTGATAAAAGCAATCTACGGACTCAAGCAAGCACCTCGTGCTTGGTTCGATCGGTTACGGATGACACTATTAAGCTGGGGATTTCAAAATGTTAAAAGTGATGTTTCACTTTTCTTCTTATGCATAACAAAGCTCAAGGTTTTCATTCTCATATACGTCGATGACATACTAATCACAGGTAATGATCCCAGCCACCTAAAATCTTTAGTTCTGAAGCTAAACAACTTATTCTGTCTAAAGGATCTTGGTCCTGTATACTATTGTCTTCGGATAGAAATTTGCAGAGACAACATAGGCATGTATCTAAGTCAAGCTAAGTATACCTTCGACATCCTGAAAGATTTTAACATGATGAATTGTGCATCAGTACCCACTCCTATGGTCACTGGGCGTCAGTTTACTAAAGATGATGGAAAACCCATGCAAGATCCATCTCTCCATTGATAAGCTACTGGATCTCTTCAATATCTTACTACCACCAGACCTGATATAGCCTACTCAGTGAATAAACTGAGCCAGTTTTTATCTCAGCCCACTGACATTCATTATCAAGGAGTAAAACACATTCTCAGATACCTTAAAGGTACCTGTCATTTAGGTTTATGCATTAAGCCTTTTAAATCTCTTCAGGTGACTGCATTTATTGATGCAGATTGGGCCACAGAAGTTGACGACCAAAAATCCATGGCTGGTATTTGTGTACACGTTGGAAATTTGGTGTCTTGGAGCCCTCGTAAGCAAAGAGTCTCGTTCAAGCACGTTGTATGAATATCGAGCTCTAGCAGATGGTGCAGCTGAGGTTAAGTGGATATGTTCATTACTGTCGGAACTCGGTTTATTTTTACAACTATCTATGATATGGTGTGATAATCTAAGTGCTCATGCTATTTCCTCCAATCCAATTCAGCATGCACACAGTAAACATATAGAGATCAACATTCATTTTATTCGTGATCTTATATTTTTAGGTTTTATCAACATTTACTATATACCTTCATCTCATCAAGTAGCATATTGCTTCACCAAGGCATTTACTCATTCTCTATTCACTCAAAACCGCACCAAATTCGGACTGGTTTCAGCACCCTCTCGTTTGAGAGGAAATGTTAGAACACAGAATTAATTTACGTTGTATTATTCCTTCCGTAGATACTATACCATTACCTTACACATGTATGATTAAGACTGCTCAACCTTTCTGTCATGTAACAAACTCTATCATTTACAATAATACATACGAAAGGCGTGAGCATTGTGTGGTGTGCGTGCCTATCATCTTCATTCATTACGCTATCTTTCTAACTTCAGTTTATTAGGAATTAGGAGATTGATCCAAGCAATAAACAAAAGGATGTTGCAATACTAAGGCTTGATTGAGACTAGCTGAAAATTTTGCCAATTACGGTTTTGCATTATTTTCCTGCATAAACTTAAATAAAAAAACCTTTGTAAGTTTCCGTAGTATATTGCTTAAGGATGAATCCATGATGACCTAAGTTCAATATGAAGTCTCATTCAAAACAAGTTTGATATGAAGGATGAGAGTGAACTTCATCAAAGTTTTAATATCGTCCTTCCGATGTCAAAGAAGCTAAGAAGTTTTCCTTTTTATTTTTACAAAAAGATAATCCAAATTTTTGGTATTGTTCAAGATTAAACATAATTAGCTCAACCCGATAGGAATTCTTTTCTTAGCATGAGATCGATTCAATATATAATTTAGGACTATATGACGTCTAATTAACAATCTTGTTTCAATACAAATGGCTCATATATAAAAAGAGAAAAAAGAAAGAGGATAAATTGCTTGTGTACAGTTGTCATAGTTTAGAGGTGACAAAACTAATAAATCGCCACATCATACTTTAATTTGTACATAAGATATTACAAACATATATTTTACATTAAAAAAAGATCTGCCAATCATCTTCTAAGGGAGAATAAACTGACAATTCTACTATTAATGTAATATGGCCTGCCTTAAATTGAGAATGGTTTTCGCTAGACTAAGTACCTTCTTTTTTGTTTCAACGTATCATATCTAAGTTTGTGGTTGATTGTGTTCCCCACATTATTGACTCCAAGCATTTCTAATATAGCAAACATATTGACCAAAATTGCCACTCAAAAGAAACTTTAACCGATATCTCAACTTGTGAATTTTAAAGTGGACCCTTTTTACATTTTAAGATGAAACAAGAAAAATAAGTGGCAATCTTGCTTTGTCTTACCTGTGACGATCTTCTTATCACATCGGCACTTTGTGACTTGAACCTTCTGATGGATAATATTCCAACTTCAATACCTTAATCATTTAACCTCTAATATTTTCATCCTCTTAATTATCCCTTTTCTAATCAAGGTGACACTAGTGCTACACCATTTCATTGGTCTCGTGTTCAATGAACATCAAACATGCACATACTATGAATCTTTGTACTTTCATAGAGAAGTTAATCCCCTGGTTTAATACAGTTAATGTCACTTTCCCCACAAATCAGGCAATTAAGATGAGGAAGAAACTGATGTTGGAATGCATAGAACCTAGGCTAAAAATGATTCCCTTCAAGTGATATCTTAGATAATTCATCTATATAAGCTAGTGAATAAGGTCCTTCATTTGTATAGCCTTTAGAGTGATGGGCATGTAGAGAGGGAAACAGTACCACCTGAATTACAATTCAATGATGAGACGAAGAATTTGGTAAAAACAGGATGATTGTGATGTTTGGAATAAAGTTTGGTTCGTGATCAATGCAAGTTCTTCTGCTTCAAGGTATACGTCTTAATGCATTGGTCCCGGACCAGGCTTCATTCCCTACGTTAAGTCATCGAATTAGCAGCAATTTGGTTGTCATAGCTGGTATGTTGAATCAATTGCTTTCTTTAAAACGCGAAGTCATTTGATTCCAAAAGGACCATCGATCTTTTATTTACATTAATTATGTAACTCTTACATCTTAAGTGCTCAATCAGATCGGATGCCACAGATGTGGTGGAGCTATATATAGAGTAGGTATACAATGCTTTTATTGTACTAATAAATGTGTAGTTTACTAGTGATCCTAGGTGGAAACTATCATTTCTCGCTTCCCGGAAAATAAGTGGATCAACCACTAGGTTGTGTCTGTGTGGCATTGCTCTCAGCTTCTTGGAGGAGCTTGAGGATTTCTTCTTTCTTCTGGTTCATGGCCTGAATCTTGGAGTCAATCTTTTCAAGCTTAGCCCTCAGTTTAGCAGGGTCTGTCTTATCTTCAGGGTTCTTTTTCTTCTTCTCTTTTCCACCATCTTCCTTATCCTCCTTATCTTTAGATTCCTTGTCTTTCTTCTTCTTTTTGTCTTTTGTTTTTTCTTCTCCATTTTCACCATTTTTACTCTCCGCGTCGTCGTGCTTCTCCTCCTTCTCTTTGTCCTTCTTTTCGACCTCATGATCATCCTTCTGTTTGTCGTCTGTCTCTCCCATATTTAACCTGTAAATGCAGCACATATTTTGTTATTGTTAAATCAAGTCTGTTAGTTTTAATAATGATTGTAATCACAAGGAATCAAAGCTGATTTCTGATTTTTTAATGCTTTTCCTCTCGAACTAAAAGGAATTAGATTTTATTTACATGATCTGGACAATAACTGTGGAAGGAAACAACAAACACATACAAAAAAAAAACTAAAAGATATGCCAAGACAAATGAATGTTGATGAAGGTTGTGCTGGTTAGAGAATTACGATTACAGGTTTCTTGAAGAACAAACAACAGGGAAGATGAAGAAACAGAGAAATGAAAGATTACAAACCTGGAAGTCTCCTAATAAGGTTGAAATAGATACCTCTTTGTGGTTTTTATACAAAATGATGGGGGCAGCTCTTGTCTTGGGACATTTGTAGTCTTGTCCTGACCCTGTTTTGGTGTAACAATTCCATTCCAACCATGACTCAACAAAGGGGTGGGGCTGCATTGGTTGTGGCGATATTTATGAATACCCACCAACTATTCTTATGATCCAACGACCTGGCCTTTGTCTAATCTTGCAAGGCGTGTTCGTAAAGTGGAAGACTTCACTTCATGTTTTTACACGATATTGTAATTAAAAAAACATTCTTTGTTTACAAATCGTTAAATTGCAAGTGAACAAATGGTTTCCTTATTCTAATCAATTACTTCTCACAATGATTATATATATATATATATATATATACATGCTAAAATTAAATTTGTCTTTATCCTCTTGATCTAATTTTTTGATAATTGTTTGTTGTAATCCATTCTAGTCTGATATCGCATTCGACAAATTTCAAATAGAATAAAACTTTTAATTACCTGATTAAGATTGTGAATATTAAAATATAAAATATGATTCAAAACTTACAAAATTTTGTAAAATTATATCTTTTGTACCCCTAAAAATGAAAATTTCAGTACTGTATAACATTACCCAACGTCCTTCTCTCTTTTAATAATTCATGTTAAGGATACTCACAACGAACAATTTCTTTCAAAAATTGTAGTTTTAGAAATAAATGTTCTAAGAATTGAAAATTAAACCGACAATGTGCAAGAATAAAATCAATGAAACAATGTAAACCCGTAACCAAAAGGTAAAATAAAAGCAGGAACGTAAAACTCAGCTCACTGCTTTCCTTGGAAACTTAAGTGATGAAATCAACGCCTAGACCCCAAACTCAATATGTTTTAAAGAATACATGCGAGGGCATCTTGACGTGAAACCAAAATAAAAATACGTTGGTATTGAATTTTACATATAAAATCCACGCGACGCGTCCAAACGAGGTTGGATTTTGAGCCCGATCAAACAAGATAAAGTGTGCAGCCCATCACGCTCATTTCCAGAGAACCTGGGGCAAGACGAATCAAAAATCTTCCACTTGAAGGCAGAAGTCGTGACCAATGGTCGTGAGAGTGACCCCATTTTGGCACGCTTTCTGAAGTTGCAGGATCATTTGCTCGTGGCCTGTAGTGTCAGCACGTTAGAAACAAACCAACATTCACAACGTCTTCATAGTCAAACCAGCTTTTGAAAATCTCGTCACAAAGCTGCCAATTGCCAACCTTACCTCTTTCTATTTCACGTCTTATCATTATTCATTGGTTTACCTTATTCTGTAAATCGTTGATGACCGCTAAAAAATTAAAAAGAAAGAAAAAAACTTCCACCCCAACGTACAAATAAGGGAACTGGAGATGAAGAAAAACTAAATGATGTTACTGAGGTTTCTAAATTTAGTTAGAAAATAAACCAATGTCCAATGTTTTTTTTACTGACACCAATCCATTACAGCCAATCCTCAGTTTCGTTCCTTTGCGCCCCCACCCCTTTCTCTTATTCCAAGTTTTCAGCTTTACTCGATCAATGCCAATAACAAAAGGAGGCCTAAGACTAAGATGGCCAACTTAGCCTCTTTTTATCTCCTCCCCCACTTTTCGCTCCTCTGTCCTCCCTAGTATGTTTATTAGTCACAGCTTTTTCCCAAAACAAAAACTCTTTTGTCAACTAGCAACTGATTTTTGGTGCCAAAAATTTATAACTACATAAAAGAAAAGGTATTACCCAATATCAACTCTTCCCAAAATCTACATTAACCGATCCGACAAGCTGGGAAGCCGCCGGAAGAAGTTCAAGCTGGCCGGTGGCATAGGATCCCTGAACATTGGATGCCTCAGATAGTAGAATCCTAAGGCCACAGCAACCATTTTGGGTGGTACCGCGTATAGTGTTAAGGTGATAGCCAAACAAACCCCTATGAATAACTTAGTGGCTCGTGGGTCCCTCCAACTAACCAAAGCTTGAACTCTTTCTCCTTGGGTCGCAAAATCACCCAAAACCGTTTGGACCCGAGCAGCCAACATCCGTAACCGGTCATAACGGGCCCTGATGACATCCGGTGGTTTTGAACTTGGAAATGTATCGAATTCCTCGTCTAGCTCGTCCGGGTCAACCGATTCAGCCTGAGATAACCGGATATCCATACCGGCAGGTATCTTGGGTCTGAACCGATAATACCATACACCAATAAGGAACACGTATAAGAAGCCCGTTGGGACAATCAAATCCGGGTACCAAACAAGAACCAAGTACAAAACATGAACCAATACAGTAGTAACCGGGTTTCTCCATCTTCTTATATTGTCCAACCACCTGGCCAGCCCCACTGCCCATGCAAGTACGGCTACAATCCGAAACCAATTGGCTTTACTCTTTCTCAAGCTCCATGTATGAGAATCCGCATCTAACATGTAGCGAACAACCTCGGTTCCCAGCGGTGGCTCAGAGCGTGCAAGCCACAATGCGACCATTTTTGTTGCTGCTCCACGAAGTGCCTCTTGCTGGGCCACTCCAAGCGGTCGGAGGTAGTGCATTCTAGGAAGGATTGGCTGACCATAAATTGAACAAGTATCGGGCAACAAACTGGGGCAGGCGAACCGGACCGCGACTTCAATCTCACCCATTTTCTTCAATCCGTTTCTTAACAAAACCAGCAGAGGGTATGAATTGGTGTACACCTTGTTGCTCTCCAACGTCGACACGCGTATGCGGATCTTGCCAATACGACAATCAGGTCTGTCCTCCGACACGTCAGCAAACATCCGCCAATTGTCAAAGACTCCAATGGTCAAGACGGTGGAGGGGTCGTAGACCTGCCACGTGTATTGCTCGTTCCAACGTGGATCGAGGCTGTCTGTGATGGTTCTGGTGCGGACCCACTTTTTGCCGTATTTGGCCACACAGTAACCATCTGTTGACCCTTTGCCTCCACCTTTAGACTTCATCGGCAGCAAACCACGCGCCCCAAGAATGCCAAGGTCCAAAATCCCCATAGCTGGCTTCCACAGCTGTTTTGCCGTGGGCCTGAAATCGCTGCACACGTGCGCTGCTTCGTCTAGCACGTGATACCCTCCCTCTAAGCATAGCCGTAGATTGATTCTTCCGCAGTAGGGCCCACCCTGACCCACTACTCCGTTGCCTTCATTACTGGTTCCACCCCCTTCCAACGCAAACCATTTCGGTGCCACGTGGCGCTCATCGAAACGTTGGTCAATTGAGCTCACCGGAATTACGATGTGCCCCAGGAGCATTGCGTCCTTGTTCGTACGGTCCTCCACAAGCAAGATTAGCGAGTCCTCCAGTGGCTCGCCGGCGACGAAGATGAGATCCTCGTTCCAGTGAAACGTCGCGCTATGATCGTTTATGAAACCTCGTCTTGTTCTCACTGATTGGAATCCAAGTTGTCCTTTTACTCGAATCTCCGGCGCTGTCAATGGAGGCAGTGTTGAGGGGATGTGAAGATCTTGGGCTTCGATTACTGTCACTCTCAAGTACCACAGCTTAGGAGATTGGTACACCTTCGAGCGCGTGTGTGCCACGTAAGGCGCGTCAGAACTCCACGCCTCTGGGAACGCGTCGTCCGCTTGAGTCCCAATCCAAACAGATAGCTGAATGTCGCCGGAAACCCCATCGGAGTTCTGATCTGCAGCGCCGCTCTCAAGGCGATACCACTGTGGAGCCAATGGACTGTCGGGCGGATCTCGAACCGGAACATCAGAGAGATCAAAGCAAACGCCACCGAGGAATTTGTCCAATGGCAAGTCCCATACCGATATTTCCAACGTCGAACTCGCTGAGTCAGGTCTGTTATGGCCGAGTGCAAACACCTGATGCCACTCTGGCGAGTCGGTCGGCTCACATGGCCGGTATGACGCCGGTTTGGACCTCACGTAATGATTCGACGTCCTGATTTTCACGAACGGACTCTCGTTCGCTGACAAACCACGGGCCTTCACGATTCTAATGAATAAATACTGCATAGGCTCTACTAGATCATAGGGATGTATCCTCTCTGTTTCACCCTTGAATCTTCCAGAAATTACTCTTGGAGAATAGTCTCCGTTTGGCTTTCTCAAAACCCTAACTCTGTCATTTCCACCGCCAGAAACCACTCTCGCCGTCTGCATCTTCCGCACCTCCGGCTGTAAATGAACCTCCGGAGTTGGCCCTGATGCATGCTCCGGTCCTGGCGGTGGTTCTGACGGGTGTAAATGGACAACAGGAGGCGGAGATTCCTCGATAATGACAATCGGAGGTGAGTGAATGCCATTGTGATCATGATAATGATTGTGATGATAGTTACTAACGCCAATCTCCCTCGGCTGAGGAATATCATGAACTGGACCTTCTCCCACTGCCTCCATTCCGGCGGGATTATCCGGCTCCGGTGTTGGTGGTTGTTGTTGCTGCTGCTGCTGATCGTCTTCGACTAACTCATCGTAATAGCAAATTCTCAACCCTATCTCACCTCGAATCCAGCTAAACACACTTTTCTTCTCTAGAGGATAATAAACAAGCCCCTCTTCTCCTCTCTTAGAAAACTGAGAACCGTACAGTTTAACCCTGCCGAGGAAATGGTTTTTGCGGCCACTGCCATTGCCGTACCTCTTGTCATTAAGCACCTCGATTTCGAGCTCCTCAGATTCCATGTTATCAGGGTCGGAGACAACGAACTCAAGCGTCTCATTCCAAACAGGATTGAGATCTCGGAACCTGGTGGAGGTGCGCTTGCGTTGGCCGTCGAAGTCTGCGTTGACGTAGGGGCTGGAGCTTCCTTGGCCATCCTTGGGAAGGAGGTTGCGAGCGTCCGCTACGTCGAGGAGGAGCTTGCGAACTATTTTGGGGGGTTGAGGAGTGGTCATGATCTCATTTTGGTAACACAAACAGTGAGAGTGTGATTAAGGGGAGTAAAGGGTAAAAGAAAACGGGAGCAAAGGCAAAGAAAGCGATGATAGCGGAGTGTATTGAAGAATTTGGGTTTGCTTTTGAGGTGGTAAGTATGTGCTTGGGGTTTTGAATATATTACTCGTAGTAGTAGTGGGAATGTATGTATGTATATACGTATGTAAGTGCCGCCGGTTTAATTTTGGAGGGAATGTTTAGGTTGGGGAGGGAGAAGAAGAGAGAGAGAGAAGGATTGTGAAAGTTAGTGCTCATTTATTGGTTAGTTAGTTATACGGGTAATTGTATTTGTAATTAGCTGATGTATAGTTAGAACTTAGTAGCACTTCTTATGCAGTTAAGTCATGTATAGTTTGATCATTTTGTATATATCTGAACACGTGTGATACAAACTGAATAAGAGAGTATTATTCAAGAACTCTTTTCTTAACTTTCATACGGTTAACACTTTGTACATGGTATCGAGCCAAAATTAGGGCTCTCGATTAGGAAAGAAAGAAAGGGTTTTTCTTAATTAGAAGAAGAAGCCGATTGAGTCGGGAAGAAGGAGGTTCGACAAGGAAAAGGAATAAAGGGCGATCTCCTTCTTCTTTCTTGATTTTCGAAGAGTGGTGGTGATTTTGACGATTATTTCGCTTTCATGGTGATCGCGAGAGACTCGATCTCGACCTCTGCATTCTGAGATGATGATCCGTATTTGCTCCAACCTTGGATCATCCAGAATGGCGTTAGTCTTACTCCGTTGGTAGGTCGAACTATTTCATGGAGTACATCCATCAAGACTTCTCTTGAGGCCAAAGACAAGTTATGCTTTATTGACGGTACCTTTGGAACCGCTTCTGATTCAACTCGATTCGGAAATGGAAGAAGGTTGACTCGATGATTAAGTCTTGGCTTCAAATTCTATTTCTAAAGATTTAGGGGATAGTTTTGTTTATTCACCGAGTGCCACATCTATGGGAAGTGTTAGAAAGCGTTTTGGGGTGAGTAATACACCTCAAATGTATCAAGTCTTGATGAAATGTTATCTCTGAGCAAGGTAATAATTGGTTACTCATTATTTTAGTAAGCTCAATCAATCTTTGGGATGAGTTAGGCGGGCTTATGCCTTTACACGGTTGTGAATGTGTTGGTTGCTCTTCATTGCGAAAATAACCGAGAAGCTTAAGGAAAGGGCCGATGCATCCAGTTACTACAATTCTTGATGGGGTTGAGCGAGCGTTTGATAATGTTAGAGTCGGATCTAAATCTGGATCCGGCTTTGATATTGATCGAGCTTATAGTATGGTCTTAAGGGTGGAAGTCGAGAGCGGTGAATCTGAATTTTTCTGCAGATAATCCAGATATAGCTTTGCTTGCTAAGACTTACGGTTTTAAAGGAGATGATAAGGTGGCGTGAGAAGAAGGATTATGGAAAGAAGTCGACAAGCGGTGTGATCATTGTCACAATGTAGGGCATACCAAGGATTCTTGTTTTAAGCTTCGTGGATATCTGATTGGTATGAAGAGTTAAAGAAGAAGAAAGGAAATGGATTGAAGAAGCGTGAATGCTAATATGGTTGCTACCATTCTTTGAAACACCTTTTGATTCACAATATGGTTTTGAAGGAAAAGACCTTGGGCATTTGATGATGCGAGATGCAGATTATACAACGAATTGGCTAAACTTGTGAATGGGCAAGTGACAACATCCGGAGCTACGAGAAAGGAATTTTCAAACTTTGTTTTTGCGGTATCTGGTTTTCTAAACACAAGACTACATGCATTAAGTGTTCTGGCGACAACATTTGGATTATTGATCTGAGGGCTTCTAATCATATGTGTTGTGATGATGTGATCATGAAACACGAAGACAACTTAAATTTAGTGTGCGGTGCATTTGCCCGATTCTAGTACTCGAGATAGCTACTCATGCGATCGTGTTATTTTACATCCCAACCTTGTTCTTGAACATGTTCTTTACCTTCCTTCTTTTCAATTCAACTTCTTGTCGGTCCGAAACTTCTTTGTTAGTCTTGATGTGTATTTTACTTTCTTTCCTTCCCATTGTCTCATCAGGGACACGAAGACTAATAAAATCATTGCTGTGGGAGCTATAGTGGGTACATTGTATATCCTCACCTCCAAGTCCTTTGATTCCTTTGTTATTCGTAGCTATCGAACACTTGTATGAACAATAAACCTATCGATGGAGTTGATAATCTTTGTTTTTCCAGCCTTGTATTCTCTAATTCTTGTATGAATTCTTCTCAAATCAATACCAATAACACATTGTGGCATTTACGACTTGGGCATGCTTCTTTAAAGGTGTTACAACATATTAGTTGTCTTGATGTTACAAAATTAATTAATCCGTGTGATGTGTGTCACTTGGCAAAACAACATCGTTTGCCTTTTCTTGTGGTGATGGACATACTACACAAGTCTTGGAGATCTTACATGTTGATCTATGGGGTCCATATAAGCGAGCAAGTCTTACTTCTGTCATTATGTTTTGATTGTGGTTGATGATTTTAGCGGGGCCACTTGGACTTTCTTGTTAAAATACAAGTCTCAAGTATCTGAAGCTTTACGGTTTTATTAATATGGTGGAGAATCGGTTTGACAAGAGGGTCGAAGGTGAGGTCGAACGATGGGACCGAATTTGTTAACCAAACTTGTGATGCTTTCTTTCTTGCCAAAGGATTCTTCATCAACGAACTTGTTCTTATACTCCATGCGAGAATGGAGTGGTGGAGCGGGCATAAGCATCTCTTTGGAGGTTGCTAGAGCATTGATGTTTCAAGCCAAACTGCCTAAAAGGTTTTGGGGAGAAGCTATATTATTCTTTGCTTACATCATTAATCGCTTGCCATCTTACATTCTTGGTTGGAAAACTCCGTTTGAAGTCTTGTTTCATAAAGTCCCGGATTATAGGCACTTAAAGACTTTTGGTCGTCTTTGTTATGCCACGGATAATACTCGAAAGAAGGGTAAGTTTGAGGCCCGACACGAAGTGTATTATGGTGGGTTATGCCTCGGTCGAAAGCATATAAAGTGTATGGTTTGGATACTAATTTGTTGTTTAGTTCAGGATGTGAGATTACATGAAAGGGTGTTTCCTTTTGTGAATCTAATACCTCTATCACTCATATTTCGATTTTTCAAGATCGGATCCTAATATCTTTGATCCAAATCATACTATGTTGAAGGTACATAACTTTGTTGATCCTGTTATTCTGCGATAGATCATACGGATAGAGTTATTCTGCGATTTCTCTTGATTTGGTGAAGGTTCGGTGACTCGAATCTGCGGCGGTGGTGATGTGGCGTAAGATGTGTGCGACAATATTATACACGCTCAGCGACTTGATTGAGTTCAAGGCGCGGAGATTACCAATTTGGATGAAGGATTATGTCGATTCGCGGTATTTACGATGAAGTTATTGGGATTGCTCAGAGTTATGTAGCCTTTATGGCTAATGTCGTGAAGTGTGTGGAACCACGGACCTATAATCAAGTCGCTCAACACACCGAATGGGTCAATGCTATGAGTAAGGAGTTGTTGGCTCTTGAACAAAATCAGACGTGAAATCACTAAACTTCCACGGAAAAAGGCTATTGGGTCAAAATGGGTTTACAAAGTGAAGTTTAATGTTTGATGGCATTGTGGAAAGGTATAAAGCACGATTGGTAGCTAAGGGTATAATCAAACCTTTGGATTGATTTTTCGATAGCTTTTCTCCGGTTGCTAAGTTAGTCACGGTGAGGATGTTTACGGCTATAGCAACTAAAAAGAATTGGTTTGTGCATCGGTTAGATATTAATAACGCTTTCTTGCATGGATATCTCAAGGAAGAAGTGTATTTGATCCCTTGAAGGTTATCGAAGGTTTGGTAAAGGTGAAGTGTGTCGATTGAAGAGGTCTTTGTATGGCTTGAAGCAAGCCTCTAGAGTGGAATTGAATTTCTTGCTCGATTTTGCGGTATGGGTTTGTTCGATCGTGAATGATCATTGTTTGTTTACTAAAGAGACTAAGAGCGGTTTTATGGCTCTCTTGGTTTATGTTGATGATGTGTTAATTGGCGGTGATTGTGAAGAAGATATTGTTGGTGTTAAACACTTTTACACTCTCTTTTACTATTAAAGATCCGGGAAATGCTAAATATTTTTGGGTTTTGAGATTACTAGAACTCCTACAGTACTTTCATCTCCCAAAGGAAGTATCTAATGGACATTCTAGTGATTGTGGTCTTCTTGGTTCTAATATCGCTATTACTCCTTTACCTCGTAATCACAAGTTTGATGAGAAGAGTGAGTTGCTTCGGATCTTGATAAATATAGGAGGTTGATTGGGAGATTGTTGTACTTGAATATGACCGGACCGGATATTACCTTTAGTGTCCAACAACTTAGTCAATTTGTGGCTTCTCCAACGCATGCTCATTGGGAGGAGCTTTGCATGTCCTGCGGTTTCTTGTTGGGACCTTGGATAAAGGTTTGTTTTGTAACACTGATGATTGTATCGACTTCTCGCTTATTGTGATAGTGATTGGGCATCTTGTCCAATTTCTAGAAAGTCCGTGAGTGGTTATTGTGTGTTTTGGGGCATTCCTTAATTAGTTGGAAGAGTAAGAAACAAAATCTTGTTTCACGATCTAGTTGTGAGGCGAATATCAGTATAGGTACTACCGTATGTGAACTTCAATGGTTAGTTTACTTGCTTAAAGATTTCGAATTGTTGCTTCACGCCAATTGATCTTTGGTGTGATAATCGATCGGCTTTGCATATCACTGCTAATCCGGTATTCCATGAGCGGACCAAACATCTTGAAATTGATTGTCACATTGTCGTCAAAAGTTTAAGGATGGTTTTGTTACTCCACGGTATGTTTCTACACATGCTCAAATTGTGATGTTTTCACTAAATCTTTGGCTGCTCCTCGGTTTCAGCACTTTTATGTCAAGTTGGGCTTGATTTCTCATCCATCTCCAACTTGAGGGGTGTGTGAAAGTTAGTGCTCATTTATTGGTTAGTTAGTTATACGGGTAATTGTATTTGTAATTAGCTGATGTATAGTTAGAACTTAGTAGCACTTCTTGTACAGTTAAGTCATGTATAGTTTCAGTCATTTTGTATATATACAGAACACGTGTGATACAAACTGAATAAGAGAGTATTATTCAGTAACTCTTTTCTTAACTTTCATACGGTTAACACTTTGTACAAGGATGGTTGCTGTGTAAGTGGGAAATCAGATTCCATACTCTCTGGCCAAGGCTGGGCTCCTCTCACTTCCCTCTTTTTCTTTTCCATTTTTAATTTATTAAATGTTAAGCTAATATAATGTCACCTTTTTTTCTTTAGCAACCTAAATTTGGTCTAAATTCATACTCGACCTTTGGACTTGTGATTTCGTACTCACAGGCTGGAGACCAGTGACTTGGCTCAAAATTTGCAACGCGAAAGGTGATATAGGAAGCGCAAGGTAAATGATTCCATCTCGCAACTTCGGTCTTCTCCTTTTAGCCAAAAGGACACACATTTTGAATAAAGTAAGCATCACCTTTGTTCCTTAGCATTATTCCTCTCTTCTCTCCATCCTCTTATCAACAGTCTAAAAAGGTAAAGTAGAAACCTTTTGTTTGTTTTTTTTTTTACGTTTAACTGAAATGCCCCTGTCACACCTGTAATCAACCAACGATTGTTATCTCTTTTAAGATTTGCTACACCCTTGATCTCCATCTTCTTTTATGCTCATTGCCCACTTCTAAATATGCTATGCTTCCTACAAATGTGTGGTTTGGTTGTCTTAAATTGGCAACAATAACCATAAAACAAGCAAAAAGATGCATTTTTTTATTCGATTTGGTCATTCTAACTTTAGTTGTTTATTATTTCTCAGAATAAAAAAAAACTTTAGTTGTTTATTTCCAGGAGCAGGAGGAAAGAGAGAGAGAGAGAGGCATAGATTTTCTGACCAGAATACTCCGTGACATAATTAAGGTTGCTTTCTTCTCATTTCCCTTTGTATCTCTACTTTTCGGGCAAAGGTAAATTTTAGCGTCCTATCTGTCCACCGGGCTGGGTACTAAAGTCAGTTGAAGCTGATTTGGTTTCAGACGAGGATGACTAGGAAGGCTTGATCAACGTTTAGCATGGTCTTTTTTTCTTATAAAATGAGGGTTTATAGAATTAAGCCTAATTCCGCTTGGGCAGCAAACATTCTCATTGGGTGGGGGACCAGATGATTTAAACTTTTAGGCACGCATGCCAAAGAAGCCTCTCCTTCCAGTCCCGTGTTTAAACTGCCCGGTGCCACATCAAAATTGAGTAATGGTTGTGGAATCCGATACTGTAAAAAAAAGTTTAAGTTCCCAGAACAGATGCTAGCTCTTCTGTTTTGGGAGTACCTTTTGTGTTGAGATTAAAAGGCTTGTTGTACACCCTCAGAATATTAGCCAAAAAAGGTATTGGCCATTGTATAGATGTCGCTCTCTTTGCGTCTCTACATATTGCCGCTGGACTTCCTCGGTTGCAATCTTCTTACAAAAAAGCATATCATATTTTTTATGATATCCATAAGACCCATCATAATACTAGTATGACCTTGTTCTTTAATTGGAGGATTTTTAGGAGCTTTATTTTTGGGTTTTCTGGGTTTGAATTTAGTTTTTGATTTAGTGGCTTTTAAAGATGTTTAATGAGTGCTTTTAAAATTTTATTCTTTAGCCACAATAAGTAATCAAGGAACTAATGTCTTGAGCTTTATCATGTGATTTTAGGTGGTAACAAAGGTACCAAACTCTTAGGGAAGTGTATTCAAAAATTCAAATCTTAATATTAGATGAAATTTTGTAACTTTTCATGAACATTGTTCATAAAGTCCTTTGCTACGGTTGTTTATGATAGTCCGCTTAGTTGGTAATCAGGTATGGAACCTTTGATGTGATAATAACGCATTATGTTTGCCTTTTTCTAAGTTGTATATGTTACCTTTTTTAGCTTCTACACTAACATGTGAGAGAATAGATGGCCTTTTTTGGATCATAGTCATGTAAATATCCTCCATCCACAAAGAAAATTTAACATTATGTTTCCCCTTCGTGATATTGAAACTAGTCAAGGTTTCAATAATAACATTATTGTCATTTATATAAAAGGTGACCACAAAACATACAAAATAAATAATACATAAGGATAGGATCTCTACACAAAAGCGATTCAAAATACACACCATTAATACTTGTTATTCTACCACTTATAAGTGTACAGATCAATCAAGTAATGGCTACCCCCACCAAATTCCTTTATGCATATATCAAATTTTCATATAATGTTAATACCTGTGTGTAAAATAACTAAATACAAAATCAAATTCATCCCTTAACTTTCAAGAAAAAGAGTAAAAAAATAGTAACTTGAAAGGTTATGATAGTGACTACATTCTTATTTGGTTCAAACAATCCACAATTACAAAGGATACACTCGTATGTCCTACTCACATTTTTCTGAACACTTGTGATGTACTTACTATTGCATAATGCAAACTCTTATGCACCTGCTCATTGTCATATAATAATGCTAAAAATCATTATCAATAACCTTCGTTTGAGAATTTATAACATAAGTATACCAAAAAGTAAATAATCATATAATAGATAATAACAAGCAAACATATGAGATAATAAAACAACATTTATCTCCTTTAATTCATCTCAAATAAAATTCACTTAATTATAACTTTAAAACTTTATTTAAACTTTTTAAAGTTGAAATTTAATTATTATCAATGTAACTAAACTTAAAAAAAGATAGAAAATAACTTTAGAGCCATTATGCAGTTTCAAAAAGATTTAGCTTTTTTTTGTCATATCATGCACTAGTATCAATTATGTTGACATCAATTATGCTTCGCTACTATGCATACATAGGATGCTTGTGTTGTCATATGCACTATTTGGAAATGTAGGGCATAATCCCAGTTAATCCTCCAAGAGTAGCGTAAGCCACTCGACTGGTTGGAGAGGAGCGAATCGAGTTTGTCTTTTCATTACTACCGAATTGCTTTATATTCCAAACAGGGTTCTTTTAAATAGAGAATTCCCCATCAGTAAAATCAGTCTCAGTGTCAGTTTTGAAATGAACCGAGTTCATCTGCTGACAGATTAGAGCAAGCGTCCACGTGAAACTTATGCCCTTAACATGTGATTATGTGTATTGACCCTTATGAAGCATTTATCACATTCCTACATAAACTAGTATGTTTGTTACATGCACTATATGCACTAGTATAAGAACTAACTCTTATGGTATATGCTTGACACGTGCCTGACATATTCCATGCTTTCTAACAACATTCAAATGTCCAATATGTATGGAGCCACACACTAGAAAGTTGGTGTATTGCTGTGTGAAATATTTTTCAATTCATACAATCATAGAAGCACTATAATACAACTTGATAAATATAATACAAACTCTACTGATCAGTATAAGAACAACTATGAATTGTATAAATGGAGATAATGCAAAAACATACATGATTTCTATCCTTTTGTTTAAGTAAGTTGTTCAAAGACTTTGAGTAACCTTACCTTTGAAAGAGCTATTAAAACTTTCATCATCATTAACAAAAGTCATCAAAAACCAAGTATGCAAGATCTTTCTACCCCTTTTTTATGTTGTAAAATTATTTTGTTATTTTAAAAACCGATCTCATATCAATAAATCTGCATTTTGTTTATTTTATGCTTATCTAAAAATATGTTTTTATATTTACTCAAATTATATTTTGACGTTATAAACCTATAGTTTATCATTTTAATGTTAGCATCTAGATTTGATGAGATCATAGATAATTTGTCCTTTCTTTTTATCTCTTCACAATGTCGTCCACTTCTTTATGTGTAAATGAATACATATGTGGTTCTATTTTAAAAAGTAAGTGTTACCTTCTGCTATGTTGTTCTCTCCTTTAGAAAACAAGTTTTGTTAGGTTAAAACTTCTTGTATTGTTATTGCTTCCTTCAACAAGAAGAATGGCGTATTGAATCCTAGAGAGTCACTATCATTTCATACTCATGATGCAAAATAAACTCTTAAGCATAGTGATCTTTCATGCCTTAAGCCTATGTTGCTTTGTTCGTTTTTTTCTATCATAATATTCTTTCGATCTTAACAGTTTTCTATATCTTGAATATTCTCAATGCCCTTGGTAATATATGTAGCATTGGTGGTGGACTAGGGTGGGTGTGTTGAGACAAACAAGATTATTTGTTTTTATCGAAAATCTCTTTTCTACTTGGGTCCCTCTATAACAACATTATCATGTGTTACTTCAACATTAGTCATCTCTTCTCACACGTATCCCTTTTGATTTCTTGGTTGTCGTTAGATATCAACATTTTTTATATTGTTAAAACAACCAATATCAGAAATGATGTCATCAAAGTTGCTTAAGTTGTTAGGGGTTTAAATGAAAGTGTCACAGGTATTAATTCAGACAAGGGTGCCACCAAAAATACAAGTATTTTTTTTAATAATACCTCTCTCTTTTTCAAGATCATTTATTAACATCTTAAAAATTAAAATATTTGAAGACATTAATTTCAAAATATGGAAAGAATTTTTTTTAATTCTATATATGCAAGGGGTAACATATGCCTTGATAGAACCAAAACCTACTGGTTCTGCCGGATTCTGGCTGAACTGGTTATTGCCATTCTGATCCATGTCTCTGATGTCCGTTGAAGCGATCTTGGTGAAAAAGTCTCCTGCAAAACAAAGGGAAGGCACGTCGGGGTGAAATCGATTTGCCCTCCGACGCCAAGTAAGTCTTTGGTGGAGGTGAGGTTAATACGATCGTAGAAAACAACTAGGTTATGATCTTGTACCTTGGTTATGAGAGAATAATACCTTATATACGTTTTCTGCTAGGTTTTGGGTCTTTACGTTTCTTACGTCGCGTATGGGAGATTTTCCTATGCTAATGGGTCACGTGGATATATAGATTAGACCAGTTAAGCCATGGTTGTGAGATTGATCGATCGGCGTAATATTGGACTTGGGCCCAATATTGCAGACCCAACCATAAGCCCCCTACTCCTCGAGTGCGAGCGAAGAGAAGGGTCAAGGAGTACGTTGTTATAGTTAAATCGGTAACCGTAACATGTGAAGCGGGGCGGACTGCGATGTGGCCGATCGGTCGAGCATTGGCTTTATAGCTTCGGTATAGAATGACTCGGTAATTTCAATTGGTCGGTGCTTGAGCTGCTGGGTATAATCGTCAGTATTAGCCGACTCGTTGTACCAAATCGTCGTTTTGGGATTGATTGGTTGAGGTCCCTCTCGATCGGTTTCACCGTTTATTGCGTGACAACCGGTGCTATAGCATGTCTGACAGTCATCATTGGCAGACGCTTGGACCTGCGTGAAATACTTATTCATCTGACGGTTCGTGATCTCTGACAGCTGTTCAGAATCCGAAACGTATCGTCCTTTTAACCGTTGCGCTGCTGTCCCGTACGTCCCTTCAACTGTCGCGCCCCTCCAAATTTTGAATAACCCGAACTCCTGCGGCTTAGATCATGTGCGTGTCCGAAACCTGACTCGGATTTTCCACAGCGTCAGAATCCGATTGGGTCACTTTGGGCGCTCCTTCTCCGTCCCTTCTATAAATACCCATGCTCGACGAGTTGTGAGTTTCTGCCTTTTGCTTTCGTTTTCTTGCCTACATTTTGCCTTCGCCTGTTCCTTGTTCGCGATTGCCAGAAACTTCCTTATACTCCACCGTCCGATTTTCCTGTATCCAATCTCCGATTAGGTACGTCCTTTTCTTCATTCCCTCTTCTTTTCATGTCAACTGGTAGTTACGGGAGTATGGTGAGTAGCGGAGGAGATGGCGATGAGAGAGGAAAGACGGTTTGGTTGTGGAGGTACCATAAGACCGCATCGTCGATGACCTATGGGAGTTGAACAGGTTGGCCGTTAAATTTAACATCCCTTCGCTGTGGAGGCCCCGATTGGCCTTGAAAAATGAGCGGATTCACAAAAACGGTGGGTGCGTCGCCGTCTCCGCAGATTTTTTGATTGGCGGCATGAGGCTTCCATCGCCCGGTCATTGACGAGGTGTGCTCTATGTTTGGGATGTTGCCGTCGAGATACCTCGAAATAGTTGGAGGTTTATAAATGGATTAGCATTCTTTGTGCCACCAGATTCGCCATCCGGCCTCTGTCGGCGTCTGCGTCACTTCCTCGGGATGAGCCATAGTCCGAGCTCAGGGCGAATCCCATTTTGCAATATAGAGGCGCTCGGTATCGTCCCCGCCTGGACGCCTCAAAGATCTCTTCTTGGCGAACCAAGTACTTTTTCGTAAAGCCCCAGTGTTCCTCGAGTGTCGACCGTGGAGGTATCCTCTGGCCGAGAAGTGGAATGACGCGTCGACCACATCCCTCAGTAGAGATGAGTTGAGGTGATTGGTCGCATCATGAGCTCGGCAGAATCGACTTCGCTCGTCTCATTCGAGGATACCCCAGGGGCTTCGCTACTTCTTTCCTCGCGATCCCCACCTCAGACACGGGCTAAAGGAGGAAACCGCCTCGGCGGTTGACTCCTGTGATGGACTTAATTGTTGGACTTTGGTGAGCTAGTTTTATTTTCTAACTCGATTTTTCGTTGTGCAGCTATGGTGAGGATGGGAGGTGCCTGGCCGAGCTTCTACGTCGAGGAAGGAGGCTTCCGGAAGGTGGCGAGGGTGCTGATTCGTCCATGAGGTTGGTCTCCTTAGTAGTGTCGGCGGATGTTTCCCTGTGGAGGACCTTCTGTTGCGTCCGAGCCATTGCCGATTAGACAATGGATGCGGACAGAGCAAATCCGGTGGAGGAGGAGGAGGACGCGGTCCTCCTCTTAAGAGGAAGAAGTTAGTGCGGTTGGGTGACCTATCTTCCTGCCTTGCAGGTGGTAGGGGCATGTAAGCGAAGAGAGGAAGGGAAAGCAAAATCTCAAGATAGGCGGTGGGAGCTTGCCACGAAATTGTCCGAGGATGCCACGCTGGGGATCTCGAGGTGGCCCGCTATCTTGCTGAGAGGTCACTCCCCGTGGAGGCGCAAACATGGAAAAGAAGGGTAGCGTGGAGCTGGGATCTCAGCTTGTTCGTGTCGGCATGCGGTGCGGCGATGTCCTTTTCGCCGTCTTTGCGGTGGCGGAGACTCTGGACCGTGAAGTCCAGGATCTCCATGTTCAAATGAAGGATTTGAAGGACAAGGTATACTGTTGTAAAGGAGGAAGGATCTCCTCGAGCAAAGAATACGTCCTTGGAAGAGGAAAAGAAGGTCTTGTTGACTTCGGTTGACCGCAGATGGGGGAGAGAGGCCGAGAAGAAAGGGAGGGAGGTGGAGAGGATGGAGAGGGAGGTAGAGGTCGAAGGGTGGAGGAGGACGGTGAGAGTGGGCGGGGAGCTTAATAAGCGCTCACTTTGGATTGCCGTTCATGGGCGGCGTAGTAGGGACAAAGCCAGAAAACCTTGGAGGAGGTGCGGCGATGCAATGCAGAGCAACAGGTTGAAGCTATCAAGCGGTGGAAAAGGAGGTTCTTGTACGAGGAGAGTTTGGAGCTCGCCTGCGATATAGCCCTCGCGGTGCTGAAGAAGGGTCACGAGCTCTATGCTCCTGAGGGGTCGATGTGCCCCTCGTTCGAAGATTATGCCGAGCCCCTTATTCCTGCGGCTCTCGGACTCTCTTTGGAGGAGATGGAGAAAAGAGTTGAGGGGGAGCCGAGAGACGTTCCGGACGAGCAACTAGATCTCAGCTCTGAGGGGGAGGAGGTCCCTTATGAAGATGTTCCTTCAGTTGCTCCCCCGGTTCCTGCTCCTATTGATTTGCTCTCTGAAGATCTTTCTAATGAAAATACTCACTGATTGCTCCCAGGGTCCTGCCTCGGTTGGCTTCTCCTCCGTTTCTCAAGGTTCCCGGGTATTCTCCCCACAATTGTAAAGCTCACTTTGGTCGGCTTGTGACGAGGCGATTTTCTTCAATGTAATCTTTGCTTCTTTTTAACTTGTCTTTTTAGTATTCTTGCTTTTATACTTGGAGAATTTTGATGAAGTTACTCGTAGTAAACGGCTTCGAGCAAGTTAGTTCATGTCGACCGATCGACCGCAGTCGATCGTCGTCTCAGGAGTTGTCTTGGCGATCTAGCCAAGCGATAAGTGAGGGCGATTGATGGTTCCAGAAGTCTCGTTTTGGGCGACCCGACCGACAGTAGTCGGTCTATGGAGACTGCCGAGCGAGGTCCTGAGGATCTCGTCTGGCGACCGATCGGTCGAGGTCGATCTAAGGAGATACCGAGCCATAGTGATGGCGTCCTGGATCTCGTCTGGCGACCGTCGATCGAGGTCGATCTAAGGAGATACCGAGCCATAGTGATGGCGTCCTAGGGATCTCGTCCTGGCGACCGATCGACTGAGGTCGATCTAAGGAGATACCGAGCCATAGTGATGGCGTCCTGAGGATCTCGTCTGGCGACCGTCGGCGGTGATCGATCTAAGAGATCCGAGCCATAGTGATGGCGTCCCAGGGATCTCGTCCTGGCGACCGATCGACTGAGGTCGATCTAAGGAGATACCGAGCCATAGTGATGGCGTCCTGGATCTCGTCTCGGCGACCGATCGGCGAGGTCGATCTAAGGAGATACCGAGCCATAGTGATGGCGTCGAGGATCTCGTCTGGCGACCGATCGATCGAGGTCGATCTAAGGAGATACCGAGCCATAGTGATGGCGTCCCGAGGATCTCGTCCTGGCGACCGATCGACAGCGGTCGATCTAAGGAGATACCGAGCCATAGTGATGGCGTCCCAGGGATCTCGTCCTGGCGACCGATCGACAGCGATCGATCTATGGAGATTTGCCGAGCGGTGGTTAATTGGATTTTCTACTCTTTGCCAAATGTAATGTAACTTTGTTATTGCCAAGAAATCTGAAAACCCTTTATTGATGATAACGAGGGTGTGGTAGTTAAAAACCACCTGCAGGGACGGAAAAAGGTACCCACATGTATACAAAATGATAACAAAGAAAGATTAACTAGCATGAATACTTATCTATTGGTAGAAAGCTTTCAAGTTCTGTGAATTCCATGGCCTTGGTAGAATTTTCCCTTTCTCATCGCTAAGGATGTAAGAACCATGCCCGGCTTGCTTAATCACTCGATAGGGTCCTTCCACGTCTGTCCGAGCTTTCAGGGATGCTTTCCAAATTACTCGGCTTTTCAGGGACGTATCCTCCGACCTTTACACCGCTTTCGCTTGACCCTTCATTGTAGAACTTAGTCGCCTTTTGCTGATGGCTTCCGAAGCGGCGCCCTTTCTCTGTCCTCGCTAAGGAGAACGAGCTCGCTCTGGGCCTCGTCATTTGCTCTTCCTCGTAACCCGACACCCTCTGATTAGGCAATGCCGCCTCAACCGGGACCAAAGCTTCTGCTCCGAAGGTCATCCGAAATGGCGTTTAGCCTGTGGCTCCGTTCGGTGTGGTTCTATACGCCCACAATACTTCATCTACTTCCTCTACCCAAGTCTTTCTCCCGTCTAGGCGCTTCTTGAGGGCGTTCATTATCTTTTTGTTGGTGTTTTCTGCGAGACCGTTACTTTGGGGATGGACGACTGTTAACCGTAGCTCGATCTTTAGTGATTGCAGAAATCTCTAAATTTGTCATTGTCGAATACCGCCGCCATTATCTCGTGATCAACACCATAGGCATTCCAAAACGGCACAATATGTTCTTCTTTATGAAGCTTTCCATTTTCCCTCGGTTATTGTAGCGCAGATTCCGCTTTCTACCCACTTGGTGAAATATTCCACGCCACTATCAAGAATTTCTTTTGTCCGGACCGAGGGGAAAGGCCCCAGATATCCATTCCCCATCGAGCGAAAGGGATAGGATGACTTACGATCTTCATTCGTTCGCCGGTTGGTGAGACAGTTGCTTTGTTTCTCTGGCGAGCTTCGCGACCGGTCGACCTTTTCCGACAATCTCTTCTCGCCGTTGGCGAGGTACCCGTCGATCAACCGGTGAGCTAACCTCCCGCCCCTATGTGATTTCCGCACATCCCTTCATGGACTTGCTATTGCTGCTTTCGGCTTCTTCCTCATTCAGCATCAAGTAGCGGCGATCGTGGGACCGCTTATCTGAGAACATCATTGACGACCAGTATATTCGGCCGCCTTCCTCCTTAACTTCACGGACTCGATGGGTCTTCGGTTGCTTTCCTTCTAAAAGGTATTGCATGATCGGTTCCGTCCAGCCCGGCCGATCGATTTATGTTAAGAACTTCATCGGCTTTACGGATGCTAGGGCGGTCTAGTCGTTCGACTGAATATTGTTTACGCATCACGATCGGAAGCTATTTTGGAGGCGCGCGTCGCCTCTAGCATTCTAAGCTCGCTTCTACTCTGCTGATCGAATATTGTCCGAAGTTGCTCAATTCTTGCTTTACCAGCTCGAGATACTTGATCATGTTATTTCCTCGGCCTCATACTCCCGGTGACTTGGCCGACCACCACTTGCTATCATTATATATCTTCAAATGCCGTACTTCCATCTCCACAGCTAGTTGGAGGGCTATCAAAGCCTCGTACTACTTTCATTATTGAGGCCTTGAATTCCGGTAGAAGGCGTACTCCACTTTCTCATCCGTATGCGGGCTAATTAGCACTACTCCGGCTCCGCATCCCTCGGCATTGGATGACCCGTCGACGAACAAATTCCAGGCGGGGAACTGCTCGTCCTTCGAGCTCGGTTGGCTCATCTCTGCAATGAAATCTGCCAACACTTGTGCTTTGATGGTCGTGCGGGGCTT
This sequence comes from Erythroxylum novogranatense, assembly GCA_029891385.1. NCBI lineage: Eukaryota > Viridiplantae > Streptophyta > Magnoliopsida > Malpighiales > Erythroxylaceae > Erythroxylum > Erythroxylum novogranatense. The sequence goes on along the minus strand of CM057225.1, from coordinate 101,240,579 downwards.
GTATTGAATATCGAACTCTCCTAGTTCTACCGCCCACTTTATCGGTAGGCCGGGTTTCGGGCTTTTGGAGGCACCTTTGCGAGAGGTTGATCGGTCCATACCTCAACGGTATGACTTTGGAAGTAAGGTCTCGACTTTAAGCTGCCATTATCAAAGAGAGTGTTAGCTTCTCTATAGGCGCCAGATCGCGTTTCGCCCGGTCAACACTTTCTCGGCGTAGTAGACGGGTGTTGCTCGCCTCCTTCGGATCGAATAAGTACTGCACACGATCGACCCTTCCGTGACGGCCAAATATAGAATCGGGGTTTCCCCCGGTAGGGCTTTAAGCAGGCGGTCTAGACAAATATTGTTTCAAGTGTTGGAAGCTTTTTCACACTCATCCGCCATTGAACTGGGTTACATTTGCTTTCCTCGGGACCTTGAAAATGGGAGGCACTTGTCTCCCAATCTAGAAATAAATCCGCTTTCAATAAACTACCCGACCGTCGAATCTGCACGTCTTTCAAGCATTGTGGCGAGGACATCTGTATGATGGCTTCAATCTTCTCGATTGGCTTGATCCTCACCGAGTGATCATAAACCCGTGAATTTTTCGGATGCTACCCGAAGACGATTTTCGGATTTAGCTTCATCTGGAACTTATTTAAAGTCCGAAGACTTCTTTGAGATCTCGCACATGCTCATGACCGCCTTACTCTTTACCACCATATCATCCACATAAGCTTCCACCGTCCTACCTATCTCATTGTTTAAAGACTTACGTGACGAGCCGTTGATAGGTCACCCCGCGTTTTAGACCGAAAGGCATTACTTGGTAGCAAAAAGTGCCTTGGTGGGTTATGAAGGCGGTCTTTCTTCGCCTTCCGTGCTCATTTGGATCGATGATAGCGAGAAGGCATCCAGAAGTCGAGCGACTCGTGCCACCGAAGTGGAGTCCACCAACCGATCGATCTTAGGCGTGGAAGTCATCCTTTGGACACGCTTTGTTCAGTCGGTGAAGTCTATACACATTCTCCATTTCCGTTCTTCTTTTTACCAACACCACGTTGGCGAGCCACTCCGGTATTTGACTTCTGGATGAATCCGCCTCTAGCGGTTCGCTACTTCCTTCTTGATCACCCTCGCCGTTCTTTCTTTGTGGCATCGCTTCTTTTATCGATCGGCTTATAGTCATGCCAATGCCGAGGGAGTGAGATGTGACCGATCGAGAGATTCCGGCATGTCGCTGGTACCCAGCGAAGACCGATTTATTCTCCGCCAGACGGTCCGTGATTTCTTTAACGAGTCTCCTGCGCACCGGAGCCTAGGTTTGTAAATTTAGAGAGGTCGGCTTCATCCAAAGACGACTTTTGCTTTCTTCCACCGGATTTATCCTTTCCACCTTTTAAATCCGGCTCTCACATCAAGAGAGCTCGTAAGTACTACCGCATCCATCTAATGTCTTCGTCTCCGCTAAATAGCATTCTCTAGCAATTTTCTGTTGGCCCCTGACAACTCCGACTCCGTGAGGTGTCGAAAATTTCATGACCTGGTAGTAAGTGGAGACGACCGATCTAAGGGCATTTTGTGTAGCCCGGCCGATTATCGCGTTGTACGCCCCATGGAATTTAACGACTAAGAACTCAACGTTCCTTTCTACTTGACATGGCTTCGCCGAACTTCACTTTCAAATTTACCCGAGCGAGGTGGTAGACGCCTGGTCACTCCCTTGATGGGGCCGTCCGTAGGTAGTAGCGCTCTTGGGCACCTTCATCTCTTGAAAGCCTCGTAATATAGCAGGTCGTACCGAGCTGCCGTGTCTATCATCACCCGCTTCACCTCGTGAATCCCATATTAAGGTTTACGACGAGGCGTCATCATCACGGGCAATTTACTCCATTTAGGTCGACTCGTCGAAGAAATCATTCCGTTCTCTTCGGCTTGATGGGCACGTCTTCGCCGACTGTTTGACGATCTTTTCCTGCCTTTAGTGGTGGATCCCCACCGCATTTCCACCGAATATTGTGTTTATGACCCCACTGGTGGTGGTCATCCTGTTGTTCGGCATTTCCGCTTTCTTTCCTTGACCGCCTCTTCCTTCTTGTTGGTTATCGGCATTAGTGTTCGCCTCCCGTCATTCCCGCCATTTCGCCTCCAGGGTGGTCGCTTATTGTTTGGCCGACACGTTTCTACGCCGATTGTCCTCGTCGGCATTTTGCCCTTGTTTCACAAATCGCCTAATCTTCCCTTCAGATGAGCAATTCAATCTCTTTCTTCAATTGCCAGAATCTTCCGTGTCATGTCCGACTTCTTTGTGGAAACGGCAATACGACTAGTGTTTCGTCCTGTAGGGGTTTTCATTTTTCAGCTCTTGGATAGTTTCCTCCGCTTATCATAGCCGCCAAGACTTCCGCAGACGTTTGTTAAGCGGGGTAAAGTCTTGTTGATTCCAATGCTCGCCGCGGCTTTCTCCAGTCGACCGGTCTCTCTGTCTTTGTGAGGCTCATCCGACCTACCACTGCCCATGATCGTCGCTTTCGGCGTTTTGTGTTTTTAACACCTCCTCGAAATGAATGTACTTATCTCGCTTTCGGCATCGATCTCCGAATAGATCGGGCTGATCGAGGGCTAGCGACTTTTGAACTCCTCGCTCTCGTATTGCTTATGAGGGCGGCCAGCATAGACGAGCAGGTGAGGTCGGGTACCTCGACCGCTTCATTATTAAACCGAGTGATGAACTCCCGCAAACTCTCATTCCTTCCTTGGGTGAGTTGCATCACCTCCAAAGCCGTCTTCTGCGGTCGCTTACTGGTGGCGAATTGGTTCAGGAAGAGCGATCTGAAATCTTCGAAGCATGTTATACAGCCTGGGGGTAAGCTGTTGAACCATCGCCGAGCTCCCTCTTGGAAAGCCGCACTGTAAAGCCTTGCATTGGATAGCGTCCGGAACGCAATGTAGGCTCATCATGGACTGGAAGTGCTGCATGTAGTCCAGGGGGTCGGTCTTCCCATTATACTTCTCGGGTGTTGGTATTTTTTGCCGGGCGCTGGGAGACTATCCAAGATCTCCGAAGTAAAGGGAGAGTCAGATTACCGACGGGCGGTCTGTTCGGTAACTCATAGCCGCGTGAGACCGATCATCCGCGGTTTTTTCTAGGGCTTCAAATAAGCGATGATCGTTTATCACGCTAGTTTGTCGGGCGGTTGGCCGTGCTGACGGCGGTCTCTGGGGTGGTTGCTGCTGCCGCTGAGACTGCAAGATTTGTCGGATCAACAAACCGCGCCTCCTCTATCTCGCTTCGAGTCAAAGTGGTGTACCACGGAGGAGGGTCTGCTTCGATCGGTCTTTGAGGATTTGTATGTGTGTCGAACGCGACATTATCCTCCACAGCGCTCTGCTCCTCTTGCTCAAAAGTCCGAGGTTGTCGCGATCATTCGGATGTGAGGATTCCGTGGCGTGAGACATGCGTCAAAGCGGTATAATGGTAGGCAACAGAACCTAAGCGCCAGATCGCCAGAGCCGTGACAGCTGCTACGCCAGATTCGTTGCCATGCATGCATGGCTGATTTGAGTGGTTCTGGACGTGGTTCCCGGACGTCGGGCCCCACGGTGGGCGCCAAATGGTTTTGCCGGATTCTGGCTGAACTGGTTATTGCCATTCTGATCCATGTCTCTGATGTCTGTTGAAGCGATCTTGGTGAAAAAGTCTCCTGCAAAACAAAGGGAAGGCACGTCGGGGGTGAAATCCCGATTTGCCCCTCCGACGCTCAAGTAAGTCTTTGGTGGAGGTGAGGTTAATACAGATCAGAGAAAACAACTAGGTTATGATCTTGTACCTTGGTTATGAGAGAATAATACCTTATATACGTTTTCCTGCTAGGTTTTGGGTCTTTACGTTTCTTACGTACGTGCATGGGAGATTTTCCTATGCTAATGGGCTATGGATATATAGATTAGACCCAGATTAAGCCATGGTTGTGAGATTGATCGATCGGCCCGTAATATTGGACTTGGGCCCAATATTGCCGACCCAACCACCTACTATTGAAATTTAAAAAGGAAGAAAGCTTAAACATTGGCTTCATGCCATTGAGTTAACTGACTTATGATATAAGTACCTTATTTAATGAACTATTTGATGTTTGTTGTCCCTATAAAGAAGTAAAAAAGGATATGGGATTAAGTGATTATTAAGTACATGATTAAAGATATGGGAAAGCAAAAGTTTGTAATTGGAAAATTTTATCGTTAAGAGATGATAGATGAAAAAGACATCAAATATTAAATTAATAAGTGTTATAAGCTTATGAAGTATCTCAAAGTTGAAAAGATCATTTTGCAAGAAGAATTTATTATGGACTTATTAATTAAAAAGCTACCTAAATCTTGAAATGACTACAAATAATAACTAAAACACAAGTATAAACAATCGTCATTATCAGATCTGAACGTATACAAAATAATTGGAGAAATAAATCACAAAGAGTTTCAAGCAGCCAAAGAGAAGGAGGCATCTTCAAAAGTCAACCTATTACAAAGTAAATTAAATTCCCATAATGATAAAAGGTACATAAAAAGAATAACAATAACAGTCATAAACTTGATTTTAAAGCTAAAGTGAATAATCCTAGCTTTAAAAAAAAGGCTCATGTTTTGTTTATGAAAAGCTAGGTCATGATGCACCTCATTGTAGGAAATGAAAGAGAAATGACAATCTCGTTAAACTAAATACAAATTTGGTTAAAGAAGATGATAATGAAATTGTAACTATTGTTATTTCTTTAGTTAATTTTATGGGTAATATGAATGATAGGCATATATGTAAAAATAAAAATGCTTTCACCACCTATACTCCATTAAAAGAAGGAGAAGATACAGTTTATCTTGGAGAGTCTCAAATTGCAATAATTCTTGGTGAAAGCAAATCCTTCTAAAACTCACAACTGGCAAGACCTTGACATTGAATGAAGTACTTCATGTGCCAACATATAGTTAATATGATTTATGTAGCTTTATTGGGAAAAATTAGGATTATAGTGTCATTTGAATATAATAAGATTGTTATGACAAAAAAATATGTATTTATAGGAGAAAATTATTGTAATCAAGGACTGATTGTATTGAATGTTTATAAGATTATTAATGAAAAAATGCATGTTCTTTTGCTTAATTGATTCTTTTGATTTATGGCATGCTAGATTATGTCATGCTAATCTTTCATATCTATAGGATATGCAATCTCTTGGACTTATTTTTGTTAATGGTAATGCATGTATAGATAAGTGTAAACTTTTTAAAGTTAAAATTTAATTATTATCAATCTAATAATAACAAAAAACTTTAAAATTCAATTTTATGCTTCCATTAAACTTTTAAAAAAGATAGAAAATAACTTTTAGAGTCATAATGGAATTTTTAAAAGATTTGGGCATTTTTTTGTCATATAATGCATTGGTATCAACTATGTTGACATCAATTATGCTTCGCTACTATGCACATATAAGATGCATGTGTTGTCCTATGCAGTATCTAGAAGTGTAAGGCAAGTGCAACTTATGCTCTTGATATGTGATCTTGTGCGTTGACCTTTATGGAGCATTTTCACACACCTACGTAAATTAGTATGTATGTACATGCACTAGATGCACTCACTTATACCCTGACTCTTATTGCATGTGCTTGACATATGCTTGACGTGTGCCATGCTTTCTAACCACATTCTCCAAATTTCCAATATGAATGAGGCCAAACACTAGAAAGTTGGCGTATTGCCTAGTGCTTGTTTCTTGTGTAGAAGACTCTTGTCTCTTGTTTCTCCTTCTAGTCATTAGAACAGGTATTTTTATGACTGCTTTTAATGACTTTCCTCATATATTGACAATATTTGATGGAATCATTACCATAATATGGAATTTTTATCCTTTTTCCTTTAATTTTTAAATATAAACCAATTTCTTCAACAAATATACTATGTTTCCAAGAAAAACAAATTAATCTCTTATTTCCTTATATAAAAATTGAAAATATTTGTTTGATTTATACAGTCATAGAATCACTATAATATAACTTTATAAATATTATACAAACTCCATAAATCAGTCTAAGAATAATTATGAATTTGTATAAATAGAGATAATGCGAAAAACATATATGCTTTGCTATCCTTTTGTTTGAGTAAGTTGTTAAGGACTTTAAGTAACCTTGACCTTAAGTCATCGAAATCAAGTATTCAAGATTTTGTACACCTTTTTAAGTTGTGAAATTATTTTGTTATTTTAAAAGCCTATCTCATTTTAATAAATTTTCATTTTATTCTAAATTTATTTTATGCTTTGTAGTTTACTCAAATTCTATTTTAATGTTATAAACCTATAGTTTATCATTTTAATGTTAGCATCCAGATTTGGTGAGATTATGGATAACTTATCCTTTGTTTTATCTCTTCACAACATATGTGTATGTAAATATATATATTGTACTATTTTAAAGAGCAAATGTCATCTTCTTATGTGTTGTTCTCTTATTTATAAAACAAGTTTTGTTGGGTTAAAACTTCTTGTATCATTATTGCTTCATTTAATAATAAGGGTTTTTTGAATCCTAGAGAGTCACTATCATTTCATACTTATAAAGCAAAATAAACTCTTAAGGATATTGATCTTTCACACCTCAAGCTTATGCCACTTTATTCTTCTTTTTTTATCATAATATTCTTTCAATTTTAAAATGTTATCTATATCCAAAGCACTCTCAATGTCTTTGGCAATATATGTTGCATGCGTATGAAACACCCACTATTGTCTTTAGAGAGAAAAAAGTATATTTAGTTCTTTGCTCTTCAATTGATAAACAATCACAATGGTAAAAGCTGGTGGTGGACTAGGGTGTGTGTGCTAAGAAAAATAGGAGTATTTATTTTGGTCCAAATTCTCTTTTCTATTTGGGTCTCTCTATAACAACATTAGCATTTGTTACTTACTCCAACACTAGCTATCCCTCTTCTCACATGCTTCTCTTTGATTTCTTGGTTGTTGTAAGATATGGACATTTTTATGTTATGAAAATAACCAGTATTAGAGATGATGCCATCAAAGTTGCTTCAGTTGTTTGGGATTAAATTTAGGTTTCACAAGTGTTAATTTGGACAATGTTGCCACCCAAAATGTAAGTGTTTCTTTTATTACAATACCTCTCTCTTTTTAAAGACCGTTTCATAAGATTTTAAAAATTAAAATATTTGATAGCATCAATTTCAAAAAAAGAAAAGAGATTTTTTTAAATTCTAAACGTGCAAGGGCTAGCATCTACCTTGATAGAACCAAAACCTAAAATTAAAATTTCAAATAGAAGAGAGCTTGAACATTGGATTTATGCTAATGAGTTAATGGACATATAATTATAAGTACCCTATCTTATGAATTGTTTGATGTTTATTGTCCTTATAAATAAGTAAAAAAGATATGGGATTCAGTGATTATTAAGTACA